>JAXDDX010000005.1:462500-1122500 GCA_034670405.1 Hoplostethus atlanticus | reverse complement strand
GCAAAATAAATGTTTATTTATTTCAAACAATTGCTATGTATACCTAAGGTTGTTGGGGCTCAGTGGAAATGAAAACATTTTCAGTTACAATTACAATTATTGTTTTGGCAGCTCTTTTACCCCAGGGTAGGGGTAAATTGAGCATAAGGAGAGGACGAGTTGAGCCCAGTGGGGGTGACACACGACTTAAAACTTTTATTTTTGTCCTCTCAGCAGTCTGTCTCTCCATTCTGTCTCACTCTTTTGTGGGAAGACTCCAGTTTTCCTTCTATCACATAACAACATAACTTCTTTTTCCTTCAACATATCAGGGTCATCACTTCTCTTATTTTCAAAAGGATACCAATGTTCAACTTGGCTCAACGCAACAGTCAACACAACATTTGTGTGATGCATGTCTGTCATAACCTGTTCATGGTGCTTCTCCTTTTTCTTAAGCTATTGATCTCATGTTACACCCTATAAAGCCTTACACTAATATATAATGACACATCAAACGTATCTAATTCCATTGAAATAGAAGAATCGTGACATCTATATCATGACATCTCTACCTGGCTTTACCTATGCATTGTTCCCTAGAAATAAGGGGTGGTTCATCTTACCCTGCTCTACCCAACTGAGTCAAAGAACAGAAATGAATTAAAAGTTTCTATCTTGTCAATGTACTTGAAAGAGCTGATTCCCACAGAAGAACTGTGGTTTTTATTACTGGAGAACACTGTGGGGTCTGGTGGTATTTATCCAAAACTATGCTCATAAATCTATGATCTTTATAGAGGATAATAACCTCAGATGGGTTATTGATGGCTGTAGTCTGGTGATACTAGGATGAGATTCATGTGTGCTTCTCCTTTTCGCCAGATGCTTTGCTGGCTGGTTGACTTTTCACATTCAGAACTGAGGTATGTGGATATCAAAGAGTGGGAGGGTGTTAGTGCCTGTAAGTTGGTGATAATAGAGTCAAATTGGTGTAGCTTCACCTTTCTGCTCAAAACGCATTTTGTCCAGAGAATTCACCATCCATTGACTATCACTCCAAAAGTCAAGCAGCAGTATTTTTCATAGACCTGGAAGTCTGTTTGATTAAGAGAAAGCTTCCTATACAGTAATTGTGTGATTTGCTTGACTTGGATCATTTTAGGTGAATAGTTGTAGTGCCTATAGAGAGAAAACTATTTGGTGAGGAACTAAAACAGCAAGACTTTCCTGTAAAAGTGGCAGACAGGGAGATAGAGGGCATAATTCTGAAAAAAAAAACATTCACACCATCAAGGTAAGCCTCCAGCAGTTTGTCACTGTCCATTTCTCTCAGACTGATAAAGCTGCTGTCCAGAGGGCCGCTTCTTATCAGGGTGAGCTTGGTTGAATAAATAAGACTTTCGGCTCTTTCTAACAAATCTTGACAGACCCGAGGCTTTCAGACAACTCTTTCAATTGTATAAATACAGTCACACCTTCTTCTTTTGTTTTCCATGCGGCCTCTCATAATCCAACAATGGTTCTTTCCCATCAATCAAGTGGGATAATTAAGTCATTGTTCTCCAAACTATGCAATTTCATTATGTGGGCTAGTGTACTCGACTGTGCGGAGGTGGGCGGTGTTTTATAAAAGTGAGGTAACTTTTGTTTTCTTAAATGAGAGGTTGTGGGTGAAGTGTTTATATTGTAGTGGTTACGCAACACTTGTGAGGGTGCACTAATTGCTTAAATGGTTCGTTTGGACACGGCACAAACAAACACGCTTTATATCGCCATTATTGTATAATGGAAACTCTTAACACATGGCTGTCAAGAAACACCTACGGTGCCAGCTGCCAGATGAGCCAACAGTCAAGAACAAAGGAGAAGCAACATGATGGTCTGAAGTAAAATGAAAGCTTTCTCTCCCTCTCTCTCTTATAGCCTACTACTCTCATCATCATCATCATCATCATCATCATCATCATCATTCACTTTCCTGAAGTCCACCCCCTCTGGCTCCTCCATTACTCTAAATCTCTTTTTGTCTCTCTCCCACTTTCTCTCCTACTCACCCTCTTTCTCCCTGCTGTTCCCTCTCTCTCTCTCTCTCTCTCTCTCTCTCTCTCTCTCTCTCTCTCTCTCTCTCTCTCTCTCTCTCTCTCTCTCTCTCTGTCTTCATTTGCCAGCAGCATGGTTGTTTTAATCACAACACCCACTTCACAATCTGCTACGTCTCACAGACACCATGTGCCAGGGCAACACAGTTAGTTAGACCAATCACAGTCAATTTGAAAAGTTATGGCTCACTCCAACTCAAATGCCAGGGGGTAGAGAGGGAAAGGGAGAAATTGGAGACGGGGGAAACAGCTGGTGCAACACTTACACCTAGTGGTGGAGAATTGAATTGCACCATGTGAAGCCAAAGTACAGATTGGAAGACCAACCTTGCATGCACTTCCTATAAACCATCAGTGAGAAACTACCATGCTGCCCGGTCGTGTCTCCGCTGTCCTCTGACAAACTTCTGAGCTGCTAAGCACCCATCTCCCCACAACATGATGATCACATCCACAGAAATAAAGCAGCTATTTAGAATCACTTCATCACAAGGCTAATGGGCCGTGGAAATGCAGCAGTGACTTTTCCATGACTCTGTACGTAACCGTGTCTGCTTGCCCTGACCCCTGGCTCTCCCAGTGCAGGATATTCCAAAACAAGTTCATAACATGGCCATTCTCTCTCAGTATCTATGCTGACTCGTAAAGTCCTTGAAGGTTCATTTTCCTCTAAGTCATCATCTCTAACCGCTGTCTCCGACTCCTTCTCATCCATGTGACAACTGCTTCTCCGTTCTCTGTCTCTCTCTGTTTGATCCAACTCTGCAGCGCCTGGCTTTCTGAATTTCCTCTTTCCAATGTGTGTGTGTGTGTGTGTGTGTGTGTGTGTGTGTGTGTGCTCCCTGTATTCTCCATGCAAAATAGGATTTCAACCTCATTTCTCATATTCAGAGTACTATTAAGGAGTTCCTCTGTCTCTTCCCTCAAAAATGTGCTTTGTTTCCTCTGTCTTTTCCTCACCCTCTGCAACTCAATGAATGTTGCCTTCAGGATCAGCCGGCCGTATGGTGGGCAAGTGATTGATGAGAGTCCCCTTCTCCTTCCTCTCTTTCCTTCCATCTCTCTTCTCTCTACTGTTTATCTATCTGTCTTTCTCTTTCTCTCGCTTTTCTCTCTTTTTTGCCCTTTGAGATTTGAGGCCCACCCCAGCCGAGACGGCAGTCAGACGTGAGCATCACTCTCTGTGCTAACCAGAGGATAAAGGCAGGCTGGCTACATCAACAACAGTCCTGCTAATTCCTCCCCTATCTCCCACAGCAGCCGCAAGCCTTAATCAAAATGTCTTCTCTGGGTAGGAGGCTTATTAGTCTCCTGGCTACGTGCAACAACAATGTTGCGCCAAACGGCTGTTTGAAGTAGCTCAGAGGCAAGGACTACTGCTGCTGTGTTTAGGAAAAAACATTTAAAGGACATTAGGCGGCTTGGATCTGACTTCAAATGGAAAGTCAATCAGGGTGTGAAAAGACTCCGACTGCGCCGCGCCTCTCACCATTCGCTGCTGCTTGGTGTCTGGTTCTATTTGAGAGTGACGGACATGGTAAAAGACAGTCGAGTTGTGACAATCACCCTTGTAAACATAATTTGCGGGAGAGGGAAGTGGTGGGAGCTGGTTTGGGGTTGGTTTGTTATGCTTGCTGTGCCAGGCTAAAAGAAGGTAAGCTGACCTAAACTGGGATGAATAAACTGGGTGAGAGTTGAACCAGAACAGAGCTGAGCTGGTTTGAACTGAACTCAGCTGAAACAGGACGGGTTGTTCTAGGTATTTCTTGTTGGGCTGAATGATTTAGGCTGAGTAAGTTTGTTTTGGGCTGAGCTGACTTGAGCTGAGATAATTTGGCCAGAGCGGTGCTGAGTTGGGAAGAATCGGCCTGACTGAAAAGGGTTGAGTTGAGCTGAGCTGCTCTGGTCTGGGATGGAGCGGGTAATGATGGCTGGGGTGCATAGAGCTGGGTTGAGGAGATTTACAAAATGGTGCTCTTTTCACCTCTTCCTCGGGGATGAAAGCACAGGCCTGATGATGTCATCGTCATGATAACATTGTCAGTTGTTGAGGTGCCAGATTAAAACCTTTCTCTGGTTACAGGAAGCTGCAGCAATCCATCAAAACTCTAAATTCTTCATGGGACCTCTGGGGGTTCTAAAATCCTACACCTCCCATGCATTCATCCCCCCATTAAACCAAGGCCTAAGGCTACTCCACAGGCCTCTGTGTGTGTGTATGTAGAAGCATATACAGCATGTGTGCAATCGTGCATGCATTGGTGTGCGTGTCATGACTGTGCGAGTGTGTAAGTGTAAGACAGAGGAAGGAGGAGATTCGCCTCATTGCCTTCGCCACCAGTCTGATTCCATTCTGATGCCGGGAGTCCCAACTGGACGGCTGTCTGGAGAGATGCCTGACACGTTCATAATGACCGGTGGCAGGCAGCCCTGAGACCAAACCATAGAACCACATCTCTCCTGCCACCCTCCTCCCTCTCTCTCTCTCTCTCTCTCACACACACACACTTAGACACACACACCCATACTCGTGCATGCACACACAAAGTCAAACACAGACACAGACACTCAGACACACACAGAGACTTGCTTCACTTGCCTGTGATGCAGCTGTAATGAAGAGCCAGACAGTTAAATAACGATGTTGCTGGCAAATGGTCCTTGTAATATATGCTCTTGTGTTTGTGGACCTTTAAATCGCCCAAGGCATTCTTCTGCACTATGCATTATGTCCTGCATTTAATGTGCCGCAAGAAACACCATTCAAACCTGACGAATTAGTTGTGAAACTTGCTGATTTTCAGAAAATGCACTTTAAGTTGCGTAGACATTTGCAACTATAGGCATAACTTTATTTGCACATTGGGGTCACGGCATCTGCTGCATTGTAGTTGAACTGAAGGTGGAAAAGAAACACGGGGGTTGAAATTACATCCTAGGCAGATCAATGCTGCCTAAACTTGATGTGCGGTCACTAAAGATTTGTTCAGACACTCAATCCGCTGCCAATGGCCAAGGGGGAGCAGTAATCAATTAGGCTCACATGGTACTGCAGCAATTATGTACTCCAATTTACTCCTGGAGGGTGAAGGGGGAGAGTGAGAGAGAGAGGGGGGGTGGCAGAGAGGAAGGGAGGGAGGGCAGGGGAACCATTTCATGCTACTCCAAACCACTTCCATCCATGTATCTCTCAGATCGTATCGCATTATAGCGCCAGCGCACCGATTCAAACTGGCACGGAGGAAACCAGGTCCATATTACCCCCTAATTGGTCATTTCCAGAGGAAGCCTTGGTTTGCAGAACCCGCTTCCAGGACGGGGCTTTTCTTAAACAAGCGAGGGTTTTAAAGACAGCGGCTACATCTGGGCGGCAGGCCGACAAGGCAGTCAGGCAGGCATTGATTGGGTCCGTCCCACGAGCAAGTGGGCTGATTGCAGGGTAGGCCACTCGTTACATCAGCTTTTAGTTTCCTATTTACCTCATGTCAGAGGAGAAAGGTATATAGACGCTTCAAAGTGAATGTGGAGGCAGGCAGGCTGAACGCATTTCAATTACAGTGTCCTTGACTGTGAAACTACACAATTTACTGATGCTACTGATTATAGGGGTAGGGCCCCTAATGTAACGTGTACTGGACTCAATAGGTCTGCATAGAGTGGAGCATCCTGTACCGGGGGGAAGGTCTGCACAACTGAAGGTCTACCACAGTTTACTTGTCTGTGTAATCATCTGTTGATTGCAGGCGTATAAAACAGGTAAACAAAACGCTATGCATTCCCTCATACATGAATACAATGGAGGAAGTTGGAAGAGGTTTACACACGACACATAATGATCGAGGAAGTTTAACCTTAAACTTGATCCCTAACTGTCATCATTTTACATTTCTGGAAGGTTTGATTTGAAACACAGCTTTCTTTTTTTACACGTGTTTTCCTCTGCATGGCCCGAGGACATTTCATACGCAAGTACTGTATGTGGTAATATTAAACACGGGCATACCCAGCATGCCACACATGCAAGGCACAAACACACACACACACACACATGCCTACACACACACACACTGCTCTGATGGGCAGCTAGGGACCAGGCTGCTAAGCACTACCAGATTACAATCACGAGTGGCTATTGGATTTCTAGCTGCAGGTTACTGGTGATGAGACGATCCATATCTAATATAAGTTAATGTGTGATTCCTGTGTGTGTGTGTGTGTGTGTGTGTGTGTGTTTTGTGCCTTCCTCTGCAAGTTTCCGTGCCTGTGTGCTTAGGTGCTTGGTTGCGTGTGTGTGTGTGTGTGTGTGTGTGTGTGTGTGTGTGTGTGTGTGTGTGTGTAAATTGTAAATTACCAAAGGGAAATATAAGGTGGCAGTGGTGATTGTCAAACAGTCAGTGAATCAGTGAACAGTAGGTGACTGTGGATCAGAGTTCAGCAGCTGTTTTCCGGGCATGGGGAAGCCTTGACACTGGGGGGCAGTGTACCGTAGGGTTGCAACAGCCCACACACCCCATCACACGCCACATGGGTGAGCAGGTCTAACAATAGAATGACTGTTACAGCGCTGCAGCCCTCACCTCCACCAGAGGAAATCACTGACGGAATTTCTGCAAGTGGCAGAGTGCTGAGCCTTGGTGCACCGTGACGGTAAAATACATCCATTTCACAGACCTCCAGTGCTATGTGAAGAATCTAAAGGTTAGCCAAACACATGTCAGAGTGTATAGCTTGTTTATGCAGGTTGCAAACCACACAGAACTTAACGTATATCTAAAATGAGCTACTTTGTGAGTACACCCAGATAGTGGTGCATGCACAAACACAAGGTCATCTCAGGCACACAGTGCTGTGATCATGAATTAGAAGAGGGTGAAGAATATGTCACTCTGAGTGTCTGAGTGAGTGTGTATGGGCTTACGTGTGTATTTGCACGCTGATTTGTGTGTGTGTGTGTGTGTGTGTGTTGCATGTTTTTCTGGGTGCCGCTGTACTGTAATAACACCGGCAGGTGGCCTGACTAGCCCTCCGCCCCCCCCACCACCATTCCTCCCACTCCTCCACCCTCCCTCTCCACCGCAATGGAAAGCAGGTGTCCGACCCTGGTCTGGGGACAGAATTGAATTAATGTGCAAAAACAAATGACTCCATCAGCAGCGTCTAGAGGGGCCGCTGTGACAGGCCTGCAGTCTCGCACGGCCCAAAGCTGAACACACTGTCACCCGACACTGAGCCGACCGGGCTAATATCCACACCTATTACACAAGGATTCATGGGAAAACAACAGCCGGGGCCAAAGGTGAGGATGAGAGAGGAGGGAACAGGCCAGAGGAGGGAGGAGTGAGGAGGTTAGGGAGGACAAAGCCGTTTTCTTGGAATTATCTAGAGATCTCATTTAGCTGGTAACGGCCTGTTCGTCTGCGGTGGATGTCCAAAAAGGAGTGTGTTAGTCCCCTCGATCTGCAAGGCTTTGAGGAAATGTTTTGTCTAATTGGAAGCGACGGTAGTCAATACACAGGCGGGATCCCACCCTTGAATGACATGCCCAACTCTAATACTGTCTCCAATTTCAGGATTACCCTGATAATAACTACAGCAGCCATTTCCAACATACACACACGCACACATAGACATGTTCACAATACACACAGGCGGTTCTGGCATTGACATCGCAGCAGGGCACAGAGAGCAAATGTCTGAAACCATTAACTGCAGTGCCTCCAATGAGGCTCTTTTGGCAGGGTGCTCATGAGAACCATCGAGAGGAGCTGTAAAAATGACAAAGTCAATATCGCAGATGACCGCAATTACAGCCTTCTAGGGGACCAAGGAGTCAATGGTCTTCCTGGGAAGTGTGTGTGTGTCTGACTTGTGTGTGCACGAGTGTGTGCACGAGTATGGGTGTGTGTGTGTGTGTGTGTGTGTGTGTGTGTGTGTGAGTGGCGTGTATGCAAGCTGTGCACGCCATTTATTAGGGATCACCCCCCACACCTTGCGCTTGAATTAACATCTTAGGTCCCAAAAGTATTTTTAATCCGTTCACCTCGAGATGAAAAGTCGCTATTTAGCGGAGGAATGTCTTCCCCCGCCGTCCCGCCCGGTCATCCTGCGTCCACGCGGTTGACGTCCGTGCTCTCAACACCGAATGCCATTCACATAAATAGGCTGCTATCAACAGCCAGATCTAGAATGCGGGGCGGCTATATTTACAAATGTTTCCCACCGGTTGCCAAGCAACCAAGGGCTTTCCCCCACAAGTAACGCCAAACTTCCAGATGCCCCCCACCGCCCCCCACCCCCGCCCTGCCTCGCTCCTCTTCACCCCCACCATCACTACAGCTACCACTAACCCATGGTAATCTTATCATCTCCTATCGTTATGCCCCCTTCCCCCCCGAAAACACAGCCAGCCAGCCGTGACATCCCAGAGTCGCTCCCCCCCCCCTCCCCCCCTCCTAAAACTCTTTCCTATCACTCTATGATTGGTAGCCCCACCACCCCACCCCACCCCCTCCGTGCCTACATCCCCAAAGCTGCTCGAACTCAGACTCAACTTTCTGTCACCTTGAATACCAGCCAAGGGGGGGGTGTATGGGTTCGGACAGAGGCCGCCGTATCCCATAATGCTCAGCCCCAACAGCCAAACTTTGATATTAGGGATTAAGCTCCCGTCAGGCCGCCATGGCGAGGCAGGGGCACAGTGAGGAGAGGCGACCCCGCAATTTCAGACCCCTAATTTGTGAAAAAATGTGTGGAATGACATCAGCAGCTATCCAAACAAGCAGGAGGGGGGAGGGGAAAATTGGAGGGTGTCCTGGGGATTCTTGCCCGCCGATGGTGGCTGATTGAGTCGGGGTGTGGTGATGAACTTTAATGTTGCAGTCTATCTATGCTGTAGTCTGGCCAGCTCAGACAGACAGGGTGGGGGTGGGGGGATGGATGAGGACACATGCCTCTCTCCTTCACCCCACTAAATCCCACCTGATTCTGGAAAACCAGCGGCCCAGCATGTGGGGGACGCCAGGGGGTTGAGGTGCGCAGGGGGCCCGGGCCAGTTATCAGCTCTGATAGCATTATCTGGGAGCAAACAGGGAAGGTGCTGGGTTATGATGTATAGGGCCTGGATAGGAGGGAGGTAACGCGGAGCAGACCTGCCACTGTGTTACGTATAGGCCTGTCTGGATTTTTAGACTCTCAAATCAAAACACATTTTATTTGTATAGCCCTTAATCACCGTTACAGTCTCTAAGGGCTTCACAGTGCCCAACATGTGAAACAATAAATGGTTAGTACATGACATCCCCCAGCCTTGGACCCTCACAGAGGACAAGGAAAAACTCCCACAAAACCTTTAGGAAAATATTGGAAGAAACCTACTCAGAGAGGGATCCCCCCTACCAGGACGGTTGAGCGTGTAATAGATGCCGAGTTTGGGCAAGCAGCGTATACACAGTGCATAAAAGTTTATTATGGTGGGAACATCCAGATCTGATGTGGGGCATCACTTTAAACAACAACTCAGTCAGCGTCATCATAGGACTAGGGGACCACGCAGGCGCCAACACTGCCCAGATAGGAGAACGCAACGCCCGCTCAGTCAGCATCGTCCTAGGAGGCGGGACCAACGCAGACGCCAACTCTGCCGAGCTGCAGCATGGAACAGATAGGAGACACACCCACACACACCCATACACACACTCTCACTCACACAGACAAACATGACCAGCGTCAGTGGACAGGAGCAGGTAGACCAGGAGAATAGGACATGTAGGCAGGATGCTAGTATCCATCAGCAGGACCCTGATCTAGGATGAGCTAACTGGTCTAGCCTTACTCTGAGAAGAGACTGAGCCACTCCCTCAAGGCTGGTCAAATGACAGAGAGAATAAATGGGTTTTTAGCCTTGACTTAAAGACTTCGATAGAGCCTGCCTCTCTGATTGAGGCAGGCAGACTGTTCCAGAGATCGGGAGCCTGGTGAGAAAAGGCTCTGTTACCTGCAGTTTTCTTTTTGACTGCTGGGATAGACAGGTAGCCAGCGTCCTGAGATCTGAGGTAGGACGGTGCCATCCCATGTAATGATTTATATGTAAGTAAAAGCACCTGGCCTGAATTGGTAGCCAGTGTAATGAGGACAGGATGGGAGTTATATGGTCGAATTTCCTAGTTTTCCTCAGGATTCTGGCAGCAGCATTCTGAAGTTGTAGTTTTTTAGTGCGCCCAGTAGATAAGCCTGAAAACAGGACATTGCAATAGTGATTCTGGATGATACAAAGGCATGTACTAAAATTTCTGCGTCTGCCTCTGTTAGCATGGGTTGAATCTTGGCAATATTGCGAAGATGATAAAACGCTGTTTTAGTGGTCTCCTTAATGTGCAACTCGAATGAGAGGGTAGGGTCGAATTGTACCCCAAGGTTTTTAACGTATGGGCTCTGGTGAGATTACACAACTATCAACATGCAGTACTATTCTCACCATCTCGCACCATTCATTCACACATATAGACACTCACACACACGCGCACACACACACACACACACACACAGAGGGCTTCAAATTATTAATAACACATGCTTGGCCTGTGAAGCTTATCTGTTGAGTTCAGCCTTGGATCAGCCTCTGTGGATCTGTGGAGAGGACATCATCAAGTTAATAAGGTTTGAAGGTGCCCTTCCTTCCTAGTGATTAACAGGTAACACACAGCCAACTTTATTCTATTTTGGTCCACCAATGCTTCAGAGTATTAGTACAGGTCCAGCTGTATTCATTAAACCAAGAATGCACACATCAAAGTTGTAATCATGTTATCAGAAAACACTCAAGTGGCTGCTATACAAGAAAAATGAAATGAAGAAAAATGAGGGGGGAAAAAAATAGTGAAAACCAGTCAATGTGGACCTGCCACCACTGTTTGATTTAAACAAATCCAGGTGCTTTTCAGATTAGGAAATGCACAGGCTTTAAGGTAATAGGCAGCTCGGGTTGTTTTAAGAGTGAAGGATTTGTACAGAAGTATCTCATGGATCACCAAGCTCTGATCCTCTCATTTCCATCCCTCTGCGGTATACTCCCGCTATCTCTCAGCGCTGGCCCTTATGACCTCCCTGGAGAGGTCGCCGCACGATCTGCATTCCCATGCAGCTGAGAAGTAGAAGAAAGGACAAATGGGAAGAGAAAGGGAGGGAGAAAAGGAGTGGAGGAAGATAGCGGTGTGAGGGAGAATGAGGGGAGCAGGGGAGAGAGAGAGAAAGAGAGATAACAAGTGGGAGAGAAGTGTTGATGGCTGTAGGTCAAATGCCTGAAAACAGCAGTCAATAAAATGAAGACCCACCTTTAAATTATGATAAGGCACTGGCCAGCTAAGTGGTTGCTATATATCACGTCACTAACTTGAACCGCAATGTTTTGACCATCGATGGAAACTTTCCAGTGGTTTTCAAGTGTTTTTCAGACTGGGCAAGTGCAAAATTACTTCCTTACTTACTACCTTACTGGCCCAAACAATTTTGATAATGGTGAAGGTATGAACTCATTCTGAACAAAGAAGGTTGGGAGGATGAACCCGTCGTTATTCATACTAAATTCCTCGCTATTCTCTATAAAAAGAAGCCTGTGACTGAAGTGAGTATGATAACTCAGTGCAGCAATCACAATACATTGCAATCAATGGGACGATCCATTTTTTAAAGTGAGCCTTGTAGTGTTTGTCAGCCATGCTAAACTTTGTTGCCTTTCAGCTGTGAAATGCACCTTTACTAAATCAAAACCCAAGTTCCACACATAACTGCCGAGTGGAACAGGGGTACGACTGTTTGGCTTCGATTTCAAAACCCTCTCAAAGCCCTCTAATCACCGACTTCTGGCTTAGTCTGGCTTAATTAGCTAAAATCAACCGGTGCCTAAGCTAGGTTTGGCCGCCGAACACACTGGAATCCACATTCCAGATAGGGGCAAAGTACGTAAAACATCAACAACACATCGTACGAACTGTCAAACCAAATCAGCTTCCCCGCTCGGTCTCTGGGTTACCTCCGTTATTTTATGATCATCAAAAACACCACCATTAGTTTGTTCAGCTTCTAATTCATTTATTCAGCTTAATCATCCTCATCAGCAGAGACTCAGGGCTGGAGTCTGTTGGCATGGCCGTTCCCACAGTATAAACAAAGGCATTACAGTGGGGAAACAGCACCGCGCTTATCACTACCGTGACTTACACAAACCCCATGGTCGGTGCCTACAGCACACCGAATTTGCATTTGATTTCATTAGAAAAAAAGAAAGAAAATCCTCCGACAATGGCCAAATTCAACATTGACTTTATTTCCAGCTTCTGGCTCTGGGCATGGTGAGCTGTGGAGTGTGTCGGCCCTTAACTTGAGACCTCAGCCTTAATTCAGATTGAGAGGGAGGACCCCAGGGGGTGTAACGGATACCTCAATGTGGTATCAGTTATTATTATGTGGTCGAATACATCACAAGTTGACAGATGCGCGTTGCTCAGTCAACCGTCGTTATGTAGGATGTGTCGGGTTGTTATCAAGTACACGGGGTCTTGAGGTACGTCAGCCAAACACATTATCAATAAATGTGATTGATGGCGAGTCAACAGGCCCTAAAGTGAATGAATTTATTACTGTCGTCTCACTTCACCGCTCACCCCTCACCCGAACCACCCACACACAGCCAGCCCCCACACACATACCCAAAGACCCGCCCACACACACACACACACACACACACACACACACACACACAAATAAGGACACTACAACTCCATCACACCTCTCTCACACACACAGACATGCCTCGCAATCTCTCTCTCTCTCTCTCTCTGTCTCACACACACCTGTAAACGCTGAGCGTCGATGTCCTCTTCACCAGACACTTCTTCTTTACAGAGTCACCAAATTTGTCAGGCTGCAGCTCCAGCTTCTGGAAGGTCGACCAAGGGGTACGTGGGAATCCTGAAAAACAGAGAAGACAGGGAGGGCATGAGAGACACACACAAAAGAAATAGAGAGAGAGAGAGAGAGAGAGAGAGAGAGAGAGAGAGAGAAGACAGCAAAGAGTTCAGCAAAATATGAACCCTTGGTGCCTCAGGTCCCAGGCAAATAAACACTTCCCCGTTCTAGCCCTACTTCTCTATCGTACTGTAAATCTGGTGAACAAATTTAAAGGGCTAGGGTGTGTGTGTGTGTGTGTGTGTGTGTGTGTGTGTGTGTGTGTGTGTGTGTGTGTGTGTGTGTGTGTGCGGGGGTGTCTAAGATTTCTACCGTGACTGAGATCCAGGAAACTGCTCCATCTGCTACCAATGTAGCCACTTCCATTAAATTTCCTCCCACAAAAGGGCATCACAGAGAGCCCATCACTTCTGAGTCTTTATCTTTGGGCTGCTTAAAGCCTCTCTGGAGGCGGCCCCCTCCACCGTGCTGCACTGGCCAGCACGTACCCTCCATCCATCAGATAATAACCTATTTATTCTGCAGTCTCAGCAGAGCACTATGTCAGAGCGCACACTCATAGGCAGGCACGAGTGCATGTACACACACACACACACACACACACACACACACACACAGAGTTCAGACGTTAGCCCTGCTGAAAATACAAGAAAAACACAAGAGCTAAGAGCTGGGAGCAACCAAAGAGATAAGGTTCTCTGCTACTTGTAATGCTGAAAGCTTGACCCCTGATCGGTGTGTATAGGATTCATCAGATTTAGTGCTCTTGCCACTGGATATTGGAGACTTAAACAGGTTGCTAATACATATCCCACAAGGGCTCGGCATATGTAGACTGGAGAAATGGGAAGAAGTAACTCAGCGCTGGTAAGAAAAGTCAGTTGAGGGTCACAGCATCAACTTCAGTCCAGACAGCCAACGCAAGGCCCGTTTCTCAAGACGTGGGTGAGCAACAGTTTTCAAAAACAGATTTCCATCTCAAGGCAACTGACACCAGTCCCTGCCCAGTCAAAGCCACTAACATTTCTGGTTGTGCCGGGCTGAAGGGGGAGGACGGGGACAAATAAACACCACTCAGCATCACAGACCCAGACTGGAAGGCCACGACAGGCCTTTCCCTGCCCTGGTAACATTTATTTACCTCCTCACTGGAAAGAATAACAGGCTGGAGGGTGAGGTCCAGTCGGTCGGTGCAGGTGGCTTCAGGAGGAGGGCTATAAGCAGCGTGGTGACTGTAGAGCCCCAACACCACCTCCTCACATCTGTACACTGTTAAAATAGAGAGGGAGGGGTGGGGGGGGGGGGGGGCAGAGAGGGAGAGACAGGGAGGGGACATGAAGACAAACTAAGAGAGAAAGTGAAAAATATGACAGAGTAATAACGCAATACTATTTTATGAGGTAAAGTGTTCACTTGAGATCATCTGTCAATCAAACAGTGTGTCCAGTACTGTGACGTCTTTCTCCTTGGATTTTCTGTTGATGCAGTTTGAGTTTCTGTAGGTGGCGCTGTTTTCTTTGTCTGTTCAGCCATGGTGGGTATCGCTGCTCATGCTAACTACCCAGTTCTTCTAGTTATTCCAAACAAACTGCTGTTGCTGCTGTAAATGTAAAATGCATTATTTCCAATATTGAATCATCATTGAATCATTATTATGTATCAAAATGGACATTTATTTCTCTGAAAAAGTCACAGATTATTACTTTAAACACAAGTTTCCATTTGCTGTGCAAAAAATAAACTACATGAATTTGAATTTGCACTCCTATGACTGCTGCCTTCCAGCTCCCTTTGGCCCAGTAGTAGCATCTCACTCAGCTCAGACACCTCTGAAGAATGTCACCCATGTGGGCGGGTGGCGAGGGCGGCGGAGCTGGGCCTAGATAGATGGATGAGCGGCGTGAGACCGAAATAGCAGAGACATTTAAACAAGTTAACTAATCAGCGCTCATTATAGACGATGTCTAGCCAGAACACAAACAGAGGCTCAATGAAGGCTCAGGGTGAACTGACACTCTGCGACAACTGAGCGACCAAGGTTGTTAGCTAGGCGGGCGTGAGGCCAGCCCGAGCTTCGCCCCGTGAAAAGTTAAATGCTGGCTACTATTAAAAATACCGCGTGATGCTGAATGATTTAAGCTCATGTCTCATGCTATAAAAAGTAAAGTCGGCTCCTTAAAATGTAATGGTAGCATAAAAATATCGACTTGAACAATTAGATCATGATTTATGATCTAACCATAACCAAAGCATCACTGTAATTTCTGTATAGGAGCCTATAGTGTTTCTGTGGTAGCGTGCTAGATATTAATTTTATGGTGACCTTATCATACTTTATAGTATTTTTTATCACCTATGGTATCACTATAATATTCCTATCATATCCCTATGATACGTGTTTAGTATCCTTCTAAAATGTAATACTATAGTTCTTTTTCATAAACTGTGCTAGGCAATATTTTGTATTTCAGAGAGTGGAGTACACTATATGTGGAGTACAGTCGAGTACAGCAGAGTTTTTATTATCCGTGATAAATGTGCAGCATTGCTTTCATTGGAGCCCTTTATTTATATATTTATATATTTAACCCCATCCACATATATAATCACTGTTAATCCCTCCTCTCTAATCCCACTAATACATTAAATAGATAGATAGATAGATAGATAGATAGATAGATAGATAGATAGATAGATAGATAGATAGATAGATTAGGAGGATGTAAGGATGTAATGTAATTAGATACTGCACCTAGCTATTGCAACAATGCAACAATGTCTAATTATTTAGGTACAATTAAGAGTAAATAAATAGTTTCTAAGAAAACACACAATACATGTACAATGATTCAAACTATTATTTCATGATTCAATAACTACTTGTGTTTCTTAACGCAGCAACTGAGACAGTGGGGTTTTTGTTGGACGGACAGTCGGTGAGCTCTGCTCCTAATACCCTTTGAGCCCCACAGCTCTCTCTGCCTTATCTCAGCAGATAATAAGACATTTCCAAACAAGGTTGGTAGCCAGCTATCTGGATCCTGAGATAAAAAAGCACAAGTAATTCCTTCATGGTGCAGCACTGTGGCTTCCAGAGGATGGAGAATGGCGCCTATAAACAGTTTACCTTTGTACTGGACAGTCATGGTGAGTGAAGGTGATGGCACATGCAGAGATGGCAGATGGATAGGAAAGCGTTATGAGCGATAGCACTTGTTTATTGATGTCATATGTATCCTGTCGCCACCATAGATTTACATGCAGCCACGAGATAAACAAAGCAGCGTGAGACCCATTTTGAAAACAGACTAGAAACAGTTGATATAAGGGGTTGATTTTGAAAAAGGTAAAAAGGAAACACACATCGCTTAGGATAAGAGAGTAACTGTTTATCAACACAGCGGCCCGCTCTTATCGCATCAGTCGATATTACACAGCTTTAATCGACATCCCAGAGTAGTTAAACAGATGCACTTTATATTCTGCCTGCTCTCCGTCCGCCTGCCTACAGGCCTCATTGCTCTAATGCGCCTGTTACCTGTTCTGTCATCAGCATCGGCCCATCGGCCACAGAGGACACGTAGATGGTGATGACACGGTGGTGATGGTGATACGCCGTGGTCGACACATGTCAGCCCTCTTGATGTGGAGGCCAGATAGGAAGCCTTATCACTATCTTATCACAGGCATCTGCCCCGAGAGAGGATCTGCTGCGCTGCTCGGACAATATCTCGGTTTTTATGCTCCCAACTGGTGCTCTGAGAGGTTGTAATGACAGCCATCACACCATAAGCTGACGAGGTGAACATCCAATCATCTGAGTGAAAATGCATATATAACCATCACGTGCACACACACACACATGGGAGAAAACACATAAACGCACATACATGCACACATGCACTCACATAGACAAGCAGACGTATGTAACCACACATATGGACAAACACACAAGCACGTAATCTCTCTCTGTCTCTCACACACACACACACACACACACACAGTGTCTGATGAGAGTGGAGCGGTATAGGGTACAGGAAGAGTCAACAGACTGCAGACAGCATAGGTAAACGATTGGCTCCAGTCTGGAAGAAGACTTGTTTGGATGTTATAAAGTCCACCGTCATGAAGGTATACATATAGCGCACCTCTTCTGCTAGGCAGCTACAGACACATACGTCATATGGCGGTTGCCTCAATACAATAATTGAAAGATTAGATAGGTGTTTCTTAAAATACGGGTCCAGACCTTTACATCAAGAGTACTAGTATATTTACAGTATAACCTATATGTAACATGCTATAGCAATATTATAGGAATATTATAGTGATATCATAGGAGGTAAACAAAACTACCATTAAGTATGATGAGTATCACAGACACACTATAACACCCTATAGGCATATTCTAGAAATATTATGTTGTTTTTTTTCTAAGGGTCAACCTATAGACTCTGATCAAGACATAGAATGAACTGAAACAGATCACAGGTTGTATTTTCAAGCTATAGACCAATGCATGAGTCTTCTTAGCAGGAAGCCAAAGAGTGAAAAAGAAGTTCAAAGTCACTCCAAGAAATCAATAGACAGTAGCTCTGATAACAGCTCCACTGGCTCATGTTTATTTCTCCTTTGATCATTCACCATTAGAGGGCACCACAGGGGTTGTTTCCCCCCTATCATGTCAACAATAAAAAACAATAGACAGGAGACATTTATGGAGTACACGGGCAAAGTCTGTCTGAGGAGCAGGGCTGCTGTTCAGTTCAGTTTCAATTCAATGCATTTTCAAGGAAGGAAGGAAATGCATTTTCTTCAGAATTCAAATTTTGAAAAATCTGTTCTTAAGAATGAATGCTTCATCATTGGCGTGACATGATACACATTCTGTTGACCGTGGCACTTTTGTGTACATCCATGCCCCAGCTCTGTGTGGGCAGACCAAGCTGCACCGCTGATAAGAATGACAACACCGACACCCACGTATTGCCTCACACGGCTTCTGAACTCGCAGATACATACAATTATTATGTGGATGAACTCTGGATAGCGATAACTCGGTAACTCGGATAAGATGGTGTGTGATAACAAGATACGGTCATGCAATAGTGATTATAAACTTGGATTTCTTTGACGATGCTGTAGATAAAGAACGTACATAGTAATGGTAAATTTACGAGTCTTATTAAGTGTTAAGTGTTTGTTCAGAGTTTGAATCAACCAAGCAGACAGAGATCTTTAATTAACACAGTGCCACTGTCTTTTTCCTCTCTGCGCATCTGCCGCAGCGTGTGCTTCCAAACTGTTTGTGCAGCCACAGAAACTCCAGGGTTGCATGAGGTTAATAAAACTTTTTTTGGGGCCGGCATTCACATATTGTAACAATTTTGACTGCGAGGCCCAGATGGCGTTCTATTTTATTAAACAAGATTAATTTTCCACTCATGAGCTGACTGGCGAGGAGGCCATTTTCAGTCCAACTATGACAGGTTGTAGTGTGTTCAGCTGGATTAGCCCTGGCATCTCATCACGCTGATTTATGCATTACATAAAAAGACACTGACATGGTTTCGCACAGACAAATATGTGTGCACGTGTGTGTGTGTGTGCGTGTGTGTGTGTGTGCGTAAAATAGACAATGCTTTATGTCTGTTTCCCCAACAGGAAATCCCGTTTCATTAAACCTCAAATTAGGTGAAGGTCAGCTTGCGTACTCGTGTTTACATTGGTGGTAAATAATTTATACGGAGGGCATAAAAGGTGAAGCAGCAGAGTTGAATTATGTAGCATGTCTTCCCTTTGAATCCCCTTTAATATATCAGTGGTCACCTTGAATATACACAGTGCAAATCATCTTCCATATGACTCACAAAATCCCTGGCAGTAAAAGAATAAAGGAAAACGCATGTGAGGGAGACGCTGGCTCGCAGTACGAGACCCCTGAACTGGCAAACAGAGGAGTGCTGACAGCTCTTCTTCCTGACCTAAGGCAGAAAAACTCGGTGTTCTTCACCCTGAAAGCATCATAAACTCGGGGCTGAAACCCGTTGCCACTGGGCCTGTGTGTCCCCCGCCCCCGCCCCCCCCGCCCCCTCAGTAGGAAAGCAGAAAACCTTGAGTGAAGAAAGAAGCAAATTCCCCACATTTTGAGATAACGGGCACCGCTGAAGCACCGAGTGGAGAGATCCGTATCTCTTCCCCTCTCTCCTTTGCTACGGCGTCCTGCTCCTCTGAGCCTCACCCTCCTATCAATAGAGCCGTAGGATGAGCTCCAAATAAAACAATCTTCCCCCTGCCTGGAACGCATCTTACACTTTATTGTGAGCAAAGGTCTGCAGCAGCTGGCACTGAGAGGTCCGAGTCTGAAATAATCTTATCTCCCATCAGCTATAAATATTTGACAGAGAAGGGAGCGAGAGAGCGAGAGAGAGAGAGAGAGAGAGAGAGAGAGAGAGAGAGAGGAGAGAGAGGAAGATGTGAGGAGGAGGACAGGCAGAGAGAGAGAGAGAGAGAGAGAGAGAGGAGGGGGAGGTCTAAAGGGTCCTTCTTAACACCCAATGACAACTGTGCCTTGGAGATTTCCAACAAATTAAAAGTCCGGCAGAGCTGAGGATTTGCTGGTCTCTACCAGGGAGGAACAGATTAAGACTTTATGGGCATGTTTTTGGCTCTTGGCTGGTCAGTCAAACTCTTTGCCCCACGCGGTACCACAGCACAGACTGTACTTCCTTTACACTCGATGTTCCTCATCACCATCAAAACCTCATTCCTCTGTATGGAAACACAGGTGGTACTACAAATAAACACTGTAAAACAGTCTGGACAGATTTTATATTTATACAGCACTCCCATAACACTCCTAATCAAAGGAAACAACCCCCAAAACAAATTTCAGGTGGTCTGTGTGCGGGGGAGTCATTCTATTCTTACATCCAACTACGTCAGCTTTTTAATTCATTCCATATTACCTACTGACTTGTTCTGTTTCTCCCGCCAGCTCATGGTCCAAACCCTCACACAAAAAGAGAAGATTATAGGAAGACTGGAAAAACAAAACTAATTACTCTAGGTATTTCAACCAGCCAATGCTGCTTAAAATGTAATTACATGGGTTTAGAGCTCTGGCCCTGGCCGGGATGGCTGCAAATCTCATATTGGCAGACCTGTAAAATCTGGCTGTCCCTGAACATGACAGCAGGAGAGAGACCTGGTCTGGGTGAATAGATTAGTATCAGATAATTATGGTCATTGACTTAAAAGTAAGTCCAAAACTTGAAAAAGAAGTTCAGGCTTCCTGAACTTGATCAGGAAGTTCACAATCCCAGAACTAGAAGTAGAAACGTTCGGACACCACTTCTTCATTTGTATCGATACTGTATACCTGAGGCAGGGCCTGTATGTCTGTATAGATTTTTATAGGTTTGAGTGCCACTGCCAGTAAAAGAGCCTATAATTTCCTTTAAAACAAACAATATTCCCTTTAAACCCCAATAAAATTGTGTTTTCATCTTTAAAAACCTTTTTAAAACACCATAACACAGGTAGCGAAATTTTACAAGGACATCTTGTCGTTTAATCACCAATTAACTACTGTAAACTGTTATCTTTGGGTGGATGCACCTTTGAACGCTATCACGGGTGAGGAGACACACACAAAGGGTGGTAAAGCCATAAAATTAGGGTAGCTATTTGACAAAAGGCAGATACCAGTCTGTATGAGGCAGAGGTGAAGGCTGCGCACCGAGGGAGCTGATAAGAGCAACTCATCTTCCTCAGACCACTGGCAGTTGGTGGGGAGCGTTCTTCAAAGTCTAGATACTTATCTGTGGTCAGTTCTTGTTTTCCATCCATGATGATCAGGATTTGGAGAAAGGAGGGTTACACTACAAATAAATCTGCACCTTAATACATGTCATTTTTCTCTGATGTCTAATAAAGAAAATGTGCACAGAAAAAAGAATTGAGGAGTGTGGAGTCGACTTATCCCTTTTAATCAGTAGTACCTTGGAGCGAGGCGTAGGAGAGTCTAACATTTCATAAGAGCGTCTCCTTCAGCTAGAGCTTAACTCTTTTCAAAAGGGGGCCAAGTTATGCAATATGACAGTAAAACGCCAACCATAAACTACTGTTTATGCTCAGCAGTAAAAGAAAGGTGTGTTTCCTCTGCCCAGTTTACTGCACCTCCTCTGTAGTCCTTCCATCATTTCACAGTCTTTTATAAAACTGTCTGTAAAACAATCAAAAGCAAATGTTTTGGATTAAAAAGCAAACAGCCACTGTGTTTTCCATCAATGCAAAATTCATTGCACTCTTAGATCTGGGTGTGTTCCATGTGAGAAGCAATACCCTATATAACCTGTTATGGATTAGGTTAAAATAAAGGTTTGCTTTCTGAATCGATGGGCATCGACAACACAACACAACGTTCTTATTAAACTGTAGAATTTCCCAGTGGCTGTGTCTACAGTATAGTTCGTAAAAACATACGTTTGCATCAGGAGAAGCTTTCAGCACGTCATCGACAGCTCTCTTCCATCCTCTCCCACTTGGCAACATGTGCTTCTGTAGGAGAAGGTTAAACTACAGGGAAAGAGAGAGTATGTTACCAGTTATTGGAAGTGACACAGAAGCAACCCGTTCTCTCTCAGTCAACTCCTGTGTCCACTATGATGATATATGCTGAGGGATACTGGTCCAACAGCAACAAAAATCAGCATTTAAAGTGTCGTGG
Organism: Hoplostethus atlanticus; assembly: GCA_034670405.1. Taxonomy (NCBI): domain Eukaryota; kingdom Metazoa; phylum Chordata; class Actinopteri; order Trachichthyiformes; family Trachichthyidae; genus Hoplostethus; species Hoplostethus atlanticus. Next base: position 1,100,726 of record JAXDDX010000005.1, on the reverse strand, counting down.
TGCTATTAGAATTTCATTAAAAAGCTGTGTAAATATGCCAAGTCCCTCAACAACCTCGGCGGTGCAGAACAGGACTTTCTCCTCTGGAGAGGATATAATGTAGATGGAGCTTTGGAGAAGATGAAGCACACAGGCTGGGCCTGGGATGTGATTTAAAACAGCTAGCATTTAGAACAACAAAGCACAGACAAAGCAGCCACTTGGACCACTCTTCAAAGAACAGTGTGTTAAACACTTGCAGAGAGACATTCTTTGGAATCAGGATTATTTGAGAGAGAGGGAAAGACGAAGAGAGGAAGTTGAGGAAAAGGAGGAGGAGGGAGAAAGAGGAGGAAAGGAGGCCAAACACACATAACCGTCAACCTGATGATATTGCAGCAACATGAAAGGGAGGAAGAATTCACCGTCCACTTTCATGGCTCTGATTGAGTTTCACTTTAATCTGTTGAGACCATCTCTTCATCCCATCCTCCTCTCTTCCTGTGAGCAGAGCAGGCCACAGCTATGTGCTCCACTGTTGTCTTTTGAATTAGTGATAATTCAACACAGGTCAGTTCGTGTCCTGTAGGTCCAACTGACCTGATGCAGAGAATACAAATGCTGATTCAGCAGCAGGAACAGGCCGAGCCTAGCCAGAGCTCCACTCTGTCTCTCATCAGGTGGGTCAGTTCGGGTTCCTTTACCCAATCTAAAACTCTGGCAGTCCATTTTGACCTGCTGGATCAGGTCTACTGGCAGCAAGATCTAAGAGGCTCATCCAGTCCGCTTGCACACAATGCAAATGTGAAATAATAAACTTCCTCAAAGTATCAATAGTGTAAGTCATATCCAATTTAGCAAGTGGTTTAAGGGGGCTTTTGTTTAAAAAATGAATGGCAGATTCCTCTGGACACATCATTATTACAAGCAGATCAAACTCTGCTGTTCTAAGTCCTGTATTACAATGACACCTTGGACAATAGGGGGCACCAGATGTATGTCTCTCTCTGATTTCATTATGTAAAAAAGACCATCAAAGGCATGAAAAACTGAAGACTAGGCTACCCAACAAAATCTCTGTGTCCGGGCAATATGGTTTCATCATTAACGTACCGCTATTTCAATCTTTCAATTCACATGTGCATTCATTTAATTTTGAAAGAAGCACAAAAAAAAGCTGTATCTGGATTTAAACATGAAACAACGAAAGAACAAATGTTCAAGAAGGATCACATGAACCTACAGACAAGCATTTCCTCCCTGCTGAAGGCTTGAAAATCTACCCAGTAACTCATCCTCGCCTAACATGAGGCCTGTTCTGAAGGCTACTGCCAGAACAGGGTGTTTTCCCTTCTAATTATTTTACCAGTCCTACTTGCTTACTCTCCGAGTGATTAATCAAAGTTAAGAAAAGCCAACCATCAACTGGGGCATGTTTTGCATTTCCTTCTGCTGGTGGAAGATCCGTCTAGGGCCTGGCGACTTGGCCTTATTACAAGTTAATTGAAACCTTGTTTAGAAATACCAAGGTCAACATTTCCAGCCATGTTATCCCAATTAGTCTGCAATGAATCCCTTTAAACGGCGGGTATTGAGTGGCCGACCCGATGTGCTACTTGAATTCCCTGTGAGACACCCACATGCATTGCCTGGGAATGAGAGAGGATGATTGGAGAGAGAGAGGAATGGAGAGAGGGAGTGGGAGGGTGCTGGGTACTAGGAAGACTACAGTGCCACTGCCCTCTGTCACCATTTCCCACCACACCAGCAGAGGACTGTATTCCAGGAACTGTACACAGTGATACACTAATACAGCCCTCTTTTAATCCTGGCATTAATGGATATTTACTTTGATGGTATATACTTAATTTTGCAGTACGGTTACATAGGTAGTAATTAAAGTCATAATCCATGACATTTTCATATAAGGAATCGTCCATTTTGCTACTCTCTATCGATTGATATAACACAATAGTTCAATTTTTACCCAGTTCATGAAAGCTTTTACATTTTCTGTTCCTTAATAGTAAAGGTAGGAGTAGAAGTAGTAGTAGTAGTAGTAGTAGTAGCTGTAGTAGTAGTAGTAGTAGTAGTAGTAGTAGTAGCAGTAGCAGTAGTAGTAGCAGTAGCAGTAGTACTAGTAGTAGCAGTAGCAGTAGCAGTAATAGTAGTAGCAGAAGTAGCAGTAGTAGCAGTAGCAGTAGTAGTAGCAGTAGCAGTAGTACTAGTAGTAGCAGTAGCAGTAGCAGTAATAGTAGTAGCAGAAGTAGCAGTAGTAGCAGTAGCAGTAGTAGTAGCAGTAGCAGTAGTACTACTAGTAGTAGTAGTAGTTGCAGTAGTAGTATTCCACTTCAGCCCTGCTCTAACTCTGTTTGATGGTGGGCAGCTGTAGGAAAAAAGGTTTAAGATGCAGGGAGAAAACACTCTCCCCTTCCTCAACAACTTCCATCCAAGTTCCCTTGAGCAAGGCACTTTTGTTACACACAAACGTTAGTGTGTGTAACTATAAAGTGTGAAGCAGGGGAAAACATTTCCTAGGTAATAAAGGTATAAAATAGTGATTAGCAGCAATATATTATAATGTGTGTGGCTAGGGTCATTCACTCTTGACTGAAATGGAGTAATGGTTCCATATCATTCATTTTTTGTGAATTGTTTTTCTGCTGTCTCATAATAAGAACGATGTGGTTCATGATGTTTTTTTCAGTTAAATTTAGTTTAGGTAATCAGTTCTTTCTTTCATAAAATAAAATACCAGGGTATTTCAGACTGTACAGATGAAGCATGTATACAGACACATTTCAAACCATAAACACAATCTGAATTGCTGATGTCAGGCATCTAACTTCATGCATCAACATGGAAATTCCAAGAATTCAGCACAAGTGATAGAATATGTTTTTATATTGCTGCATATTTCGGTAATTATCGAGCGTGGGCAGTAATTATTGAGACCGTCCTAATGTGAATAAAATGAGGCAAATAGACAAGGAATCAACAACAGATGCCATAATGAGATTCTTTGTACGTAAAAGATGAAAGTGTTGAAGTGAAGGATGAAGTGTTGGCTCCTCAGCGCCTGTGAAGTCAGTCGCATTCCCACATTGATGAAACCCACTCCTTCAGAGTCTGAACGCATGCTATAAAGACACAGAACACAAACACTCTGGTTGATTAGAGTTCTCCGACCAAGTCGCTGCATCTGGAAAGGAGCGGTGCAGCCATTTCTTAAAAATATCAAACAGATTCTGTTAGACATTTCCATTTGATTATCCTCCAAGCATGAGATACTGTTTGAATATTAGTTGAAGTGTGGTACTGTAGTACTAAATGCTGCTAAAGTCTCTTGCGAGGGTGCAAAAGCAGCTCTGCCCATGCCTACAACAACGTTTATTGACTCATCTGCTCCAAGGCAAGAGGCAAGATGTTTTTCAGATTTGTTTTGTGCCTCAAAAATGGGTTTTGGTGAGCTTGTGGGAACATGAGCAGGCATTCAAAAAGGCGCAGAGAAAGTTCTCAGAAACGCCAGACATCTTGATGTGTGAAATTTACAGTTTTCATTGGGAGAGTAAACCTATATCATATGTTTTGCTATGATCACAGATTCTAAAAACATAGAAATGATTTTATAGTTCACCTTACAATAAATGGGTTACATACTGGCGTGTTGTAAAGATAAATGGTGGTAAATGGGTATGAGCTCAATGAGCTATATGACTTGAATGTTATTGATGTTAACTCTCTTAAAGAAAATATTTTTGCAGTAATTCTCCTTCAATTGAGCGAAACCAGAGTTTTCCATGACAGATGAGAGACTACAGCATGACCAAGAAACCGTTACGATGATTGCTTATATAAGTACAGCATAGGTTGGAGGATAGGATTCCAGCAGCAATCAATATCAATATCTCTCTGATGTGAGTAATAGCATCGAGTTACAATGAAGCCGTTCTGGGGAGCTTCCTGCTGTGGTTTCACAGCTTCCAAAAACACAAGCAGACAATGTCATTACCTTGCCTTTTAGCCAGCCATGTTGAACACCACGCTTCTCCTTTCACTGCATTTCCACTCCAAATACACAGATCACTGCGCAAGGTTAAGAAAGCAGGGCTTGTGTATTTTGGCAGGTGGAATATATTCTGAAAGAGCAACAAATCTGCTATATTTAGTTTTTGATGGCTGAGGGAGCAGAGGGAACCACGGACCGCATTGGTAAACTCCAGTACCAGCATGCAAAGCAGTACAGGCGAAACAGGAGATGCAAACCACAGCAATGTAGCACGTTGTCATGCTTTCAGTGATATAAATATGGATCGCGCTGAACATTATGATTAATCCTCTTCAAAATGCATGATGACGTTACACAATTTTAAATTTCAGAATAAAACGATGGGAATTAAAGCTCAGAACGGTGGAGACTCAAAATGTATAGATGCATGCATGGATCTGTCATTCATATTGTGGGCAGGAGGAGGCCTGCTCATCCTAACAATCTGCTACCCAGTGACAGAATCTAGGCTGACATCTCTTTTCAGCGCCAACCCTCTGCAGCTCCGCACAGCGCAAGGGCGACCGGGAGATTTACGGCAGAGCGTGGAAGCAGCAGCTGGCTGTGTCGGCGCGCGAGGGAAGCTAATCTTGTTTACATTCAATCTGCTATTTCCTCCCCTCTGAAACCTTGAGAGAGGAAAGTCATGTAATACTTGTATTAAAAATAAGTGTAGCAGAAATGGGCCTACTGGCAGCGTGCAGCGAGAGCTTTGTGGCCTGGCCAAGAAGGCCTGTGGCGAAAAGCAATCGATATGCCCAATATTTCAGAACACACTCTTGAATAACAATAACCCACATTTAGACCTACACCACAAGGCCCCGGCCTGCTCCAGAGAAAATAAGAGAGCCTACTTTCTACGTCCATATCGATTGGAGTGGGGTGGTGAATATGATGAAATATAACATTTACTGGTGTGTGTGCATGTGCATATATGCGTGAGCATGTGCCTGCAACTGTGTGTGTTTGAATGTCAGAGCGAATATCTGAGAAAACTGTCTAAAAATATATAATAACACCATCATTTCGCATTTCACAGTACAAGCGCTGCATTCACCAGCAGATCCATCAAAATACCTCACAGTGACAACTTAGGATTTTGGTACTATGATGAGTAGGGGCACTTGATGGTTTTATTAAGCAAGAGCACAGCAGTTAAACTCAATCTGAATTACACTTAGTAGGTTATACTTTCTGTAAGTCAGCGGGACATCGGGCCTAAGGTCAATCCAAACTTCCCTGTTCGTCTATGATGCTCTTGTATCAGCCCTGCCTGGGGCCTTGTGAACATGTTCCTTTTGTAAAGGCTAGATTCCTGTTTGGCAGGCTGGTAGATGTTTCTTCCCCCCTGGTAGAAGACCCTGGCTCCGGTGCAGTATAGGAAGCTCTGCCAGCAATGGAGGCCTACAGCAGGAGCGGCCAAAACTGCAGCCATCTCAGCCTTCTGGTGTGCTTTGGGATGATACAATTGAGACTTCCTTAAAAAAAAAAAGGTGAGAAGTAGTTCAGAGCATAAAGGGCGGTTTTGAAAGAGTACCACTGATGGGCCGAGCCAGTGGTTGGAAGTGCCCGCAGCACAGTGGGAAAGGACACAGAGGAAGTACACCGCTGCAGCAGTAGTGTCAAACCCAGTTCCTAACCAGCCGTAGCTTACCACAAATGAAAACTATGAGCTTGTAGTACACCTCCCTCAGGTGCCCTGCGCCTTTGATTTTTCCAAGACTGCTTACTTTTGCCCAAAATCCCAATGCTCCCCTCCCTCTATTCATGGCTGTTGCCGGGTTGACAGATTTATGAAAGGTCTGGTGCCTTAGTAGCACTTTCCTAGTGCATGCACACACACTCAGTCACTCACACACACGCACACACACACATGCACACTGATACACACACACAAATTTAGGTCTGAACCCTCAATGAAACCAGCTGCAGCAACTAGAGTTACCATTCTTGTCCAAAGTTTAAGAAGAAACAATTGAATGTGGTAAAACAAAAAAACTAGGGTGAGGAAGAGTTCATATCACATAAGTGATGATTTTGAGTAAGTACCTTGGAAAAAACACAAAGCTGATAATGTAAGCAACAAATGAAAGGAAATAGGGATAAAATAAGGAAAAAATAAGACGGAAAAGCTTGTTCTTTTTACGGAAACTAAATTTCAAACTGAAACCATGCAATCACCACATTAAAGGGCTCCCATTCTTTAGACAACCACCGGTATGCACAGTGGATGCCAGGGCAGTGTTTTCCATTAGATTTCTCTGTTTTTTCAGTTGATCTGGCAAATTAACTTACAACAGGCTGAACACAAGATGCAGCCTGGAAAAGAGCATAGCAGCAAATTGCATTTATCAAAAACACTCACTGGGACTGTTTACTTTACGTGATCTAATAAAAAAAAGCTCATGCTGAGAGTGTTTCAGTGATTGCATATGGATATAGGAGAACAGTAAGCCCCGAGTACAACCGCCTAGACCACATGAAGAAGGTCCACATTTAAACTCCATCACCGTCATTTGTTTATCGCTTTAACTTTTTCATGGTATCTTTGTGACACAGTTTTTCCCATGCCGGCCTGCCTGATGGTGTTGTGATTGCTCATTCTCGTTGTTGCATTCCTTGAGGATAACCAGGCTATTAAAACCTGTAGGTCATATCCTCTTGACCATCTCCCACTCTTTACACATGCAGAACTCTTATTTATAAAAGAAAAAAAAAGATTTGTCACTTTCTATTGAAGGCCAAGCAATAGCACAAACAGCTTTTTTCTTTCCTACCACAACTTTTATGGAGCTGTGCTGTGGGCTCAGTAAGAGACAGGTAACATGTAAGTCAGGCTTATGGTGTGCACAGAAGGGTGCCCCCTCCCTGTCCCCCCCACCCTTCCGCCTAAATGCGTGGCTCACCCTGCTCAAAAGCATCATTTGAATTGGTTTCAATGGAGAATTTTTGAAATCATGCAATCTAAATGCTGTTTCAGAGGCATTTCCACTCCACCGAGGAAGAACATCAAAGGCATACAGCACTAACCTACATGGGATATATTCATTTCCTTCTGTGGGACGTTCTACATTAATTTTTCCCACTACAGAGGTGCATTCCAGCAAACATACATCCTCCATTGCTCAGATATCATCGTTTGTCATCCAAATGAGCCATTCGGGCTCGGCCTTGCTGTCCTACAAAGAAAAGGGAAAAAGATCAATCGCGCTCCTCAGTGTTTCAACGTGAGAAGAGGGCCTCCAAATAGGCCAATGGAGGCTGGACAAGAACAAGGATGACCCTGTAAAACGCATCACCATTACACGCTATTATCCAGTGCTTCTCTCCTCGCTCACAGCCGTTGCGGAGACGTGCCTGATGAACTTTGCAGATTCTTTGGCGAAACGAACGAACCAAAAAAAAATCCAGGCTGTTTCTTTACCTCTCTCTCCCCTTATTCTTTTTTTCTTTTTCAAATGATTTCTGCGTTATGTTAAACTTGGGGTTAAAATGGTTTATTGTACTACTATATATTCCAGCTACACTAAATTGAAACCCCGACACTATAGCCCCCACCTCGTTCCCAATGTCTCGGTCCGGCTCAGCCCCAGCCAGCACAGGTTCTTAGGGGTCACGGTCCCATAGTTTTTATGGAGCTCTTTAAATCATCAAGTGCTTAGCAAAAACGGCTAAGTGTCCAAAAAGTAAAACAATGCAGCCAGGTAAGTAATGGGGCGCTTATGCTGTATGGTCCACAGACCACCCAGCCAGCAGCAGCGGTACTGGGGTATGTGCAGCTGTTTGGTTCTGAGACAGGGGATGGACCTCCAGGCACCGGTGATCAGCTCTGATTAGAAGGAGCCATGGAGACTTGCAGAATAAAACTTGAATTTAATACACAGAGCTGATGGAGATGAATTGCTTCATTCCTCTCTCTCTCCCTGTCTGTTTCTCCCTCCCTCTCTCTTCACTTACCCACTAATAACAACTTGACACTTTTATTGATCCCTGTAGAGAAGTTCTCTTTCTACTTGGAGGTCAGAGGTTGCAGTCAGCTGCAGAGCGACGCCCCCGGAGCTGGTAGGGATTCACTTTCTTTCTCTTTCGGTGAGAGGAAGGTATCTCTAACCACTAAGCCACTCTGAGCTAACACTATGTGCTTGAACAACTATGTACTGCCTGTCCTCCTGAGCTGTCCCCCCCCTGAGTTTGACCCAAGAGGGGGAGGGAGGTGGGGGTGAGAGGGACACTGGCCAATCACGGTGGAGAAACAAGAGAAACGAGATGAGTGCAGAGGGGATACTGCAGTGTGGGAAAAGCGAAATGTCCTCAGTAAGCAGCGAGCACCCAAACCACAAACCTCTGTTGGAAACATGACGACCGCTCATCATGGGAGCTAACTCAACAGCCTGAAGAGTCTAGCTTCTCCTCCTCTGTCCCCAGCATACTGTCTTCTCTGGCTATGGAGTGCCGTCGTCAAGGTAGACCCAGATTCTGACAAGATTAAAGCTCACGAGGGGCTGTAAATGTTTCGCGACGGCTGCCTGCTTAACAGCATTCTTTGGATGTGAAATGTAAGCAAAGACTGTGTGGAAATAAACACTTCAGACCAAATTCTGCTGCTCCCAGCCCTTTGTTTTGGATCAGAAAGGTCAATTTAATAGTGGGGAAACCAATGTGGACAGAAATGATTATCGTATGCCATATTCTCAAAGGGAGACCTGATTTTATTATGTTGTTTTTTAGAGAGTGGAAGACCCAGTGGAATTAAAACTCACCATCGACTGTCCTAGCCAGGCCAAATTCAGCCAGTTTCGCGTGACCTTCCCAGTTGAAGAGTAGGTTCCCAGCTTTCATCTCCCGGTGGAGTTTCCTCATAAAATGCAGATAGTACAGACCCTTCAAGGTTGATTTGAGGATCTAGGCTATCTCATCCTCATTGAGCTGTGCAACAAAAACATACAGTGATTCTTTTTCCAGTGATTAACACACTCCAAAGTATCAAATGCTGGAATAAAAAGACAGTCAGTGGAGTTTGATTTGCTTTGCAGTTGCAGAAGCAACAGGTGATATTACTGTTGGTCGTTCCAGGTTTTAGCAATTGTAAAACATGCATGGCAGCAAACAGTCATGCTTGAAGTGATCCCATCCATCAAGGCCTCTTCTACATTCACTGGTCAGAGATCAGGTTTGGACAACATAATGGCAACCTGTCAGCAGCCTCAGTGTCTAGGTACCTGAAAGTAACTCCCTTGCATGTGTCAGTATAGATGTTGAATGTTTTCTTCAACATCACATCACACACACACACACACACACATTTTTGGTTGTACACTGTTCAATGTCAGTCAATGTCTCTCAATCTTAATCCCATTTTGAGCCACCAGTCTTGTCATAAGTCAGCCCTTTAACCAGTCAACCAGCTGGTCACCCAGACAGTCAGCCAACCAGTCCAACAGTGGCAAACAAGTGTCAGGAAGGTCTATGAATCAAACGTCCCCCGGCTGATGGCTGGCTGTTCAGGACATGACTCACACACACCAGAGTGGCAGTGGCAGAGAGCAAGGCAAGCAGGGATGGAGGGAAGGAGGGGAAATTCCCATTAAGGGATGGCCAAGGAACCAGCCAAGCGCTCCGGCAGAATGTGCACTTCATTAGTGGGAAAGTGCTCGGGAGAGCCAGGCTGGGCCAAGTTCTGTGAGGCCCGGGAAAAGCTAATAAAAGTCCAAGCCAAGGAACCATACAACTACATCTGAACCAAGAGAGGGAGCAAGGCAGCAGGGCCGACATCTCTTCAGAAACAATGACCAGAGAAGCTTAAATGGTGTCATCTCATTATTTTAGTGGTCAGATCTGTAGGTTTGTGTGAGATCAACTGCCAACCTGGCAAAATGGGATAATTCCAGTTATGCCCAGAGAGGCTGAGGGGTCTCTCTACTTTCCTCAGCATCTCAATGGCCAGATTCCTGCCTTTGCAGCTGGGCTGGAAGAGCTCAGCCTGAGTTACACCACTGCACCCCAGACCAGGAGCTATAGGTTAACACAGCCCTATAGCAGCCACCCAGGTCTCCGAGCTGAGAGAGCTCACATAAAACACAAGCTGTTTCACTGCCTTGACGCACACTGCAACACTTATGCCACACATCGCCGCGTGACTTATGTAAAGTGAATAGCTGTTGCAATACCACAAAGACCTTTACTGAGACATAAAATCATAAAGAGGGAGAAAGAGAGCTGGGAGATGGAGAGTGGAAGTGGAATATTTATGGAATTCCAAAGGAGCTGGAATGAGAAGTGTTTTCAAAAGTTGATTTCTGAGGACAGAGACAGAATAGGAAGCTGAGGTGATTCATTGTATCTTCCATTTCCCAGGCCAGCGAAAGCACACACACACACACACACACACACACACACACACACACAGATGCAGATTCACATATGCGTACACACACACACGTACACACCTGCAGTGAAGGGCCCAGAGGGATCATTAACAGTTGGTGTTTTCATTGCTATTGAAGCCCTGCACACACAAAAGGCTGGACGGCTGGATATTTATGGGCAGGATCTCCCTCATCACCAGTGAGCAGGGCTTGGCTGGTGGAGGCCGGGCCTGAGCTCGGCAACACCTGGACAGTTACAGATCCCCACAGCCCACTTCAGCTGGTTGGACGCACCACACACACCGGAGGAGCCCGCTACCCCCGACCCTCAAACCACAGACTCCTCCGCTTCCATCCCTTCTCCGTGCACTTAGCCCATGTTTATTCTCTCAAATAGTAACAAAAAGACGGGGCCACAGAGGACTGTATCTTTTTACGACTTGGTGACATCACTTGTAAAAGCAGCGAGGTAAACACGCAGCACTTGGGCTCCTGGTCTTCCAGGTTTACAGTTCCCCGCCTGTCCATCCAACAGGGCCCTATGTAACCCCTGGTGACCCCGCACCGCTGTCTGACACCTGATTGGGGTCAAGAACATTGCTCATGTTGGTTTCACAACCCAATGAAATCACACTGCTCTGTACTGTTAATTCGGTCAGAGAGGAGCTGGGAAAAACGCTTTTTTTTCTCACTTTCTTTGCTCTGCAACAAAAAACATATGAAGAAACTTCTAGTCCTATACAGTCTTACAGGGTAAAACATAATCGAGATAACATCATCCAATTATCATAAAGAAAGCAGAAACCACTTGGAATCATGAAGAAAACAATCTGTTGGAAAAGCATGGTTGAGGCCTTTATCTCTTAAAGGACACAAGATGATTAAAAGGAAAAGTTTTCATTTATATTGTAATTATAATGCATTTTGATGTAAGAGAAGTATGGAGCTTCAAAAAACCCAGTTACACTTACCACATGCAAGCCATTCAATTGTTATCATCTAATCATGCCAGGATGGGAGGTGCCAAGTGCACGTACAGAAACATCAGGTCTTTATAATCAGATCTGAAAGGTTTCATTGAAACAGTATTGTTAAGTCTGAGCCTACACATTTCAATATGATTTTTGAGATCATAAAGATGTGATATTATTATATTATTATCTCATGTGGATGTGTTTAATTAAATCTGTGTCCACGTTTTCTTCCATCGCTTTGCATTGCTCATATGCACAATGTGACTGGATAGTGTCCAAACTATGTACAAAACCATTAACAATGAAAGCCTGACCACGTCGGATGTGGTCGTCAAGCTCATCAGATTACAATGCAAGCAAAATCCACCTTAGAGCTGCCAGTCGGTGCACTCTGTAGTGTACAAGTGGAGCCATTAGCTCAAGCTTCCTTGGTGCTCACCTGCCGCTACAGTGATAGCCTCGGTAGAAGACCCATCATGCATTTAATACTGGCGTCTCTCCCGCACTGGCACAGCAATGGCTGCCACGGCCTATTCTTTCCCAAATGAAGCAAAGTAGAAGTGAATGAGTTTTTACTGTAGCACAAGCCAGTGAGCATCAGCTGATCTCCAGCTGTAGAGCCATAGACATGGAGCTGGGCTCTGCTGGTTACTGGGCCACTGGGCTGCAGTCAGCACTGTAATGAGGAGCATTTGTCTCTGCTTCCTCCGTGCGGTCACTTTGACAGCATCTGTTGACTGTTGTTGCCCCCCACCTCCATCTCCGTCCCACCCCGCCCTCCCCCACCCCCCAACGAAAGGCCCAGATACACAACAGCTAAATAAAAACACACAAATTAGCCATGTGGACCATGGTAAACATTTCCAGCTGCCCAGTCCAGGCCAGCTGGATCTCGCCAAAACGTCCATGTGCTGTAGTTGTACTCCACAGCGTAAGCCTACTTCACAAATTGTCTTCCTCTAGGCAGGGATCATTAGTGCACGAGCAACCTTCATTTCGGTCTCAAGTCGTCCAGAGGTTCTCAACGTTGACATGGTGTGTTGTCATGACGTCAGAAACACAAGGTTTTTGACCATGACACGAGGATTGGTCTAGATGTCAACCATAACATTGTAGAGCACAAGGAGGTTTTACACATCTCAGCTTGTTGAATAGCTTTCACACCCGTTGCAGAAGACTACACTGCCCTCCATTTCAATCTGTTTAGCATTGACCTGTCCGGGTCACTGTGTACTACCATGTCTACTGTGCCAGATTCTATAAAAATCTGTTGCCTTTTTTATTTATGGGATCATTTATAATTACCAAGTGCACTGTTACCAAGGGCGCAGCAATCAATTTCCATGTTTAAACCAGTAATACATCCACCATAAGCATTAGCAGAGATTTATAAATCTAGAAGTCCAAATAATTGTGGATATGGAACTTTTATAGCATTTTTAACGGCTCCCAGAGCTGGGGAACCAGGCCCCCGGGCCCCTGGAGCTTCTAGCAGGCCCTCCATGAACATCCAGGCGGAGAAGGCCGTGCTCAGAGCCCAGGGACTGCATTCCCCTTCCCCTTTTCCCTGCTAGAGCCCTGGTACTCCTCCTCCACATGTGAAATCAATACCACATCATTTATAGGCAATTCTCACTTGTACCATCAAATCTAAAACATATTGCCAAAAGTATTACCTTTTTTTTCATTTCATTCTCTCTCTCCTTCAAAATAAAATTCACCATAGGAATAGAAACAAGAAAAACAGAAAAGATAGCCTGAGGAAATGACATGACAGCACATTTAAAGGGTGTCGAAGATCGCCCTTTGAAAATTATCAATGCGTAACAATGCAATTCTTATGTCATGCTTGCGTGGTAAATGGGGGCTTGAGAGCCATTTTAATTTCATGCCCAAATGGCAAGGACGTGTGACGAGGGCCGTTGGAGAGTGTTAGGTTGGATGTGCAGAGGCCTCCACCAGCTCTAGGTCCTCTCATAGGTGTTTAATAATAAAGCCTCGGTACATCCAGCCCAGCACTTTGACTGGGATTATGTGCTTCACAGACCGACCCCGGGGCCCTTTAACTTTCATAAAACATAATCCTGGAACACACTTACACCATCCATCACTCTGACGCACACTCCGTATGCAGAGACACCCTTTGTGCCGGGATGTTTTTCTGTCACGGTGACAGGTGAAATTCAAGGCTTCTAGGAAAATACTAAATCTAGCGAAACGACACTGTATTCTTCGCCGGTCTCGTTCAGGACAGGGCGGCAGCAGACAGGGGTGGTATGGCGAGGGAATGCCAGAGCCAGGGTTTGAAATATGTGATTTGCGAGCAGCTTTAACACTACATCACACCTCTCTCTGCAAGCCCCTCAACGTCCAATTACGCGATTCAAACACCGGTGACTGGAGACTGTTTCCATCCAAAAGAGTAAGAGGGGAATGTGGTTCTCTTTCCTCAGTAGTATTGGGAGTATTTTACCAGAACCTGGGCACCAATCTGAAGACTACGTAAAGACAAAGTAGCCTGTTTCTCTGAGCATTTCCACTCCCACCAGACGCACCAACACACAACACTTGCATGGCCCTGCCACAGGAGGACTTTTTTTTTCCGCCCGCTTCAAACAAATACCCGAGCTGTGACTCGACTTCCCCCTGGTTTTACGACAAAGCGCCAGTGTTGGTATAAAACAGGTCATTGGGACCTCCCCGGGACCAGTTCGGTGGAGGCTTACAACCTGCCAATATCCACAGCCGCCTAGGAGCCCCCCCCACCAATAACTTCACTCTCACTCTTATGTCGTAAACAGCTTAAAACCCTATTAAAAGCACAAATACATTTCAGAAACTAAGTAGACATTTATAAAACAATATTTCCTGTCTGCGAGTTGACTGTAAATAATGTGTTCAGAAGCTTATTACGTGCTCCTGGTGGTGGTCAGATTTTTCCCTGGCTACAAGTTGCGAACATGCATCCTGCATCAGTAAAAGGCGGTGATTTACTGGGCTGGGAGGGAAGTGATTACGAGTGACTGATGAGAGAGCGAGAGCAGCGTCCCCAAAGACTGCACCTGTGTACATTAACATTTACTCAGTGTGTGTGTGTGTGTGTGTGTGTGTGTGTGTGTGTGTGTGTGTGTGTGTGTTGAGGCTTATGAGTGCCTGTGTGTGTGCGTGTGTATGTTTGTGCATGTATACGTGTGTGTGTAAGCGTGTCCACACACTAAATGCAGCCATTCAAGCCATTAATTCAAACCACTGTGGAACGGAGTGCTATCAATAACACTGGAGTCCATTCATAAATGTTATTTTAGTTCACAGAGTGGGAGGAAAATGAGAGGGAGAGGAGCAACAAGGTTGGACTCCAGCCATGCAATAGGGATATTTTTAGCATCTGAGGGAAAGAAACCCCTTTTTCTGCTTTTTATGATAGCAATATCTTGATGGGTGATTTTTGTAAAACATTGGTAACACACTGCAAAGCTCTTTGCCAATGAAATCAATAGATTATCCTGTACTCGTAGGAAAACGAATCTGAGAAAAGTGTAGAGTAGCTGTCCCACAGGTCCTTCGCAGCCAAAGGTCCTTCTTGTAACAGTGTCAAGATTTGCACTCATTTTTTAAAGTGGAAAGCCATTTCCTGACTCTCTTTGAGCAGCGCTTACATCTGGCACATCACAAAGAGAGGGGAAGGCAGGGGAATAAAGAAATTATATGAAATCATACAGAATGAATGTCAGTGTTGTTGCTGTTGATGTGGGAAAAAGTCTGGGTCTATTGCATTATTCATTTTTCATCCAACAATATCAGAGCAACATTTTCAAGAAAGGAGTGATTACTCTCAATCATGCCTCATAGTCTGGATCAGCAACTCTCTGTAGCCATTCCTCCATCTCTCCATTCCTCAATTCACCCCTTTCCATTCACCTATCTCTCCATCTTTCCACTGTTTCTTCTAGCATCTTTCCATCCTTCCATTCTGCCATTCCCCCGTTTCTCCATACTTCCATCGCGCCATTTCTTCATCTCTTTCTATCCTTCCAACCCTCCCTTCCTCTACCCATCCAAGCAGTTTTAAAACTCTCCGTGTTTCTATCCAACCATCTCTTCACCCCGCTTCCATCACTCCATCGGACCTTTAAAAATGTCACATCTGACAGAGCGGATGGGACGCTGTGTGCCTGTGCTGATTTATCCCTCCAGCGTGCTGCAGTGACTTTATTAATGTCTCTCATCAGCCTATTAACAACACTTGAGCGTGGCCAGGAAACAGGTGCCGGGGAGAGTTTTACTGTCCGTCACCTAACCAGCAGGAGCTAATGGGTGAGCTCTTGTGACTGGAACAATGGTAAATGGTAAATGGACTGCATTTATATAGCGCTTTTATCCAAAGCGCTTTACAGTATATGCCTCTCATTCACCCATTCACACTCACACTCACACACCAATGGCAGTGAGCTACCATGCAAGGTGCTGGCCTGACCATTGGGAGCAATTTGGGGTTCAGTGTCTTGCCCAAGGACACTTCGACATGTGGACTGGAGGAGCCGGGGATCGAACCTACGATCTTCTGATTGGAGGCCAACCCGCTCTACCTCCTGAGCCACAGCCGCCCTACAAGCCACTGAACAGGAACAGATATAAAGGGAGTGCAGGCGGTGCAGTTGCACCACGGCCCACAAGGCTTTGGGCCCTCAGAGAGGCCCCATCTAAGAGCAAGTAGTATATTAGATAAAAACTTTAATGATCCCCATGGGGAATTTGAGGGATGGCAGCAGCAAGTAGTAAGATACAGCACTGGAAATTGGGCTATTCATTGCAATAGAGCAAATGAAGAACATAAAGAAACCAACAATTGCAACACTGGAAAATAAAGTAAAAATACATCAATGAAAAAAAGAAACTATATGAGTTTACAGCATGTATGCAGGGTTGTGCAAAGTAACAGCAATAGAACATACTGGGACAAAGGGAAAATCTGAAAATATGTAGCATATGAAAATATAAAAATATATGCAATCTGAAAATATATAAACATGCAAAATATAACAAATGAGGAAAAATGAGGATATAAAATAATGTAAACTTTTAGGTTCAGGTTGCAAAATATGTGTCGCAATCAAAATCTGTGTAGCACCACGGCCCCAACATGAAATGATTACAAAAATAATATCAGCAGTTACAGGGAATGTTCCCCATAAAACTTCTTGCACCCCATGCAGATTTTGACCTGGCTCTGCCAGTGGACTAAAGTGCCAATCAGCACTCAGTGAGAGGCAGGGCAGCCACGATGCTATGTGGAGGGCAATGACCTAATAAAACCCAGATCCACCTCACAAGTCGCCTTTTAAAAATGCCACAGCCCTCACGGCCGACAGAGCAACAGAATCTGGAGAATTCCCCAGCAGCAGAAAACAGGTCACCCCTGTCACAGCTGAGCCATGAAGACCTTTCCGTCACACCATGCTCAGAGAAAATGCCTTTTTCATGACGGTCACATAACAATGCAAAAATGCAGTGACCTTACAGTGGGGTGCACATGCTTGAGACAGTTTGATATGGCCCTCTCTGCCTATTTCGTAGCACTAGAGGAAATGGAGCCTGGGGTCTGCAGGATACTGTTCGCCTACCCCAGCTCTCCTGCTGGCTTTTTACACATTGAGCCCCCCCACACACACACACACACACCTCTCTCAAGGCCGGGTAGTACCATGGGTTGCACTATTGCTCATCTCCATCTCCATTCCTCACTTTCCATCCACCTATCTCTCCATCTTTCCACTGTTTCTTCTTTCCATCCTTCCGTTCCTCCATTCCTCCATACTTCCATCCCATGATGTCTTCATCTCTTTCTATCCTTCCAACCCTCCTCTATCCAAGCAAGCAGTCTTATAGCTCTCCCTATTTCACCCTGCTTCCATCACTCCATCCCTGCATTGGTTCTATCCTTTGGTTTGACCACAGGTACCCGGCAGGTACAGCAATCCATTTTTGATACACCTCCACCTGAACTAAGGCTTTCGTTCACACTCTCTCATCACACAATTTCAGCGATACATAACCCTTTCCAGATAAGAAAACTGCTAATTCAACACCTTGAAATAAAACAGAAAATTTTGCAGTGTTGATAAGTGATTTTTCAATGACAATTATTTTGTGTTGATTGGAGTGTTAATTATCCACTCAAAGAGAGTTAAATTAACACTGGCAATTTTTCTGTGTAGCAGCAGCGCCACAGAGGACCGAGCATCCATGTAGTGATGCAGATTTATGATCATATAAAGATCCCTCTCTCTTGTTCTCTGTCTCCATTGCTGCTGCTCTCTCTGCCTGCCATCAGACCACACAAAATATAACTAAAGATGGCATGTTAAAGGGAGGGGCAGCTGCAGAAGCGCCTGGCCAGCAGAGACAACGGGAGGAAGCTATTTGCTGACAAATGGGATTTGGTGCTGGGGTTGAGCAGCATTAACTGGTGGGTTTTATTGGCTGAAGGAGTGCGATATCATGGCGGTTTTCTTCTTTATGCGTCTCTGGCAAAGTTGATGACGTTGCAGGGAGCAACGGCGTTTGGTCACGCAAAGGTGCCGAGTACTGTTAAACAGATGGCAGAGCAGGGAAGAGAGTGGCAATGGACAGCAGATGGAGAAGAGATCATGCACGGGACTGAAGGAAGGCACTGTATATACCCTGCCCACCACCCACCCACTGTTCACACACACATATGCACACAAACACGCACACGCACGCATGCACACACACACACACACACACACACACACACACACTTGATGGGACTCTTGTCTAGGACCATGCAACTCCAAGGAACGACATACAGGGAGGGCAGACAGAAGTGATACAGCACATGAAACTGCATAACATGCTACTCTGATCAAAGCAAAGAAAAAGTACTGTACTCCATTTCACTGAGAGAAGAAGAAGAGAAGAGAAGAGAAGAGAAGAGAAGAGATAATGCCTTGCTGCAACAGCAATTTAAGGGCAAACCAATAGGGGGCAATCCTGTCCAACAAAGGAAAAGGACAGAAAGTTATCACAGCTTCAACACCATAGTAGGCAGGTGATGTTCTGCAGAATGTCAAACATCCTGACACTGTGTTGGACCAACAAATTGATTTGAGAAAGTTTACTAACCCACCAGGCCATATGGCCAGCATAGACTCGGCAATAGAAATGTGATATCTTCCTTCATTTTCAAGTGATAACTTCACGTTGCTCTCAAGGTGTCTTCATCAGAGTCAGACAAACGCTCCAGACATCAGCCATCATGTCACACAACAGAAAGACACAACTAACTTTCATTTGGTTGTGTGAAATCAGGGAGTCTGCAGGTCCAGTAAAACTCTTAAAGTTTTTTTTCTTCAGTTATATTATTGAAACTTACAGCCTTAAAGGGTCTTAAATACAGTTAAATATAGCATCTCTGTTTTAGCAGTCTCAAAAATATTACAGTTTATCTAGTGAATCATCATCAAGTCTACAGTTGTTTTCATTTCCACATTTATTTCAACTGCAACGCTGGTCTTATACTTTGTTCTAACTGGCATAAAAAAGATCTTCAAAGTTTTTAAATTAACGTGACGAGCTTGCAGACACAAAAGATGGCTACCGCAGCACTGGTAGCTTCTTGTGTCAAAGTGCACTATGCCTACAAACATGCTCTATCATGCAGTTTTCCTGCAAAGCTACACTAACCCACAGTCAGCACAACCCTTTTCATCAACATGTTACATCATATAAAGTCAGAGGTGGAGGAAAATATGACATCGAGGGGGTCTTTGAGTGAAAAACATCCATCCTGAGAACTGTTGCTGGGACAGGATGAGTGAGAGTGTAGGTGGGGATGTGGGGGCTTTGAAACCACAGCAGGTAGGCAAGAGTGACAGGTTTACCTCCCCCTGCTCTTACAGTATGGACCTGACATCCTGTCTGACAACATGCACAATGTACGATACAGATAGACAAACAGCCCCAGTCAGACTCCGAAACAACCCGAGAGCTCCCCGTATTCTGTCACGGACTCTGAATGTGAGTATAACAGAGGTAAGCTGTATCATTTGAAGGTGACACACTATATCAACATATAAAAAGGTCACAATATGTATCGGGGAGCTGAATAATGTAGCATGATGTCAAAGATCTGAACAATTAATATCACAGTGCCCTGCGAACAGGAGCAAGTCAATAGCCACTCTAGAAACAAGCACTCTAGTCAAAACCCTATTCCCTATTCATTTAGTTAACTTAAGTTCTTATACTGAAAAAATATATTGTGAATCCATCATCATGTACCAAATCATACTCTCAACTGAGCATGCTGTAACCCCCCCTCCCGTCTGATGGGAAACTGATACGTCTGTGAATTTGTAATTGAAAACCCTGTTCTATGAAGCACTGGGTTACTTGGATGTCAGACAAGCCCCAGTTTTAGGACTGAAGCCAAAAATAAAACATGACATAACACAACGGTAGGATACAGCAGAAGAAAATAAAAGAATAGAACAGAATAGAATAGACAGACACTGAGATTCAGAAAACGCAATGAATCACTTGCAGAATCAGAATCAGGAAAACCTTCTGAATGTTTTGACAGGTTGGAAGTAAAGATTTGTATCTCAAGCTTTACGTCCACACCCAAGGGCTCTACATGGCTATTTATTTTTTTATTTTATTTATTATTTTTAATATCCCTGCTAGAGTAATAGGCCTATCTCTGCTTCTTTACGGTCACTCCATGGTATTGGAAGAGGAGTGTCGGCCATTACAGGCTTGGCAGCTGCACTGAGCTGATACACTGATACTTTGTGGGAGTCAGATTATCACAGAGAATGATGGCGGCTGCAGGGGACTCGGGGCAGGGGCAGAGGCCAAGGCTCTGACACTATCCTTACCAACCATAGTAATCCTATAACACCCTTTAGAAAGACACTATACAACTATACAACTGCAGCAAAATTATAAACTGTATATAATATCATATAGGCTCATTCTAGGAATATTACAGTGATACCTAAGGAGACAAAAATACCTTAATGTACAATAATGTCACTATAAATTCACTGTTGAGTACCACAGACACGCTATAAGTCCCTGCAGGAATAATATACTGATACCATAACATATTAAAAAAAATACCATAAACTACAACAAGATCACTATAAACTCACTATTAATTACCACAGACACACTAGTAGTCCCTATAGGAATATTATAGTAATACCATAAGAGATGTAAAATGCCAGAAGGTATAATAAGGTCACTGTAAAGTCAATATTGAGTACAATATTGAGACACATTTTAAGTCCCTATAGGAATATGGAAACATTATACATGATGGCTTCATTATACTAGTAAAATGCTAGTGTGTCGCAGTAGCATTTATACTTTATACTAAAGCAAAAAAAAAACCTCAAGTAGGTTCCCCCCAGGAAGTCATTTTCTCACAAAACAAAATTCTCTGATATCCACTTTTCAGTAAATATTCAGACTATATCTGTTATATTGGTAAATTGAAAGTGATGCTTTGGTAAGTGCATTGTAAGCCAAACCAGTTATATATATATATATATATATATATATATATATATATAACCAGAGTTCATGTTATATTCTGCACTTTACATTAGTGGTTTATAGTTAATTTAAGGGACTGTCTAATTTTCTTTTTTTCCAAGGTTCAAGAATGAATGTAAAGTACACTGGTAGAATTCTCCAATTGCATAAATTCTGAGAAATATTGAGTAAAATATCATAATTGAGGGGGCTGTGTTCTTTGAATTGTTCAGTGTTTTTGAAAGTGAACGTAGAGGCCTGGGTGATATGAAACTGAACGAAAACCACAAACGTGTTTTGTGTTACTCAGATGTCCTAGATGGTGCAGAAAATTATCTGCAGTCGTAAGAAAACGAAATGTATGCGAGCTCTTGAATTAACCAGGGCTTAAAAGCAGTTTAGTAGTTTTCTCTAAATTAACCACCAAAAAATAACAGACATCTCGTGACTGTTCCTGTACCTCTGTGATTATTATCTCTCTTGATTCATTTGTCCTTCCGTTGCTTGAAGAGTTTGCATGAATGCAGTAGGTCAAAGTTTCCGATGCTCAGATGCAGTGATGAAATATATTTAATATAGATTGCCTCTCGTCAGGTATAAACGACTTTTCCTTTTGTTCAAATATTCCCAGACTAACATGCAAGCCCATGGCTATTCTAAATGTTCATTACTTTAAATGTTAGATAAAGTCGCCACGCTGATGTTGCTATTTTTTCGTAAAATTGGTTTATCAACCAAATATAAAGTTGTCAGTGTTCAGGGGTAGTGGTATACAAGAGTACTAGAGGAACCGCTTGTCGTTCTGTTGATGAGCCAATAGGGGACGCTGCAGACTTGCATTCAGCACAGCAGCTCGCCCCAGCAAAGGACGAGCAACTGCAAAGCCCTGTCTGTCTGTCCTGCTGCAGACCAGAGCGTCCTGCACATCCATGCTGTAACGGTTTTTTTTCTTCTCTTCAGTCGTTTAGTCATGCATTGTAACGTTACTGATAAAACTGAGAAATCGTCATTACAAGAAAAAACACCAGAGAATTAAATATTGCCAAATATTATAAAGGGTCGCAGCGAGCTACACTTATCATGTCAAGTCTGTGGATTTTGACGTTTCCCTAACAGAAATATCACTTTTTAAGGCTTGGTTATATCTACTCCAGAATTTCATTACTTTTTACTTTAAATGGGGGTTTCAGTGACTGAATTGTGAAAAAAAACATCCTAAATTAAACAACTTGATTTAATAATATATCCTGTTGAAGTAATGATTTTTGCTTAATTGTGTGTATCATGTGATGTATTTATGGGGAACCTTTGCTCTGCAGCACTGTTGCTTCTCATTACATCAAATGATATCAAAACGGTTAAAGAAATGATACAGAGATAAGATGGAGGTTATTTCTGCTTTTGAACCGTTTAGTTTGATCTCAACACACATACACATATTTTCTTATCCAGAATAATACAAAGGCTAATATTTTGATTACAGATAAAGAATATCAGACCATTAAATTAACTATGTGTCTAATATCCCGATTAAATTGTTTATATCTGTGGTAATTTAGCCAACGTGGTTGCATTTAACGCAAGTAAAAAGTCTTGTCCAGGCAATGTGCGTGACGTTTTGATGGTAGTGTAGTTCCTTAATTAACTACTTAATAAGGTAATTTTAGGGAAAATGTCTCGCTCTATAATGTGGGGAAAAAACATCGTCTAAAGATTTTAAACGGTGTTTATTGTTTACTTTGCATTTCTTCACCATGCTGATGATTTTTTTTTCTGGCTCAGACCTCAGAATTTTGTTTTACTCTTACCACAATGAAATAAAACGATTTAATGTGGTAGCTCTTGCATGTGCCCTCCATTTTCGCAAATGGGGTCTATGGTTTCAAAAAAAATCTTGTAAGCTACTCAAGTATCCAAAAGCACGTTTTCAAAAGCGTGGAGTGAAAAAAATGCATCACGGTTTCCTCCTGCGCTCCCAATAATGGCTCCAAAAAAAGGTATAGGCCTGGGCTATAGGGTATATGAGAGGTGTCAGAGGAGGCAGGTTGAACTGAACACGGTTCTCTACTATAGTCTGGAGCCCTAGTTGCTATCCAAACAAAAAATAAACAGAGGAGGAACATTGGATTTAATGAGAGAGGAGGGGGGGAGAAGGCGTGTCGGAGGGCGGGCTGAGCGGTCCAGAGCCCCGGAGCCCTGAAAAGTGAAGAACCGGTGCGCATTACGCACACTCCCAGCCCCAGCTCCGGACGGGACTCCCACGCTGCTGCTGTCTCTCCTTCAAACTTCTTCATCTCTCTCCGTTACTTTTAACAACTTCTCACATCTCTGCAAAAGTCCGAGACGTCCGAGTTGGCTGCATGGCTACATGAGAGTTGCATGGACTTGGAACTTGGAAAACTTTTACCGACGCTTTAGTGGAGTCCGTCGCCTCTATAGTCATTGTGGATTACTGATACACCGCAGGACCTTTGGCAGCTATTTATTGGGGGTAAGATTCTGTTTGGCAGGGTGTAGTCAGTCTATTGCAGGGGTGGTAGTGGAGGGCATAAACCCACCTAAACTCACTTGACCGACTTTTTTATTTGAGGAATAGGGTTTGCTCACCATTTTTAGGCTGACTTCTTTATGAGATAAATGCATAGTACACACAAGTAAGTGAGTTATATGATGATAGGATCCTTGAAGGAAAAAACTAAATTACTTGTTTTTGTTTGTAATGGTGGTTGTTTGCCTTATGGTGATCACCAACTGGAGGTCATAGTTCACCCACCTTTTAATTCCCCACTACATCACTGCTCTACTGTCCAACTGCACATTGCGTTGCTGAAATAGGCAATGGCCCTCGCGTGCGTAAAGACTCGCCGCTACTTATAGACATTTAAAACCCTCTGCCAAAAAAGAAACTGCCAAAGATTCAGCGGACACGACAAGGTGCTCAGACTTCATTCACACTGTCAAAGTGTGAATGAAGTCCAAAGGTTATCGAAAGCAGAATAGATTGAACAAAGTTGCACATATGGGCAAAGAACAAGTGCGTGTTGACCTGTGCTGCACCTGTGCAAAATTATGTTAACCCTATCCAGTCAGTAAAACTAAGAGCAAAGTGTTAACCATCATCCCCCGCCGGGAGAAGAACTGAAAGATCTGTAAAACATTTGTAACAACTTGACTAAAACAACTGACCAACCCCTTCGGCAACCGTGCAAGTAGGACTTTTCCAACTGAATAATACCTTAATCTCCAGAGGGGTTCAGGCTAAATAGGCTATACTCATGCGAAATATAACGTACAAATCTGATATAATCTGATCTAATATAACGTGTTCAAAAACAGAACTTTCCCGACAAAATCTAAAGATCATATGAATGTGGAGCTGCTTGCCGTTGTAATGCTGGTCTACTGCCAGTCCTGCTCTCGACATCCACAAGACTTCTACACTCGACTTTTCTGTGTGGGAAAACAGAACTTTTCACCTGGTGACCAGTCCCTCAAATGTCCTACAGCGTCATGTCACCTCATAGCTGCCCTGCGTTATGATGGCAGATTGTAGCTCCTTGTTTTGATTTTGGTTTTGATTTTTTTTTAATTTAAAAACAAAAGTAGGTTAAAATCCCCAAAAGTTGTTCACCAAAAGCTCAAGGGCAACAACCTGCCTTGTATACAAGCGCAAAGTAAAGTAAAGTAGGCCTATAAGTTGGCTATTAGTGCCCATAAAGTGAAGTATAAGCTATATCCATAAAAAGAAAAACAAAACACGTGTATTTGCAACAAACATAGGGGTAACTATTGGGGTTAATAGCCAACATTTGTGGTCCGTTTTGTTGAGTTGAGTCATACGCATGGACGTAATAACACGTTTGATCACGTCTGGCAAAATTTCAAACTTTGCAAATCTTTGGCTATTAAGTCCACCTAATTCGCTGCTCGCAGTGCACTTGGTTTGCAGTGTAAAATACAAGCCGCAATGTCAAAAACACCAAAGTCTATTTTCTAAATGCCTCGCGTGGTATTTAGTGGGTTTGCTGAGAGTGACAGACACAATTTATAGTTCTGATCGGTGTCTTGCGAGACATTTATCACCCACTTTATAATTTAATTAAATTCAGATGATTTATCTGCTTTTATCAAATGCTCTAGCTACCTTTTCTAGGGACAATCTTTGAAAATAAACCCCCGAAAGGCCTGTTCATATTCTGTCTTTATTGTTGTTCCTCTTATATAAAACGATGTTTTATTGGTCACAGGTTTTATCATTATGAAGCAGTGTGAGGTTGTTGCACATAGAAATTGTCTGATGTTTTGCACAGACAATAATACAGCCAACTCCTTCGTTGTATTGTTTGTGTCCACTGGCTGTTGATTTTGTTGTGCCCTAATCAGGGAAATAGTGGAGGTTAACTGACCTCAACCCAGATTACTCACATTTTAATTTCTGAAGTAGACTTTACCCACGTTTTTAGGCTGACATATTTTTTATGAGATAAATCCATCACATGACGTAAGTTATATAAAACATAAATTCATGTACTTCCTAAAGTATAATTGTTTTCTGTTTACACTGCTGGTTGTTTGCTTCATGATGATCCCTGTCTGGAGGTCATAGCTTAACCACCGTGTTTGCCACAAAATCACTGCCCTAATGACATTATACGCACAAGACTCACTGTTTGTATTCTTCATTTTTCCCCAAACAGGGTTCTCACCGAGTCTTCTGCAGAGGCCTGAGCCGAGATGGGGAGCAAAGCCCTGCCCGCTCCGATCCCCCTGCACCCGGCCCTCCAGCTCACCAACTACTCCTTCCTGCAGGCCGTCAACACTTTCCCCGCTGCGGTCGACCAGCTGCAGGGGCTGTACGGCCTCAGCGCGGTGCAGACCATGCACATGAACCACTGGACACTTGGCTACCCGCACATGCAAGGACTGAGGTCGACGATCACAGAGATGGCAGCCGCCCAGGGTCTGATGGACCCCAGGTTTCCCTTCCCGGCGTTACCCTTCGCAGCCGCGGCGCACCTCTTCCATCCAAAACAAGGCGCCGTTACGCACGTCGTCCCCTCGCTTCACAAGGACAGGCCGAGGTTTGACTTCCGCAACCTAGCCATCGCCGCCACTCAGGAGGACCCGCCGAAAGCTGTGGATCTGGCGAAGTTGGCATCGGGACTAGGGGGCACCATCTCCGAGCTGAGCAAGCTGTCCCCGGACAGAAAACCCACCCGGGGCAGGCTCCCGTCCAAGACAAAAAAGGAATTTATTTGCAAGTTCTGCGGCAGGCATTTCACCAAGTCCTACAATCTCCTCATCCACGAGAGGACCCACACAGACGAGCGGCCTTATACCTGTGATATTTGCCACAAGGCCTTTAGAAGACAAGATCATCTCAGAGACCATAGGTAAGAGAGAGTGTCACAGAGCTTGAGCGGGGGTGTGTGTGTGTGTGTGTGTGTGTGTGTGTGTGTGTGTGGGGGGGTGGGGGGGGGGGGGGTACAGTACTAAATAAAATGCATTGGGTTGGGGGGGATCCAGTGTCACATCTTGTCAGGGGGGTCTAGTATTCCCAGCAGCACCCCCTCCTAAGAGCCACAATGGGATATTAATTGATTTTGCAGGGGCAAGCATCGCCCTCATTTAATGTGATCAAAAGGATATTTCCAGAGTGTATTTTTCACCAGTATAGATTTTTCTCTCTAAACGTGTTCTTCAGAAAAGGGTTCCACTTAATTTAGTTACAGTATACCTGCAGGCCTATTCCCAGAGTCTTCTCCATGAGGGCGCTAAAGCACTGTTACGCATCACCTTGGATACTTGCACAATAGAGACTGGGTTTTTTTGCCCT
This sequence comes from Hoplostethus atlanticus, assembly GCA_034670405.1. Taxonomy (NCBI): domain Eukaryota; kingdom Metazoa; phylum Chordata; class Actinopteri; order Trachichthyiformes; family Trachichthyidae; genus Hoplostethus; species Hoplostethus atlanticus. Next base: position 1,073,963 of record JAXDDX010000005.1, on the reverse strand, counting down.
GAGACTCTGGGGCTTGTACCAGCTACAAACAAATCTGTGCATGGCCAGGGTTTGATTATGTGTTATCCGTGTTTTTACAGATACATCCACTCCAAGGAAAAACCATTCAAATGTCAAGAATGTGGGAAGGGATTCTGTCAATCTCGAACTCTAGCCGTCCATAAAACCTTACATATGCAGGTAAGCTGTCTACATTATGGAAATAATAACAATCATCATTTCGCCCAGATCATAATCCACCTATTGTGTATACGGTCTACTGCATGCATTGGGGACATTAATACATCTGTTCTTGCAAACGGTTCCGTTTGGATAAGGACTGTTTGGACAGTTACCAAAATTGATTCAAACTGAAGTGAAAGACATAATTCAAATCTACACGAAAAATTATCTGTAAATCCGTTTAAGACATAAGCCTAATTCATCGCAGTAATTGGCACCAGAGTGGAAATTTTATTAAAGTGATTGAAAGATATAGATAATATAAATACTATACAATTAAAGGGAATAATCCTTTGCTTGCTTTAAATCTAAACAGGAGTCTCCCCACAAATGCCCCACATGCGGAAGAACCTTTAATCAAAGAAGTAACCTGAAAACTCACCTTCTCACCCATACAGACATCAAGCCCTACAGCTGTGGCCGCTGCGGAAAGGTGTTTCGGCGCAACTGTGACTTGCGACGGCACAGTTTGACGCACAGCCCACATCAGGACTACTAGCCTGGACAAACTAACATAATAACAATGGACAAAACACAGGAAGACAAGTCAACGATGCTTTTTTGGGTTCAAAGACAATCTCCAAACATGGACACTTGTACTACAGCACATTTTAGAGTGGGATATTGGTTGCGCCTCAGTGGGACAGCAGTGGAGCCATGGCCGCATCCAGCTTTCATACACCTGTAAATACCAAGACCATGTAAATAATGTTATTTTTTATTTTTTCCTGACCTTGAAATGAAAAAGTTGTTAAAAGCAGCCATAAGTTTAAAGTATGTTAAATTGTATTTTAGAAATAAAGCAAGTTAAATATTTCCATTCGTAAATTTGCATTTATTTTGTTTTTATTTTATGTTTTGCCTGCTTTGAAATATTAAACACAACGATATAGTCCAAGAGGAAAATTTGATACCATTTAACTTGGACATTGACTTAATAGTCTATATATGTCTGAAGCCAATAAGCAATAATAGTTTACAGTGTTCTGGCTACCTTTTGGGCTTTTTATAGCAGAACTGGAAACATATCAGTGAGTAGCAGTGGATTGGCCTATAATGACAAGAAAGTCTGTCAAATACAGAATAATTTGGGGTGCCTTTTATCAGATAATCGATTTTATATGGAAAAGAATAATTCTCTGTGTTATCCTAATAAGGATTTAATATCAGTTCACTGTTATTTCTGCAGCATTACCTGCCATCTACACGGTAATTTACCCAACTTAGTGCTATTAGTGTTTTCATAACGGTGTCAATATTGGGCCCCGATATTATCCTCAATATCTAGCACCTACAGTGGCTGATTAGTATTACGTTAGCAGCATTAGCAGTCATATCTGGTGTCTTTATCTACATCACCTCTGATACCATAGCTTACCTGCAAAGCGGCAGCAGGACTGGTAAAAGCAGGAGTCACCAAGTAAAGACACTTCGCCCAAAGAGAAAAAGTCAGGGCCCACAGAGTCTGAACAACAGTGGCGGGTTACGGTCAGTGATGTAGTGGTACTGTAAATAAAAGCTGGATAAGTCATGACCGTCCAGCTGGTGATCAACATCATAATTAATTAATGTATCATCACTATCATCATTTAATATATATAACTTACACCAGATTGATACACTTATTATTAATATGGATACTATGAATTTATGTCAGAGAGATTTATGGCATCCGAAATAGGTAGGTAAACTCTGAAGTCTATTCCACAAATAAAAAGGTGGGTCAGCTTGATTGTAACTGTGTTTACACTGTACCACATCAGTGATTATGAAAGAGTTATCATTATTCACAGCAAACACTATGATTACAAACAAAATCATCATTAGGCTATATTATTAAGAGCAGGCCTATTGGGAAAACCATTTCCCAATAGGGACGCTTTGGTTCAGCTCGATCTTTGTTCATATACTTTGATATTTTTACAAATATAAATTCCTAAAGTTGGATTACATTCAAACTTGACTCTTTGATCTCCCGCAAATTTGAGTTAATTGAACGTCACTATTAATCATAATTTAAACAATAAGAAGAAATGAGAAGCCTGGCCTATACATTATACAAGGTCTCTTCCAACACACGCATTGCCATTTACTTTGTTATTCGATGCAGACAAAATAAGAGTCTCTTTCCCTCTTTATCTTTCTGTCTCTCGGCCTCTTTTTCTAGTTGGCCTACATTTGAGGCCTGTTATGTCATAGGCAGTTGTAACTGCCAGGCTTTATTTACTGAAGACTATATACTTTTCATTTTAAAAATATGAATTTGACCTGACATTGAAATTAATTGCCTGAAGAATATAGTCCTTATGAGCTAGAGCATATTTTTAACAACTGGTTACAATGACATCAGGCGTTAAAGGTTTAAAACGGCTCTCACATAATTGCTAAAAGGCCATCAACTAGTTTATTTGAAGTTCTAATATTTTTCTGATTAATTCCTAAATGGAAAATTATTTGCAGCAAAAAAGCGCAGCTTCTCGCTCAACACTATATTCAAGCCAAAAACATTTTCAGAATAATATTTAGCCTACTTTGTAGATTGATAATGCTAAAACCATAGGAAAAGGGATGTATGCTAAACAGCTTAATTTAATAATAATAACACCACCATCATCAACAACAATAATAATGATAACTTGTTGATTTTTTTATTTCACAATCGATTAATTATTAGAGAGATTAACTTAGAAAATCTTAACCGTTTTGACTTGTGAATAAATTCGATTCAATCAACAAAACGAAACATTTCTGTAAATATGGCGTCATAGCTTGGGGTAAAGCAGGCGGAAAATAATAAAGTGTATAGAGCATTTCATGTTCATTTCCACTTGAATGCATAACTCCGCCACACAGTTAATACACAATCAAAGGAGGAATAATCTTTAATAAGGTCTTCATAGGGCCTTGGAGTCTTCTTAATGCGTTAAACCTTAAGTGTACCCCAAACAAGGAACTGTTTATAGACCTCTACCAAATATTCTGGCACGCAACTGCAAAGTTGAACTTTATTTGCATCTTTTATTTTACTCTGATGGGGCTTTGTCCGATGGAAAACAAACATAAACACTTGATCAACACGACATTTCTCACCTGAAATTAATTCTTGGGTCGGAAAAAAATACAGTATCTTTGAAAAAAAAAAAGGCAATTTTATTTATATATTCACAAGTATGTAAAATGAAATAATAAGCCACGTCTTCGTCCAATTAGTCCATATTGGCTGCCGCGAATTTGTTGAAATTTCTGCGCTGGGGAGTAGTGCAACATTTTTAGATAATCAAAAAAGTAGTATAGTATATAACCATTAAGCGTCATAAAACTCTGGCTTTGCAGTGGGCACAGAACAAAGTCTCAGCGAATCTTCAGAAAAAGTAATATTATTAGAAGACATCAAAGGAATTGCGTAGTTTATTTGGGAGCACGTCTCGAAGTGAAATGAATTCAATGCAATGACATTGACGGTGAACACACACACACACACACACACACACACACACACACACACACCCACTCACACAGTGTTGGCAACAAGTGGACAGTCACATGGTCAACCTCAACAGTGACCAGCTTGGATCCTGTGTGTGGACTCTGTGTCCTCAGAGGGTTTATCTGTCTGGCAGAGTCGAGGCAGCACTACACAAGCCGCTCTGACTTAATATTATCTCCATATGACCTGAGTGACACTTCGTCCATATTGCCATGATTTAAAGAATAGAAGCCTGAAAAAAAGAAAGACCAAAAGCCTTCCCAAAGAAAGGTGGGGTTTTGCAGTGATTGCCCTAATTAGGAATTATAAACTCTTTGATTTAAAAACGACTCACAGGCAATACTCATATTTGAGATTACAATTGCAGAAATTAAGAGATACAAAGGAAGAGAGAAAAGACTTGTCGGGTGGTTGTCTCGGCCACAGCGAGAGAAGCTTCTGGACCCAGAAATTATTGTTTGATGCAAGTTTAACTGAAGCATGGTTACGTATGATAATTGTGTCTTTATTAAATCCTGAAATTAAGTAACACAGTCAGTGGAGGAGTCCTGGCTTATAAGAATGTCATCCGTCACCTGGTCCTGAGTATACAGGGCCATGAAGGATAGCTGATCTAAATGGGGTAATGTTTTAAAATTTAATTGATTGTGAAATCTCGGGTAGCTTAGTTTCTCATTATAATGACACTTCCTCTCTCTCATTTTAGACGTGAACATTCTATAACAGCCCCCCTTCCACCCCCCATCAAGGTTTTTAAGCCCGAGGAGTGACCCAACCTTGTGCGGCTGAGAGGAAAAAGTTTGTCATTTTAGATTATTCAGGTTTGATGTAAACCTGCTCTCTTATGGCGTATAGAATTAGACCGTGCATGGCAACCCAGTGGTTCAGCTTGCAATGAGCTTAGATTTGTGCTGACACTTTTCGTTATAGTTTTCTATATATATTTCAGCAGTTTTTAAGAGAAATTTGACTTTGACTATCATATGAAGAAAATATGAAGAAGAATTATGAAGTTCACTCTTTACTGTTCACTCGCCAAAGGGGAATTCCCACGCCCAAATAAGGATTGGGGGCGTGACCGAGAGTCATGAGAAGGAAATGACGAACCAAGAGTAATGCTACCTTCAGGTACTCTTCGTAAGCTCCCAATTCATATGGATATTCCTGAAAATCATGAATACGCGCAGTCAAGTACATTTGCTGGGAAATAATTGCAAAATGGACCTAAATAGTGTTTTGATGGCTCATGATTTATTTTAGAAATGAAGAGGTTACAGGTCTAATCTGTGCTTCAGTGACAGAATGAAGGGGAGAAATGTGCATCAGGTATATAATTCTTAAAAGAAATCAATCCATTTCAATTTTACCAATTTATTATAGGGAGTACATGCTTTCCGTCGCCTAAACGAAGCATTTCGGTCACTCGGGTATCACAGAAAATTCCCACTTTCCCAATCGTATTTACAACTTTGTTGAGTCGTTCATGAGCACTCAGATAGAAATCTCAATATTTACGACAGTACCTGAAGGCAGCACCAGGCACACGGAAGCTGTGTTGATGTTTACTGATGACGTTTGCCTGAAACCATTGAGGGATGTGGCTAACTCCAGCTAACGAGATGAATTTGGTATTATAAACTTGGAATTCAAGAAACAGCAACAGGTAAACCGCGGCAACCAAGTAAGGAGAGTTTTATCTGAGTTTAATATGTAACCTTGGTGGCGACACGCTTTGGTTTGCTGAAACGAAGTGAAGACGACTGCACTGTAGCAGTTAGCTTAGCTTCTCTCCTCTGCTGCTATGCTGTTTAAAATGACAGGACAGCATAGTTAGCTTCTCTGGCTAGCTAGTTAGCAATAATTTACTCACCATATGTCCCCGACAGTACTTAATTTATTCATTATATGTAGTTACATTGATATGCACTAAGAATTGAATTTACTAATGCCGGCTGTCTGCTGCCAAATGTATGCATACAAAGAAAAGTGACGTTGGCTAGTTAGCTAACTCAGGTAACTCCTGTCCTCGAAGTTTAAGCCCCTTAAACTCAAAAGTACAAACACTGAAATTCCCTTCTTTCCCGCCGCTTCACACTATTTGTTGTTCTGCATCTACAAAGAGCTCTGTGCACTTGCAGTAGATAAGCGCAAATATCAGTACTGTAAGGCTAGGTAGATGTACACCTTCAGTCTGCCCTGATATAACCTACTGGTTGTTTAGTTGTTATGCAACTCTAACTGCCATTTTGACCGTTTCTTGGTAGGACAAGGGTGTTAGGTTTACAGAGTAGTTCAGAGTTCTCTATCTATTCTCTTCTCGAAATGAGTGCAGTGTGTAAAACAGTGATTTGGCATATCTCTCATAGCTGTTTTCTGTTGTCATAGTATGACGCAGCTGCATGTAAAAGTGCACACCATCTTACCACAAGTATGTTTTCTTAGTAACAGTGGGTCTCATGAGGATAAGGGATTTCATATTTACCCATGTTTATGCATAAATAATGTACAGGTAACCATGCCAAGATATAAGGGTGAACAATTGGTGATAATGATAGATGTTTGTTGTGTCATGTGTTCAGGACAAGGACAAGATGTTGGAGTCCTACGTCACACCACTCTTAATGAGCTATGTGAACAAATATATCAAGAATCTGAAGCCGTCTGACCTACAGTTGTCTCTTTGGGGAGGAGATGTAGTGCTCAGCAAGTTGGATCTGAAGCTGGATGTCCTGGAACAGGTATGATAAGGTCCCAAGGTCTTTCACTTCTTCACAAGCCAAGGAGCCACGTGGCTTAGCTGTGTGTTAAGATTTGTAAGACACAGATCGTGTTTTCACATTCACTGGCTCATAACAGGCAGTGTTGTTGCTTTTTCAGTTAATTGCTTTTGACCTCAGTACACATTAGTCATTCGGGTACATACAGTATACAGCTAGTTTATAGTCTGTCAACAGAAGAAACTGTTATGCAAACTTTGACATTACTAGTAGGTCTACGAAAATACAAAACATGTTTAGATTTGGTTCACGCTTGACATAAAAATATACAGTTTGTGAACCCTTTCGAATTACCTTCATTCCTGTATAAATGGCTCCTAAAATATGGTCTAATCTTCATCCAAGTCATAAATATAGATAATTACAATGTGGAGCCATTGTTGTGGTATTTGTAATTTAAATGTGTGGACTTTTATTTTGAAATATTTAAATGTCAGAATCCAGAGTGAGTTGATTTGATTGAGGGCACCTGTATATGGCAGGTAATGTTTGGTTTTGAATGAGATGGTAGTGGGAAGCCTACAGTTTTCGACCACACACCCTTTAGTATACTGGTTTGGAAACATTTTTCTTTATGTTTGGCAACTTAAATTTAATATCAGCAAAACTTCAACTTTTGATACATGGATCTTTTTTGGAATGTGTGTCGAAACAATCTACTCACATCTCAGTAGTGGCTTATTGGAACCCAAATGGAAAGCCCCTACACAATGTGATTTGAAAAAAAACACTTTGTTTTTACGTGTCTTTATTAAACATATTGGACTGGAACAGCTTGGAATGGAAAAAGGTTCTTTGTCACCTCCTTGACCATTATGCAGTGTTCTCTTGCTGTGATCTTTGCTGGATGCCTACTCCTAGGGAGAGTAGCAATGACACTGAATTTTCTTCATTTATAGGCTATACAATCTGACTGTAGATTGATGGAGGCCCAAGTCTTTCCAGCCCTATGAGCTTCAACAACTCTTCTCTGGAGTTCCTCTAGAGAAGGGCCTGGTCCATATTCCACCACAACAGATCTCTTTTTTTTGGACAGCAGACTTTGTTGGAAACCAAACTTTGTGGGGTTTGTCTATTTGAGGACACCTCTAATCCACACCTGAATGTCATTGCATTGATTTGATCACCTGACTTCAATTACCCCCTTTCATTATCCTAGAGGTTCACGTACGTTTCCAGCTTATGCTGTTAATGTTTGAACAATATGTTCAGTAAAAACACATAAAAGTACATTTTTGTGTGTTGTTTTTATACACCATATTTTAGGAGCCAGTTATGCAGGCAATTCAAAAGGTTTCACAAACTGTATGGTTTGAATAGGAATCTGTGCGCAGGGATGAATGTGTGCCCAGCTATCTTATTTTTCCATTTAACCTTAACTCACTGTGTGTAGCTAAGATGTATTGCCTTGACCAGAATCAGAATATAACCACATCAGTGCTGTTCAGCCAGGCACGCACACAGTATCTTTACTGTCAAGTCGTTTTGGAGGAAATTTGATAGATTTACTTGGATGTTTTGCTCTGCAATGTTATTTTGACACAGTGTACTTTTTTACACTTGTAATGTCTGGATTGGATCAATCTGCCATGAGTTGAAAGAAATTTCTCTTCTCTTGAGTGGGTTCTGACTGCTTCTGAAGAGCAGACCAAAACACTACCTAACCCAACAGAGATTGTGATGAAAGTTCTTATTGGAAGCAGCTTTGAGTCAACAGTGGGAATTCTGTTAGGATTTTGATGTGTAACGCTGTGTCAAAACGTTGGCAGTTTTCCTTTATTTTGGAGTTTGCTTTATTGTATTGAATTTGGGTAATATGTTATGTGCAGAGAAGTAATTAGAAATCATCTTCTTAGTATGAGGAGTGAGGTTTAAGTGAAACAGTGTGGGGTTTATCAAGCAGACATACTGTAAATTCATGACAGCTTTTCCTCAGAAATATGTTTGATTATTAGTTTTTGGCTTGGAGTTATGGAAGAGGCACATGAAGCTTGTGTGTAGGCAGTCTGGTTTCATGGGACTTGTTCTCACACAGAGTAGTTCAAGATGCAGAACAGTGATTGCCTCTGAGTAAATCTTACTGATTTTGTTAAAGGCGTGACAAATATCTAATCTGTAGCCATTGTTTTTACTTTCCTCTCATCTTTAAATTTTATTTTTCAAAGACAAGTCCCAAATGTTTTTGAAGTCTCAGCAATCATATCACCATATGGCTTTACAGCATTGTCTGCATCACAGATGTAATACTATAGTTCTAGCTATATAGTTTTATAGCTATCTATTGTTCACATCCTCAGATGTCTTTGCATATTTACAGGAGTTGAAGCTGCCCTTCACGTTCATGAGCGGTCACATCCATGAACTGCGTATCCACGTACCCTGGACCAAGCTTGGCTCGGAGCCTGTAGTCATCACCATCAACACCATGGAGTGCATCCTCAAGCTGAGGGATGGAGCCCAGGTTAGTTCTTTATTGTTCTGAGAAACACATCCTTGTTTCCACAGGGACACAACAGGGCTCGCCAGAGCTTCCTTGTTATTTATGTAAAACAACCCCCTCCCCAAAGCTAAGCTTTCTTATTCTTTTTTTCTTTGTGTTTCCAAGAAGATTTGTCATGGCCTTTGTCTCAAATAAACAAATGCTGATTATTTTCTTTGTTCTAAACATGTTGAGCTTGTTGACCCTGGCAAGTCTGGCTCTATGGCTTGCTGTGGAAAAGGCTATTCATCGGCCATGCAATCAACTGGGCTTGGGGGTACCCACACCTACAGTATTACATCAAGAGAAACTGTAGCCTGACATTTCATTTTATAGCCCTGTTTATGCTGATACCTAATGTGCTGAGTATTTTAAAGACCGCTACTATCATTTGTGTCACTTACCATCAAAATCTAAATGTTGTTCATATTTAAATAGCATACTGTACTAATTAAAAGCACAGTAAACTGCAGAGTATCAAGTGAAGTGGAGCAAGAACAGTTGTATTTCTCATAGGTAAATTCTAGCCACTACTTTCTTCAAGTCGGCTTAGGTACTTAGGCAGGGGTGCACTTTTTTGGATTAACCCCACACCACCACCATCCCACCAACCCCCACAAGCACCAAAGTCTGACAATCATAGTCTCTTGGGGAGCGTGGGTGAAAGTAGCCACACTTGCTAAGGGTTGAACACAACCATGTTATCAGTCTTTTGCGATGGTGCGGTAAGGCGCTTCTCAGACAGGGCTTAAAACGTGTTAATTTGACACAGCTAAGTAGCAGTTTCTTTTGTCTTTCTGATCCATGCTTAATTACTCTTGATGACTTCGGTTTGATGAGGAATGCCCTGAAGAAAACACATAAACAAAACAAAGAAACCAAAAGCAAATAAATCACCGCCTCGTTGAGACGCGAGGATGAAGTAATGCCTTTTATATAGTGATTTGTATTTTGATCTACATTTTCAAAAGCTTTGGGGAGGAAAAAAGAGAGAGCATTGGCAAGTGCTGTAAAGACACTCTCCAATGAGGAGCACATTTGAGAGTTTGGGGATGAAAGTGTGTCGTCATTCATACTACCAGAATTATCCATTTGCAAATGCTCTTTCAATTTCTCAAGAGATGCATCTGCCTTGATTTTTGAACCAGATGGAATCAAGCACAAAGCAGATATTAGCGATTGTTTTCCTCTCATATTTTTGTTAGTCAAAAATGTTTGGTTCTATTTTACCATTAACTTTCCCCCCACAAAGAAAACACAACACTCTGACTCAGCACATTTATTGGTCAGAAGAAGGACTGTTTCATTGACCAGAAATATTCAGAGAACTCAAAACTGAGAGGTTATTTTTACTGGTCATTTGACCACTGCTATTTACTACTCAGCCATCTCTGTCTTTAGCATGTCAGTGGTCCCTCAGTTTGTCATCAGTCAGTGACCAAAGCTTCTTATGAACAAGACTTCTAATTGCGTTCAGAAACAAGTCAAGAGTGTTTCACATCTGTCAAGTCATGCAACAAGAGTGTTGAATAAAATGTTTAACTAAAGATTCAGAGTCAATTCAAGTTGTGATTTAGTCAAGTATATTTAATAACAAAAAGCTGAGCACTCAGGAGAGAGGTACACACACAAGGTAGGGTAGGCAGATCTCTACCAGAGAACTATCTGAACAGTGATTATAAAGGGGCAGAAATTATTTACAACCTAGACTAAACAATATGTATGTTATTGAAGGTTTCTTGAATCTCTCATGGGATCGGCCTTCAGTATGGGCTCACAGTAATGCAACAGTTAGGATCACTTCATACTAGCACTAGAGATGTGTACAACACAATCATATTACTTGGGATATAGTGATTAAGACATGGGATTGAGACATAATTTCTACCACAGAGTGATTTTGCCTTGTAACTTATCAGTAAATAAGCCACTTTGAGCTATACCATGCACCATCAGGGACATAAATCTGAAAACAATTATCCCAAGAGCAATATTTATATTATTGTGTTTACGTTTGATCATAAATATTTTCATTTTTTGAAGTGTGGAGTATGAAAGACATTTTTCTTAGATTTATTTTTGCAGAAGAGCCTGGTCCTACCTTTGCCACCCATGCAGTTTGCCAAATAGAAAGCGGAGCTCAGTGCTGGCCTGTATGGGAAGGTGGAAGTTTCAAGGCCAGATGTCCCAGAAGAAACACATTTCAAGGGAAGTCAATTACAGCTAATTATATAGACTGCGGCAAAAAGATTTGTTACACATGAGCTTGAGCTGCCCAGAACTAATGGTAAATATCATACTATGCAGATGGCTACTGCTCAAGTGATCAGGTTTCTAGTTTGATGGAAATTTTAACTTGTTTTTATGCTTCATACACAGCTTAAGGTCATGAAGTACCGGTGTAATGCATGTACTCTCAAAACAAGTATTTGTTACAGATGTTTTCAAAAAGGCTCCCAGTCAAGAAAAGATTTTTGGAAAATTGCAAATGACGTTTGGACAAATTATTCAATGGTATGTACACCCGTGAGACACAATTTGGAGCAAAGCCAAACTTAGAGCAGAAGTCCTCCTGGTAGGAGGAATTTAAATGAGCCGCTACACTTCTCTCCTATCTGAGGGGGAGGCCGCAGGGCCCTCACTACCTCCTCTGTTCTCTAGCCAAGAAAATACCGCTACAATATAATACAGCTTTTCATTTCATTCTTTAGATTTTTGTAATTTAGTTAACTAACCATTTAATACATATATTTCAAGTTCATTACACAAATCTTGCCAAGTCATCTCAACAGTGGCAGTTTCTTACTGTTCGGTTGGCTCAGGTCAGAGGGAATTTCCTTAATTGAAGGGAAAAGATCCTGTGGGTTCTCGTCGTATTAGTCTAGCAGAAACTAGGTTATATTCCTCTGGAGGTTGTATATCCCATCCATATACACATCCGGCCCAGATCCAGTTTTAATCAGGTTCTAGCAATGAGATACAGGGAGTTTGGCATAGGTGCATGTAAAACTTGGGCCATGTTGGTTCTCCCCCACGCCCTTAAGTAATTTGGATGATGGCCCACAGGATTTTCGAAAAAGATGAAAAAATTGATCTGTGTATGGAAAATCTTACACTTAAAGTTTAGTAGATTAACTAGTGTTTCTCTTGTCCAGTGGAGACAGGAACTTTGTGGTGGGCCTCATGCGGCCAAAGTGTGGAAATGATAAATGATATCATTAATATGGTTTGTTTTCATAATTACAGTTAAAGCCTGAGCGCTGGGCTGTAAAAACATCCGCGCGTCTTTTGAAGTTCATTAAGGGTTGTGTAATTTGACCGGAATTATTTGGCGCTTTAAAATGTTCGTGTTTCCCCCCGAGAGAGGAACTGGGTAATATTAGGGATATTCAAATTGCTCAATAGAGCCCATCTGCAAATCACAAAGAGCAGCTCACAATTATAGTTTCCAGCAAATGTGGAAATTTGGGCGTTTAGCAGCAGTTGGAGATTACAGCTCCCGCTGACAGTGTAATTGCTTAAAATAGGCTGTAATGAGGACTTTTGGTGCAGAAAATATAGTAGAAAAAATTTTGTCAGCTCGTCTTTGACATTAATTATACAAACCGGAGGCCATTTACAAACACATGCATTAAGTTTTATATGTGTGTGTTATTGGGATCTTGTATCCGGTGTCCTTGAGTTACATCATGCTTCGTATAAAACAAGCTTAGAAAGCTTTCTTGATTGTGCTCTTTTTTTCCTCAGAATGTTTCACGGCATTTAAAACTGCAATATTTGGAAAAGTTAAGAAAACACTGAACACTCTGGGTCTATTTTCAATTCTTGATCACATTCTCTTTGTCTTTCAGCTCTGTTATGCCTGTAGCATTCTTCTTGGATTCAGTTTAGGCCCAGACGTTTTCAGTGGTGGTGGTTTATGTATGAGTTGAATTATTAGTGTGGACATCTCCATGTGAAATTAGACTAAGCCCTTGTCTATGCCTAAGAGCTCACTGTATGTAACAGGAGATTGGTCATGGGGATGAAAGGGTTTTGTAGTAGTCAACTTGAACTTTTTTCCTCTTGTACAAAGGCACTCTCAAAGTGGCCCATACGTCTCTCTTGAGTTACTTGATATGAGTGATCTGTTTGATCTGGGCCTATTGTAAATTAAAAAGCAGTCTGAAATAGTCAAGAAATGTAGGGGATGCAACAGTGACTTTAAATCTGTCATTCTATGTACGACGCTCCTATGGAAACCAGCGTTATTAATAGTCCTCATAAGGTCTCCATCTATTATCTGATTTGCCCCATGGAAGTCTTCAGAGATTTGTATCGTGGAAGAAGTTAGCAGGAGGCTTCAGTGTTACCAGCATCAGACCAAGCCATTCACATCCGGAACAACTTTTACTATACTTGGAATATTTAATTTCTTTCATTAGGTGGTGTTGTCATTTTAAGGTTTTCAATTTAAATGTGGGGGATTGTAGCTGGTCTGTGGTGTGATCCTAAGCATTTGGTTTTAGGCATCACTGCCTTCAAACCTCCCCCTATAATGAGGAAATGGATGAAACTTTTGGTGGTAGAAAGAACTTTTTCAGAATTTATTGTGTGGCTGTTTTTCGGAGTTTTGTTCTTCTATTTGTAGCTAGTTGTAGCACATGAACAGAAATTGGCAGGATTGAACCCAGGCCTTAATGAAAGACCTAACAGCTAACATTGATGTAATGTAGCAAAATTAGGGGCACTTTTTTTTTCTTTTTGACATCTTGGTAAACTGCTCCAGATGTTGAAGATGAGGTGCGATCAGCAAAGACAGAAAGGAACTGGCTGGACAGCAGTTACACTGGATCATAACACTCCCAGGCGTTCTTTATTTTTTATGAGACAAAGATAAGGGCTTGGGTTTACCGAGGAGGTCCTTTCTGGTTTTGGCTCAGCTCGCTGCTTGATCTGGGAGTTTTATGGCTGCTGAGTGCATTTACCCCTGATGTGGAGGTTCTGATTGATGCATTGCCTCAAGATGATTTGGGGAGGTGCCTCTGAGACTTGTTGGCTTGGCATACAGTCACGACAAGGCCCTTTCTTCTGCTAGATTCCTTCCAAACTATTTTTAGGGCTTCACACCACCAACCCTCATTGCTCCTAAATAATGGGTAATACATGTGAATTAGGGAACCCCTTTTTCCATTCTTGAAGACTTCTAAAAAACCCTAAGTTGTTATTCCACCGCTAGATCTACCACCTATTAGACTAAGGGCTGTTACTTTGAAAAATTAATTCAGCACATTGCTATATATATATTTTAAGTTTTGTAGATATCTATAGACATGATACATGACATTTGAACAACTTCAATACCATTATCAAATAGGTTTTGAAACATTGTGACCTCAAACACACTGTTGATTTTCTGTCCCGGAGCTACTGTACTCTGGATGCTACTGTTGTACAATCTGTGGTTTCCCACCCAGGAGTTGAATCCACAACCCACTGGCTAGGCAATACGGGATGTATGGGCTGTTACCAGCATCTGTCTGTCAAAGTGTACGGGTTATGTCTTATTTTCTGGTTTAAATTGATGGACTGGACTTGATGAGGATGTTACATAGTGACCATAGAAAAATCGAATAACATTTAAATCAAATCATTTGAATTAAATGTCTTTTTTTTTAAACTTCCGTTTTCAAATTCCTCATCATTCATTGTCATTTGAATTACATTTTTTTTAACCTTTCTTTGACTCATATTAGGAGTATATTCCTGGACTAAATCATTGTGTCATTTATAAAAACATTAAGCATGTTGTCAAATGTAGCCTCTCTGTCAGCCTCCGTAATGTACAGTTGCCTCAGACAGAAGAAGGCCCAGTCTCCTCGTGCCCGCACCGCTCTGATCTGTCACAAGTCAGAAAACAAGAAGGAAATAGTCGAACCAGTAAAAGAAAACAGCCTGTGGAAGTTTGTAATCAGATAGCACAAACTGGATAATCTCTGTCCCAATGCCATCCGGAAATCTTGCCTTTGATTCCCCGGCTCGCAGGGAGCAAATGGCTTACAGAGATTCCACCATAAATCCGTCTGATCATCAGCTCAGCAGGGCCTTGTCTTCAGGACCGAGGAGACAGAGGGCGAAGACATGCAGCTTTGGAGAATCTATTTTCCTTGAATCCAACCCCCTGTAGCAGTAACAAAACCCATCACTGACTGTAAATGATAAAAAAGACGGAGTGATGTTGGCACAGTATGGACTCCTCAGGCAGGTTGGAAGCCAGAGCAGCAAGTGTTCGATTGAGAGAAGGAGAGAAAATCAGAGTATAAACTTAAGAGCGGTTTTGAGAATACATGGTGAACATTTTATCACTGTGCATTTGCCCCAAATGGTTTGATGCTTTGTATTTGACACAGGACTGCATGTTGGACTGTAGTGCAACATAACTTAAAATAAGACTATAGCCAACAGTGTAGTTTCCTGTATTTGTCCATCCCTTCATTCAAGTTGAGTGAGTGACCCCTTGCACTGGTATCGGCCCGGCATTCCAGCTTGATTTAAAGCATCTGCAAAAGGCAACCCTAAAGTGTGTCATTCAAGCAGAAGGTCTTGCGCCCAGCCACCACTGTCTGTGAGTCAGCAAGGCTACATAACCCACTGCCTTTGACTGCTTTGTCTTTGAGGTTTGATGGAGGTTTGGGTTCCTGGTGGGCTGTGGTTACTTCAGCTCCTCAGACAGTCCTCAGACACAGGAAAGCAGTCAGGGGAAAAATTAAACCCGGCGGCTTCCTGCATCCACTGAGTCAAGTGGTGATCAATACACTATGGGCAGGATGCTGCTGCTCCACAGGCTAATCCCTGCTCTCAGGCCATCCGGACTACAACAATCCCTCAGTGGAGGCTATTACTTGCTTCGTGCTGCTGGTGATATTGCAATCTGGGAAAAGATTGCATTGCAATTAGGGATAATGTTCACTTTATTAGTCCTTTCTTAATACAGAGAGATTGTGTTGCAGTTAGGGACACCATTTGCTTTATTAGTGCTATATTGAAACAGTTATTTTAAGTCGTAATTACATTACAATTAGAGAAGACATTTACCACTTCAGATTGCTCTAGAGATCATCTACTATCACCTGATAGCATCCAGTCTGTCTGTTACCCTGAACACAGTACGCATAATCTATGTTTGTCTCATGAAATGTTCCAAAAAGTACTAAAGCTGCATTCTTGTAAGGAACTAGACTTTAACCTACACCAGCAACTACTTTTAGAAGAAATGCGGGCGTTCTTTGTGTATATGTACTTTAAGTGCAATAGGCTTTCATTTTGTTTTTGTGTCCTGCACAGGCTAAGGCCACCACAGTTGGCCTCATTTTTCACTGCACTTCTCCTCATGTCATCGCCCATTACCACTTTTATAGAGATGGATACGTCTGACATTTTCTTTTACTTTGGGTGAAACAGAAAGCTATTAAAAGGAGTAACACGGTAACTGGGAGCCCCTGTGTGTAATTTCTCAGTGGAGAAAGGTAGGCTTGTATGACTCCATGTTACACAAACTGTGGGTGGTCTGTGTTTTATGTCTCAGGGTGAGTGTGTGCTCCATTTAGCAGACCCTCACCCCTTTGACCTATGAATAATTCCACTCTTATTATAGAAATGATGACGCCATATAAGGCAGGGCATTTTTAGCCAGTAAAACCAGTTATGCAGAGCCAGCCAGTAGCAGTAGCTACTTGATAGTGCGTAAATCTTTGGTTTTTCCTTCAGTAGATCCTATTAAAACACATTTTTTATACCTGACATTTTATGTTCCTTGAGAGTAATACTGTTCCTAGTGCTTTTCAAAAATAGTTCCCTTGCTCTAGCTTGTGTGTGGGTTAAGTCAGAATCCACTTGCGCCATGGAGTTGGTAGTGTTTGCTTTTATCTTGGCCGGCCAGGGCCCCTGCGTTGTGTGGGTAAGAGAAGAAGAATGTAATATGAATAATTGCACAACATGTCACTCTCCATGGTGGGGGAGAGAAGAAAAAGAGATTGTGTGGAGAGTGCATATGGTTAGCCGAAAAGATAATAAACATGCCAAACTTGAAGGAGTGTATCGCCCTGGCTTGAAATTGACCACATTGCTTCTTTAAAATGACCAACATGATAAGAATTTACATGTCTTATAATTGAGTTGTAATTGCTCCAAATCTTTTGTAAAAACTTTGAGACTGTTATAATTTCCAACTGACAGAGCAGAGCAGTGGAGATATTGGGATACTGGGTGTTTTCCATTCCCTTGACTGGTTGGTTGAGCTATCACAGAGATATCAAGTACAGGACTGCACTCTGGCTTTTGGCCAGTGGCAGGCCTCTTGTTGCATTGCTGTGTTATGCAAAACCCATCCCCAAATCTCAGTAAAGACATGAAACATGTCTCCTTTCATTACACTGATGAAGACAATAAGAGATCTGAAAATCCATGGTCGAGGACTGGTTTCCAGCTCCAAGATGAGACAAAGTGAAGTGAAATGATTTGTTTCCAATGTAATGTTGAAAAGTTGACAGTTTTCCATCTCTCAAGTAAGCTGATGAATGTTGACAGTACCTTAGTTGCTTTGGAACCTGGTGCATAAAAGCTACACAAACATAAGGCCCGCTGCATTCCGCTTGCGTGCTCAAACCCTCTGCAATATGGCTTTGGTATTTCTCAACATTGATGGAAAGTCCTCTCCCATTTCTATCCGTTTGATTTATTCTATCTTGCTGGTTTCAGAACATTGATACTCTCCAAGAACACTTAGGCCTCTACCGTACGTGCCTTCCAGCTGCACCTCACATGTGCAATTAAGTTGTCAGAGTAGCCTCAGCCACTACTTGCACTGTTCTCGGAGGTTGGCGCTTACACTGTTCAAGGGGTGCTTATGTCTTGTATCATGTACCTAATACTGCGTATGAAATGATGGGCAAAGCTTGCATTTATGACAGATGGTTGTCAATAATGTTCACGTTAAAATCAGTTATTGGCCGCTAGTTGTCAACGACTCACCAAAATGAACGGAGGATTGAATGATCCCAGCACTATAGGATGCTCTTTGTGAACTTGATCTTTACCATTTACCAAGACTAATCATTTCAAATAACATAGGCAAACAAACAGTGGTGCACAGCGATAGAGGCAGGGACATCAGTTTGTATTAATTAACTTGTAGGATTAAAAGCTGTGGCTGGGTTTGGGAATTCCCCTATGACAGTTCACTTGAATAAGATGTGTGTGCGTGTGTGCTTGTGTGTATGTGTGTCAGCCGGCTTCGTAGAGTGTTTTATTGTAGCTAACACATTGCAGTTATTAGCATTAGGGGGTAGCTGTGCCAGCGTAAGCAGCATGCCTCACATGCTCAGTCTGGGCTTGTGGTTAGCTGATGGAGACATCTGAAGGACCAGAGCCTCTCAGATCTAAATCAGGAACAATTTCTCCCTCTTTCCCATTCTCTTTCTGTCTCTCCGTCTCTTTGCTTTTTTCCCCACTTTCTTTTTGTCTCACTCTCACTTTCCTTTTCTTTTTCTGTCTTGACCTCCCCTTCTCTTCCCCATTCTTTCTTAGCACTCCTGTTTTCCCACTCCTTTGCTCCCTTTCTTTCTCCCTGTCTCTGTCCCTTTCACTACCTGTCTTTATCTCATGGTTTTCTCTTTTACCACAGTCAGACAACAACTAGGCGTGTCAGGTATAATAGTACTGATAGTGCAGGTCACCAGCATGAACCTGGCATACACATTTCCAGAGATGTCTAGACAAATTGAATGGGCACTAAACTAGATGTGGCTGTCAGGTAGACGGTTCAGTCCTGTTCCAAGTTCCACCACGGCACCTACAGCGCTGCTAGCCCTCCTGAGTTCCCTGTTCTTGGCTTTTAATTAAGACTTGAGATTGGAGTTACTATGACTTACAACCCTTTGTTTCAACAACAATTGAAAGATGAAAGAGCCCTCACCTCAGAGCTCCCTCTGCTTTCGAAAGGCTTATGGCTGATACTGTGGGGAAATAACCAGAAAAAAAGCCATTTTGTAACAAAGAAACCGATTTTATGCATGAATAGCCTGGCTATGAGATTTGCTATAAGTCTGATTAATGGAGAATTATGCACACTTTAACTGGAGCAGCAGCAGCTACTGTACCGTAAACACAGGATTGGTTTCTGCTGCTATTACTTGAGGTTTGCGTGTAAGAGTAGAGAATATTTCTGAGGGTTTAAATCCACACCACAGAATGTAATAGGTCCGTAGTGGAACTAAATCGTTGGGTCACATTCAGTTGTTGGCATTGATTGGTCTGCTTTACTGAGATCTTGCAGGACAGGCCCTTGTCAAAACTACTGTACAGTGTTTTAGAGATTAGAAGAGGGCACTAAGCTTAAGGCCTGGCTCATGGCTGTACACAGGAGAACCTGTGTTACTGTGTGCCACTTCTCAACCCATGTCTTGTTACCGTCACGCAGTCAAACATGTGCACAACAACTGTGGCCAATTACATCCTCTCAGGTTAAATCAGAACAAGGACAATAGCTGAACAATATGTCCAACTGAGCTGAGAAGAAGGCAGAAACCCTTCTCTTGCTCCCTGTGGGTCTGCTCCATAACCTGGCTCCCTGTTTGTCTTTATTGTTATTCTGGGCATGTTGGAGGCAGATATTAAACATAGCCAGTTTGACTTGGGTACAGTGCAGGCACTCTTGGCAGAGCCCTCCTGCATGACATCACCAGCACTGTCGTTGTGATTCCTCCGGGTTCAGAGTGAAATAGTTTTGTAATTGTGCAGCTCTTCTTGGCAGATGCCTTGGAATCTTTTCCACGTCCCTGCTCCCCCTCTCTTTAATGAACATGTTATATTTCTGTGCTTCTGAAAGAAAGGAGGCACATGTTTGGAAAATTAACCAAGTGCTTTCGTTGTAACAGTATGAAAGGCTGAAATTTGCTTAGTAACACTTCTGGTATTGCAGACCTTGTAAACAGTCCCCCATTTGAAATGATAACAAAAAAATCCCACAAGTCTGTCTATTCTTTGTTGTGGAGAGGCTAATTATATAGGTATGAGGTTTTTAAAAGACGCAAATTACAGTTAATTCATTTGAGTAAAAAGAAATAAACAAGAGTTTCAAGTAAACCAGGGTTGGGTGTGTATTTTGTGGAACTGACTTTTCCTTCATTTGAAGTCAAGGATATGTTGTTTATCTGACGGTTAACACAAACATGTACAGTATGTGCTGAGTAGTTAGCAGAGTTGCGGTGTGTGGTTTCACTAAAGAAAATTGACTTGGAAAAGATTTTTATGCAAGGATCATAACAACTTGCTTTTGAACATTTGGAAGCTGCACATTAATTTTAGCTTCACAGCTTCATAACTAGGCTAAAAATCAACCTTCTCCGCTAGGATAGTCGTCATTGTGTAGATGACTTGATCACATGATGCGGTTGCACTCTACAATCTAATAACTACCGAATTATTAATGGGCACAATTAAGATTCCAAAATCATGAATGTAGGTAATAGTTTGCTTGACTACCTTGTAAGCAGAAGCCTTTTTCAGAAGCTGCAGTTTCTCTGCTGTTTCTGTAGCTGCAGTTTTTCTGTCTCTGTTTTTTCTACCCATAGGCGCAGTGTGAAATGTCCGCTTGGGGGGGCCAAACTGCACGAGGACCGCATATAATCGAGGTTAACTCTCCATGATCGATGCCTCAATACCCAGTGGCTGTTGAATACGAACTTATTATAACACACAGAGGCCTATATTATTCAAAAGTAGAATCTGCACACAGATTGTATTTGCCCAGAGAAACGGGGCTAGAGAATATATTCACTTCTAATACTGCAGCACACTGTGTACTTTTCTGGACTGTAATATTTCATTATCGCAATACATCCACTGTAAACGGGGGTTTTCTTTCCCAGTAGTGGATTTAATTTCTTGGAGAGAGGGAGAAAGAGGGAGTGAGAGAGACCACATTTTTGTAATAAGCTGTTTTCAGTGAGATAATTATTCAGAATGTCACACGATGTGATATTCATCAGGGTTCATTTCGGGCTCTAATCCCCCCAATCGGCCATGGATTCCAGCTGCATGGCTGTACTGGTGTTTGTAGAGTCAGCTCTTTATGTTAAGGCTGTATGTATGGGAATATGTATGGTGTGTGGGGTCGTATGCGAGTATTGGTGTGCAGAATGTGAGCTTGGCGTCCATGTGTTGGGATGTTTATACAGCATATAGGCTATACATAGTGCATATGTCTTCACACACTTATTCTCATTAATGTGAGTGTTCATTTTTGTGTGTGGGAGAGAGTGTGTGTGAAACCCTGTCCTCCTCCAGTCTACCTCAGTCTGAGGAGAAAATGAGACCCCTGTCTTTAATCACATTGTAATGGCTTTCTGCATTTGTTACAGTTTCATTAAAAACCCATTAGCAGCTAATTTTTAGTTGAGCTGATGGATGTGCTTGAAGCCAAGGGAGGTTGAAGGAAAGGTAATTTGAGTCATTTGTGATGAGCCCCATTCTATTCAGTTCACATCCCAGTGGGGTTGTCATCAACCGGCTGAGCAGCTTAAGTGTAAAAGAAGTGGCCACGTACCATTTGACATTACTGGAACCGTCCCAAACGGTGACCGTATAGTTGAAACATTGAGCCCCTCTTCATCGCTCATTCCTGTTGGTGCCAGCTGGAAGCCATTCTTATGAGAACCAGTGTCATCCCCGTTAAAACAAGCATCGGACTAGTTGATTATGGATGGGAGGAGGTGTAGCATGAGAGGTAGGGTAAAGGAGAAGAGAGAAGGAGGAACAAGAAGAAATGTAAGAAGAACAGTGAGCCAGAGGATAATGAAGACAGAGGTAGAGTACTGGCAAGAGAAGGAAATGAGTAAGAGGAAGTGGAGGAGGGGGGAAAACTGTAGAAGAATGAGGGAAAACTAAAAGAAATGAAGGAGTAAACACAAGTGGAGGTTGGGAGAGGAGGTGGAAGAGCAAGAGAAATAGCCGGTGGAGAGGAGGCGTGAATGAGTAGGGGGTGGGACAGGAGGAAGAGCAGTGCTGAAATAGGAGAAATGGGTGTAAATGACCCATGCAGCAGGAGCAGAGCAGTGTGCTCTCTGCTGGACGTGGTGTGTGTGAGGTTAGCAGTGGGAGTGTTGTTAGTGGGGTTCCGGACCAGCGGAAACACAACCTGAAACCCATCACATCCACTCTGTGTCTCCTAACATTCACTGGCAGCCAGCACTAGCGGGCCTTAGTGGGTGAAGAAATTTGAATGGTAAAATGTGTGTGTGTGTGTTTTGCGTAGAAGGAGGGGGAGATCTGATTGCTGGACCCTCCCCAGGGACGGCGCTCTGTGGACCCTGACATGAGGGACAAGGCCTCAGTGTGTCAGACCTGGTGTGTGTGTTATTGTTTGTGTGTGTGAGTGATTTGGAAGGGGTGGGTGGGGGGGGGTCTGTCTGAGATAAGGAGCTATTGGGTTTCCTTCATTTATTTTCTCACTCCTTAGGCGTTCGCCCTCCACTGCCTGGCCTCCACTCTCCAGGCCCGCTGCTTTGATGTCAGCGTGAGTTCACCAGCGACCTGCTGAGGAAAAACAACAATAACAAAAGAGTGTGTTTACCCAGCAATGGTCTTCTGCACGCTCCCATTAATCTGCTGAAACAGTGTGAAATTGACCAGTTTTAAAAATGTTTGGATTTTAAAGATCAGGCAGTTACAGGCCGGCAGGCAAGCCGGCAGCTAATCCCAGCCAACAATTCATTTTTTTCCCCTGTGTGCTCAACTGAAATTGAAAAATTGCTCAGTAATTTGTGGGGTAAAAAGAAAGAGAAAATGTCATATTTTACGTTTCAGAAATGTTGTATTGGGCAATAAAAACAAATGGTGGCGGTTTTGTTTTGTTTTAGGCCAATTGATGTTGACGTGAAAGCCTTGGAAATGACAAGAAATAGGAGTAAGACCATTATTCTGTGTTCTTTCCACACCCTTCACACTATGTATTATTTTCAGTAGGCAAAAAATATTTTAGTCTTTAGTCCATGTGCTTTTCAAATATAGTTTGAATTGTTGAATTGGGCTACTTGAATTATTATGTCCTATTAAGCTTCATCAGATTGAGCTCACACTAGTCAAAACCGCTGCTTATTGTGATCTCTTGTGTTTCTCACAGACTACATGTATAATTATGTCCACAAACAGCAGTTGCGATCTTACTGGTATCACATAAGTTATAGCTAGTTTGTTTGCATTATGAAAATGGTGACAGTATCTAAATGGGTGATATTTTCCAATAGCTGTTGGAGATGAGGGGTTTGGCTAATGCGTTGAGCAGCTGAGTTCAGGGTCGACCCTCCAGACAGGCTCAACACGCTGCCTCCTGGTCCCTGACCGAGCCAGACGTCTGCAGGGGGACAGAGGTCAGGCCTGGCCTTCCTGTGCCCTAACCCTCCATGGGTGCCCACTTACCCTCTGAGTAGGGGGTCCCCCTTGCCTGTCACTCACATTGCCAGGGCCTGCTTGTTCTCCTCTCTCCATCTGTCTCATTCTCTCTGTGTTGCTCGATCTGCTGATCTCACTTTCTCACTTCCTCTCACTCTTTCTTTCTGTTTCCCTCTCCTTATCTCTTTGTCTCTTGTCTGTCTCTCTTTTTCTTTCTGCCATCATCTTTGGTCAACAGCTGAGTGACATGCCTGCAGGCGAGGCATTCCCCCCCACCCTTTCTCCAACCCTCCTTCCCCATCCTTCCATCTCTCCCTCCCTCTCCATCCCTCTGTGCCTCCCTCCCTGTCCTGTGCCCTGCCGTGGCATTGCAGGGATCAGCTTACCCGGCAGCAGCTGAGGCAGGCTTCATTTGTCCCAGGACTTCCCTCTGAAAAGGCATTTTTGACCCCTGGAGAATAGTTCACTGCCAACGGTGACATTGAGCGCTTAATTGCACCACCGCCAGATTTGGCGGTCTAATCTTTTCGTGGCAGTTTGAGTTGTTGAACTTGGTGTACTTTTGTCCTGCAGGGCTATACAATATTAGGTATAGATATGAGCAACTACAGGGAGAATGCCTGTAATGTGCTCAAAGTAGGGTGTTGTGAGCATGTGAGCATGTCCCCTGATTGACTTACCTCATCTAGAAACCAGCCCCTTGCCCCTTTTCTATTGAAATAGCTGTAAATAGTGCATATCCAGCTTTGAAGTAACGGCAAGTTTAACAAATGAAGTGTGAATAATCAGCAACAAATCGACATCTTATTAATTGCCAATCTCTAAACTTTGGAACCTTGATGAGGTATTTATTATTCCTCCCCGTTCTGTTTACCAATTCCCACCGCTCGGTGATGGAGAAAAAACTGCTTCGCAAAGTGCAGCTCTACCGCAAAGGCCCTTACTGAATTGAAGTGTAAATATTTCTGCCAGAGCCTCACTTGCCTGTTTTGGCAATTCCATGTTTACTTTACCGCGCTGGGGGATATTTGCTTCTCTCAGAGTGTGTCCACAGCTCAAATTATTCAAAGTATGTTTAAAATGTAATCTTCATCACCCGCACAGAGAGGCTCATCATCATCTAACAGTGTCAGAACCAGGGAATGTGTTAGTTGTGTGTGTATATGTATATGTACTCTGTGGGTTGTCTGAAACGTGTGGGTTTGAGTCTTCATATGCACAATTGTGTATCAGAGTGTGTCTGCATATTTAGTGCGTGTCTCTCTGTATGTGTGTGCACGTCAGATAAAGTGTGTGTATGAAGCAGCCAAATGTGTTTGGTTTTGACACCTTCACTGTTTACGTTAGTCAGGATAAGGGGTGACTGCAGAGACCTTCTGCCACGCTGATCCCCAGTTTAAATGCTAACCACATGTGATCCCTCCCTCTCTGCGATTGTCTGACTAACTCACCGCCCAGGCTGACTGTGAAAAGGTTACAATGCCGTAGTAACCCCTAATCAATGCCATACTGGGGGTTAACACTCTCCACCTTTTTCCTGACATCTCTATTTTTAGAATGGTTTTAATATGTTTTGTTCCCTTTCTTTTTTCCTTTCTTTTTATTTTGTATTTTTGTGTGCATTAATTTCCACTTTTCTTCCTTCCATGTTTTGTTGCAGATTTATGTTTACTGTGGACATGAATATGAGGTATTTGTTAAATTATTGGTTCAACATCAAGTAGAGAAATAGGACGATGTTAGCCACAATAGTAGTCACATTTTGTCTTGTATTGCCTCAGTTCTGATTCATAGGCTGTTGTTCCTCCCTCTCTCTGTGCATGGTTTATGCATAGTTTTAGAGTGAAAATTACCCAGCTATATTCCAAATTGGAGCAATATCTGTCAGGTGCATGCTGTAGCTTAAAGGAAAGATCCATCCAGAAACAGAATTCACAGATTTTATTCCTATGATCTCTGATCTTGAACTGTTGAATGAATAGTTGTGAACATGAACATGTCTCTCCTAAAACTCGGAAACAAGAAAATCAAGACTCTCTTGAGTAGGCTACATTCTGCTAGAAATTTTACAAGTCCACAAACTCAGTCATTTTATTGTCAATGGAGCTTCTCCAGGTTTGTCACTTGGTGACATCAGATTTGAGAGTCTTGGTTCTCTGCTTTAAGCTTTGGGAAAGGGATCAAAAATGTTGTGCAAAAATATTGATTGGACAGGAATAACATGGGGATTCTGTATTACGGAGGATTTTCGCTTTAAGAGCAGCTGCTGACTCGCTAAGCTATGTTGATAGTTGTAGTTACCCTAGCCATAGATGCAATAAAAGTGGTTGGCTGTCAGTCCTCTCCCCAGCGACCTTATGACCCCAACACTGTTTCTCCTCATGTCCCTATTGTTTTAGTTGCACCTCATCTCTTAGTCACAGAGCACCCTCGAAGCCAAGGCACTCAACTGGCTGAACCAATAAATACCCCCACTAAATACCCCTCTCCCAGTTTCAGCTCATTTTGTTTATCTTTAGACTCATCTCTGAAGGGTATGTCCATTTCCTCCTCATTCCCACACACACACACACACACACACACACACACACACACACACACACACACACACGGGTGTTCTTCTTACATTCCTGGGCTTAACAGTCCCTTGGTCTCTGAGTGCTGATGACATGTCCTGGTTGTGGAGGAGAGCAGAGGCCTTCGTCCGTTTCATCCAGGGACCACAGTTTATTTGTAGAGCTCATGGAGCTGGTTGTAAAATGGGGAGGGGAGGGAGGTTAGTGGGCTGGTTGGGGGGCGGGGGCGGGTTATCGGTGGTGAATGGTAGATGCTCCCCTCATCACCAAGGAGCGGAGGCTCCTTACACACACACAGCCATGCAGGGACATACACACTTTTGCTCCCCCCCCAATTCTCCATCTACTTCACTACCCGTCCTCACAGGCCTTGTTGTTTGTTTGTTTTTTTCATCAGGACGACCACGAGAGCGGCTCCAGCTCCACCAGCCGCAGCGCCTCTGACACCTCCAAGACCCTGGCCAAGCCCCGCCGCCTCCAACAGGCTGCCCCCAGCGACCCAGACCTGCCCCCAGGTGAGTGATGGCCCTGAGGCCAGTGGGGCCACTCTACCTCCCTGCATGAAGAGTGACCACCAGGGCAGGCAGTGCCTCAGCGGGGGAGGACAGGGCCACAGAGTGAGATGGAGATTAGGGCCTATTTACACTAGTGAGAAATGTGGGTTTTACTATCTTGCTTCCAAGAATGCCATAGCTAAAGAGACATTATTTGGTAATGCAAGCAGAACGGATTTCCCTTCAAATCTAGCCTGCTGTCTTTTATTAGCCCACTACCTTGAGAAGAAGCATCTCAATGCTATATTCAAAGGTGGGTTTTACCTGTTTATACTGTGAAAAATATATTTGTTGGCTAGAGCTCTCTAGTGTTGCTGCAGCCGGAGAGAAAGGCAGGGGGATGTGTCTGTGATAAATCACTGAGTGATGGCTCTTATCAGCAAGGCCACTTGACCACATGCCTCCTACAGGACCATGGATTCCATGCCTGCCTCACTCCAGCCCTTTACAGCTCCTCACAAAGAGGGGCCCTCTTTGATTAGGGCTGGTCAATGGCCTTTATAAAGCATTCAAGTTTTCATCAATCGCCAATCTTTTGCTTTTAGGAGAGAGGCTCTTTGAGGTGACATTCGAGGTTATTCTCACACGCTCCCAATAAAACACAGACCTCTTTAGATTCTTTTATTATCTTATATACTTTTATTCTTCATTTTAATGCTAGCAATGCCAGTATTCGGGTTGTTTCATTTCCATGCTAAGACCGGAGAAAGAAAGAAATTGATGTGCATGACCTCAGCATCTTATTTAAAGACTGAGCACACACTATATAAAAGGCATATTAAAAGCTCTTGCACGCAACATTATATTGAAAAAATATAACTGCACTGAAAAGGTCTGGGAGCATGGAAAAGCTCACCTTGCAGAGAGAGAAAACTGGTGGCAGAGGAGATTTTAAAGATGGAAAGAAAAGATATGGCTATTAGAGAGAAAGAGCACAGAAAGAAAGGAGAGAGCAGAGGGCTTGAGCTTTTAAGAGCGATGTCACAGTCTAACACCCAACCATAAGGCACGGCTCCCAGAGCCCCAGTATGAATGGATGTGTGAATGCACACTCCTGGCTGGTTGTATCTGGGGAGGATCCATTTCCAGGCCTGATGTTATGAGATAATATCGCTACCCAGCTGTTAAAGCAGGGTGCCTCACACCCCAGCACCTCCCTCTGGGCCTGCCTCCAACAGATCTGCTCCCAGGTGTGTGCGCGTGTGTGTGTGTGTGTGTAGCCTTGTGTGTAGTCCGGTGTATATGAGTTTATGTACTCGGGTGTGTGTGTGTACTTGCGCGTGTGTGTGCTCATATGTGTGTGCAACCCACACCATTGCAGGGCTGGACCTGGCTCCGATCCATTACAGGCTGTAGAGACAACTCTGAGGTCAGAGGTCGCGGCACCTCAATAACATTAAGGAAGTAGATGCATGCTGTAATTCCAGCCTTCCTAATTAAAAGGTAGAGGTTAAAAGGTAGAGTAGGTAAGACTAACCTGCTATGACTCAGACAGAGGATGTTTTCTTAAGAATGAGATACAAAACAAACCTGTCAGGACTCTTTAATGTTGCTAAATGATGTTTTCTAAAGGTTAGGACACATGGCACAGCATTTTGAGGCAATGTCTAGGCAGTTTTGTAGACAGAAATTCATTAGTGTTTTTTATAGTCCACTGTGCTATGAATATCATTGTTGTCCCATGTGTCGGTCCCCATCCCTCCTGAAGGAAATATTGACCATCTGCATGGCCTCACAAAGTTGCCTGTGTATCCTTAAAGGCGTTGAAACAGTCGGGGGCGTGATGCTGACGTGCCGTATTAGCTTCAAATACAGTGAACTTAAACTTGATGATTGTGCTTTTCTTTTACTAAACCTCCAACAATGGATCACAGTTTCATGCCAAAGAAAAAATAACTGCTTTTATTCTATTTTACTCCCCTGAATTAAATGTGGTTTCATCCCTCTTTCTCCAACAGTGACACAAAGAATGCTATGTTGTTTCCTTTTTGGCTCTTCTTCCATTGTTTACGCGACATGCATGCTTCCCTAAATTCGAATTGAGTTAATCACATGCACTGCATCTACAGTACACCACAGCATTTCTGTCCCAGCAGGCAGGGATGGCCCATGGGGCGGGGGTAATGTGGGAGTGTGTAAGACCTGTGTGAGACCAACGCAGGGCAAAAGCCAATCTTGCCTCTTCGTCAGCATCTACGTCGACAAACCACGGCCTTGCGTCTGCTCCCCTCCCCTTCAAAACAACCAAAACAAAACACGGCCGACACTAGAAAGCAGCCACCAGCAATTATCCAGTCATTTGGCCCTAAGCTCTCACATGTTGAATGGATTTATCCTCCCTGTTCTCCCTGTGGTGGAAAACACTGATGTTAATTCATATGCCATGGGATTGGTAGCCACACAAAGACCAAGTGCTTCCACCTTGGGCGATTCTGTGAGTGATTATGTTTACTGCTGCTTGTGGGGGACTGGCGGCCACCGTTTGTGAGAACCAAATTTCTCTGTTCCAGTGGGTTCCTGCCCAGGCCCTATTCACACTGTTTGTGAATAGCGCCAGTTTTTAAAAAACCTGGCTTCAAAGAGATTTCCAAGAGCTACAATCAGGCCTTCAGTCTAGCTTTGGCCTGCTACCTGTGGGTTTGGTGGACCAAAGCTACATTCAGAGCAAGATTTGCAAATTCGAAACTAAAATCTCCATCCACATACTTTCTTTCAAGATTAAGAACCACAAAAATATCTTTCGCTTGTGCAAGTACAGTAGAACATTTGGTGTAAAATGTCTTTACAATATGGCATTTTCTCTAGGTTAAGTAATCTTGCGCACACGCTGTGATGGGAGATACTGTACATCCAAATCCATTCTTGACACATATGGCAACTTGATTTCAGGATATGTGATTGAAGCATTTACAGTCACTCTGTATACACAAGCCTCAGATTGATTTGTATAACCTCGTCCACGTCTACATAACATCTCATCTACTATCTCTGCCTTTGCTATAGGGAGTACTAGAGCGTTGGAGGAACATGTTCCTGTGTTTCTCCCTATTGACCAGTGAACTAATACATTGACCTGGATCACATAACCTGGGGAGCAAATGCTAGTCTTAAGCATTCCTGTTTGTTGGATAATGATGCTCAGACCAAATTGTATTTTGTCAAGTTCAACAGCTGCTGTCTGGAAAACATTGTAGTTTCCCACCCAGCCGCAGAAGCACAGCATGCACATTAAGTCAAGGGCTAAGTTCAAGATACATGTGTGTGTGTGTGCTCATTCCTGCGTGCTTTTGCTACTGTCTGTGTGTCTGTGCGCGTGCATGTGCGTACATACAGGTGTAAGTGTGTGTGTGTGTGTGCATGCACTTAGGTCTATATGTAAGGCTGATCTTATTATTTTTTTTATATGTGCGTGTGTGTGTCTGCAAGCATTGTGCATGCATGTGTGTTTGTGTAAGTATGCGTGTGATTGGGGGAGATTGTGATTTTCATGGGATGAAAAGCAAACACTGATAAATCCGCAGTCCAGTGCTACTGCTGTCCTGGTACTGGGGCCTCTGCTTAGAAAATAAATACAGCAGCTGTTGTTGTATTACTAGGAAATGCTACTTATATGGATGGAGAATATCCCATACTGCTAAAGGCTGGCGCTTTCTCCACTGTGTACTGGAGACTTGTTGTACCACGCTTGGTTGAGTTCTGCGTGTGCAGAGTTTTACTATGGGAGGCCCAAGGGGTAATCGAATGGCTGACATTATTGGTGATAATAACTGTGTAATTCTGAGTAACTGGCAATGTTCCAAGGAAACTACAGGAAATTCACTGATGCCAAGGTGGAAGTTACATTCCTGTTGCTGCCAACCTGGTGGCCTACTAACCTGCTGCCTTTGCATGTCGTCAAACTGAGCTTCACACAAACACACAAATCTGAGTCTACTTCTTTACCATGGGTAGAAATGAGATGAAGACAGTACTGCAGAATAGACACTACTGTCTCTTCTTTGGTGCTTCTCGCATGCTAAGCAAGTGGTCTACTATTAAAGCTAATGGTCCAGAAGGTCCCCCTTTTTCTTCTCATCGACCTGGGCAGGCTGGCCCAGCAGTGTGGAACTGTAACACTACGAGCTTAGAATCAGAAAAGGGGACCTCATTGTAAACCTCTAATCTGCAATTAACTTGTAGTCAGGAGAAGCAGGAGAAAGGACCTGGAGGACAAGGCTATATCAACAGTTCAGCTCTGGCTAGCCGTGTATTAATGACTAATAGCTCATGTTTGGCCATCTGGTAAACCAGGGCATTGTATCATTCTGCTCCTGGAAGACGAAGAAAAGATCCTTACGAGATGTAAATAGGGATTTATCCACACTTGAAAGGCACTGTTGTCCTACAGTAGCCAGGCATTCTTTTTTAATAAGGTCTACGCTACATCGCTCACTGTAATAATTACATTTTAGAATTACACCGCAGGACCAACATACAGTATATTTATTGTCTGATGGACTTGTCAATCTTTTTCACGGTGGCTAATAACTGGCACGGCTAATAGCTGCTAATACTTTCCATATACAGGAAAAAGGGTGAACATGGACAGTATAGTGTTTCTTTCCTGTATTGCACAGAAGAGAGTACTTGGCCTGTGCTGAGATCACATAAAGGAGTTGGTTTTTCCAGTCATTTTATGGTTGAACAGTTTTAAGTGGGCTCCTTCCCTGTGGGCCGCAGCACAGGTGCTGGCTGTGTCAATTGTTTACAGAAGTTCAGAGTGGCGCGATGGCTCGCAGAGAGACGGACGGGGGCCCTGGACCGGGTGTGAGGGCGAGTCGAGCTATAGTAAGAGTTAGAGAGCGCGAGAGAGGGCCCTGACATGGGTAAATTAGATCCAGAGAGGGGAATGGCAGGGGGTAAAGCACTGGTTTTACTGCCCAGGCTGCAGGTGCGACAGCAGCTTTCTTATTGACCCCAGAACCACACACACACACACACACACACACACACACACACACACACACACACACACACACAGCCACATTCATGCATGTAAGTAGCCACACTCAAGCTCAGGCAAGCACTCGCATGCATGCAAGGCCATGCACGCATGTCACGAACACACATTGCGTTTATGGGTTGAGTTTATATTATGTCATCCTCTCTTCCTGCCACTCTGTTTAGTCAGGCAGCAAACTGAGGAGAATTTTGTCAATTGGATTATGCTAATGTGTATTCGGGCCTGTGCACAAGTGGCAGAACAGCTAACCAATTCATATAAATATTTTCATCAACAGCACCATTTAGTTCTGCCTAATTATCGGTTCTGTTATGCCCCGGGCCAGGCATGTAGATACAGGAAGACAAACATTTGGTTTGGAAAATAAGGAAAAAGCATTAAAGGTTTATATGTTTTAACTCAGAGTGACTGTGTTTAACAGTACATGGGAGGAATGAATAATGCCATTGGTCCTGTGGTTAGGAGAATTTATTGCTGTATATTTTCATATTTTATGGTCGAAACTCCCCTGTCTGTAATATTTTAAGTTCTTTCTTACTTTGTTGAGTAATGACCTTACCATGTATGTTTTTCCTGCGAAGCTTCTGTTTCTGGGCGTCACTGTGGCCATTAGGAGGTACTGGTAACACTGCAGGATGGCTCCCCCAGCTCTGCTGAAACCCAATCTATGGGACTGCTCATTCTCTCCTGCTTGCTCTCTCTTACTCCATCCCTCCCCCTCTTCTCTTTCCATCACCACAAGAGCACCCCCCACCCCATCTTTCACCCTCACCACGAAACCTTTTCCTCTATTCTTCTCGCTCTCCATCATTACAAAAATTTTTTTTTTCTTGCCCTCACTCATTATCGCCACAACATCTCAAAATCCCTCTTTCCCCTTTCTTCTCTTATCCCCGAATAGGTTGAAATTCCAATTAAATGTTTTAATTATCATTATTGCCTTTTAGGCTAAATAAATGAAGGCCGAAACGTGTCAAGTCATCACGCTATCAAGTGAATGTATATTGAAAGTTTTTCATCGCTAGTTGCCCATTTGTTTGTTTTTCCTCGTCATCGGCTGACCAGGATAGATCATTCATTTGGAATCCTGGCATTCCTAAGGCCAAAGTTTCATTGTGCCGTCCATAACTCTCTCTCCCAGCCCATGTAAATATCTAAGAAGTGCTGTGTGTGCGTGTGTGCGTGTGTGTGTGTGCGTATGCGCTGTGGAGCTTGCGTATATTAAGAGAGCATGCAGGCTCCTGAGTGGTTCTGGGGAAGGGGGGATATGTTTGAGGCAGCATGTGCATAGTTTGGGGTTAAACAGGACTCCACATCTGAGAGGAGAGGAGAGCCCTTCAGAGATCCATAAATTCGCCCAAGATTTGTAGCGCTGCTCAGGCAGGGTAAGGAGTAAAAATGTTTTCTTATGGATATTTAGTTCTTTTCACTGCTCATGTCCAAGGGATAGACCGTGGCGAAAAATAACATGTCAAGCCCTCCTCTTATTTATGAGCCCGTGAGGATGGCAGGGGTCAGCGGCACTGAGCCTAGGCTTTCAGGGAATGCAGCTCTGGATTTCACTCTTTTACTGTGTATCAACACTAAATTAACCTGTGGCTAATATATGTCCTCTCCTCTCTGTGTGCGTGTGTGTGTGTGTGTGTGTGTGTCTATGTTTGTATTGTGTTGTCGGTGAATGTGTTTCTCTGTGTGCATATGTGTATGATGTGTGCAGGCTATGTGCAGAGTCTGATCAGACGCGTGGTCAACAACGTGAACATCGTGGTGAACAACCTGATCCTGAAGTACGTGGAGGACGATATCGTGTTGTCGGTTAACATCACCTCAGCTGATTGCTACACCGTGGACGATATATGGGAGAGGGCCTTCATGGACATCACTGGTGAGCAATGGCCACTTACATTCCCTGGTACTGGGATTAACTGGCAACTAGACTGAGACAGGAACCTATATACAAGGTGTTCACCTTTGTTAGTTCAAACTAGGGTCAAACAGACATATTGGACCGCTGTTTAAATGTGGCCATATATTTAACTTTTTGAGCATTGCATTTTTTAAAACCTGAGCTGGAATCATAACATGATGGAAGAACTGATTTTTCAGGCCTTTGCAGAGAAAGCCAGATAAATCAGTAAGTGGTCATTCTCAGTGATTGTTATCAGTATGGAAATCCTCTGTCAAGTTGGCCTTGTTCCAAGCCAGTGAACTGAGCATCGGTTACAACAGTAGTTACTGAAACTGTGTTGAACTATTCAGGGAATGACGAGTGCCATTATCAGTGAGTGAAGGGTGGGTGAGTCAGTGACAATTGAGGAACACCATTGTAAGTGATTACACCTGATAGCTCCCACAACACACACACACACACACACACACACACACACACACACACACACACACACACACACAGACACCACTTAGTCAGACCTCTTGTAAATGCCACACTGCATAAGAGCCCTGTGGTGTCTGCAGAGCGTCATCTCCCCTGGTTTCCTATGTTTGAAGGAGACTCCGAGATAATGGAGATTTACTGCCGAGGCCTGCTCCTGTGTCGAACGTTCTCTGTGTGTGTGTGTGTGTGTGTGTGTGTGTGTGTGTGTGTGTGTGTGTGTGTGTGTGTGTGTGTGTGTGTGTGTGTGTGTGTGTGTGTGTGTGTGTGTGTGTGTGTGCACTTATGCTTACATGCTTGGATGCATGTATGTGGACAACAGGGTTAGTACCAAGCACCATGACTTAATCTGCGTTAATTCTCTCTTTAATGCTTCCTCCCCAGCTCCGGACCTGGTCCTGAGGAAAGTGATCAACTTCGCCGACTGCACGGTGTGCCTGGACAAGCGGAACGCCAGCGGCAAGATCGAGTTTTACCAGGACCCGTTGCTCTACAAGTGCTCCTTCAGAACGCACCTCCACTTCACCTACGACAACATGAACTCCAAGATCCCAGCTGTCATCAAAGTGAGCAGCTTTAAAATGTAGCCATGACAGTAACTTCCCAAATCTGCAGAGGGAGAGGGTTTCATGTGGCGTCGATGTTGCCGGGATGTGGCATGAACAGAGAAGCGATCTTAATAATTTGATTTCATTTTCCTGTTGTCGTAATGTCTCGCACATGTTGGTATGGAAAAGTCTAACGCTGTCAGAGCTGCAACAGCTTCAATACAATTGTGTTAGTGGAAGGTCTGACCTCCTAGTGGTACGTTAGCTGCTCTTTAAATGAATAGCAGGATAATGACTAATTTCACTCCATTGTTCCAAAACCAGTTTTGTTTTTAGACATGTGGAAGACGGCTGTTTTTTCTGGGAAGACGTTACTTCCTGGGCTGAAATGGAAGATAATCCTGCAGATAATGTTATGAGCCATTGTAATACCAGCAGGATTTGGTTTTGACTCAGTGCTCCGTAAAGAGATTAGACTGGCCTCTCAGCACTATCTCAGCTAATTTAGGTCTGCTGTTTTGAAATATGGTGCTATACTCTGGTGTAATAACTATGTTTGTGAACATGAACAAGTCTCCCATGATGCTGTGATTGAGACAAATGAGTCTGCAGAACCAAATGTGTCATGTCATGACACAACACTCAATTACTACTACTCCCTTGACTATGCATGTGAGGCGTTTGTGAACTCACTAAATATTTGTTAGAGCAAATGAGCAAAATAGTATTAACGGTTTTGATTAGAAAAACGCCTATCCCCAGAGACTCATCGTAGGTACTGTCCCATGTCCAGAGTCATTTTTCTACTCCTCCTAAGTGAAGCAGAAATACACAATACAGAAATCACAGATAATCATCTCAATTATCCCTGAAGATAAGAATAATGTATCTATTATTTTATTGATGCCCATTTCACCTATAAACCGGTAACTTTTGTAGGTCTGTCCTAGCCAGAAAGTGGATTGTCTCTGTATGTAGAGTCACAGCACAGTAGAGATAAAACCTAGACCTTCTAGTTTAGGCTCATGGTCTCTGCTCTATGTGCTGCATTTTGGTACCGTCATTACAAAATCATTTGTTTCCAGCGTCCTCTCTCTGTTGCTACAGTATGGTGGGTGAAGTTCACTCCCATTGATCTGTTTAACTGTTTTTCTCGGTGGGGGCAATTAAAACCCAAGTGACCCATTCCCTTTTTTATGCAGCCAGTCACAAATGTTTTTGGTCAGTGAGCTAAAATAAGACTTTTTTACTGTCGACCCATCAACAGAACAATGTGAAACTCACATCAAAGGGTTGCCATATTTAGCTGTTTACAACATGTCAAACAATGACAACAGCAAATGAGAACAATTTTAGATTGCTGACCGAATGCGTAGGCTGTATTTCAGTGCTTGTACCACTATTTATCCACTGCAAAAGACAAAACATGTAAAATAATGTAAACCACTCTGCTTAAGCGTTGCCTGTCTCGTGTGGTAATAAAGCACAAGGTTTTGTATTTCATATATTCATTCCTTCGTTCATTGTCTTTAGCTGCCAGACGTGGTCAGACCTTTGGCCGGTTTTATGTTCCAACCTATAGTTTAAGAAACCACCTCACATATTCTTTATTTTCCTTATTTTTCCTCAGATGCAGACTATGGTGGAGAGCTTGAAGTTGTCCATTACTGACCAGCAGCTGCCCATGTTCATTCGCATTTTAGAGCTTGTCATCGCCCTCTACTACGGAGAGATCGGAGGGCACAAAGATGGCGAGGGAGAGGAAGGCAGTGGTCACGTCAGGGAAGCTGTAGCTAGTTTACCTGGTGAGTGGTAAACAGCAACCTGGACAGTAAGGTCTCACATCTTGGGTTTTTGAGGTCCTCTTAGATGTCATCTGCCAACTAAACTGATCAGCATTGGTTTTAGTGACTGGAAAGCCCTAAGACTTGTGATTGATATTCAACACGGATTCATTGCTTCACTGAAAAAATACATTTCTGTTCATAATCCATCGTTGTCTAAAAGATGTTAGCAAGAATGAATAGTGTGCTGCTTTATTGGAAACACTGTCAGAAGATTTGAACAGTGTACTCAGATTTCTTGAGTTAGCATTTTTCCCAGAGCGAATACAGCATTTATGTGTCAGTATGGTAACACCCGCAGTCACATTGCTCAGACAAAATTTACAAACATGGTCAAAAACTCTTAAGTAGTTAATGAGCCTTTGGAACATGCTGAAAGCTTTGACTTTTCTTCCTCAGACAGCGTTCTCATCTCATTGCACTCGGCGTGTTGCCTTTCTCTGTGCGGCGGCTCTGTCCACATGCTGTTGTTGTTCCTAAATGGGACATTGAACATCACTTTGACCATGGTGTGCGCTCCTCCTGCTTTTTCCACAAACAAAAGCTGGAGCGTGTAACTCAACACAGACTGTTGTCGTCAGGCCTGATCCCCTCCATCTGGGCGATGGAGGGAAGCAGGAGAGAAGAGGATGAAGGAAGAAACAAAGAAACATCAAATGAATCAAACACAGCCCCATCTCTGTCTTTTTGATTGGAACC
This sequence comes from Hoplostethus atlanticus, assembly GCA_034670405.1. Taxonomy (NCBI): domain Eukaryota; kingdom Metazoa; phylum Chordata; class Actinopteri; order Trachichthyiformes; family Trachichthyidae; genus Hoplostethus; species Hoplostethus atlanticus. The sequence continues at coordinate 1,036,956 of JAXDDX010000005.1, read as the reverse complement.
CCATAGGAAATAATACCCCCCCACCCTCACCCCCCCGCTCCAGAAAACAAGCGAAAACAGGCATGCAGGCGCTTCTCACACAGCCACACACACATACAGTATGTAGACACAAGGCACAGGCACGCATACAGGTATGCACAACACAGGTGAAGGTACACACACACACACACACACACACACACACACACACACACACCCCTATACTTACTGTCATTAAAATCCTCCTGTCTATCTCCCCCAGCTCATCTCCTATATAGTCTCTCTCCTCTCGGGTCCACACACTCCTACACTTAAAAAAAAAAAAGTCCCTACATCCATCTCACCGCTTCCCAACCGCTCATCTCCATCGCAGCCAAACAGAATAGGATTAAGCCCTAGGTCCCGCCGGGCTAAATCAGCCTCTGTAGCACCAGGAGCAAATTATGGAGGAGGGGAAGTGGTGGGCAGAAGGGAAGCAGGCAGCCCCATACGATACAGCCCATTCGCTCACTCCCTCTAACTCACTGCCTGCCTGGAACTTTTACTGCGAGTTGGCACGGCTTCCAGTTCTGTGTCCAATGCCAGATGTAAGAGTCGGTGTCATGCTACTGCTATGCGGAGCCTCTGAGAATGAATTAGTATCCCATCACAAAAATATACAAGAGGGGACCAGCTCTTGGAACCTGAGCACCCCCAGATCTTGTTATGCTGGAAGTAATCGACAGAGCGAAGGAGTAGGGTGGGGTATCAGGCTTGTGCAGGAACATATGGTTTTCAATGTATTTATTTCAGATTTAAGGAATAAAGCGGAATTCTTTCGGTACAAGTAGCAGAATTATAGCTCAAATGATTTATGATAAGTAAATATAGTCTATTTCTGTAAACCAATACAGCCAGCCATTACCATTGATAGGATCAGAGTACTACGACATTCATGTTGACGCTTATGGTGACTGACTTGGCTTACATGCATATTTATTTTTAGGGGGTTGTAGTTTGTAGGAAACAATCATTGTCACATGATTGCTGGAATATGATCCCAGCATCGTACATAGTACTTCATCACATTCATTTGATTTCCCATAGGCTGCTTGTGGTGGGTCTCTGCTGTGTATCCTGGCTCCAGTGCTGTGTGTGTGTGCCCGTGCCCGTGTGGGTGCGTGCGCGTGCGTAGAATATGTGTGTGTGTGTGTGTGTGTGTGTGTGTGTGTGTCTTTCACTCTTGCTGTGAGCTGCCTTTAGTAACTGACACTGTTGGAACAGAATGAAGGTTTGTGTGTGTCTTAAGAAGTGTGTGTGTGTGTGTGTGTGTGTGTGTGTGTGTGTGTGTGTGTGTGTGAGTGTGTGTGTGTGTGTGTGTGAGCCCAGAGTAATGGATTCAGTCTGGATCCACTCTGGGCTGTATTAATAAGCCGTGACTTTTAATTGAATGCGGTTCTTCCTAGAACATTTTCAAAGGGAATATTAATTTTTCCCCCATGTGAAGGTGTTTTTCTTTTTTGAATTAACAAAGTGGAAAAAGCCTTGTAATGTGTTTATGTGCCCGTGAATCACTGTGACCGTGCGTTGTTTGTTTGTATCCCTCTTTCAGGTCGGAGCCAATGTCTCATTAATGAAATGGCCCCAATAGGTGAACCACGCAGGATACTTGTGTGTCACTAACCAAAGCAATCTCTTAGTTGGGATTAGACGGCTAGTTTCTCTCCGTCTGAAATTCAATGAAGTCTGTGAAACACTGTAAAAACTTCAGCGGTCGGAAACATAGATGACTAACATGCTTGAACGGACCAGCTGGTCACGGCAGAGAAAGCTGTACGGTTTCAACAAGTATGAGAAGAATTAGGAGCAGAGGCCTGTGGCTGCAGAAGTGTGGCAGGGTGTGTGTGTGTGTGTCTCTGTGTACAGTATATGTGTGTGTGTGTGTGTGTGTGTGTGTGTGTGTGTGTGTGTGTGTGTGTGTGACAGTATTTGCTTTGAAAGAGAGCTCGCCCTCTCCGCCCTTAGAGGCCTATCAAATGGAACGGACCATCACACATGTATCAACTAGAGGCCAGAGGCTATCTCTCCCATTATAAACCCCATGTGGTTCCCTTACGCTGGCCCAGAGACGTGACAGAGCCTCTTTTTAATCATCTTTTCACTTTTTAATATTGGTGTGAAGAAGGGGAGGCCATTGAGTTCACAAGTCTGGTATGAGTGATGTGGATGAAACAGCTTTTGGTGTAGCGGAGGGTTATTTTATATTCTCTTGCCATGACTGTTAAAATGGATTTTAAAACGTTTTGATATTAATGTCAGGCTGGTAGTGTTAAAGTGAAACTATATGAGAAGCACATGTCGGTATGTGTTCCATTCTTTTATATCAAAGTAGATAGGCCTCTTCACTCTTGTGTCAGTGTGTGTATGTGTTACCTGTGAGGAAGTGACGAATATGGCGAATATGAAAGGGTGAGAAGTGTGTGTGTGTGTGTGTGTGTGTGTGTGTGTGTGTGTGTGTGTGTGTGTGTGTGTGTGTGTGTGTGTGTGTGTGTGTGTGTGTGTGTGTGTATGCTTGTGTGTGTGTGTGTGTATGCTTGTGTAATCATGTTTTTTCCTCATATGTCATGAGCCACCATGTGAGTATTAATTACATTTTGGTATGTGCGATTGTGCTCATGCGTCAAGCATAGCCTAACACACACGCACACGCACACACACACACACACACACACACACACACACATACACACACACACCAAGGGTAGGGTAGTAGCCTTTGCTCAGGGGTCAGGTAAGCAGCCCACCTCTCCCTCTATAAACATGGAGGGACATCTACTGGCCTGAGAGGGCACTGCCTTCTCTTGCTCCTCCTCTCTCTCAATGTCACTCACTCACTCAGCCACCCGCTCCCTCACTCGCTCACTCTGACACACACACCACTGCCTTGTGAGACAGGGAAACAGGCATCACTTTGACTGACAGGCCACTTCATGTGTACCTGAGGTCAGCCGATGCCCAAGGACATATCTCACTGTGTAGCTCTTTCACATTGTGATTAATAAGTGTTAAGGTGTCCATTAATAAGATCCAGTCGTAGAGCGGCGGAAAAAGGGCTTTGAATGCTCTAGCGGTGAAGCAGAGAAAAGAGGTGGGGGTATTTCACACCTGTGTGGTCACAGAGATCAACCTCACAGCGTTACTGTGGCGTACATTTGGACCGGCCCACATCAGTCTCTGGGAATTTTTCACTCACTACTTGGGATTAACACTTCAAAGTCCCCTTAAGCCAGGCAGTTTTGATCACTTGATTTGTAATCATGCTTTTATTTTGATTGCCCTGCAAATTCAAATCTTAGACTCGTCAGTCTGTGATGTGAAGCGAAAGGGCTTAACGTGTTGACCTGACACCTCAAAGACTTCCACAGAGCGAGAACAAAAGAAAAACTAAGCTAAAAGAGAAATGAGCGATAGAATGGGACAGGGAGACGTGTGTGTGTGTTGGGGGGGAGGGGGGTATGACATGGGATTTCCAACTGCCAATTCGCAAAGTTAAAGATTTAATTAAAAGATGTCATAATTTTCACCGCCTAAACCCCTGGGATTCCTCAACTGTGACCTCACGGACGATATTGTTTTCTCGCCGAGGACGTGGGGCCGCGAGGAATGGGATTACACATTCTTGTGTATTGACATCAGCTTCCCCTCTCCCGGCACGCATGGAAACAGACACGATGGGATGAGTTCAAAGGTCGGGATGAGGGATGGGGCTGGAGGGGGGGGGGGGGGGGGGGGATTTAGAGAACGCGTGACCACCCCCCCACCCCAGGGCGGCTAGCCGAGAAAGAGAAAGACGGCAGAAAGAAGGGAGAGAGGAGAGAGTGAGAGGACTTCATCACAGCGGTTCCCCAAGCCACCAACATGCCACCTCGCTGACTGGCATCCCACTGGTCATCCAACTACCTGCCACCCCATTACCCTCCAGTGTTCTCGTGCGGACAGAAAGACTGACCTGAGGAGCCTGCTATTCATCTTTCAACCGCAGCCTTGTGTTTCCCAGTCACCCCATGTGGTCCAGGCCCGTCCCTGATTTGGACCCAGGCCTATAGTGTCCAGGCAGCAACAACTAGCCTCAGTCCACTTTCCGCCGCTGCTTTCTCCATTACTCCCTTGACCTGGTGCGAGGCCTGGCCCTTATAGTCGGCCAAGTTTCCAGTCATCCCCTAGCCCTCCATCCCAAGCGTCTCAGATGTGACCGATCAGCCACCCCTATGTTTTATCTTCCCTCAGTCTCTTTCCCATAGTCCCACAGGCAGTCACTCCTAGCCCCCATCGACGGCCATCACCAACCTTGGCCTATGCTTCCATAACTGCCTAACCTCCCCCCATTGCCTCCATTTCAGTCCCAACTATCTGACCCAACCCCCAATTTCTCTCCTCCCCTGTGGCCATCCTTTTGTGTTCCTGGCTATTGTGGCTGAGGTCTGTGCTGGTGGGTCCAGCTGGGACAGCCCTGACCACAGTGATCCGCTGGACCCGGCCAAGGCTCTCCTCTGTCAGGATGTTGCCTGTCAGGCTGTGCCCTCTGGCCTCCAGTGGAATGGACTTCCTCACACACACACACACACACACACACACACACACACACACACACACACCACATAGCCACAAATGTACATAGAGTTCATGCAAAACACACGTGCACTCACACACCTGCATGCTGGGGTATTGGCAGCAGCTACTGTGAAACTGCCTTGGCCTACAGTGTTTTTGTGTTTTTAGTTGACAGCTGAAACAACTTGCCTGTATTAAACCAGCCTGAAGGCATGGACAAATTAATCTAGTGTGCTGCGATGGGCACAGACTGGCACTTCCATAATCAAAAGATTGTTCTCTTTGTCAGATCAATTTGTTCCCAGAAAATGCCTCTTTAAATAAAGAAACGTTTTCAGGTGCTAGAATAAAAGCAGAGTAAGGGAAAATTTGAATGCTTGTTAAACATTGTAATCAAAATCGATCACATGATAACTTCCCGGACGGTTAGGTCTGTCTTCATTGACTTGGGTTGGCTATTAAGAAAATAAACTTTTCCTTTCTTTTTAAATAAAATAAAACATAAAACTGTTTACATTTTGCATTGTAATAATATTTGCTGTCTTTTCCCCCTCCAGGTATGGATGTGGACGTGGAAAGCCAGGGCCTGGCCAACCAGTACCCCGGCCCAGACCTCTACATGCAGTCTGGGGGAGCAGAGGAGGGAGACCAGGGCTGGGTATCCTGGGCCTGGTCCTTCGTCCCAGCCATAGTAGGCACAGAGGAAGAGGAAGGGGAGGAAGGCCTCTACCAGCAGAGCGAGGCAGGAGGGAGCCCTAACAGCCCCCAACAACACACACTTAAAGACCCTATTGTCTCCATAGGCTTCTACTGCACCAAGGCCTCTGTTACCTTTAAGGTAATGCAGCCATTTTAAAAACTCATATTGTCAGTATGTATCTTTACTGTTCTGCATGCACTTGGCAGTTGATTTTTTCTCAAGTGTTGAAATGGAAACAAGTGAAAACATTATCGTCATGATAAATATAAAAAACATTTTTTTTTGCATAACAGTGACGATAAATGTGTATGTATGAAGTATGAAAATAAATAGTGTAAATGGTGTTTTACATAGTCAATTACAGTAGGTACTAATACTGGATGTTTCCAATGTACGTATTACATAGAAGGTAGAACAAATTAGTACAGGGACTGATACAGGGGGTCAGGAAATTCTCTGGGAAATTTTCCCCGATAATGTGCAGCATTGAATTTCAAGATTTAAGATACGGTCGTGTTAACAATTAGGACTTTTTTCCTCGCTAACAATGGTGTTGTTTTTATCCCCCCCCCCCCCCCCCCCCCCCCCTCACTGCCTGCCCCACCCCTGCATCTTTTTTTTGGGGGTAATTTTCAGTTTGAATTTTAAAGCACAGCTTGATCTCCAGGAAGTCTCAATCCTCTTTGTCTCTGTGTGCGGTACAGGGGAGGGTAGTGTAACTGCTAACTGGCGTCTCGGGTCACGTTAATGTTTTAAACATTATACATGGTATGATGACTATTCAGAAACGGATCCCAAACTTTAATCCTGCCTGCTCACTCAGAATAGTTGGAATTCATCTGCGTTTCCCCTCAGGTTCAGGCTCCTCAGATCAGATTTCGGCTTGTGTGTGTGTGTGTGTGTGTGTGTGTGTGTGTGTGTGTGTGTGTGTGCGCTTGTGTGCTTGTGTGATGAGCGAAGGGGAGGCATGTCTCAGGCCAAACAAAGCCTGGTGCTTTTCTAATAATGTTTAAATTGTTCCTGTAGTGTTTGAGTTCTTTTAATCAATTAATTGCCTCTCATCTGGAGTAATTGCAGACAGCTGAAAGGATGGCGTTTTAAATGTTCTCCCCTCTCTCATACGCGGAAGTATTTAGTTTGAGGGAATTTCTTGTCTTTGAACAGCCACTGCATGAACCTGAGTTTGACATGCACGTGAAATCAGAGAGGTATTTTTAGGTTGCTGATGCATTACTCCCCAGATCTGTTTGATCAGAAAAATTGGCAGTATACTTTAATGACTTTTACACACATTATGCATAGTTGAGCGCTGACCATTTCTTCCCCCCTTCAATTCTGTAACCTGCCAGCTGTTATTGCGCGCCAATTGCATGCCATTTTTCATTTTCAGAAACTTAGTGTCTACATTTTAATATTTTTGGTATTTTGATTCATTTCAACAATTTTGAAGTGTTCTCATAATCTTTTTTTAACTTTTCCATCAGATCCTTTCCACCATGTTACATTTCTGAGAAATGGACATAAAAACAAAGTACCCAGATATTCACATCCAACATTTATAAAATTTCCAAGATGCCTCATAAAGAATCATTTCATTTGTGTTGGACACCCAAAGCCCTATAATGGGCTGAGAACAAAAGAAAGGAGCGGTAGCAGGCTAGCAACAGCAGTAGGTCTGTGTATTATTGGCTAGCTGAGGCATTTGGGTTGGTGCTCCAGTGCTCCGCTGCTTTGCTGCTCCTCTCAGCCCGGCCCGGTGTGTTGTTTTAGGCCCAGGTACAGTCAGCGGAGCCCCACCAGGCTAGCTCAGGCCATGCCAAAGTGGCCATGTTGTCTCTGGATAATCCATCAGCGTGTTTCTCTCGGTCTGATGGGCAGCTCTTCAAAGACAATGCCGCCATGCACTGACGTGGTCAAATGGAGCGACGCTTTCGTCAGAGAGTATAACATCCTTGCTCACCACTGCTCCCAGGGGCTGAAGGGACGTCTGGGTGGGGGTGGGAGGCTCACTGCACGTGATTAAACCATCAGAATCGAAAGAGGGGAAGGGAGCGAGGGTGAGAGAGGCCGCTCCATCAGGAGGGATAATAAGGCGCAGCTGCTTCTCGCCCTGCACCTGCTTCCTGTGTTAAAGTTGAATGGGTTGGGGCTGCACAGTTCTGCTCTGCACCCACAGTTCTTACACTGGCTAACCCTAAGCCATCACACCCCTCTACCCCTCACACCCCCCTGCTACCAAAGCTTTGACAGCCTCTCTCTCTACCTCCACACTACCCACATACAGACTGAATCCCCTGATCTCAGTGACATTATCAGTGTACTGGCTAATATCTTGAGTGTTTTAGAGGGGTTCTGATTGTCATCCCCAAAAACGCCAAAGAGGGCCTCCCCTTGAGTCAGAGAGGAGTGGCTGTCATGTGGTTTGATGTATGTCTTTGGCCCCCCTCCAGACTTGGAAGAGAAAACAACCAAAAAGGATCAGTGCGTCCAAAGCCTGGCAGTCCTGCCTCTGATCTACAAAATGTCATCTTCCCTCAGTTGGATGTTATTGTTTAGGGGCTTAAACATTATTCTCCAGGGCCCCATTGCCCTTCACATCCAAAGACCTGCATAGCTTTGTTTATCTTCTCAATCATGTGTCTGTGTCAGTAATCAAATGCACACATATAAACACACACAGTGAGATGTAAACTATCCAGAGCACGTGGTGTTGCATTTGTGTGACATCCATCCATTGTCATTTCCCTTGCCCTCTCACAACATCATGAAGAGGCATTTGATTGTGCCCTTTTTGGTCCTAGACTTGTTAGATTGGTTTTGACTTGCTTCCTGAATTCGTCATCTAAATACGGGTCCAGCACTGTCATGAAACCTAAACTGAAACACAGAATGAAACTGTTTGTAAAAGCTGCAGTATCCATGGTTGTATTGTTATGGAGTATTTTTGTGGTATTTGTTGGTGCATTTCACTTTTAGGACTCATTGGGGTGTTGTGTATTTATGTGACTTTTGGATTATTTGACTTGAATTCTTGATTATTCTGATGGATATAAATTGTGACGTTCATTCCCTGATTCCCTCATGACCCTGATCTCTGTCTTTCAGCTGACAGAGACCCAGTCAGAAAGCAGCTACTACAGTCCTCAGAAGGTGAAGTCCAGAGAAGTCCTGTGTTTGGAGCAAGAAGGTATCACCATTGAGGTAAGGCTCTACTGCTTACTACCTACCCTGTCTCCATGTTTTTGCGTGAAAGGTGATAAAGATTACTGTTATTGTAAAAACACCAGGTTAAGACCCAGCCATTGATTTCTCAACCACAGCCGCTGATTGTGCCAACTACCTTTGTACCCATCTCTGTCCCTACCCTTCTACCCATCATCGCCAAAACATAAAAACATGCTTTATTTCTCTGACAGTTTAGGTATCTGTCCCTTTTTTTGATCCACCATTATTATTATTATCTCATTATTCAACCTTTGGAGAGACACTGTGGGTAGTGGTTCTTCTTAATTCTCTCTAAGTGTGTTTATAAAGCCTCTCCAGGTCGCTAATCCTTGGCCTGGGTGAACACAGTGGAAATCTAGGCCTCAGTCAGGCCCAAGTCTGATCGTTTCCGCCTTTCCCCCTCGGCGTAGAAAGTATTTTTATACCTTATTCTCTGATTACCTGGTTGGAGTAGGAAAGGGTTTTTTCTGCTCCTAAGCTTTTTACCAGATGTGAGAATTCTGAGAGATTTCCAATTCCAATTTCTGTAATTTATGCTTTTGCTGGAAGAGGGAGAGAGCAGTCTGAACCGGGACCAAAAGTGAGAGCGGTGAAAGGCAAGGGGATGGCTAGTAAAACGGGAAAACTAGGCCTTGTAATTATTGTGTGGTGAAATGTAAAGTTTTATTGGATTGCTCTCTGTTTAGTTGTCTGCTGGGTGAAGCAAAGGCACGGTGTGTTAAGGGGGAACCACACCTAGCTGGTGGTTCCTGGGGCTGCTGCGCACACACACACATACACACATACCACCCTACGAGAGAAGGGGAAGTGGAAGCCATCTGACCCCCTGCTCTTTTTTATCACAATGAATGAGCCTATAACCTCACCAACACCGCAAACCAATGTAGCCTCAAACTGGTCATGGTAGAAAACCGTGTTTGTGATCACTCAATATATTGGGTCTTAAACCTTCATTAATTTCAGATTTCATGTTTTACTGGGATGTAAAAAGGTAATCCAGTCAAATTAATTTCTGTGAATTATTGCACTGTTACAGTTTTACTAGGCTTATATTGACTGCACCAAGGCATATTACACTCTGGCTGGTCTCTTCTGAGAGGAAAAGCTTCTGAATCCCTATAATTTTACCTTCATTAACAGCCTGACATCCTCACGGCCTCATGTCTTCACTTCAGGTTCTCTTATCCTCAAGCCAAGTGTAATAATATTAATTTTAATGAATTAATATGCTTCCCATTATACTAACTGTACCTACTTTCATCACTGAGGGCAAGAGGCCCCAGAGATTTTCCAGTTTCCACATTGTTCTTTGCCTAGAGGTGTGTCTCTAAATCTGGGAGCATCAAAGCTGTGGTTTAACTCTCTCTCTCTCTCTCTCTCTCTCTCTCTCTCTCTCTCTCTCTCTCTCTCTCTCTCTCCTCTTTCTTCCAGGTGCTGATGATGGGGGAGCCCTTCTTCGACTGTCAGATTGGCTTTGTGGGCTGCCGGGCGCTCTGCCTGAAAGGCATCATGGGAGTGCGGGACTTTGAGGAAAACATGAACCGATGTGAAGAGGTACAGACAGACTAAAAACCCCAAGGAAAGATGAAAAAAGAGAGGAAAAACTCGAGAGAGGAAGATTAAAAGAGTCTAAAAACCCAGAAAAGAGATCACTTTCACCTAAACCTTCCCTCCTGCGGCCTCTAAAGCTCCCAACCGCTTTCAGAAGGAGGCAAAGATGTGGTCTGGTTTGTTTATGGAAGAGTGTGATCCAACTGCCTTTTGCCGTTCACCATAATGTTCTGTGTTAGCCACATACATGTCACTGAAATCACTGTGTCGACAGCGGTCTCACCATCCCATGTACAAGTATAACACTTGAGGCTCCAGTGAAGTCAATATATTTCAATCGACAGTGTATTTGTATAATGTAACATTATATCATACAGTTAATGTAAAATTGATTATGTTTGCATTTATGACTAATGACATTTAGATAATAAATCAAAGGTTGTGGACTATGGCAGTTTTTAGCACTGCATGGTACTAACAATACTCAGTGTAATGTGACTTAATACCCATTTCATAATCAGAAATAAAACACGCCAAGATTAATCATTGAGTCTGTATATATGATCCAACATGGAAAAACAATTACATTGTAGGATATGTATTTCTGATGTAATATGTTGTTGGTTACGTTTTTAAGTGTGTGAAGTCAGAAATATCTTGACATGGTCCTGTCTTTCACTCTGTCTTTCTCTCTGCATTTCCCTCCCCTTCTGCCTATCCCTGTCTGCCTGTCCTCTCTTTCTCTTCCTTCTTGTCGGCCTGTCTGTTTCCCTGTAGGATGCAGTGTTCTTCAGCTGTGGAGAGAGCCTAAGCAGTAAGGGAATGACATACCTGACCAACTCCCTGTTTGACTACCGCAGTCCAGAGAACAATGGAGTCAGGGCTGAATTCATCCTGGATGCCACCAACCACAAGGTCACAATCAAATGAGACACGCCACATCTGAGCTAAATAGAAGCTGGTCAGTTACAAATATTTAGAAAACAATGCTGCCAACAGTGTTATCACTTATGACACCAATCCAGTTTGCTCAAATATGAAATTTGAGAAACATGTGACCACATAACAGTTAATTCAAATATGAATACACTAACTGAAAGATGAAATAAGTCTTTTATTATTTATTTAAAACTAAAAGAATGATGCTATGATGGTTGCACCCCACTTTGTGTCATGCCCAACAACAGCTCTTAGCTGTTCCTCTTGTGGTTTATCCCAATAAATAATTACATCTCAGTTCATCCAGCTCCATTTGTCACACAACTTTAGAGCTTTATCCTCAATGGAAACATTCCCTCTCAACTCAGTGCCATACAATGAATCAGAGGAACAAAGTGTTCCACAAGGACAGTTGGAGTGGGACGAAAGGGGATGGCATCTGCCTTCGTGTGACTAGTTATGACATGCCTCATTTCAGGAAGAATTTAGAGAAACGAATGCTTTACCGTTACATATTTGTAGTATAAATGGAGCATTGCTCATATATTGTCTGACAGACCTAAGTACTGTTTGACTGATATGCGTTTTTTAAGGCCAAAACTATTTTTGGATTGAAGCTGCTGAAAGCCAATATTTTGTTCTGACTCTTTTCATGCCAGTAAATTAAAAAATATAACACGTTTTCAGTGTTTCCCACATAATTATTTTCTTGGTAGGTGGAAAAGCCTGTGAAACAGCATTTATACCATGGGACACAAAAACTCTGCACTGGAATCAGTTCAGGTGAATGGCAAAAAAATATGTGATTAAACCAGAGCTCATAAAATCAGATCATTAGGAGTCCCATTATGATCATTAGGATTTCTCTTCTAAAAAAAATGTAATTTCTGCTCTTTAATCGCCGTCAAATACAGATAATTTGAGTCATCCTGGTCTCTATCCCCCAGCTGCTGGCTGCAGTAGAGGAATGCCTCCGGTATCTAGCTAGCAGTGTTAAAGCCATTATCACTGATAAGCCTCAGCTCCCTTCATCAGCCATCACAGCTCTAGTGTTGACTCTACTCAGAAATGTTCATGACCCTCAGTGAAGCAACTGTTTGGACATCCATCCATCCATCCATCTATACATACTTGAAAGTCTAAGAAGTCAAACGCCTTAGTGTTAATTCATTAGCAGTTTTGAAACTAGCCAATGGCTTTGATCCAAAAGCATTAGAGGGCCCCTAATAAATATTACTCATTAACCTGCCTTTCTGATAAGACTCTATTGAAACGTCTATTGAGAGACCTAGTGGGTAGGTAAAAGGGGGGGTCTCTCTCTCTCTCTCTCTCTCTCTCTCTCTCTCTTCCTCGCTTGCTGGCTCGTCTTTTCTCTCTCTCTCTCTCCCAGTGGTTTGATCTGCAATAGAAGTAGCATCGTCCACTAGAAGAGAGTGGGCTGATGATAACCTTTGAATACCCACCAGGGCTGGGTCAGCAGCTCTAGACCTACAGACTGATAAATAATAGTGCTGTCATCAAAATGCATGGACACTGAAATAGTTCTACAATGAAAAAGAAGCCCACATTTCTTCTAAAAGTGTCTGAATAGTTTTGGTTTGCAGTTAAAAGTATAAATGAGGAAGATTACCTAGTAAGAACAGCAGTGTCTTATTTTGCACATCACAGCACAAGATCTTTTCTCAAATGTGCACAGTCCCACACCACATTTGTGGTTTTGAAAGCTACAGCTGGCTTGTCTGTCAAAGTTTAAATATCAGCCATAATCCAAGTCAGACAGGGATGTGATTTGCGATCAGAAAGTTTTGCTACGTTTTGGTAGAAATGGATTTCCAAAGGCATACATCCAAAACAAAACTAAAATGTTCACTTCCTTTTAGAAGGCTTTGAAGAAGGCTTATTTAGCAAATCAAGTCAATAATAGCTGAACAATGTTGTTTCTAATTTGACCCCACTTTAGAGAGTTTGACAACTTCAAAGTCCAGCCTCCATCTGTTATGGTCAATTTCTGCCTCTCCTTGTGAGTCTCTCTTTGCAAATGGCTCCAAATATTAGAAGCAATATAGCCTTGTAAAAAAATAAGATCTAAGTAAGCAGATCAGCAACAGAACTGTTTGGCTCTGATTTGACCTCCTCACCGTATCCACCATGACCCCAGTCACTGCCTCTCTTAAAGGCTATACGCCTGTTTGCTCCTCTTCTGCCATGTTTACCCGGCTCTGCTTTTGTTTAACAGGAGACCTACACGGAGATAGCGGGCATGCAGCGCTTTGGTGCTTTCTACATGGATTACCTCTACACAATGGAGAACAGCAGCGGCAAAGGTATTGTCTAATTCATTCCTCCTCACAGAGCTTGTTTGCTCACCTCGCCACCTCTTCTCTCTTTTTCCTCTCTGTCTGTCAGGTTCTCTCTTTCCCTGTCTTGCTCTCTCTCTTTCTCTCTCTCTCTCTCTCCCCCTTCCTCCTTCTCTCCTCTGTCAAAAAAAGCCCCCTGGAGACTTAAAGAAAGACCTTGTCTTGTTTGAGTCTCAACCACCTGGTCCTTGACCCTTCCTGTCCTCGCTCTCACCCCCAACTTACCTGGAGGGCAGCTGTCAGGAGTGTTTAGTCTGCGCTGACACGTATTTGAGTTTCTTTCTCTACGCTGCTTGTTGATACACTGTTTCCCCTCTCTCTCTACCTGTAAGCGCTTGAGAAAGTGAATAGGCCCCTCTTGGCTAATTAGGTGTCACTCTTCCTGGCAGAAGCCTAAAGACGGGCAGGATTCCTCATTCCTCAGCCGCGGCACTCAAGAGTGTTTATTCAAGTTTGAAAGATCTGAAGTTCCCATTAAGACATCAAGCCTTTTCTCTTCAATTTGACTTAGGTGAAATGTTATATTTGGCCCAGAAATGTCTCTGCGCTTCAGCATCTGATTGTTGAGTGTTTTATTTCAAAGCTGCTATCTGTTTAATGATGATGGTGGTTGGAAAAGGCGAGCCCTGATTGATGTTCTCAAGTGCTGAATTAAGAAAAAAAAATATCCTTAACCCCTCGGCACTTAAAAAACATTCAGACCAACTCTAGATGCAGTGCAACCACTCACTGTGTCTAATGGAGAAGTAGGATAGTAAAAGTATATGGACGCCATGTCACTGGAGGTCATGCAAATATGTGGCCCTGTGATAATGGCTTCCTGGGGACTAGGTTGTTATCTTAAATCACTATCACCTATTTTCCTTATCAATAGCCAACCCTATAGATATTTATGGTTACTATTTGAAACAAAGCTAACGTAGGCTCTTTACTGATTATAGGCCATTGTTATCATTCCCCCATTTGATTTCTGGTGGCTGGTGAAATTACCATTTACAACGATGGTTAACTTTTCTGAATAAGCGAGAAATGTGGACTGTAATGTTTCCTGCTCCTCTCAACTGCTTCCCTATTTCTCTCTCTACCTCTATCTCATTCTGACTAGGCTATTGTTTCCTCCTGCTGTCAGCCACAGATAATAATCTAAATTAAAAAAAACATTGATACTGTCATCCTCAGCTGTCAAACTTATCCTTGCTGACAGCAGGATAAGTGTCAGTCCCCCTCTCCTGCGGGACATCTAGGGTTACCCTTGCCAATCGGAATGCTTCTCTCCTGTCAGTGTTTCTCTTTCCTTCTATTCAAGTCAACCAAACAAATTAGTCTCCATTGCTACAGGACTAATATAAACTCTGAGTCAACCAAAATACTAACCGACCCGGGTCACACTCACCATTGACTTCATGTTTGAGTAACGCTGCAGATTAAAACTTTTCTGTCCTGGGAAATAGAGAAACTTCTAAATTGTCTAAATCCCAGCTAATTTCAAACCCCCCCTCCCTTCAATCTACTGACCGCTCTAACTACAGCCATATGGTTGATATTAGGTGTAATCCGCCGCAGCCAAATCTCAGCTGAGAAGTGAAGGGGAAGTGACATTGCTTGGTGCCCTTTTTAAATCTCAGAAATCAATGGGAACTCTCCCTCCCTTCAAACTCAGAAAAAGTGAAATTCACGGTCTGGACCTTCTGAGCTGTAAGAATGTTCAGCGTGGCGGTGGAATGTAATGTAATGGGAATAAAGCAAGCTGTGACCCCTTGTCCTCTTCCTCCCTCTCCGCCATTCATCCGCCCCCTTCTTTTATTTTTAATTTCTGCCGTTTTATTGCCGGGGAGCCGAGGCTTTAAAGTGGACCTCTGGAACAGAGGCCTGCGACGAATGAAGGGACAGCTGTGTGAGAGAAGTGGACATTTGGAATAGTCATCATTCCAGTGGTTTAGGGCTAAGTGAGCTGCTCCCTGCTGCTGCATCACACCGCTGCCATCTCTGTTGTGTTTTTGCGCAATTGAAATATTCAGCTGAACAGATCCCATACTTGTATTCAGTTAAGAAATAGCACATGTAAGTCCCTCCCCTCGATCTGTTCCCAGAGTTGGAGGAAAGTATCTCCAACTTTAGTCCAAGTGTTGGACCCAGATGTTTCTGTGAATGCAGACAGCCTCTCTGGACGCTGACTCTGATCACAGAACGTGTTAATATTCTGGCATGTGAAGATCCAATTCTGTTAAAGAGAGCAAGATTGAGTCTGATGTTGGGATCCTCAACAACAGACCATCTGTGACCTGAAAAAGAAAGCTGCACATCACCAAGAGTGTGAAACAGTTTTCAATTAAATAGAGAGAAGGCTTTGAAAAAAGTGTGTTGTGTGTTTGAGTTGTCCATGTCTGTGTTTCTCTCTGTGCGTGTATGCATACAGTTTACAACATACAGTATGCATGTTGATCACACTGATTTTCTATTCTATTCTACTCTACTCTGAGTTGTTCAACAGGACCATCAGGTCTTTAAAAAGTCTTGAAATATATTAAAGTGAGTTATATAGGCCTTGAAAGGTTGTAAACAGTTAAATATAGCCATAAGGTCTTAAATGCAGTTTCAGAGGTCTTAAAAATTTGAGTGTAACTTCTCAAATGAGATATGAAGGGTTTCATTCCAAAACACTGTAGTATATCCTGAAAATGTATTTAAAATACACAGATGATTGTATCCTTAAAATATAACTATTTTGTAAGCAAAGGTTTTAGGATGACTCATAACTTTGTAAGAGTAGGTGTCAGTTTTTTCATATGGTGGAACAAAAGTCTTCATATTATACCAGTCGCACTGAATTGTACTTTAATAAGTCAGCTGTTTACTCATTTTACTCATGTTTAAATTTGTGTTAAGCCTTAAATTTAACTGCGGTGTGTGTGTGTGTGTGTGTGTGTTCTATCCAGTGTCTGTAGGCTCTCAGGACTTCTCGGTAGTGAGTAAGGAGGAGGCAGCACCCCCCATCCAGGAGACGTCCATCAAGAGGCTGGTGGTGGGACCTCTGGACGTCCGGCTCCACAGCAGCGCCGTCCACCGCATTCTCAAGATGATGACCTGCGCCATGGACCACGAGTACGAGCCCTACTGCAAACCACAGCCAGGTCAGAACCACCAGACAAACAGCAGCACCAACACAGTGTGTTTTTCATGGTACGCCAGTGGACACAGACTGGCACCATATAAATGGAGACCAAGGCTTTGCAACTGATTTTTATTGTGTTGTATTCTATCTTCTCTACTCTACCCTCTCTATTCTACTCTACCCTGCTGTACATTTTCTATCCTAGTGTAGAGTAGAAAGTGTACAGTAGAGTAGCGAGGAGTACTCTACAGTCCTCTACTGTACTCTACACTATTATCATCTATTCTGTTCTACTCAACCACTATGCCCCTCTATCTGCCACCATCACACCAAACGCCCAGCGATCAGAAAGCGCAACAGCTCCCACTCTACGGTATTCTCACCACATTGTTATTTTCTTGCACAACCCATCTTTCAACACAAAGCTGTACATGAAAGCAGTGGCCTTTTGGACCACGATAGGGAGGTTAAGCCAAACACCTTTTGTCAGTGGTCGGCCCTGCACAGCTATTGATGAGCTCATCCCAGGGATGTTGTGAAAGCTGTATGCTGGAATGTGTTTCTGTGTGTAATATCTGTTGCAATAAGTCTAATTTTTGCGAAACCATAACATCCGTAGGTTTCGGTTGTTTCAGCATCTGTGATAGATAATGATGATGGGGTAATTACTATAGAGCTTTTGACTAGTGCCGAGCAGGTCAGTGTGCTCCTTCCTGTTTCTATAAGAGTCTGCTCTCTCTGGGGTATGCTGGAGAAAGGTCAGTATAGTCAGAACCGCAGGGGGGGAATTGAGAAATTGAGAGTAGATAAGAGAGGGAACATTTCTCACTGAGGTAGCTGTTACAGATGGAGTGATAAAATAACAGATGCCATAAGTATTATCCTTAAATGATTAAGAATGGTGACCTCTTCTGTTCTCTTCTCTTCTGTAACGCAACACTGGTCTAATCCCTACCTTCTGCCTGTGTTTTAACCTGGAAAAGTGTTAAGTATAAGTATATATAATATAATGTAAGTTCTTAATACAAATCTCCCTATTGCATAATATACTTAGAATGGTAGCATCATCTTAGTGCAGAGTGTACTTGCCTTGTTTGTATATTTACATGGTTCTTACACCCTTGTAAGTTATGTATCATGTTTGGAGAGATTGCACAGTATTACTGTGTACGTCCAATATACAGGTCAATACACAGGTTCATACACTTGAATAGGACCACTGCAATGTGTTATATTCTTATATAAACCTCCTTCTGTGACTGTAGTTGGGAAGCTTCTCTTTTTCTAGTGTGTTCCAGGCTTTGTTTCCCAAATAGTTTATTTGTGGCCATTTTGGCCTTTATTGGAAATTTACCCGTAGAGAGAGATGGGAAAGATCTCTTGATCGAGGTTACATGATTTGTGCCTTAGACTGCTGAGCCACCAGGATGCCCCCACATAGCTTCTTGACTCTGCATTCATGTTAGTTTCATTGTATAGTCTAAGGGACAAAGATGATCTTAGTGGTGAGAGTTTTTGTGAACTGCAGCCCAGGTCGCATCTGGTCTGTAAATTTTTGGGGTGACAGCTGCTGTACTGCTCCAGCCATAGCTTCATGAGGGCAATAGAGAGTTTGTGTGCGTCTGCCATGAGAGAAGCAAGGGTCAGGAGGTCAAAGACATGACACTCATTCTACTCATTCTACTCTCCTCCAGTCATCCTCGTCCACCCCTCGCCAAGAGCTCAGGAAGAATGACTTTCCTCCCCAAAACTAGCTGTGGAAGCCAAATTGGCCAGCATTTCTGAGTTTTACAAGATCTTGCCCTATTTAGAGCAGGAGGTTCCAACTAGCAAATTACTCACAGTATGTTCAGTTGTGTTTGTGTGTTTGTGTGTGTATGTGTGTGTTTGTATTTTGCTCAAGAATAATATGAGGAAAAAAGTAACACACACACACACACACACACACACACTCTGTTGGCTCATGTGTGTGCTGGCATGTGCCATGTGGATGTTCTTTTTGTCTTTAAGTGTGTTTTTTCCTCTTTTTGTATGTTTATTCATGTATCTGTATTTCATGTGAGCAGTGAGTGTTTTGTTCCTCCTAGTTAGAGTGTTCACTGGGGATATTGACTTGAGCCCTGGCATGTGATTGGATTGGACACGGTGGTGCCAGAGGAACCTGATGCAGGCTGAGGCGCCAGGCCAGAGAGCAAAAAGGCACTGGGATCAGGTTCTGAGCCCACCTTGGAGCGGGGAACCTGGTCCAACAGAACCTTCACTGACCTGAGAACAAGCCCAGGTCCCGGGACGGGAGCCAAGGCATTTCAGTAACAGAGGGCTCAGGTTTTGGTCCAGCTCAGGCCCTGGACATGGTTTAGTGGTTCAGTGCTCTGGTCACTCCCCACTCTGATGAGTGCTCGCCTCGCTAGCCTCTTTTCAACGCTGACTAGGTTCACTCGTTCAATTGTCTGCCCTTCCCGGATGTTTTTGGTTATTGATTGATTGAGTGATTTAATGTGATAGTTCCAAAACAAAGCTACCGGGGAACCAGCCACTGTAAATGAATATCACTTTAAGATGCCAGTACTTTTATAGTGCATGTTTATTATATTTATTGTATGAGATGATGGTTTTTGTTGGAAAAGCCTTTTTATTGTCTTAAATCTGCACGCCTAGAGGTGGGGAGTCCACCAAAAGAGATTGGTGGTGAACTCCTTTTCTCAATAAATCAGTCCGTAGTCACTGAACACCCGATGCCTCTCTCGCACTCCTTCAGTGTATATCAAACTACACAACATAGCTTACATGTTTGTGGTAATATTCAGGTGTGGAAAACACACAAACAAAACAAACTAACAAAGATGGCAAAGCTGTGATTGTTGCAATAGTTTGCCCAAACCCACAGTAAACCCCCCCCATTACTGCATCATTGCAGTATTTTGAGGTAATGGTTCCAGCCCTAGCATGGCTCTTGCTGTACTCCATGTCGTTGTGTTATTGTCTCTTGTAGAAGTGGTTGAGGAGAGCCGAAGCCCAGCCACGCCAGAGGAGATATCAGGCCTTGAGGAATTCATCCCAACCAGACTCACCTGTCTCACTCTACTCCAAGTGTCAGTCACAGTCTCCATGGCAGAGTTCAACCTCCTACACACACTCATGCCTGTCATCATGGGACACAAGGTAATGTACTCCTGAGCTCTGAAATACCTGACACATTTGACAGAACACTTAAAAACATTCCTGTTTTAGATTATTTAGATTATCGTGTTGCCCTTTTAGACCATTAGTAGTAGAAATGTCTGTTTCTAGCATCATGTTCATGAGACAGAACATATTGGCCTATTGGCCTGTCCTTGTGTTCTTCTTTCAGACCCCCTTCACAAATGCCCTTAACATGTTGTGGGTGATGGGATTTTAATCGGATAGAGCAAACTCATATAATCCAAGTGTAAATGCACCCAAGGTGCACTGAAGCTCTGATCACCCAAAACAGGAGGAGGTCTGGAGGTGGTCATAGATGCCTTTGACCACACTGATAGCATAGTGTAAATGCAATGCGTTTCCAATACACATGTAGAAACTATAGAAACCACGTAGATTCAAAGAAGTGGCAAAACAAAGGCAGGTTGGATGGTAACAAAATTGTCAAAAATGAATTTTCAAGGATATTACGAGAGGAAATTATGTAATCTCAATCTGTAATCTGCAGATTTCAATGTTTATACCAGGGACAGATATTAGAGATATTATGATATATTATTAGACAGATATAATGAGTAAATGTAATTCACCTAGATGCAACCTGGATATGAGACACATGCTAATACCAGACATCTGCCTCTTTGCTAATACTACTCATAATTTCATCTCCCAGGCTGCATCAGGGCCAGCCAGTGTGCCAGTGTTCCAGCCGGTGCGTCCTCTACCAGCCCTGCGGTTCCAGGTGGAGAGGGTGAATGTTGAGCACTCTGTGCCCATGTATGCTCCAGAGCTGGTCAGCACAGTCAGCAGTCTCAGCCAGCCCTCTGATAATCTGCTGCACCACTGCTATGCACACTGCTACCTCAAGGTGAGAGGAGGACACTATCACACTCTGTAGTGCAGATTTAGATTCAGAAAGCCTTACCTTCTCACAGATGGAGATCCCAGTTGTCCTCTGTGCAGATATAAGACATCCACAAGACAAGACATAGCAAACAATACATGATTGACCCTTGCACATTTAAGGATAGTTTCCATTCACTTTATCATTACTCTATCAAAATAGATGAGGGATCTGATTCAGTTCTGTGGACAGCCTCTTAGCTGTAGAAGACAGTTTCTATAGGAGGCATTTGTTACTATCCACTGCAAGATGAGTATGTGTACGTTATGGTAGAGTGGACACAACCATGTACCAAGGAAGGCTCATAGACAGAGTAGATCTGTCTATTTCCTGTCTCTCTTTTTAATGAACACACAGATGCACAAAAGGACTCCTTTTTTCTTTCCCTCTGATTCCATCCATCTTTTGAGTTGACACACACAGTACACATCCACCAGTTCTCATGGTTGTTGCGCACTCTAGCCCAAGGTGAATAGGTCAACAGCATGGTTATACTTTTAACTCCACTCTGAAATGGCCCTAATGACCCTTTTAATGACCTTAATGACCCCTTTTCACCTGGTCATAAAGAGCTCAGCACTGAGTGTCCTGATGAGCTCCCGCCCAGCATGACAATTTCAAATGTATGCCATTCAGTACTATCTCTCCCTTTTTCCTATTTCCTCTTTATTTATAGTTGACGTACAGGCCTGAATATCTGGTGGAATGCATTCATTGCTATTAAATAGGCTTTAGCAAATGATGTTTAGGAAGCCTGGGTAACAGATCTCTGTCCTGGTGTGATCTGGGGTGGCTTGGCAAGGCCTGGATTTTTTTTTCTAAGGCAGGATGTTTGCCAGGCACACTGGCATTCCATCACAGGTCACTACAGGGTTAACGGTTAAGCAGTCAGTGGCCAATGCCCAACCTGACCAATCAGCCAATCAGCATCTGTATCTGCTAAGGTACTCATTCTACTTCTGGAGTCTGGCAGTGGGATCATGGCAGGGTGGAGGTCATTGTGGTCGCAATTCACTCAATTTAGGAAGTGATTTGAAATGGGGATAAACTAAGGCTTATCTCAACGCATGTTTTATTGACTCTGGCTGTCAGAGCTAAGGTGTCCGTCTTGAGAAAGCAATCGCTACCCATTGTGTCATTGGTCCATGGTTGTAGTCAAGAACTTACTAATGATTCAGCCCGTTTGCTCAACAGGTAATGCTCAATAGTAATTCTTATAGAAGTCCCTAATCATACACTTTTCCTTTATGTACATCTACATCATTTTTTCAAATATAGCAAACTACAAGTAAAGAGACCTATTGCAACTGAAAACTCATGACTCTAATAACTTGCTTCTGACGTCTGGAAATTGAGCCAACAGAATTTTAATTCCACACAATCTCTAACAAGGAAACTGCAGTGAATCAAGCTGTTACTATAGAGCACTAAGCTTCATTTAACAGTGGGATGTATTGTATTATTTCTACATCTGTATCTGGCTATCATACAGTGCAACTGGATATGCTACTATACTGTATAGAATTATACCCATAGGCCAGTTGTCTTATTATAAATTAATTATCTTTTTAGTCTTGCCCAACATTTTGTCTGTCTGCTCTGAGCCATCTGCACAACCTAGTGCCTTAATAGGCCTTCACTTACAGTAATTGAATGAATCCTATTCTGTACTTATAGCAGCTGCATGTGGGACAGTTGCTGTTGTCACAGCTGGGCCCAGCCATCATCCAATACCTTCCATATTAAACAGGACTTCATCCACCATGTCCAGTATTAACAGTATGTAAACATAGAGGTTACAGTACAGTATGTGTCCAGCAGTGTGGCTACCAGGAGCATGGATAATGAGATTGTGATTAAGAGACATGTGGTCAGTAAGAGACACCATGTTTAGGTCAGCAGGGCTGTAAGCCTCTCCCTCTAGACCAGCATGGAAAAATACATTAATGCAGTTACTCAGTAGTCTTAGTATCCTAGGATGTTTAAATCATCGTTATGCAATGGGTATTTTCAGCCGAGCAATCTGATGATTCCCACCACTCTTTGACCGATCAGAGACCTCACGATACCATACTGTCAGGATGCATGGGCCTCGATAACGATAGTATCACGATATGGGGAGGTCCGCGATACCTCAAGTATTGCAAATCCATTTATAGCGATATATCACGATTTTACAGTAAAATAAGCAAACATTGAAAACATACCCCTACAAATGACAACATCCCATTAAGGCAGAAGTCACTATTTAACTCATCCTTTTGATTTGTTAGAGGAGCAGTGCTGAATAGTTAACATTGATATTAAATTCAATACAAATTACCTTTCTCCCTATCAAAACAATTTATCGATTATTGTCCAGAGTACAATACAGAACTCTCAGCTGCACTTATTTTAAGAATGGAGCTGAATGAAAATAACTGTTTCTACTCATACAAACGTGAGGAGTAACGTGGTACCATGGTTTTAACCATGAATCGAACTTCCATGTACCACGTTGTAGGGATGAAGGTCCTTGTAGATGAAGCTAGTGATTTGTTGGAAAGTTGGAAAGTTCCTTGTGTTGCCCGAGTACTTGCAATTTGCATTACCTTTGTCCAGCCTTTTAGTTCCTTCAATCTAATAAAATCCAAAGTGGGCACAAACTTTTGACCTGAAAGCTGAGTTGATTGCCTTACAATCACTCCCTCTACTGATGTTGGTAACCCTGTAGTAAACTTTGAACGGACCACATATTTTGTATGGCACATCAGTCATACCTCCATAGCTGCTATATTTCACCTCTGCAATGTTGCATACCGGCATCCCTTACTTTGTACCGCTGATGCTGAGACCTACTGCAGTAGCATTCTCTATGGAAAAAACACCAAACTCCTCAACTAAATGCAAAATATTCACCAAATCCCACTCCCGTGATCACATCATCCCTCCCACTCCATACTCCATGGCACTGCTCCATCATATAACACTTCACAGGGCATCTGTGCATCTGTACCTATTGCATCACCACTGTATCCATAATCTTGAACAACCTCCTGGGTGTTATATTGTGTATTGTATACCTTTAATGTATTGCGTGCCACTTAATGAAATGTTTCCTTCACAGGGAAAATTTTTGAAAATTCCATTCATTTGAAATCCCAGAGCAGCTGTTTGGCCTATCATAATCCCATAATCCATTACTCTTTGTAGTACTGTGAGTGAATATTGCAGCAGTCTGCAGTTGTTTTATATACTTAGAGTATGTTTGATTCTCCACAAAGGGTTCAGCATGAGGCTGTGTTCCTAACAGTCTTCCAGACTTTGAGATTGTCTTGTTGACAGGTGTATGTATAGTAAACATGGCTGATGGGATGTTTTGCTCTTGCTCCTGTCTCTCCTCTTCAGACCCGTAAGAGCACAGATTTGAGAAGTCCCAGCTCTACTGAAGACAGATAAGGGTCAAATCAGTTTAGAGGAGATGGCGATGAAAGAACACCCATGCTGTCTATGTGCTTCTATTATTTCTTTTCAGAAGCCACAAACTCAATGAGAACCGACATGTTTTTTTTCTGTGTCCAAGAAATGGCTTGAGCTTTCCAATACTGAACTCTCATATCTGCTCTCTTTCTGATTCTCTTTCTATCTTCCTGTCCCTTCCTCCCTCCCTACATTTCTATTTCTTTCTCCCTCCCTCTCTGTCTTTCTCTCCAGGTGTTTGGGTTCCAGGCAGGCTTGACATGCCAGGACAGTACAGGGAGTTTCCTGCCTCTCATCCCCATCATCCCTTCCTTCAGCACTGCTCTCTATGGCAAGCTGCTCCAGATGCCTGCCTACTGGTAAGCTGGCAACACTTATAGGACAGGGGCCATTTTAGTGTGCATGAAGGGGGGGTTGAATTCCCCTTTTAAAATTATTAGATACAAACAACAATATACCAATATATTCAGTGTGTTAAATCTGAACAGATCGCCCAAATCCAACCATAAGGGGGGTTGTAGTAAATTTACTTTGTACCTGCAACGTCCTTTGTTGCATGTCATCCCTCGTCTCCTTCCTGTCTCTCTACTGTCAATTGTCAAAAAGCTAAAGTAATCATCAAAAAATGGAATTTGTGGCAGCAGTGGCAGCAACAAAGAGCATTCCTTTTCCATAGTTCCACTGCTGCTTGGAAAAAGACATTTTTCAAGCAAGAATTGATTTTAGGGGTGAATTGATTTTTTAAAAATGTGTATTTCTCTCCTGAATTGGAATTAAAGTGATTTCAGCCCAATGCTGCATCCTATCAATAGCCTTTTAATCAGCATCTAAATGTTTATTCATACTGTTCATACATCCTGATTGAGTCTCATGAAGCTTTATTTTAACCCCAAGACAAAGGGGCGATGTCTTGAAATGTTTTGCCTTTCTGTGTGTGTGTGTGTGTGTGTGTGTGTGTGTGTGTGTGTGTGTGTGTGTGTGTGTGTGTTTGTCCGAACCAACATGCAGCCCTGGCTAACATCAAGCCTAGTTTGCACATTGTTAATGTTGATTACTCAAATGGTTGTGGCAGTTGGCTTTGGCCTAGTACAGGATGGCGGTGCTCCATGTGCAGACATGGGAGTTTGATTTAGGCCCGTCAACACGAGTGTCATACTACGGCAGGAAACAGTCAACGCCGTGGCCTGGACCACTGGGCTCTTGGCCTCAGACACCGAGCATCATGTGGCTGGTCTAGGGGAAGAGCCATCTGTAATGGACTGCATGGGGTGGGTTACTATGTGTGTGTGTGTGTGTGTGTGGTGTTGGGCCTATATACTTTATGCAGAGGAGTGCAGCCTCTTGCGGGCAGGGCATCAGAAGAAGGTTTTTAAAGTGATGGATGGTCTTCAGTGGTTGGGGGGAAAACAGAAAAAGAGAGTCATCCGGGAACAACTGCAACAATTTATCAGATGGTTTGAAACAGAGAGAAAGGAAAATAAGACAACACTGGAGATGAAAAAACATGATGCCATATCCATGTCCCTGAACCAGACAGAAGATGACTCACTGGGAATGTCCCCCAGAAAGGCGAAGAGAGGGTAGGAGAGGAGCAGAGGAAAGGAAAGGAATAAGGATCCTAGAGTGGAGGTGGCAAAATGGAGGAAGGGAGGGCATAGAGACTTATTGACTTATTTGACTTATGTGACTTATTTCAGAAGATATTGTACATTATCTGAATAAAATGAAAGCGTGCCAATAATCCTGATGACCCCCTGTAGGGTCACAAACTTTCAAGCATGACTTTAGGTCTGCACTGGTGGCAGTGGAAGAGAAGGCTATCGGCTGCAACCTTACCTATGTAGTCTCCATATTGTCCACCCGTATGCAACATAAAGCTCTGAAGTTGTTCTCTGATCTCTCTCACCCAGCCAATTCAAATTTCTCTCTCTGTCTCTCTGGGAGACCAGGACCTCTTGGTTTCATCACAGCACCTATCCTGAGGCAGTGTCAAATAGGGGTGGGCGAACTAAAAATCAATATCGCGATTATTTCAAACTTTTACCTCGATTACGATTAATGAACGATTATTTTATTTGTTTTGGATGGAAATTGACCGGATGCTCTATGCCGTTCCTGTGTCTGACTTCCTGCCCGGCTTGACACATTCGCTCGCGGCTCGCAAAAAAACGAACGGTCAAAACCTGTCTGAACACGGCGTTAGTTGACGGGGCGGAGGGACGTGACTGAATACGACGTAGTATTTTTTAAGGGGACAGTTCATGAACGCACGCATTGGGGAAAGCATTTGGCCCATTCATTCGCGGGAAAGTGATGTTACGTCTGATGCGCGCACACACACACTGACACTCACACTGGTTGCTTTGCTAACTGGCGCTTCTAGACGTTCCTCGTTCTTGTAGCCTAAATAACAATCGAAATCAACGATTTTGAAAATTTGCCACGATTACATAATTAAAATCGCGATTACGATTATAAACACGATTATCGCCCACCCCTAGTGTCGAATCTCTTTTCTCTTAACTGGCATTGTCTGAGTGTTTGCTTGTTTTTGTTTTTTGCTGTGATTTGTCATGGGTATTGTATGGGTGTTATATACAGTATAGATGTGTATCTGATGTCATGTCTTGTGTCTATTCAGACCATATTGAAACAAATTCCTGGCAGCCTTGGCTGATATGGCAGTAAACTGTTGAATCTTTCAATCTCTGAAACACGGAGAGATAATTTGAAGGAATCCTCTCCAAAGTCGCTCACTGATTGTGTCCCTCCGCCAACATCTGGGAGACCCTTGCCGCGGGAGTACGCACACAGACGCCCGCCCCGTGCCCTCTCCCTCACACCTTGCGGTCAACGTGCCTGTTAAAGCAGGAATACTTGTGTGAAAGCACTAGCTTGGGAATCGATTTCCCCCCATTAGTTTGGACTTAAACATGTCAAAGAGTTGCAGATGGTTTTGACTTCTCTTGACTTCTTCTCCAGGCTGCACGCTCTCTCTACTGTACAGAGGGTAGCTGGCCACACAGAGAACCACAAAGCACAGAAGGTGTGTGTGTGAGTGTGTGTGAGTGTGTGTGAGTGTGTGTGTGTGTGTGTGTGTGTGTGTGTGTGTGTGTGTGTGTGTGTGTGTGTGTGTGTGTGTGTGTAGAACCTTATTCCCTGTGCTCTCTCTGCTCCTAATAAGAGACTGCTAGCTGCTTGTTTGATCTCTGGGCCCCCTTTTTCTGCCCTGCCTCCCTCAAATAGTGGATTCAGATGTCAAACGGATGTTATTTTTCTTTCTGACAATCACTAGATGTGTCTCATCTCCAAAGAGCCTTCCAGATCAATGCCCTCCTGTGGATTTTCTGTCAGCCAGCACCAGCCCTAAAAAACAACACTGACAACCTCTCGCAGAGCCTCCTTGACATGTTAAGAAAGTTCTCTATTATTCTTTGTTTTAAGCAGGCCTTTGATGGCCTACAGTGCGCACACGTCCAGTAAAACTATGCACATGGTGTTCTTTGAATAGATGTTCACACAATGGCCGAGATGCTTCTTGTTGCTGCCCTTAACAGGATTATTTCTGCTTCGTCTCATTTGCCTCATTCCCCAGTTTAATTTAGTGTGATGTTTCCGACACTTCGACAGGTTGGAAGCATTTCACGAATTTTCGAACAGTTGCCCATTTATTTTTCTGTCAATCTCTTTTCTGTAGATGGTAGTAGGACTGGGTGTAACACCTTGCAGGGTTGCAGGGTGTTAACTTGTCATTTCAGGTTTAAATGACTCATATTTGACCCTTCCTGTATGAATGGGAGGCATGGTTGTCTCATCTGCGACCTCAGAATCTAATTAACACAACCTGACAGTCTACTGCTGGAAGAATGATGATGAGCTGGTTTGACAGAGAGAGAGAAACACCAAGACTGCTGTGAGAGAAAGAGAGAGGGAGTTGGAGAAAGGTAGAGAGAAGGGGTGGTGTAAGAATGGGGTATGGTAAGAAGTGAACATTAATAATATGATTTCTGTTTCCTCTTGTTCTAATTTCCTCCACATGTTGGTATGGTTGAGGCTAACTGTCACAGCCACTAGAGCTAAGTATTATAGTGCTGTAAATAACATTATGTTTAAGATCTGAGAGGCATAGTGAAAGAGACTAGAAGGATGTTAGGCCCAAGAGTGCGTGAGTGTAGACACAAAAATGGAAACGATAAAGGATTGAGATGGACACTGAGCTCGAAGGCTGGGATCATGCCTTAAGACCGAGTTATGCTTCTGCGTAGATAGACGTAAACGTCTCCGCGTAGCCTCGCAGAGAAGGGTTTAAGTGTAGCCCGCAGATGCTCGTAGATGGGCACACCAAATCTCAACAACGCGTCGTGCGTAGCTGTGGTCGTGTGCGTCAAACAAATGCTGATTGGTCCACTGCTTGGTCCAAACGATGGGCACCAATGTTTACGTTCACCATGTTGTTCTACATCAGGTAAATACTGGGTGCTTAGCAACTTAATGACACTGCCTGCTATCTTTTGAGTGACATATCTGGCAGCCAAAAAAACATACCGCTCAAAGGTTGAATGCATCTGATTCAGGCACATTTTCAGCTCTGTCTCAGGTTTATCCAGCTACAAATGACTGCGAGGCCTACCTTTCTAGGCTAATCTCCTTTTGTGCCGAAAAGCATCCTGCAGATTTCCTGTGAAATCAGACCCAGTGGCGCACAATTTAAAGCAAGCTAGCTAGCTCCTCTCCTGGAGGTAAAGGCTGAGCCCAGAGTGACACTTGATGTCAGTGGAGCAGCCAAGAGACACACACCACCAGGTGGTAGCATTTAATTGGACTTTATTTATGTTTTTTGTTTATGTTTATAAACAACCCCCCCCTCCCACACACACACACACACACACACACACACACACACACACACCCCACCTCACCTCCTCACTCTCTCCAAGATGAGATGCTGTGTTTGTTTTGTCTGTCTGAGAGGAAGATCCTAACGGTGAGTAGAGCTCTTTAAGCTCTGAGGAGATATGGTGATAACCATGAGTCCTTACTGAGGAGGGAGACAGACAAAAAGAGAGGGAAAAAGAGAGTGAGTGAGTGAGTGGTCAAAGAAAAAGAGCCTTCTCTGGTTGCCTTGTCAATCTTGAGTAGGTTTGTTATGCAGGTTCCAGAATCAGCTTTTCCATTACCAATATGGAAGGTAGCCGTAGATTTATCTGCCTCTGGACTCTGTATTAGAAGTGAATGGTGACTGACAGGAGAGAAGGGTAGCTGAGAGTATGGGAGAGGGTGATGTCACACATATTGAATGCACACAGCCTCTTACATCCCTCTCCTCTCTTCTCTTTCTGCCTCTCCTTTTTCTTTCTTTCTCTGACCGGCAAAAGTTTGCTTGCATGCACATACGAATGCCCTCACACATGTGTGCGTGTGCATACACACACATACACACACGCATCTCTCTCTGTGCATCTGGCTCATGCTGGTCTATATGGCTGCCAGGTGATCATGGAGGGATTTGGAGAGACTCTAGGCGTCCGTGAAGACCCGCCACCTCTCCTGATGAGTTGGCCCACGGTGCACGGCTCATATTCCCCTCAGCCTCACCACATAGGCCCCTGCTTCTCACTGTGGGCAACAAAGGGGTTTCACAGGAGAAAATACACTGTTTTGACGTTCTCTCTCTGCCAGCCTTGGCTCCCGCTGTGTGTTTGGTGATGTGTGCGAGACCTTGGATGTATCCAATTAGAGTGAAATGTCTTCCTTTCCTCAGCTCTTAAGCAAATTGAAAATGTAAGAAAGGGTAATTGCTTTCAAGGCAATTGCAGGCTCTGACCTTGTAATTCCTCTTATTGCATTTCTTGACAAATAAGAAAACATCTCTCAATAAAAGAGAACAGTTGAACAAATACATTAGCAATCCTAATGTAGCTGTCTACCAGGTTCCTCCTGTGAAGTCAATTAAAAGTGGGCAACAGGTTGCCAGGTTAGTTAGGGAGCAGTCTAGTTGTTAAAGTACCACTACCAACATTCCTCAAACTGCCCCACCCTCAGGAAGGGCACCTGACCACAACTTTTATATGCATTTCAATATGGCATTAGCTAATATTAGCCAAAATGTTTCAGTACAGCCAATGTTGTATCTGTCTTTGTGGAAATAAACTATACAGGTTGGAGACAGGACAATCAACCGAAGCATGTCATTTGGTTGTCCTGACTACAATAGAGCTGATTCTTTAGACCGTCACCCTGTGCCATTGTGTTTAGGCATCTCCACGGCTAATATTTAACTGAAAGTGAGTGTTAGTCGTCGTTAAACAGTAAACTGACTCCCAATCCAGTCATTGTCAGTAGATGGATGGGCTCAGCTAGGTCACTGGCTTGTCTAAACTGAGATGAAATGCTTGATTATGCCAGCAGAGTTGTCAGTACTGTGTGACTGCAGTAGGACTGCGATGTAGGAATGCTTGTCACTTACACCTATCACACAGAAATCATACTGAACACATTTAGTATTCTTAGAGGGATCACTTCTACATACTAGTATAGCACTTACAAAAGTCCTTAAAGTTGTCTAGACTTAAGTGACGTGAGGGAGTAAATTGTCCATGCACGGTAACTCTTGCTCTCCCCTCTCGCTATAGGCTACCATTAACAAACCCGAGCAGGGGTTTGGTTAGCAAAAAGCCAAAATCTTGTGAAATGAACTTTCACTCCCAGTGAATTAAAGTGCAGCTGAGAGGCATCAGGCTCTACTTATCGCTAATGAAAGGCAGCGTATGGGGCCACCAACTTCACAGGGACTCCGCCGAGAGTCTCAATTGGCCTGGCTGTTAAACCTGTTATCCCAGATAAAATAGGTGCCTGCAAAAGAGGGGGAGAGAGGGAGTTTGCAGAATGAAGTTGGGGGGGGTTACAAGTGCCACCTGCATTGATCTCCCCAAAACCTAACCTCTCACTCGTTTCTCACTCAGACACACACACAGATGTTCCTCATGCAAGGCCACCTGACGGCAGCAGCATATGGGGGCAGGCCAAGGCCGGGGCCCACCAACCAACCAACCAACAAACCAACGGCAGCCCAGTGTGGCTCGTCGCATTGCAGGCCATAATTCAGCCCCATGCCAGCTTTTATGTGGCGTTTTTAGCAGCCCCTGTTCCTTGCTCAGCTATTTCTGAGGGGGTAATTTTTTAAGGCATGTGGCATTACAGGTGCATGTTATATAGTCTCAAGAGGCTGACTAGTCTGGGGACGTTTCTGAATAGAAAAGAATGTTGGTTTCCCTTG
Organism: Hoplostethus atlanticus; assembly: GCA_034670405.1. Taxonomy (NCBI): domain Eukaryota; kingdom Metazoa; phylum Chordata; class Actinopteri; order Trachichthyiformes; family Trachichthyidae; genus Hoplostethus; species Hoplostethus atlanticus. The sequence goes on along the minus strand of JAXDDX010000005.1, from coordinate 1,005,681 downwards.
GTATCTGATTATTGGTCTCATTCATGTACATTGTCAGTGATTAGTTCAGTTTTTAGCACTACCTGAAGGATTTTTATGTGAAGTTGACAAGTCCATAACTATGTCTGGACCAGTAGTCTAGACTCTAGATTAGCTCATGTTGTGATTTATTTTTGCTCGAGGCATCTGAGGCATGAGGTTTCTGGCATGATTGTAATGCTTCATTACTCCTGTTCATAGTTAGTCATAGCTAGCTGCTCCTGGTCTATGTCTCCAAGCGCAGCCAACAACAGGAGGACAAATGCTCCCTGTGTCCTTCAACAGCAAGCCATAGAGATCCAAATCAGATATAGCAAATTTAGGGTAGGACATTAATAGCACTCACCAGTCATACTGTTGGCTGAGGCTATCAGGTTTGTCTACTCTACTTTGGCATTTAATATGATAAAGAAGTTACATTAAAAGAATTACTTATAGATAAAAACTGAATTAAGAGTTAAGAGAATTAAGAGAATTTTTGAATCAACCAGCCACTGTGGCCAGTGGATGAAAAAGTCTGTTTCTTGCCCTGAGCATATGTCTACATGATGTACAACAAGGATAGTGGATGATGTCACACTCTGCTACTGCGTCGACAGTAGTGCCCCTCAACTAAACTTTGATTGCTGTTGATTCCATAATGAAGTAATCACTCGCATTACTCATCATCGGCTTAACTGAGAGTTTTGTTTAGGCAGGGTTAAAGTTACTGAAAGCTATTATGGTGAGGGATAATTCAGTGACCCTAAATCAACTTGTGGTTGCTGTGGTCATGCTCAGCATTGACTTGTGGTTTGGGGGCCAGAAGAGCAGCAGAGAATTCATTTAGTCAAACAAGGCGACACATGAACTAGGCCCTGCCCTGTTCTCGGATAAAGACGGGAATGTTCTCAGAAAGAAAAGAACATTTTCACATGATGAAACTGAAGGGATTTGGGGGCACACATTGCAACAAGTAGCCCTTATGTATTAACAGGTGTGTATTAAAAGCCTGGAATGGCATATGATGTAATATTGTTCCACTTTACACTCCGAAGCACAGGAGTGCAAAGGGTTGTGAGCTGCAAGGTACAACATCATATTTCGTGTGGCACAGTCTATAAAGTATTTTGGCCAACTTTGTGGTAAGGGGTTTTTTCTCTTCTACATCTGGTGTCGGACAGTTTTATTTGGTTTTATGGCTGACAAAGATCAATGGATGTATTGAGGAGCCTCGCAAGGAGGAAATGGCGTCAGCGAATGAGAAGCTTGCACTCACTGATTGACGTCTCAGTGCTGATGGAGGCTTTCGTGCCTTTTTTTCAGCATTCATTCTGGCTACGCTAGAGTAACCTTAGTCAGTCTCCCGCAGGAGCTTACCGTCATGATTATTAGTGTCATTTGGTAGCAAAAATCAACATAGGTTTTAACTCCCTCTAAAGTGTGTTCAAATATATTGTAGAAGTCTGTAATGTTTCCAAGCAACAATGCTCTAGTAATTCAGTAATATTGAGTTGTAACTATACTACAAGATGTATTTAGCCATTGAAGCGGCTTCATGAGCAGCTGGAGATGTTTTTGATTGACCAAAGGACTATTAATGCCTGAATTAGTCATCTGAGGAAGCGAAGCTTGAGGGAGGGAAAACAGTGGGAAATAGGGAAGGACAGATGGATTATCAGCTCTGTGTGGATTATCATCTACTGTGCATTCCACTGCCCCACCCCACCCTACCTCACCCTCAATTCAGAGTCTCCAATTCACCTGGCTTGTAGGATGTGAGGTGAATGTGCTAACCAGTACTAACTACTGAGCTAACCACTGAGCCAACACATGGCCACTGTGCTGGCCACATTTGTTTTGTTTATATTTATGTAACCTCAGACTGCTGCAGTTGTTATGACGGGTCCGACAAAAGGCTGTAGTAAAGGCAGAAAGTAGAACTGATGTGATATTAGGTCTGTAGCCTCTGGACAAAGGTCTCATTTCTCTCTGTGTCCTTATAAGGAACCGCATGTCCTCCACAGCTGGACAGGGGCAGGAAGCTACACACACACACACACACACACACACACACACACACACACACACACACACACACACACACACACACACAAGCCTCTTGATGTGTTTTCCTTAACGCCTGATGAACCACGTCATTGCCATTTTCTCGCCTTGCGGTCTGCAGCTGTCTGCACAACTTGATTAAAACATTTCTTTTAGTAATCCCTGTGTAATGAAGCCCTCTCCTGAGAACGGATCTTGGTGTATGTATGTGTGTGTGTGTGTGTGTTTTGGGCTGGGGGTGCTCCAGATGGGAGGAAGGGGAGGGCCTTGTGTGTGTGTGTGTGTCTCTGTGTGTGTGTGTGTGTGTATGTATGTATATATGGAGTGTTTCTTTCTTTGAAGAGTTTTGGCTGTTCAGGACGATGATTGAGAAATGCACACATGGCACACCTTTGACCCTGGGGAGCCACAAAAGTCTGAGCTCTGGCCACAGATACAGCCGCTGCCTCAGCCCCAACTCAAACCTAATGCGCACCCCAGATCCAGCCCAGAGACATTGAAGAGTTTGGCCAGGTTGCACAAAGGCATTTTCTCCAGACGTATGTTCTTCATCACATTGCTATGGTATGGAGATGCCCAACATTTTTAGGATTAGCTGCCTTACAATGTACAGTTGAGAGACAAGATGAAATTGAAATGATCCCTGCAGAGAAATTGCTGCAGCAATAGAATCAAAGTCAACAAATCAAGATATAGAGATAGCAAAACGCAGAGAGAAGGGTGTAGAAGGCAGTAAAGTTAATACAATAAATAAATGTGCAACATCCTCGACTTGATACCAAAAATGTTACAGATACAAGGGTGTTTGCAGTCACCCAATTCAAACAGGTAACAACCTTCCCTTTACATGCTGCAGGATATCGGTCTTTGGTGTCTCTCCTACACTGAACATGGGTCAGACAAAGAGAAGCAAGAAAGGCCGCACTGCAAAGAGCTCCAATCAATATGTGGCTGCACTATAGCTTCCTCACTGTTGTGTCCTCTGCATGCACATACTGCGCCATCTTTTCCAGTCCCTCTCCAGTTCCAGCAAACCCCCGACCCCCCCCCCATAATTATAGGTGTGCCCACATGTGTGCGTGTGGAGTCATATATAATGTTGGCAGTACCCCAGTAGCCAACAGTAGCCTAAGCCTTTTTACACTAATGATGAAAAGGATTCCTCCGTTTCAACCACTTGGTCAGAGCTGTGCTTAAATTTACACACATGCTCAAAAATAAGTAGGTTTATTTGCTTTGTTCGCATGGTTTACGCACATATTTATACATACGCTGATAAATGAGGGCCCTGGTTACTTGGTAGTGGTCACCAGGGTTATGAAGGTAGTAGGGCTGCCACTGAAAACGGCATTGGCCATATTTTTTCTATCAGTGTCTCGGCCGCAGTCAGTTACAATCCCTGTGGAGCCAATGTCATACACCATGTATAGTAGATGGAACAACTGGCTTGGATGGAAAGCGGGAGGCTGCATAAAATACATTTAAAGGGGGAAGAAGGTATGAATTTGTATGAGTATGAATTTCCTTTACAAGCTCATTGTTTTTTGTTTTACTTGGATGCAAAAAGCAGTAATTTTGAAAGCAATAATTTTGTTAATATTTCAAATGCCAACCATCCATCTTAATTTATATCCAAAAGGTAAACTGAAAAGTATGCGGCTGCCCCCCCCAAGTTGGCCAGTTAGGTGTTATTGTTCAGTGTAAAGTGGTTTGCTTGATTTATCACGTGCATTTGTTCAAGGCATTTTTAAAGCTGTTTTTGAATGTTTTTATAGAGAGGCTTTGGGAGACACTGTAGTAGGTCTTTTGTAGTGAGATAAAAGAGGGGACTTGAGAGCAGCCCATAACTCACTGTGGTTATTTGGAGAGGGGTCAGCGACCTTGGCTTGGGGAGATGGGGAATTCTGCAATCCTTCAAATCAGTCTGCACAGGAGAGAAACAAAAAAGATTAAATCTATGAAATGTCAATCTTCCCTTCCCTCCATTTTGAGTCTTTTCCCTCTGAAGAAGCCCTAGACATTAAGAGCAGTGGTAGAGGATTTCATCTACTGTCTGAGTTAGGGAATGTTTGTATTTGTTAATTAAGGCGTGGAGGCTTCGACATTGAATGATTTGTAGAAACTTGCTGATAAGTTATCAGCGGGTCAGACAGTGGCTATCTATTCTATCTATTAGACAAATATGTCAGGGGATAACGGATTACCCTGGTATTGGTGCGGACTTTGTAAATAGACTCAGATAAGTTAAATAAAGAAAAGAGAAAGTAGCACATTGTGGAGGTAGTCAAAATCAATTGACTCGTTTTGAGCTTTGTCTTTTTTTTTTAATTTGTTTTTAGTGGGTAGAATCAGGTCTCCATTATCTGTTTGAGTACTTCCATTAAGTTTTTACAGTTTATTGGAGGAGAATGTTCCAGTGCATGTGGAATTTCCCATCCAGCTCCCATTACAGACAAAATCCACCTGTGTCAGGGCTGTGTGTGTGTGTGTGTGTGTGTGTGTGTGTGTGTGTGTGTGTGTGTGTGTGTGTGTGTGTGTGTGTGTGTGTGTGTGTGTGTGTGTGTGTGTGTGTGTGTGTGTGTGTGTGTGTGTGTGTGTGTGTGTGTGTGTGCCTTTCTCGCTCTCTCTCGCTCTCTCTTGCTGTCTCCCTCTCTCCCTCTCCCTCCCTCCCTCCCTCCGTGATCCATTGATGGACCAAACACCTTGTTCTACATCTTGCATCCACCTCCCGGCCCCCACGGCTGGGCCTGCGTCACTGTATTTTGGAAAGAGTGAGAGAATCGATTTTTGGTACTGTACAGGATATGAGTAATAACAAAAATGAACATTTTGGAAACCGCCCGCAGGTTCCACGCTTGCATTCTGGGACGCTGTGTAAACCATTAGAGCCAGCTGCTCTCGGTGATATTCTTTCAATCATGGAAAGGTGCTGATTTTAAAAGAATGAGCCGCTGTTCCTCGGGCCACGACGTGGCACCTCAGTTCAGACGTTGTAGTTCGCTACGTAGTGCCCCGTCTGAGACCATCTGCTGCAATACCAACACATCCACACATACATATACACGTCCAGACACACAACGCATAGCAGGAGATCTACACATACACACAGTCATACAAGTGTACATACAGGCACACACACCACCCCGACCAGCCTTCCCTTTTAATTAGGCCACATTTATTTTTGTCTGTAGACGTACAAAGCAGTGACCTGCCAGTTCTGCTATTCCTGAGTTTGCACTGGAGCTTTTCCAAATGTTTTTTTTTTTTTTAATGAGACTCTTGTTCTGCCGCACTATGTTAGGTATTATTTTACCCAGGAGAGTAACATACAGCCTGCACGTTTGTGGTCTCTCTGCTTCTCTCGTTCTTGTTCTCTTGTTTTCTCCCATTCTCATTCTCATTTTCGTTCTCGTTCTTCAATTCTATCATTGAGCATTTCATCCCTCTCGTTTTCGTTTTCTTGCTCTCATGCTGTCTCTTCCTTTTTTCACTCACACACACACACACACACACACACACACACACACACACACACACACACACACAGTCTTTAGTATCCATAGGTAGTTTCTTCCCTAATTGTTCCACATTTACAGGGTGTTAGAGCAACAGGCCCCTCAGCAGCCGTGGCCTCATTGCTGCTGCTGCTGTGGTCTGGCTAACCAACCTGCTGTTGTGTGTTTGTGTGTGCGTCTTTGTCAATGCATGTGTGTTTGCCTGTCTACGTGCGTGTATTGTACACATGGATGTGTCTGTACAGGTATGTGCATCTGTGTTTGTGTGTGTGTGCGGTTGTGTGCTTCTATATATGCGTGTGTGTGTGTGGCCTCTGTAAACCAGCGACCGCAGCCTGCTTGCTCGAGCCCCAGCTGTATTTGTCTAAATATAGTCTTGACCACAGGCAGACCAGACCAGGAAGTTGATTAGCTTGAGAACCAGTGGCCCAAATGGATCTCAGCTATTATGATGTGAAAAGGGTTTAGTTTGGTACAGAGAGCTTAAATGAAGCTCCACAAGTGATACCTTATGTCAGTTACTGCCTGTTCGCCAATTGAAGGCTATGCATCTCTATGTAGTATATACATCTAGATAGATGGTGAAGACTAATTTTGTGGAGGTCCTCTGTTTAGTGCACTCACTTATAGACCACGATTCATTTTAATGACTAAAAATAATTTCAACCTGTTTCTGTTTTATGTCCAGATTTGAGCAGGCACACGGGGGAAGCAGGCTGGGCAAAGACTGCCACAGCTGGTATTATATTCATGACTGTGACTCATGCCCTCTGTACAACACCCTGCCCTGTTTTGCCTGATTCTGACAGGGACACTGGACAGAAAGACTGTGTGCCAGCCAGTCAGTCAGTCAGCCAGCCAGTCAGCCAGTCAGCCAGCCAGTCAGCCAACCGGCCTGTCCTGGCCCCGGTCTAACTCTCCGTCACTCAGTCACGGCACCAACAGGGGACAGGTCGGGAAATGAGGCCTAATGTTGTTGAAATACACCAGAGGAAAGCATATTTCACTGGCTGAAATTGAAACACCTAATTTTTCATAGCTCCTGACTAATTTTGATTTCCTTCTAACGTATTCCTTGTGGCCCCTGTGTTTTAATAAAAAAGTTATTGACTTAAAGGACTACTGTGAGGTCAGAGACGGCCTCTTGAAAGAGGCAGTGAAGTTTCGGCCAAGGGCCTGATTTCTTAAATTATGAGTCAAGACCCAAAGTGGGTTGTGGGCCTACTTCAGGTGGGTCCCCACATAATAAGAGTAGCAGTATGTTTTAATGAGCCTGGGTCCCAGGGCTAGAAACTTAATTTCTAATTTGGATTCTGTACTGTGAAAGTACATGTTAGTTGTTCCATGCATATCGGTTTTTACACAGTAATGCTTTTGATTTCTGTTCATCTAGTATGTGTTTCTTGCACAATAACCATCTGCGTCCTAATACAGTAATTACAACACAGCCATTTGTTACTACTATTGATGCTGAAGCTATTATTACTACTATATTTATCTTTTGATTAAACATAGGAATTATCCTTTTGGACTCTTTTGTTTCCTTCAAGGCCCTTGGAGAGAGAAAGAGCCGCCTGCCAGAAAGCTGTTTACCATGTTGCAGTGAGAAACACTCACTGTGCCAGCTACTTAATGAAATCTGATGAGCGTCTGGCTGTCCTCACATCCAGCATTCCCCAAACGCCCTAATGAGAGTCTCTGCTTCTCATTTAGCTCCAAGCGCCGAGTTGTTGTTCGCAATGAATTGGGCATAATATAATAAAAACAGGTGCATAATTAAAGTTTTAGACGACCACATGCACATGACAGGTCCCCTGAAATGCCATAAACACTCAAATAAGCCAACAAACTTTCATCCCTTGCCAGTCCTCTCATTGAAGTGGCTTTGCAGGCACATTTGCTCCGCATGTGGGGATATTGCCGTTGCCGGGTCCCCTTCACTTGTTTCTTTTGTTTAGCAGTGATAGCCAGCTATATGTACATACACACAGGCATGCACACATTTGTGCACACAAACATGCACGTGCGCACCGGTTTGATTGATGTCTTGCTGTATAGCATGCAACAGTAGTGATTTTTAATGGTAGAGAGGCATGACATGCCATGGTTGGTGATGGTGCCAAATGCACTACGTTGCCAGGGAATTTAAATTGTATATGGTGCTCTGTCAAGGTAAACTCATTGACCCTGTCAGGTTTGGAGTTTCTCTCTCTCTCTCTCTCTCTCTCTCTCTCCCTCTCCCTCCTGTTACCTCTCTCTTGTTCTCCTTTTCTCTCTCTCACTCTTTCTCATGGTAGTTCCCCCTGAGACAGCAGGCGGTTAAGCGCTCTGGGCCTGCCTGCGTGCAGCTAACAGCTCATGTCACCCTGCAGAACCACCCAGGAGCAGAAGAAAGGGAAAGATAAAGAGACACAGGGAGAGAGAGAGAGGGAGGGAAGCAGAGGAGTTAAACGATTGCAGAGCCGCTGAGCGGAGGGAGAGACCCTGTGACATATCCCACACTCTGAACTGGGACCAGACCAGAATGGATGTGTGATTAAATGAACTGTGATGCTCGTTCCTGACACGCTGCAGCCATCACAGGAATTAGTCATGGTTCTATTTTCATCGAGAGCACTGCTCAAAAGGCAGTGCCTCCGTGCTTCCATTACGATATGCTGTACGCGCACACACACACACATACGCATACACACACACAAAGTAGATGTGTATCTAGGCAGGGGGCACTGCCAGTCCTCAAAAACCCGGCCCAAGAACCTCTCAGAACAGAAGAGAGGAAAACAGAGGAGTGGAACCAAAGAGGCTTGTTTTGCAATGTTTAGTTCAGGCTCCCTGGGTGTTTTTCCAGTGAACGGAGGTTCCTGGGGACACAGAGGGAGGGAGAGGGAAGGAGAGAGTGGAGGAGAAGTGAAGGATGGAGATCAGTAGTCATGAGGAGGACAAGTGCTCCATCACACACTGGGCTTGGGCTCAGTTTCTAGCCCTGGTATGTGTGTGCGTGTATATGCACAAGCCTTGTTTGCTTTGGTGTGTGTGTGTCTGTCTATGTGTCAGTGTTGGGGAATCCCTCCTCCTGTTGTGGCTGATGTCATGGATGGGGTCTTCTGAACTGTCAGAGGCAAAGGAGCCATGACTTCACAGCCTGGATAGCAGCGGGCTTCGAGACCTAGGGATTAGTGTGTGTGTGTGTGTGTGTGTGTGTGTGTGTGTGTCTCAAGAGAGGAAGAAAGTGTGTTTGAATGTATAGAGAGCGGGAGAGTGTGAGTGATTGGAGAGAGAAAGAGGTAGATGATGAGGCAAATACAAGAGGAGTTATAGAACTAATGAAAAAAGTGTGTGTGTGTGTGTGTGTGTGTGTCAAATGATAAATGAGAGCATGGTCCACTGAGGTTCTGATGGACAGGGGCCTGGAGGACTCCGTCCGACTGTGCTGTTACCTCATCCCCCTGAACGCTCAACTCATCAGCCCGTCAGACGCACACAAAACACACACACAGGCAGAGACATACACACACATGCACACACACACTTGGAGACAGATGAAATGTTAAATGTGTAGAGATTCTTTTCAGGGTCAGGTTTCTGGGCCGTACATCTCTTCACATAAATCATCATCACAGTTTTGACGGAGGGGAGAGAGGGGTCGGCGGCAGAGAGGCAAACTACACCTACCTGCCAAGTAACTAAGGAAAGCTTGGCCTGGACTTGGTACTTCTTCAATTTGCTGCTGGAATGTAGTTCTACCTATTTGGCCCCCTGCGCTATCAATGAGCTGTTTTATATTGTGCTGTGATCTTGATGGATTCATGGAAGTTCTGAACCATTTGTTTCCACTGCTCTCCATTTCATTCAGTACTGTCGTGTGTGTGTGTGTGTGTGTGTGTGTGTGTGTGTGCACGCTTATTTGCAACTCTCCATTCTTCCATTTATTATTCCTTGATCTAACTGTCTTCCTCCCTCTCTTCTTCTTTGTTTCCCTCTCCGGCAGGACCAAGAGGTCTTCGGTGCCAACCACTGAGTGTATTTTTGAGCTTCCCCACTTCACAGTGCAGGCCACGCGGGCCCAGACGCTGCTGCTGCAGGCGGTCTGCCAGAGCTGGACCCACAGTGTGGTGAATGGATCCTCACCGGCACTGAGTGAAGGCCTGCTCAATGAGGTCTACAAAGCTCCAGGTAAACCGCACGATGTATCATAGACTTGATGTAGCATGACTTCTTCATTCATCCAGGGAACGTTAACTTAGCTTTCTAGCAATGCCCCGCTACTCATACATTCACACCTAATACCTGCGCTGTGTAACCACAGTCTTCTACTGTTGGCCTCTGAACAGCTCTGCTGGAGCACTTGGGGTTAACCTGTTGAGGGAGGTCAGAGCGTTACTCATTCATTCTCCACGCTCACATCTTCCCACCCAGTCCGGGGATTTGAACCAGTGATCTTGCAGTCACAAGCCTGCCACCCCCATATCTCCAATTTGTCTTTCTTTAAGTAAGATACAGACAGTAAGCAAGAGGAAAGAACGCGGCCTGTGACTTGTTACTCCAAAAAGTTTTTTCACACTACTTATATTGCCTATATTCCTTTTCTGTAATAACTGATGGCAAAATTGGCCACTGTGTCCTCACTACCTCTATATCAGGATAACTCACCTCGCCTGTGCACTTCTGTATGAATGATCAGAGAAACAAATTGATGCCCAACATTCTTGTCATCCTTTGATAAAATCAAAGTAGTGAGAATGGTGCCACCCACAGAAAGTAAATGTCACTCCATTTATTCCTTCTAGGCTAGCTCATAGAGGTTTAGCGTACTGTGTGCCTACATCAACTGAAAGAGGGAGGCAACTAATTCTGCTGAAAATGAATCGGGATAAGTAGATTTTGGATAATTGTGTGTGTGTGTTTATGGAGTCCTCTCTCTGTTCCCACTGACACTCTGCGTTTGGGTTGTGTATTGGATTTCCTTCTGACAGACGAGTGTGTGAAGAGAAAGGGATCAGTAATATTACAGTAGTGTGTTGAACATGGAATTAGACTCAGTTTCCTGTGTTTGTGTTTGTTCATACTTTGTCAGCGTTGCATTAGGCCCCTTTCCTTTGTATTCATTTGTAATCACTGAACAATTATTACTCTACAACGGCAGCTGAATCGCTCTGAAAAAGAGAAAAATACACACAGGGGATTACTATGTCCTTTAGCGGTTCATTCTGTGCAGTGTTTCATCCATGCATGGTCTTTGTCAAGCAACAAGCTCAATCACTCAGCTCATCTGTTCTCTTTTAGACTCTTCTATTAGATGTTATTGCAGTCATCATCATGGTTGTTTTATGAAAACCTCTTTTGCTTCTATAAAGTACATTTTACTGTCTTTTGTTTGTTTAGTTCTCCATAAAGTAAAGCTTGTTCCTCAGTACCAGTAAACTGTCAAGGGAGATATATGGAACTGGCTGGAGCTTAAAGTGAATTGACTCTGTTATGAGAAGTTTTACAGTTATTTCTCAGGGCTCAGCACATCGTGTGCCAGACCAGCGTTTGCCCAAAACAAGTCAACCTGATAGCAGCTAGCGAGCTTGCAGGGGCAAATTAGCTGCCGACCCCATGCCAGGGGCTAGGGCTGATATCCAGAAATTGGGGTCCCCAAATACACACACACACACACATGTGCACGCAAGACACTGTTGCATACACACACACACTTGCCCCAGGCCTGGTGTGGGGTAGTGGACCTGCAGCCGAGGGCAAATTAACTCTAAAACTGTTTTACGCTTCATGTCGCCTAGGATGCCTTAATGGTCAAATAATAAATTTTGCCCCTTGTTAAAGAAGGGGAGGGGAGGCTGAATTCAATAAAACAGTAGCGTTTCTCATGACGGTAGCATCTGGACAGTCCTCTGGAGGGCCAGGGATTTTCCAACTCATTAGGATCATGTTGTTGGGTATGCCGTCAACATTCTCCCCTAGCCAAGCCAGCCCGGCTACCTTTTTCACCGTTGTGTAGCCGCCAAAATTTATGAAACTGGTCTCCCGTGGAGTGAAGTCAAATATTCCTCTCCCTTCGCTCTGCCTTTCTGCTCTTGGAACGGGGCTTGAATAGCAACATGGAGAAACATTTGCACATCTGGTCCCTGTGCTGGCAGGTTAGAAAAAGAGCAGCGGGGGAAAGAGTTGGGGTTTAGAAGGCAAGAGAGTGAAGGGGAAGAGGTGATGTGTTGTGTAAGTGTATGTTTAGTGGGGAAAAAACTCAGCAATAGTTCCTATGATATAACCAAATGTGTCTAGTGCTGTATCTGCTTTTGAAATTGTGGTGACACTCATAGGCCTTTAGGAAGATGTTAGCTGTCCCAGTCCCTATCAATCTTTGGTGTGACAACTTAAGTGTGGAGGAGAAACGGAAAAAGGAGAGAAGAGGCAAAAGGGAAGAAGATGAAGAAGAGGAGGAAAGCGAGGAGACTGAACTGCTGTGAACTGTATTTACTGTAGTGGACTTCTGCCTGCACATCCAGTAACCTTGTTGAATAGTTTTCGTTCTTGTGGCCACTGTGGTCGTGTCCACACTGTAACGTCATGATGGGACCTGGCCTGCTGTTCTCTGCTGGCTGCTTGCCTTCACACTCGCTCCTCTTTCGCTCTCCTCTCCTCAGCGAAGGCAAAGTCGGGGAGGTAGCCAAGAAGCCCTTATTGTAGTAACTCCTGATGAAAAGCCCACTAAAGTCAGTGCTCTTTATTTTACAGTCTTTAAAGCCATTGGATGTTAAATGTGGGGACTATATTGGAATAAATGTTTAACTGCTAACATGGAGCCACTTTTCTGGCCCTCTGTGCGGTAAAAGTGTTTGCCATCTTAGCCATGGCTGCGTTGTTTCCCCTAGTGTGACTGACTGGCTGCAACTGTTTCTGGTAATGGCTGTGGGTCTGGGAGAATGCTCAGAAGATTCAGATGTGGGTCCAGAAATGGGTTCTGCGTTGGTTCCTTTGTCACCAACCAATACCGATCAGGGCTTTGCCAGGACGGAGCTGACACACTAAAGGCCGACTGTTCAACATGGCAAACAAAAGCTGTTCACTTTGAACATGTGCTTTTTTTCATCCCTCTAGTCCTTCCTCCCTCCTCTCTCGCCGTTTGATGTTTGGGGGTTTTTCAATAGTGGAAGGTGTTTCATATCGAGGCCTAGCTGATAACACAGATGGTCAGTGTCCTTCGCGGGGGAGCCATTTGGGTACGAGATTTCATTCTCTCTCCAAAGGAAATTCCGCAATTCAGCAGGGGGAAAAACTCTACAAAGCTTCAGTTTTAATCTCAAGGTACTGACAGACTGTTAAATGTTTTTCAAAATAAAAAAAAATGGAACTAATCTGGAAAGTCTCTCTTTCTCTGCTTTCATTGGTGGACTCAGATAAAAGCAACAGTCAGAGACTTAAAGTCATTGCAGCTGACTGGAACACAGCCGTTAGGACTTGTAAGACCTCGAGTTACTGTGCTGCTCAATGGCAGCTACAACAGAAACCCAGCAAGCAGCAGGAAAATGTAGCCTGTCTCTGGATCTGCACGCCCGCAGAAGATTGAGTGAAATCAGAAAACAAACCGTAAAATCGTATTTTCCCTCGAGAATCAGACGTTGTCAGTCACTGCCTGTTGCGTGACTGTTTGGTTTGTCACACAACTGTCTGCTGTCTTGCATCAGTTTCTAGCTCCGCTGCAGTCAGCTCAGCTTTGACATGAGCGGAGTTTTCTGCGGTGACACATTATTCCAAGGTTCTGCTTTCCCCCCCAGAGGAGCTCACAGTAGTGTTGTATTTTATTGGTGAGTTCTGCAGAAAACAGTATGTCATACTTTATGTGTCTGGTTGTCTACTAAAAATGGAGAGGTGGTCTGTGGGGATGTGTGTGTGTGTGTGTGTGTGTGTGCGTGTGTGCGTGCGTGTGTGTGTGTGTATATGCATGCATGTGTGTGTGCGTGCATGCCCACATACCCTTTGGCACTTAGCCCTGTCAGCTGCCCAGTGAGGGTTACAACTCTACATGCGTCTTTCTTCAGCTCTGCCCTGCTGCATTCCCTCACTCCCTTACTCCCATTTTTTCCTTAACACAGTCTGCTCTTTCTTTCTTTTCTTTCTTCAAATCAAATGCTGCCTCATCAGCATGATGCGTTTGTCTCTCCCCTTTTTAACCTTCTTTCTGTCTGTCTGTCCTTTACTTTCTTTACTTTTTGGTCTGTTGTTGGTCTTTCTATCATTTCTATGCCGCTCTTTCTGTCTCCCTGTATTCCTTTTCTCACCTCATCTCTCCAATCCTTTCTTTTCTCATTTTTTTTTGTCTTTGCATCTGTCCTGCTGTCTCTATATGTCACTGCATTCTTTCTCTCAAGTTCTCTGTCTTTCTCCAATCCTTTTTTTTCTTTCTTTTCTACATCTGTGTCATCAGTCCCCTCTCTTGCATGTCCTCTATGTTTTACCTCCAGGATACTGTGGTGGTTGGCAGTAGCCGCCATAGTAGCAGCAGCAGTAGTAGTAATAGTAGTAGAAAGGAGCCAGTAATTCCTGCCTACTGCTGCTCCTAGCCACTGCTAACCTCAGAGGCAGCGACACACTGACCACAATGACCTCCCACACACTGCCCGAGTCTGCATGCCATTGTGTGTGCGTAGTGCGTGTGTGTACAATATATGTGTGTAGCATGAGATTGTAGCATGGGGGATGTGTCGTTTATACCAGGGCTGTTTCTCATGGTCTACTATTGAGTGTGTGGTCTAAATGAATGGTTGGATATCCATTTGGCAAGATCCATCTTCCTCGTTTGTAGAAATAGCTGGATGTTTTTTGTAGAAATAGCTGGATGTTTTTTGAGATGATTCATCATTGTTTTTATCGAGCCGTTGTACAACAACTACGTTCCACATACCAGACACCGAACAAAATTGCCCTTTACTTTCTAGACATTTGCCCACGCTGGGCTTTTCTGTGGCTTTGATCCTGACATAATTGCTACCGAAAGCAGCTACTGGAGGGATGAGTACAAAACAACACACGAGAGAGCTTAAGTTATTTTATGACACCAGAAGCCATAGCTCTTGCTCAGCTGAGTACTACTTCACCCTGTTAAAATTATTTTAATGACATATTGCAATATCTAAAAATGTTAACGGCCAAATTAAAAAAGTCGACCCATCCCTCTACATCGCCATGAGCACACAGACATGTCCTCCCATGGCCATCTTCTCCCCTTTGATGATAGCTTCAGTGGACTTTGATTCATTCACCCACATCCCCTATGGACCTGAAGACTATTGCCAGAGTCTTTTCATTTTAGCCTATGTATTTATAACTCTGCACACAGTGGTATTTCACAAAGCGCTCATAAACCTGCAGATGGTCCATCTCTGGTTGGAGGAGAGAGGCAGCAGTTTCCGCCTCAGACAGACGGAAGATAGTTAGATAGGAGGGTGTGTGTGTGTGTGTGTGTGTGTGTAATTGAGAATTATGAGTATGTCTGTATTCTGCGTGTATAGTGTGTCCACAGTGTGTGTCTATAAATGAGTGTTTGTACTCACCGCGTCTCTATAAATATGTTTGTCTGTAGTCTGTCTATGTACACTGTGTCTGTGTGCGTGTATGCGTCCGTGTATGCGTGCACGTGTTTGTGTGCATGTGCGTGTACACTTACCTCCTTCCATGCTTGTGATATGTGTGTATGTCCACTTTTTGTGCATTTCCACTCTTTGTCTCGTTGATCAAACAGAAATTAGCCGTCTTGGTCGTGGCCTTGCATCCGTGACACGGCAGTAAACCCTCCAGACGACACACAGAGAGGCAGGGATCCTCCAGATTTAGAGGAACTGCAGACAACTCATTATAAAAGATGGATGATTTGGCCCTTCAATTCCTTTTAAATACGGCCAGCGGTGGAAATGCTTCATAGCCTGTTTTTTTTTTTTTCCCCCTCTAATTCGCCTGAAGGGGAGTTGTAGCTTAGTAACATCTGACTCCAAGTTCATTGATATTCACCACAAGGACTTCTCAATGAACAGAAGTGGTCTTGAGGAAGAACGATTTTGGTTTTCTGACCCGTCACAGAGTGACAGTTGTAGTAAGCCCGACTTTCATTGTGATTTTTCCCTCATTCAAGACAAGCTCAGATGTTGAATGACCTTCGTTTTTTTTTTAAGATTATAAGGGTCCTCTCTAACAGCACATAATACAGCAGAACTGTATTTTCTAAAGCCGCCCACACAGTGTGTGAGGCATATACATGATGACTTCAAAGCATAGCTTTTAAAAAAGGGGCATTTTTACACTTTGAATTATAGTGTAAGTCCCAGTCAAGATAAAAAGTGATGAACAGGTGGCAGTGCAATCCCAAGTGGAAGCAGTAGCACAAGACACTCAAATGGGACAAAACCTGCACATCCTGATGAAGGCTCTGGGAAATGTCCAGTGTTTAGGCTACCTTCTGTGCTGGCTCAAAATTTCGAATCAACTTTGGTATAATTTTTGTGCTTTGCGTGAGCTACGACATTTCCCCTGAAAATAGATTCAAACCTATTGCAGCCAGGGCAGCTGGTCCCCTGGCTACAGACCTCTGTGGTGGTCTAGGGTGGGCCAAGAAGTGGGGAGAGACCAGAAGAGAGGGGGGAGTGCAGGTGAGAAGTTGGTCGGTGGTGGTGACCAGACCTGCTCTGGATGATTGCTGGGTGATATATGAGCTGTGACATAACTTAAGCATGACAGATACAGGGGAGAAAGAGGGGAAAAGAGGAAGAGAGAAACAATGAAGGAGCAGAATGAAAAATGAAAGAGATGAGAAAGAAAAGAAAGGGAAAAAGGAAAGAAAGAGATTGAAAGTGTGGGATAGACCTCAGTGCCCAGATGTGTTTGGAGTAGGGCCAGGTGTGGACACCGAAGGTCGAGGTGTGTGTCGGTGTTGGTGTGGAGAGGGAACAGGAACACTTCACAAACACAACTGCACATTGGTTCTCTGGCCCTACCTTTGTTAAACCCACACACACACACACACACACACACACACACACACAGACACACCCCCCCCAACTCTTCAAATCCCATATGCGCTCCTGAACTCACAGCATACGATCCCATTTAAGGCAAATGATGGCAAGAATGCTTGGATACAGCGGGCCTATGCTCTCATTGCATCGTGGCTAGAAGCATGTTGATAATAATAGTCCAGGACTTGTACTCTTCACTCATAACTGTATCATTATTTAAACAAGTCTTTTGTTTTTACAAGTACCCCATGCTCATAGATTGGATGGGGAGGTGGGGTGGGCAGGAGGAAAATGGAGAGAAAGGAGTGGAAAAAGAACCTGAGACCGATCAAGGTTACGTCAGGGAGACTTATTTATACTTTTCTTCACACTGATATTTCCCATTGCTTGGAAACAAATGGGATCTCTTAGAGGGCCACGTCAACAACAGTTTTTACGCATTTTTGCACTGCATGAAAAAGGCTGCGTCTGTCATGGCCAGCACTTCATGTCCCTGTGATCTAGCGGCCTTCAGGAGTACGGGTCTGACGCAAATCCCCCTGTGACGCCGCGGCGCAATAAGTGTCGGTAATAGCCCCGTGTTATTGGAGGGAAAAAAGTGTCCATTTTCATATTACTCTTACACCTCTGTAAGCTGATACCTGGTATGTTGTGCGTTTTATGCTGTCTGCTCCCTGAGCCTACTCGTCTATCTTTTTCTCTCAGTCCTTTTCATCCCCCCACCTCTTTCTCTCTTTTGCCACTAAGCAGCTGTTGGTAGCACAAGCCTGGCTATGAGACTGAACAGGGGAGGTTGCACTCCACTCATTTTTCCACTGTTTTCCTGTGCAGATTTTGGCTGACATGGCCTCCTTACACACAACCTTAATGTTTCCCATCTATTACTCAAGACAAGCTAGAGGAACATGCAGCTTTGCCTTGTCACATAACGGACTCATATACTTAGCTCATGGAGATTATTTTGATACTCTGTTTCATTGTTCCACAAAGAAAGTGAAAGAAGGGAGGACAAGAGCCTTTTTTCATGGACTGTGGTTGTCACCAATGTCAGTAAAGTGATGGGAAGCTTAATGAAAACCCTGAGATGTCTGTTTCAACGCAGCCTGGCCTCTCACTCAAGTATCTGTACGTCTTTGAAGAGGTAACTTATTGGTTTGGGAGGAATTTCTGCCTGTCTGCTTGTCCGCTTCACGGATTGACATCAGGACAGGAAGAAAGCAAAAGGGAGAGGAAAGAGAGGGCTTTTTCATCCATACGCAACCTTACTTTTGACATTAAAAACACGTCGTGTCAGCATCAGAGAACCGATAAATAAATCTTGGAACTTGAGACGGTTCTTGTCAATGAAAACTTCAATGAGCCACAGACGGCCCTTGCTCCACTCCTGGTGGATTGTGATGATGTTTTAAGTCAATCCAGACTCGGGCCTTCCTCTTTTCTTTTGTCTTCTTGAAGCTCCCTGCTCTTTCTCTGTCCCTCACTTCAGTCTAGAGCTAATGAGAGAAGCCAAGGGAGTCGATGGAAAACAGAAGTTTGTTGTGTTGCTCTGTCCTGTATTTGGACATCTGATTACATAGATATTTATATATGTTTAAGGAGATGAGAGGGACATGTGAAGAGCCTGAGGCCTGCTTCTCTATCAACCAAAATCTCTGTCAACCCCAACCAAACAGCCCCATGCATACACACACACACACACACACACACATACTTCTCGTGGCGGGTGACGTCAGGCGCTCATCAGGGGACATCAGGCTTGTCATTTCTCACCATCATTCTCCATTCATCATTCTTCCTTTTCCTCACACCGTCCGCAGGCTGCTGGCGAAAGACGATATTTAAAAGAAATCAGAAGTCAACTGAGAGTGCGCCAAGGATTTTCTCTCTGCTGTTGCTTTGAATGGTAGCCCACTTCTCTGTCATGGGAAATAAGATGTGATTCCAGGCATGTTGGAGAACAGGGATGATCCCAGTACAGGATCTGGGGGCTTGGGTTCTATGTCCAACCTTTTATCTCTGCTCTCATAGACAGATGGGTTTCTCGGAGGCATCTTTCCTACCACTAAATCCAATATACCATTGGCACAGAATGGCACTTAAATCTTTGGTTTATTCCAAAGATCTACGATGCTTTTGAGAAACCTGCCTGGCCTGGTTGTTAGTACAGTATAATAGTTTAGTTAGTTAGCTGGCTAAACCTTGAGCTGATGTCATTCTGACTTTGAACACTAGATTCAGCTCCCCTGTGGAGGATAAAATAGGAATATGATATGAAAACCCCCTGCAGTCGTGTTTTATGAAACAACGTTATGGTGGGAAGGTCTTGTAGGCCCATACAATGTGTCATCAATAGGTAATGTGTTAAACAGACCTAAGGAGACAAGTCATGGTATGCTAGTTAAGTCTCTGCATTTTAAGATGTATCTCTCTCTCTAAATTGAACAAATGATGAAGCTAGCTAAGTTAACTGTGAAAATAACAAAATAAAGAAAATAATGATTTCAATAATATGAAATCGTTACGTAGAAGAACAGGTGAGTTGTAGGTGAAAGAGTGATTCAGCACAAGCCTTTACTGTCATCCAGATTGTTATAAGTTATTGTACTGTTACATACATGTTAAAGTTGAAAACGTCTCACCACTTGAACTGAATGATGATCACCAATTAGACATCAAAGGGAGAGCGCCACTGAGGCATGAAACGAGATGTAAGCATAACGGGCTTTATTGCATCCACACCACAGCAGACTGCACTGAATGTTATTAAGGCCTGAATCAGTGACACCCCCAAGTGAATCTGTTTGTATTTATTTCATCTGGTAGTGTCTGTAGAGCTGGCTCCCTGCTGTGAACCAACAGTCCCATCTAAGGGTTGCGACTAGTGCCGACTGAGTGCATAGCTCCACGTCACAAGGCCATAAATTTCCACTGCAACTCCCATTGAAGTGTCTAGGCAGCACCAAAACCCCAGTCACGTCTTGGCTACCACCACACACAGACACAGTCAGCCCCTCTTAAGCTGGGACATAAATATTGATCTCGGTGGATTATTGATAAACAAAAACGTTCCACCGAGTTTCTCTTTTTCTTCTCTTCCCTAAAGAGAGAGAGAGAGAGCCTGTTTAAAACAACGAGTTAGAGTCACAGAGATTTTGAGAGAAACTGAGAGAGCGCAGTAATCCAGGGTTACATTTCAGCGACGGGGGGGCTGGTTTAGCGTCATTAGCTGCGGTCTGTTGTTTCGAGCATCTCTCTCATGGTGGAACCACACTGGCATTCCACGCTGGCTGCTGCTTCAAAGCCAGAACACCCCTGTTTCTTATGCTAACCAAATGTGTCAGGGCAGCATTAGGCTGGGGCTATGGGAGATTGAGAGGCAGGCCCTCTCATCCAGAACTGTGTTTTAATGGCCTATCTCACCACCAGCTAATCGCCTCCTTACAAGTGGCAATGCGGGAATCCTCTACGTCACTGTACATGTTTCTCTGTCACTCGTCACATATGTCTCTCTCTCTCTCTCTCTCTCTCTCTCCCTCTCTCTCTCTCTCTCTCTCTCTCCCCCTCCCTCTCTGTTGTTGCACTATAATTCTTTCTTTCTGTTTCTTTCACTCTCTCTCTCCCTCCCTTACTGTCTCCCAAACCCCACCGCCTAGGCCCATTAGTGTTGGCCAAATTGCTTCCGCATGAAGACTCCTTAATTGTGGTAATTCGGTGGCAGGGAGAACTAGGGTTTGAATGAGTGGAGAACATGTGTCATTGTTTTAGCGGGCAGACAGAAAGGCAGGCAGCACCTGGAGGGGATGGTAATCATGGAAATTAGACCCCCATCTCCACTGCCACCAGCCCTTACACCCTCTTTCTACCAAGACCTCTATAGGCAGCAACTACCACCAGCATATCCCACCGCTCTAACGTCTACCCACTGAGCTGGAAGCAGCCCGGCTGGGCAGTCTCACTGAGAGACTCAGCGTTTTATCATCACCCCACCCACTGAGCTGTGCCCTCCAGCCTGTCTAGCTGTCTGTCTGCCATGTTGTGTGTGTGTGTCTGTCTGTCTCTGTGTCTCTGTGTGTGTGTGTGTGTTCACTTGTTTGCATGCTCAAATGTAAATGCAAGGTATAGGTTGGATTATATCAGTCAGCTATAGAGAGTGGGCATTTGGGCATTTATTCATATGAAAATATTGCATTCTCAAAGGGATCTTTACACTTTTTTTTTTTGGGTACGAGTGATAGTCTCTCCTGTAGCTTGCTTTTGCCCATTGCCAGACCTGTTCCTTCTTGCTGCAAGACTAACCACCCCTCATTCACCTTGTCTATCTCCCTGTCCCTCTCTCTCTGTGTCTGTCTTTTTGCTGTCTGTCAGTGCTTGGCCCGATGCCAGGAGACCTCCTGCTCCTACTTACTGCCTGTACTTCAGCCCCTCCTGACTCAGGAGAGACAGTTATTGTTTCTGCATCAGCATTTAATGGCTCAGCTGGCTGCATTCGGCCTACCCGACTGGTCTGTCTACTGCTCTACTGTCAGCCTTCTAGCTGCTGTGGGCCCTTTGCCAGACTTTTAGTACCTTGGTTCTCTCACCCACGGTCTGTCTTTTCTGTCTGTCTGTCTACCTGCTCATTAGGGTTGACCCATAGTGTACATCCTCCTGTCAACCAATCGTCATCACATTTATAGCAGATACCTGTATTTGTCTATGCCAGGGACCCATTTTTTTGAAAGGTATAGTAGAACTCTGGACTAGTTGCTATTACATGCCCAGTGAGTGTGACTGAGTGCAGTGGAGGTGTGATGACTTGAATTGAAACATCATTTTTACACTTTATTACACATTTCTTACACATTTTTACAAATTATAGTGTAAGTCCTCACAGTCCATTCCCAATAGGGAACAGTAGCACAAGACACTCCAATGGGACAAAACCAACACACCCTGAGGAAGGCTCTGGGAAATGTCCGCTGTGTTTATGCTGCCTTCTGTTCTGGCTTGAAATGAAGTTTAAATCAACTTGAGCATCATTTTTGTCCCACGCTAGGCTACATTTTAAATGACCAAAAATCAAGGTAATTTAAATTGGTGAAGCCCCCTAGCTGGTATGGGTCCCTTCTCAGCCCTTCCTATCTTAAACTGTCTTGCAGAATAGTTACTGGTTCTGCTCGTCTCTCTATATATTTGACTCTATATATTTGACTGTCTGCCTCCTTCTCTTTCCATCTCTGTATCAACCTCTAGTTGGCATAGGCCCAGTGCCAGATTTAGTCCTTTTAGTGCCTCGGCCTCTCCTCTAGCAGTAGAGACAGTTACAGGTTCTGCATCAGCACTTAATGGCTCCGGTGGCTGCTTCCTGAAGTGCCAGAGCAGACATTAAAACCTTTTCACAGAGGCGGCCTTCTGCTTTCCCCCGTAAGATCTTCCCGTGTGAATATCCAAGCTTATTTCCTCAAAAAAAAAAGTTACCCATATCCCCCTTCGTAGCGTTGGAAACAATCATTGTGGAAAAGCTTATTATTTTTGAGGTATTATCACAGCTTTTTAATGAAACTTAGGCTAATGCAAACACTGAGGTCCTTGTTTTAGAATGTAAGCTTGCCCAGTCCAGCATTATAGTTCAGTTGATTTTCCCATAGCCTTCCTCAAAGGAGTGAGAGCAGGACATATTGGAATGCAAAACATGGCTTTCAAGTACGCAGATGTCCTGTAAAACACACACACACACACACACACACACACTCATACACATCCGTACAGAAACACGTGCACACACAAATTACCCAACTATTGAGGTATGCAGAAAGCGTGGTGCAGAAATGTTGCATCCAAATCAAATGCCGCCTCATCAGCATGATGCGTTTCTCTCTCCCCTTCTCTAACCTTCCATCTCTGTCTGTCTGTCTTTCTTTCGTTCTTTCTTTCTGTCTTTCTTTCCCTTCCCCCCATAGTCATTCTTTTCCCTCTTTCCCTCCTTGCTTCCCTCCATCTCTCCCTCTTTCTCTATTTCTCCAGTGTATGTTCAGGATGGCAAATCCAGCTGCCCACAGTTGCCCTGAGAGTGTTTGATGGAGTGCCTTAGCCTCTGGCCCCTAGCTGTGTGTTTATGTACTCCCTGCACCTGCCCTAGCTCAACAAATAACAGCGGCACACACACACACACACAAAATCCTGCCTGCTTTCAACACACACTCATACATGTTACACACATATACACACAAAGCTGAATACCACCACCATTCCAACTCTCCAAACTAACAGCCCCTGTGTTTTTCTTCTTCCTGTGCACCCCTCTTATTTTATAGGCTAACAGCTGGCCAAAGCATTGCCCCCCCCCCCCCCCCTCCAGCAGGTGCATGCTGCCCTTTAGGACGTCTATGTGGGCAGGGTGATATGTTATAGTGATACTTCTCGTGCCAATTATCAAAGAAAAACAGACTCAGAGGAATGGCCTCTGTCATGCTCTTTTAACATCTCCATCTTCTCCAGTAAGACTGAAGGACTGCTGCGACCAGTCAGTCTTCGTGGGAGCCCACTCATCACTGCTGCATTGATTTTTACTCAAGAGCTGGTCTTGGTCTTGGTCTAGATATCCATTCTCTAGTAGGGCTCTGGTATTTAGATGGGGGCCCGTTTTCTCCTGGGTACAGTTCAGGTGTTTTCAAGACACACTCAATAATATCGCCAAATGTCTGGCAGTGTGCCTTTTTATGATCAATATGTGTATATTGTTTCCAGAGGGAGAAGAGGAGAGTGCAGCCATATGTAGTGCCAATGTCTTTCTCCGTCTTTCTTCCTATCTATCTGATTGAGAGAGTGTGTGTGCGTGTGTGTGTTCGTGTTCACACACTTGTACATGTGTGTCTGTGCCTTTATGTGTGTGTGAGCCCGCCCATATGTGCCTGTCTACAGATGGCCTGTATGGTAACTCAACTGTTCAATGGTTTCTGCTGAGAAATCCCATTCATCTGGTAGACATACACAAATAATATATGGTCTAGACTGGAGAAGTAGAGGGAAAGGCAGAGTGAAAAAACATTCAAAAACATAATTCCTGGTTTCTTAAACTATATTCCAGAGTAACACTATGACCACGAGGCCGTGGGCACAAGAGGCAAATTCAGGCGTGTCAGTCAGTCACTTCACTCCTCTGTACCTGTACACTGTCAAACGTCATCACACCGCAGTGTACAGCATTTGACAAAGTGAGATATTCACTTGCTCATTTGGGTCCTGGGCTGAAATAGTTCAGGAACTTCTTCCGTTTATCATCTAGAGAGAGACAAGCTGGTGGACAGACAGACAGACAGTATTGCTCTATTTGACCTGTACCTAGACAGAATAAGTGGCAGGCAGGGAGACAGAAGGAGGCTTATTAACGTTCCCATCTTCCATCTGGGCTGTTAGAGGGCCTCTCAGACGGCAGGTGAAGAGGTTGCTGGGTAATTTGTCTGAGGGAGAGGAGGGAAGTCGGCGATTAGGGAAAGTTCTACAACAAATCTCATCCTCTGTAGCCCCCCACCTCCAGGGTCAGACTCAAACAATTTCTGCAGTTGCCTGTAATTCCCCCGGATAACCATCTTCTCCCTGTATCTACTTCTGTCCCTCCATCGTCCTTTCTTTCTTTTCTACCTAGTTACAACTATATTAGGTGTTTTGGATTAACCACTGCAAACAAAAACAACTATATTCCCCCTTTTTTCATGCATGGGTTGTTGGGTGAGCAGGTAATTTATCTGTAAAACAACACACCACCAACAAGTTACCTGTGTTCATGCAGTGTCCAAGCGGTTGAGACGTAAAGAACTGATGGAGTGATCCGTCAGCAGAGAGAGAAAAGTTAGCCAGGAGCATAGAGGTGGAGGGAGAGGCGTTTTGAGGAAAGAGAAGAAGAGGATGCTGAGAGGAAAGAGGTGGAGGTGGATGACGGCCTAGAAGTCCAGACATGTCACTGTTTTCTTGTGTTGTGTTTTAAACAGCAGAGGTCTGGCGGGGCTCCAGAGGCTGCTCCAGAATAATGGACTGGAGAGCTTCCAGAGAGCGGCCAGCGTCTCTGGTAGCAACACTCCTCTGCCTTATTAATACAATACCTACTAACTCACCTGTAGGCATTAAATCACTGGCATCCCTCATCATTGTGTTTTCTCCCTCTATCGTTCTGTCTTTCTCTGTTTATCTTTCTCTCTATGCTCGCTGTAAAAAAAAAAAGGAAAAAACCTTTTTATTGGGCCAACACTTGATGGAAAAAAAGCACCAGCGAGTCGTAAACCCAGTCAAGAAGTGCTGTGGACACTTGTAGGAAATGAAGTGCTGTGTCTGTCTGTCTCTGTAAGGGGGGATTATTTTGAGAAGTAAAGCCTTATTGGAACAGGTGATGTAAGAGTTTGATGTGATTCCCTCGGACAGTGCCAGCTCACTGGAAGAATGTAGCATGCGATGGATGGATCCTCCTCTCTCCCCTCAACAGGCGGTTTGGCAATGAACTCCCGAAACCCCACAGTATCCTTTACCCGTCCGTCCGTCCCTCCCTCCTCCTCCTACTGTTATGTGTTTGAAATATCCTCTCACCATAGAAATAACATTGATATATCATAATGGTGGGTATGTAATCCCCCCTTTGCCACAGTGCAAACAGTCTCAGCTTGGAAAGATGGCAGGCGGAAGGTTCTTCCACACTAGGCTGCCATTAAGAGAAATAATCATAGAGCGAAGAGCACTTGAGGATCTCTGATGTAACGCTGGTGTTAGTTGAGTTGTAGTTGACGCTAAGCTGGAGCCAGGGATAACTGTATTGGATATTGTTTTGGAAAGATATATCCTTTATATTGGCCTATTACTCATACTCCTAATAGTCCCTGTTATTTAGCTTATAATGTTTAAGTCATTCCGCTAAATGGATTTAATGGGAACCTGTAAAACATCTAGAACAAACACTGACAATTTAAGGGGTTTCATCTCTTTTAATATCCTTCCTGGACACCTTTTTAAAATAATATGGCTGTGACGTTGGGATTTTGCTTAGTGCAACCAAAAGCCTGTAAGCATACTGTAAATATTTTCAGTGGAAACTTCTCAAAGGGATAAAAAATACAATCAAATAAAAAGTGCCTCCGTATAAATCTCCAGACACTCATAGATCAATACACATAGCAAAAAGTCATTTACTGGGGAGCAGCATGTCAGGTTAGCAGCAGAACTAAGCAGTTAGGTATTGATGAAGTCTTAGCTTCCTAAATGATTCATGATATTTTGATTCACAAAATATGACAAATCCGGTAATAGTACTCAATCAATTTCAAATAACATTGGCCTCTATCATAACATCGCATGAGATAAGTGAGCTTTTAGGGTCTGTTCCAGCGCTTTTGGAAAGGGAAAGCCCCCTCAATGTTGACCCTGGAAACAGAGGGCACACCCGGCATCCCCGCCAGAGCCCAGTTAACAGTCAAACACAACACGCTCGGCCTGCCCAAGATGATATTTGTATGCAGGAGCACCTGGTTTCTCAGGACTGTGGGAGAGAGGGGGAGGGGCAACAAAGGGGTCAAGAACAATTAAAGGCCAATCAAGTGTTTAACGAAGGCACGGCAGCGGTGTTTAAACCTGTCGGACTGCACTCCATTTTCGCTTTGTTTTTTTTATTAGGTGTGAAATCTCCGAGCCCGTCGCCGACTCTTGAGGGCTCGGTCCAGAACGTGGAGCTGAAGTTGTGCAGCCGTGCGACGGTGAAATGCGCCTCGGGAACCGTGGGAGCTGTAAAAGTGTGCGCCAGGACCCCAGGTGTGTGCAGCTGTGCCCTGTTAAAACTTTACTGCCTGTGTAGGAGGGAGAGAGTGAGCCCGACTAGGCTCTTCTTTTACGTTATTTTTCTTTTACTTTTACACACTCCTCATCCTCTCTCTCCCTCTCTTTCTCTCTCTCAGTCTCTGTCTTGATTTCTGTCCAGCTATGTGATTCAGTCACTGTTTTCTCCTGGGGCGCTGTCATTGGGCCCAGGCCATATCTTTGATGGCAAGGAGAGTGTACATTGATCTCCATGTTATTGGAGCTAGAGTCATAGCATAGAGTTCACAAGGTCACACTGTACTCATCTCATGATGTCAGGCAGATTATAAACTCTGTTCCAGCTCTTGATATAAAGATGTTTTTTCTTCTGAATTCAAATCAATCTATGGTCCTTATCCAAGTGCACTCTCATACCTTGACTGTTTGGATAACAGTGTGTTAAAATTTCTCCTTCTTGCCTTTATAACAGACAAGTTGGTTCTACGTTTTCACCTGGTGCTTTCACACTGTTACAGCGTATGCAACAATTTTCCTGCTGCTGTAGCTGCAGTAGAAGGAGTGAATGTAAAGCCATGAAACACAGAGGAAGAATGAAGGTTATTTGGCAACATTTCGGAGCTAAATCATTGTCTTTTTTTTTCTTCTCTTCTTCCTCAAGCTCAGTGCAGTTACGCAGTTGTTTAGTGTAAGCACCTATCTCTTCACTCAAGTAAAACATTCAGGACAAGCTCTTGGCAGTGTTTGTATCCTTTTTTATATCCTTTCTGGCCACATCTTTAAAAACTCTTCCTCGCTTATGTTTTCTAGCTCAGCAGAGAGTGCAATGTAAAGACAATAATGAGAAATTGGGGTCACTGGGCAGTTTGGAATGTACTGATTGTCCTCGTCCTCTTCTTGTCCCTCAGGTTCAGCGGAGGGGGTGAAGGAGAAACTGGTTCCTCTGATCCAGGGCCCGTCTGACACCAAGGAGCTCCATATGAGCCGCTGGCTTAATGAGATCCGCAAGCCTGAGTCCCTACTGGCCCCTGACCTGCTGGCCTTTTCTGTTCAGGTGCCACAGCAAGGAGACGACTGCAGGAACTCAGGTAGAAATCATTGAAACACTTCATGCGAGATTCAGATGACTTTGGAGGTGTCTGATGCTTGCATGGCGATTTACCAGAGGGCCAGTCCACGAGTTCACCTGACTCAACTTTCACATGGAAGAACCATCTAAATATCATTCCAGTCTCTCCTCTCCTCTCCTCTCCTCTCCTCTCGGCTCATTGGATCCTTGCACATTGATCGTTGGCGGAATTTCTTTCGATATTTCAATTTTTCAGCTGATTTTCCGGGTGGTGGTCATGGTGTTTTGGATTTCCGACGAGCGCTCCTAGTCCATATTCCATCTAATTTATTGGTGATCTAATGCAAGTTTTTCGGTTTGTTTACCTCGTCATATTTTCCCTCTTCCCATAATGTCATGCAGTGCCCCTCTACCATTTATTTGTTTAGTAAAGCCAATAAGTGTTTTCCACTCCAGTATCCTTGAGGCAGGATTGGCAACTCAGCATCTCTTTACAGGCTCTGTGAGTTTTCTAAACAGCAGTTAGTCTCTGTCAGCGTTGGGCTGAGCTAAGCTGAGCTGGCTAACAACAGCTAACCACTGGAGGATTGCTGTTGAAGGCTGCCCTGATGTCAGGTTTGTGATTGCGTTTTTAGACCACAGATCAGCTCTCTGGTGTCAGTGTGTGGGTGTGTGTCTGTGTTGGGAGGGTGTTGGAGTGTCCAATGTTCAGTATCCACAGAAATGCTACCCAGATACTAAAAATACGAGATTCAAATGCTCAGTGTGCTGTACTGCTTGATTTAGTATGTTGGATACTACAACTACAACTCGGTGCGTCTCAAATATGTCTACAGTAGTAGTAGCCAGGTATGTCCTCACCCATATGGTCTCCAGTGTTTGGAAATGCTCTGGTAGTTTTTTGCTCCATGAGTGAGGTCATGAATATCAGTATGTCATCACTGGCTTCCCCTGGTATATATGCATCCCCGTCCCTGTCAGCTGCAGCCGGTTCGCCGAACAGAAGATGTCAGGCAGCCCTGCTGGGCTCCCAGGGAAGATTGATGCCCCTGGAAGAAGATGTACTTGACAGTCCCTCCTCTGTCACGGCCCTCGCTTGTTCACCTGTCTCTTAAAGCCCCTGAAAAGTGAGTCTCTCAAAGTGCACTCTGGGACGTTATCCCACCAACCCCCTCCTGGCTCACTACAGATACAGGAGAGGAGCCTGGGGATGACAATGTAAAGCAATACACCTCAAGTATTAGTCTTCAGAGTTGTCTTCGGAGCCACAACTGTACATCACTTTTAATACGGGGCTGCGGAGATTCATTGTGTGGCCTTGACTTAAACCCCAAAGCCCGGCCCTGAATCACGTCAGGCCCCGGGACCCTAAACATGTCAGCGTTGAGATGGAGACAGAGCTGGCCTCAGGTGGTTTCAGACGGTGAGGAGAAGCTACAGCTGTATCTTAAGGTATAGTGAGGTAAGAAGATAAGAACGGTTTACAGAGAGAGGATTTGGGAGGTCATCCCTAACCAGGAATTCCATTGCTATTGAATGTCACCCAGTCAATCACCGTCGCATTGCTGGTGAAAACAGCACCAAGGCAGTACTATAAATTGCACACATGTAAGGCAAGGAAAAGCTTATATTGTACTGACACTCAGTTTGATAAATGCTTGGATGGTAGTTGAGTATATTTTCTGAAAGTTGCAGTGACTTGAGAGTAAATTTTAAAAGCAGAGTGGATCTACCCCTTTACAGCCCCACAGACATAGATAGATATTTTCAGGAACTACGGTAAATTCTATTTAGTGCTCAGCCTCAGACTATTACTTTGATTTAGAGAGCATATTATTTCAGCAAAGCAATGGCTCATAAAGACAGTACATATTTTTGAATATTAAAAGCTGATTTGAACACAAACCAGAAGACTGAAAGGAAGCGAAGAGAGGGGGAGAGAGAGAGATGATGATGGAGGCAGGGGTGCCGGGGGTGGTGGTGGGTGGACTCCCAGAAGCACTGGATATATCTCCAGCAGATGTGGAGTAGTGGAGGCCTGCACTCCTTCTCATCACTGCTCCGCTACTCTCTTCCCCTTTTTCCCTCCTCTGACTGTTCTCTCTCCTTTTCTCTCAGATCTCTCTCTAGAATACTTTCACACTTTTACTGTCTCTACTTTTATAGTTTTACTGTCTCTCTCCCTCTGCTTTACTTTTCTACAGCACTAGCAGTAGAAGAAATTCACCCCACCCCAAGTAATCTGGATGAAAGTTAGCAAAAGCATGCTTCCCTTCTCCAGAGTTACAGGGAAAGGTTTCAAATGAAGAAACTGAAAGTAAATGATTTAAACCTGAGCCTATCTGTCTTTATTCAGCCTTGAGTCCGTTCCTGTCAAGCCCAGACCAGTGATTTGCTAGGTTTCAGTGCTTTTCAGTACGGAAAGAGAGCACCTCAGAACAGCTGACACACACACACACACACACACACACACACACACATACACACGCACAGTATTTCTGCCAAAAAGCTTTCTTTTATCTGCAGTATACCTGTCAATACCGGGGAGACTGGAGACAGGCGTAGGGCTGGACAGGAACAATTCCAACAGGCTTTTGTGTGTGTGTGTGTGTGTGTGTGTGTGTGTGTGTGTGTGTGCGCGCGTATCTGTGTACGTGTGTACAGGCACGTCTGTGTTTTGTATGGAGGTCAGGCTTATATCAAAGCTGTGGGTCAGTCCACGTATCCCCTCTCCCCCCTGTCACCCAGAGGGTCACTGGGAGCCTGTTAGTGCGGCGTTAATGGAATGATGGATGCAACGCCTCTCTCAGCCAGAGATGAAAGGTGGAGTAGCAGCGCTCTAAATGGGCTGCACCCCTCGCTCCCATAGGACCGGCTCGGAGGCTCAACATTTTGTGATCATGACATTTCTGAATCGTTGGAGCACTTGGCTCCGGCATCAAACGCATTTTATTCCTCCCATGTGGCTCTGTTGATTCTATTTAGCGAATTCTTAAAACGTGATCGTTATACGTCGACCGGGGAGGGGGGAAGGCAAAGCTAACTCCTTACACCATAGACATACTGAAGACATTAAGATATAATGAGCCACAATCAACTTTTATATTCTATTTTACATTTGATCAGTGACTTCTGGTTTTTGTAGGGATTCAATGCAGAGCACGGCGGTGCTGTGGGATCTGTCCGCCCAATTCTCAAAGCATAATATTTATCTAAGGAAAGAGAGAAGAGCTTATTGGTAATCAGCATGATGCTACTGACGTGTACTTTTGTGAGCGTGTGTGTGAATATATATCCGTGTGCCCATGTGTATGCCTATGTCTTGTGTCTTGTTTGTGTGTCTCGGTGTGTGTGTCGTTGACTATAGTTGGTCGTGAGTTGAGGGAAGCCAAGCCATCAGCGTTTCCCCACTGGTCATGTATGTGTGATCTCTGTGCTCCCTCATCTCTTAAAGGATGTGACAGGCTCTGGAAGTCACCAGGCTCTTTACTTATGGATTCTTCAATTCACCCCAGCAGCCATTTCCTCCACATCGTACATTTTCCCTTTTCGTCAGAGGCCAGAAAGGCCCATATCTCGGAGGTCGCTTTTAATACGTTTGGTTTAGTAGACAACGGTGTTGAAGCTAGTAGCCAAACACATAAGCAAGCATAGCGTGTTTGTTGTATCTGAGCTCCTTCCTGTGACACAGTTGTCTTGCTGAAACATTTTTCAGAGCACATTTGGGATTGTTAAATTTCATTGCGCTGAAATAATGATAGCCTAAATAATTGAATGTGTAGTCCAGCGTTTTAGTGGCTAGTCTGACATGTGTTCTAACGTCTTTCTCTCTATCTCTGTTTCACTCTCTCATGCAAAGTGAATTCACATTCAGGAGATGAGCCGCCTTCAAATCTGGCCAGTGACATCTGTTTTCTGTCTAATTGTTTACCAGTGAATTAAAACGAAATTCCAATTTACTTAGAAAATGAAGAGCGTGGGTTGGGGTGGGGGTGGGTGTGGGAGGGAGTCCCTATACACTTGCAGAAACTCCTGCAGATCCAGACTAATGTGTTTTCGTTTAGCAGAGCTGAGGTTGGAACATTCTAATAAATTAAACACAATTAAAGGCGTGGGTTATATCGCGAAAGAACTGAGAAGTGCGTCTTTGAAATTGCCTCTTTTATGGATCCAAAGGCGTATAATAATTTCATATTTCGCTGTTAACCCTTTGTGTTACAACGTGACAGTCCCAGATGACTTCTCCTAATTGAGCAGTCGTTCCAGATGGACCCAACAACGATAAGATTTATTTGGCAGTCGCAGAGTACCACTTCAGCCAGCAATTCTGCCCTTTTTTCTTTTTCTCTCTTTTACAAGAACAAAACATGACTCATGTGTGTGCTCTGTGTTATGACACAATGAGTAATGAGAAATCAATGCCGTGATTAAATAAGATGAAAAAAGAAATTGAGGGAGAGAGCAAAGAAGGAAAGAAAGAGAGCGGGGAGAAAGAGAAGGAGAAGCAGTGAGGCTGTGAAGCCCAAGCAGGGTGGTAGTTGCTTCCCAGCCCCCCAGAGCTGAGGCAGGGATGCATGTGGGGTAGTTCGGCTGGCTGGCAGGACTCAGCAGGGGTGCACAGGTCAGTCCTCCACATGGGCCCAGCTGAGAGCCAGGGAGATGTCATCCTCCACCAGCACACACTAGGATATAAGCCGGCATTCCTGCACTGGTATTAGATCTATAAATTATTTCTGAATTTAATAGAGTAGCGCAGTGCTTCAGAGGATCAAGGATCACTAGGACCAGAACCCCTTGGCCATTTCCTTCATAATGACCTCCAAGGCTAGACTGATTGTAAATTATCATTGCTACTCAAGAGAAGGCTTGATAATTTTGATCCCCGGACAGTGGCTGGCTGGCTGGCTGTCCTCCTTGGACTAGTCTGGCGCCTGTCACTGCTGATGGATGGGGAAGACTAAAGGGGCCTTCGACGGGGCCAGTGTGGGGGAGTGGAGGGCAGAAGGGCGTGTGAGGAGCTGGGGTTTATGCTGAACTTCGGGGCGGGCCAGCAGTCTGCAGGTGTTCCCCCCCGCTCCCACCCTCCACTACCCCAACTTTCTCCAGAGGAGGAGGGGGAGGAGGGACGGACGGTCGGTTGGGCTTTATGATCATAGAGAAAAGAGAGAGAGAAAGAGAGAGTGAGAGAGGGATTGCATGTGTTCTCCCCAGGCACGCCAGCAGCTGCGAGACAATGATTTATGCTTTTCTCAGAACTCTGGGATCTCAAAATGTTACATTTAATCAAGCACACTGAGAGCAGAGCAAATGTTAAAGATGTTCCCTATAAAGCCCTCCAGTTTTGATCTCTTTACCATACCCTGGGAGCTGTGGGAATAGGGGAACAAAGTGATCTTTAATCTTAATTTAAACATATTGGAGGGGATTATGAAAGCTACATGGAATTAATCCTTGGAGAATGCCCTGGCCGCTGTAATACTAAACATATTTAGTTCCCTAATAGATTTTAAACCTGTTTTCTCCCCATTACTGTTCTTAGATGAGACAGATGGAAGGAAGGGAATGTTTGAGAGTTTGTGGGTGTTTATACAGAAGTTAGTCCAAGTTTGATTACATTTGTAATAGTGTTATACAGACTCTTCATGTGGTGTTGTGATTAAGCTCTGCAACACTGATCTACAGTGTTTAACGCTTTGGAAACATACAATTATTGCGGTAGGATTTGAAAAGTGTCACTTTCACATGCATGTACATGCAGCCAGAATGACTCATCAGTGCACATACTTGGATCACAAACGGTTGATGATGATTGTATGATTTTTGGCAATTGTATAAAACCTACATTTGTTGGTGCGTGCATTTTACGTACACCAGCAACTTGTGTGGGGACACATGTAATTTGTGTGTGTGTGTGTGTGTGTGTGTGTGTGTGTGTGTGTGTGTGTGTGTGTGTGTGTGTGTGTGGCAGTCAGGGACAGGTGGGATCTTACAGTACCTTATAGACCCAAAGACTAATGAGAGCAGGTGGGAATGGAGCGCCGGCTGACTTTGATCTGACCATTCCACACACACATACACTCTCTCACACACACGCCTACGCAAACAAAGGCGCATGCATAAGGACATACGCTCTTTGCCTGTCCTGCTCTGAAACTGTAGCCCTTGTATAGGCTGGACTGACACCATAGATGGGGTGTGAATTTGGGGTCTCCCTTGGTAGTCTCCTCCATTACAATCTTTCAAAGGCCTGCCGTACTTTCATACGTCCATCCATCATGCTCTTTTTCCCTCCTTTATAAGCATGTGTTCACTCACTCCACTGAGTGTTAAATCAACAGTCTGGCTTTGTCTAAGGCAGCTACTTGATGACTTTAAGCTGCTGGCCTGAATTTCTTCTCTGGCTGGTAGACCTAGGCAGAATAGTAGTAAAAATCCACTTTGAGTCCTTGAAGGAAAACACAAGGAGCAATTTATTTACCTCATCTCGTAAGTGGCCGGCTTTGTTGTCAGCTGTTGAGACCCGAGCAAACCTTTTCCTTTTTAATACCCAAGAAAAAAAACACGAGGAGTGATTGATTTCTTATCTCGCATGTGATGCACCTAACTCTGAGATTGTTTTGATTTCAGTCAATGTCTGGTGTCCACTTTTGAGGTGTTTGGCCTTATTGAAATAGTACTGGAATTCATGGTATTATAGCAGTTCAATAGTAGTTCATTACATTTTAATACTAGAGAAAAAAACATGGGGATTGCTTTTTTTTAAATTTTAGGTTTTATCAATGTAAAACAAACACTCAGTACGTCACTCGAACAACAAAAAAACGAATCATAGCACTTCGACATGCTTGTATTATCCTATCTCACTCATTTGTCCAAAGTTTCTTCCAAGATAAATCAGACACACCTCAATATATTTGAAACTATATTGAAATACGTTTTACACAAATTTGCTTACAGGAGTCGGCCCTTAATGTTGCCTTAACATGTCTTCACCCAACAGACATGACATTGTAACAGTCGAGCTCATTGGCCTCTTTTTAGTTTTGGCTGCCCTCGCCCCTGATGCTCTCCAAATAAGCAGTGTGCATTGAGGTGTAATGATTGTTAACAGACAGATTGTCAAGAATGTGTCATCTCCACTGACAGTAGGGTTTTTCCTGCAGACGGTTACAACAGGACTTCAGTATGTGGAGAGAAATTGAACCCCATTCGCTGGTAAAGGGCTAGAGATTTTATTCTAAAAGGCTGATTTTTGAATCCACAGGTGACTGCAGTCTATACATTAAGCTGTTTCTGTCACTCGTGAATTACCTACTGTTTCTAGACTCTAGAGTTTTGTTCCAAAAGGAAATGCCCTTAGGCCCACTACAAATTTTGGGTCTATATCCATAGTTTAAGAAAGAAGGCTGTTGAGTGTGTGCATTGCTAGCTATCCACATTATCAGTTGTAAAGATGGAAGAGCAAATATACAGAATGTGTCCAGATGTGCAAATATGCAGTGTAAGATTTCAGTTTCCAGTTTTGCTGCATACCGATTCAAATAGACACTGGACTAATCCACACAACCAATGAACAGTGATTTTTTTTTCTTCTGCATGAAACCAGCCAAAGAGAGCACATTCTATTTTTGTTTATTTGTTTAAGTGCCCCACAATGTCCCTTAACAAGCTTTTTAACCTTCCAGGCAGTGTGTGAAGCAGAGCAGGTAATGTGGAGATTAGACCCGAGGGAACCCACTCAGCGCCGGCTATTCAGGTCAATCATGGCCCATTACTGGAGCTGTTCATCTGTGAAGTGTTGGGCTACTTAGGCCACTCTCACAGTGCTTAAAGCCTGGCTGGAGTGTGAGGTTGAGGGGCAGGGGGCAGGAATTGGGGACACTCTTGAGGATGGGGACAGAAGCTGATACTGAGGCTAGAGCTGGGCTTGGGTTGGAGTGTGACTGGGGCTAGAGCTGGTGTTCAGGCTAGCCTCCACTTTCACATGATATCACGGCTCCCAAGTGGCTATTTGCCAGTGGTTGTTTTACAGGCGCAAGGTTGGCATTAGAGCATGGACTGGAGACTAGATTAGATTAAAGTACACTTTATTGATCCCTGTGGGGAAATTGGGTTATTGCAGCAGCTAGGTCAAAGCATACAGCAAAGAAAAAACAGGATATACTGTAAATAAGAATAGAGCAAATATGAAATATTACAAGACAGTACAACACTAGAACATGTAAGGTGAAAATAGAGGAATGTAAAAAATATGAAAATATACAAATTTCTAGCATATAATCAGTTGCTGGGGATAAGGCAGGGACATAATCTTGAATATGAGACTGGGATAACAGAGATGGAGCTGCAAACTCCAAACTCGGGACTGGCTGTAGCTGAGGGGGATGCAGTGGTCATCCTTGGGGCTTTCCTGGAGTGTGTGTGGGTGAGTGAGAGCGAGAGAGAGTGGGAGAGAGATATTCAGCCTGTGAGTGTGAAGACGAGTCATTCAGGTTGCTGCTGGTTCTCATCTAAACGTTGACATCTAGGTAGGACAAGTAGGGAGAGAGAACGAGGCTGAGATAATTGGCCTTTTTCACTGTGTGAAACTGGAGCCAACGTGGGCTCATGAGGTTCATTAAGATGATCTCTGACTGCCTTTAATGGCTACAAGAGGAGCGTCTCCTTTATCACCCTGGGTGTGAACTTCGACTCTTCAACCCTGAGATTCTCGAAAACAAGGAGGGAGTCTTTGAAAATGAATGGCAGCGCTTTGATGTTTGGGAAATAGATGGGGAGGATTTCACTTATCATGAGTTATTATTTTCTAAACAAATTGAGACAGCGCTTTAAATGATCCCCCTTCATTCGCTCTGACGTTCTGATATGCAACATGTTCCTTTATCAATCATGGGATTTGAAGTCTTAAAAGAAGTTACTATCTCTCTGTCTCTCCATCTCTCGGTCTCCCGGTCTCCCTCTACTTCTCTTTCTCCTCCTTGTTGGGGTTGGGGGGGGGGTTGCCCTTGGCTACTGAACAGCTGGAAAATAGTGATCTAGCTTGTCAGCTACTGGGTGTAATGTAATTCCCAAGGCACCCTGATTCATTTCCCACTAAGGTGCAGTTCATTTTTAATGTTTGTCAGCTAGACACTAGAGCCTGACGTAAGTCCACTCAAGAGCTCAACAATACCCCACCCCAACTCTCCACCCCCCATCGTTTCAAGTACCCAAGTGACTTTAGAGTTATTACAATGAGTAATTATAAATTAAGCTCTTTGGAGAGAGAGGCAGAAAGAAAAAGAGAGAGCAAGCCACGTGACTTCCTGCTCCTCAAAGTGCTTTGCCAGCTGTATCTTTTAAGATTCTTCATCTATCATTAGTAAGTACAGAAAAAAGGAGAAAAAAAAGTAGTTTTCAGTAGTTTCAAGGGGCCTTTTTGTGTGTGTGTGTGTGTGTGTGTGTGTGTGTGTGTGTGTGTGTGTGTGTGTGTGTGTGTGTGTGTGTGTGTGTGTGTGTGTGTGTGTGTGTGTGTACGTGTGTGTGCTGTTTTACAAATTTGTGTGTGCGTGCGTGTGCGTGGAAAGAAAGCTGTCTATGGCAGTCAGGCAGGTGGGATCCTTGGCCATATAGACCCAAAGTGTGTGTGGATTGAACCTGTGTGCGTTGTGTATGTGCTTTTTGAGCTAGCTTGCTAGCTGCTTACTGAAGTGGACAGCACTAATCCCTGGTTCGCCCTGTAGCTTACAAGCTGTTTACACTTTATCCAGTCCTGGGTGGAGGAGGTCAATTTAGTTAACCTTATCTAATTGAATGTTGTCACTGGATCAAAGGTCGCTACATTCCACACAGTCAGATCAAACATTGCACAGCACAATCAAAACAATTGGCTTCCCCGGATCACCTAATCAGGGGCTTGGGCTTTTATTCTCACAAATTAGAGGGGATAATGTCCAGATTTACTGCTAAGAGCCAGGATACTGGCTCATGCTATGCACACTTAGATGAGTTGTCATTTGGCATATGCTGCAGCACTGCAATAATAACAGCACATACTGTAAAGTATGCTATATGTTAACAGGTTCAAACCTATGAACACATACCCTTTGATGCATTCTGTCTTGTTGGCTACATGAGACCATTTTTAATTGAATGAACTAATTCTTAAATGTTCATGGGCTTAAACTGTTCTGCTAAATATAAAAGGTTGCCATGTTTTTAACATATTAATGAGTTAATGGGAAATTATACAGAAACCTCTTCATGTCCTTGATGATGATTTGATTTTTAATGTGCTGTCTTTTGATGTTTCATGACTAAATTGCACAGATGTTCCGACGCTAAAGGCTGCGGTTAGTAAATGCCTTCTGATAGAGAATTTTGCTTTCTATCGCCGGCCCATCTTTGCTGACAGAGGGAAACATTAATTTGTGGTGGCTCCTTGTTCATTACAGCCCCCAGTTTATCAGTGTGACAGTCTGTCTATGAGCCACTGCTCTGTCTTTCATCTCTCATTACTGCTGTTCCAGCTATGAGCGAGATCAACCGCCACCGCCTCCAGATTATTAGAGGACGGTTACTGATTCATACTCTGCCAGGACCAAAGTCGTATACAGGCTAACCAGAGTTCAGATGGATGGCCGGATCGACCGGCGGAGCAGCACAGCGGCTAGCTGGCTAGGGCCCTGTGCCGGTAGCAAAACCAATATGTGCCTCGTCGCTTGAGTGCCCATCAGAAAACACGAGGTGGGCGTGGGAAGGGGATGAGAGCCCATTAGGTTCTTCACAGCTCAGCCACCACGACACGCCTCCCCTCTTATACCATGCCCTCCCCTCACCTCCTCTCCTGTCCATTACGCTCCTTCACCTCCACTCCCTTCCCATTCTGGGCCCAGCACTCACTTTCCCAGGCTCTGCTGATGCCCAAATCAGCCAGTGTGCACACAGAGGGCAACGTTTTACCACATAGAGCAGCAATACTAGCTCTTCAAAAGAAAGGAGGAGAGAAATATTAAAAGTTAGTAGGCTAAACACAATCCCACATAAAACAGCAGTGGTGAGGGTGAAAAGATGACGAAGGGGGTGGGGTGAGGCGAAATGGGATGTAGGGGTGAGAGGGGGTAAAGACAGTATTTTCTGGGAAGTGCCTTTTGATAGTGATGTGGGGGTTATTACTGGAGCAGTTTGTTAGGCTGTAATTAATTAAACTAATTCGGGTGGTGGGGGATGGGATGGGGGGAGGGGGGGAGGGTTCTCAGGCCAGGATGGAATGTGACACTACCAGCACCATCAATGTTTCCCATCTAACTGTCTCTCTCTTACACATACACACACAGAAGAAACTCAGTACTACTAATTACAAGGTCGGCTCTGTTGGTGCAGCCAGCAAAGAGCACAGCTTCAGCATCGTACAGGGAAACAGAGTAGAATGCCAGAATGAGGATTACGCAAGGCGTTGTTTGCAGCATGCTCTCTGTTGTTCAAAGTGTATTTCTTTCTTCCTTCTAAAACCGCGCGATTTGTCCCAGTGACAGACAAACTGAAGAATGGCTTCTCGGAGTCTTCACTCTGTCGTCACATATTTATCCCCTTCAATGTGGAGGCAGGTCCCCCCCGCCTGCAAATTCTGTAATTCTCCTCATTTTGTGTGCAGTGGCCTCATTTGTCTTCAGAGTCCCCCCTCAGACCTCACAGGAACATCTTCAGCGTCATTTCCCAGAACAGGACCGAGAGTCAGGCTGGGGTGAAGTGTAAGCAGGTTTAACCAGATAGCTAGTCAGTGATGCAGAACTAGATTTAAACCACAACACACAGTGAGTAAGGGTCCGCCAGTTTGGGCATAGGAGCTACTGTGCTGTAGGCCAACAGGCAGAGGGAGAATATTTAGAATTATGTTTTCTTACCTTGTAGTTATTTCAATAGGTCAAGATGGGTTTCCTTTTGCTGCATCTAACCCAAGAAACAGCCATTTCTGTAACATGCTGCATGACTTGACTCAAAAACTTTCCTCAAGTCTCTGTGTACTTTATGTTCCTCTCTGCCACTTCATTTGTTTTCCTTTTCAGGTTATTTATTGTTGTTGTTTTTTCATTTCCCATTTAGGATTGTTTATCCTGATGCGGGAACCCTGATTTACACTTTGCTCGTTGGTGTTCAGTTTGTTTATGCCGTCTTTATTTCCACACGCATGAGTAAGGCGATGAGTGTTATAAAACAGTCCAGTCATTGTTCCATCACGGCATCACATGCACGTGTGCCCACACACATATACACACACAGAAATTAAATTTCTGCCTATGTGGCTTCCACATGTCATTCAGCCGTCACCACTTAAATTGAACAAACAATTACTTTCAACAATGTGACTGGTCAGGGGAGACCAGGGAGACCAGGGAGACCCGGCCAATGCAAGTGTTCCCTCTGTCACCCTCCACTATATGATTAGAGTGTGATGGATGTCTGTGGAGCACAGTGTGGATGAGGCGAGACTTTCATATAAAGCCTATTAACGTTTCAGCTTAGTCTACTGGGATTTAGTCATATGTTTGCAGAATTTGATTTAAACGTGTAGAAATAGCAAAAATGGGCCTGGTTGGCTTTCATTTTAACTCATTACACAGAGTTATATATATATATATATATATATATACATGTATTGAGCATGATGTAGTGGTCTTTGAAGATGATGCCAATGCATAGTGTCATCCCAAACACCTTTGTCAGAATATTTGTAAGGAAAATAGGAGATCTTAATGGATTTTAAAGTGTCCTAGTTTCAAATGAATTACATCATTTGACTTTTTTCTTTTAACCTTTTGTATATTTGACTTCTCCTTTACTCTTCAATTTTATGATGAATGCCACATATTAATCTCTCTACATTTGGCATACAGCATGTTATGAAAGAATGGTTTGCTTTTAGTTTAAGCATGTATTGTTTAGCAATAAGGTCCATAGCTAACACTTTTTTCAGATTATAAAAATAATTTAAGTGGATAATAATTGCTGTAAATCTCTTGCTTATTTAATATCTTCTCTGGGCTAAGCTTATTTGTGATGATGAATGCTCCGTATTAATCTCTCTACATTTGGCTCCCTAGCTGACACTTGTTCCCCCATGTGCGTCTTTGACTTTTTCCACTGGTTATATACGAGTTGGCTATAACTTTGTGAGGAATATAGTGTCATTCATATCCCCAACACCATCACAATAATTATCAAGATTTGATATATTAAAAAGAAAAACATTTAAAATTTTAAAGTGTCCAAGTTTGCAATGAATGACATAATGTGACCCTGCTCCCTAAATGTCTTGTTTATTAGTTAACTTGTGCTTGGCTTTCATTTCATGTGTTTAGTGTTATGTGACACTTTATCATGGTTCCATTATGTCACTGCAACACAGACGCTCAAATACAACACACAGAAAAACACACACACACGTCACTGCAGTGTTTTCATCATGACCTTATTACATTCTACCTAGTAGCAGCTTTTTAATGTACGATCTGTCTGATGTTATGAAATACTTTATTCAATATTTGTGAAGTAAGAGACAGCCCTTGGCTGGGTGAAAGGTGCCGTGAAGTGCACACCAACAGCTTTTTCCCCCCTAATGGTGTACCTTGGCCTGCATTTCCCCATATAAGTGATAGCTTTACATATTGCAGGCAACAGGTTTCTGTGTGCGGTATATGTTTTTAGGCATATAGTTTAAGGCAGTGAAACTAATGAGACCACCTCTAAGACATGGCAGAAACACTGACAGGCCAATACACTTGATAAACAAGTTGTATGAACTCAGATGGTGCCATTGTTAAAAGTCTGATATGTTTTTTTTTAAATGCTCAGCATTTCTGTCAGTGTTGCTTTACCAGGATTGTTTGGGAACTCCTGCAGTCATAATGCACAGATGGTGCAGGTTGGGGGGGCTAAGGTGGATACCACTTCAGATGTACAGACAGTTTGTCACAATAGAAAAACAGACATAGACTTGTTCACACAGCCCTCAACTTTACATGTCTAAATTTCAATTTATTATTAATTAAGCCCATCAGAGGTTAAGATGAGATGAAACTTTAATGATCCCAGTGAGGATATTGGGTTGTTGATAAGAATAAGTGCAAAGAGGTCTGGGGTCTGTTCATCAACAGATCGGGCTAATGGCTGTAAGCAAGCGTCTGAAGAGGAGCAGGTCTAGTGAGGTATTTAAAAGATTGATAGATTTATTGATTTTGACCTGTTTTTTGCTTTGCTGGTGTCACAGTGTAAGTGAGGAGGTTTAGTTAAATTCATTTCAGATCACTAATGGCTAGTGGGAATGAGAGCCCAGTAGCCTGGTTTGTATCATCCTGCTCACGTTGCTGTCCACCGCTGACCTGGGATGGTAGGGTCAGCCTCGCTGGGATCTGCATACTTATGGGAAACACTGCCTCAAAAACACTATTTTTTCCGTTTTTCATCAATAATCAATTGGATGGAACCCAGTGGACGGAAACACATCAGTTTAGCATTTTATTTTGTTTTTTTGTTGCTTGACAGTTGGATGGAAACATATCTGTTGTCTGTTTTTTTTTTTGCTTTCTTTTCTCTCTCTCTCACACACACACACACACACACACACACACACACACACACGCGCACGCACACACACACACACACACACACACACGCAGACCAGTGAGTAGTGGTGTGATTTAAGGAGAGATTTAGCATCTCGCTCTGCACTCAGAGTGGAGTATATAGACCAGATCCAGACCCCTGTCCTGGCCTGCTGACCCTGCCCCGCTCTACCCTCTCTCTCTCTCCCTCTCTCTCTCTCTCTCTACCCTTTCTTTTGGTTATCATAGTCCTTCCATACTCCATCTATATCTCTTCTTCTACCTCTTCTCCACCTTCTTCCCATATCCTCATTTTCTCCCTCAGATCAACTGACCCCAATACCCCCCCTCCACCCCACCTCTCACCCCACTTAACCTTCATCCACTCTCCTACCAGGTTGGACAGGAATGTTAATGGAGCCTGTCGATGGGAACAGATTGGGAAGATGGCTGTGAGTTCCACCCAGGGCAGGCTCTAGTGACAGAGGCTCTGGCCTGGTGAGAATTACGGTTTCTTGGGTGAGGAGAGCACCCTGCTTCCCTGGCCTCCTCAGCCTCCCCCGGTAACCTGAGCCTGACTGTTTCTGAAGGCCTTTTGACCGGTCATCTCAGTTTTTATGACCCGTTCTCTTCCTTCCTCCTGGTGTCTGTCTCTCTGCCCTTTTCTCCCTCTTTCTCTCTACATATCACACTATAAATTGTGCCAATTTTCCACTGTTTGGGTTTGTAGTTCCTCACCTTTTGTTGCCTTGCCCTAACCTTGTGCCTCCTCTCCGCTCTCCCCTTTGTGTTTCAGATTTATCACTGATTTTGGCCTTATCAGCAGCATCAGCACTCTGGGGTTACATACTGATGCCTTTCCTTTCTCTGGGACTTTTTTATTTTCATAGCCAGAGCAATAATAAGGCCAAGAGTAGCACAAACCAAAACCAAAAGGGTGTCATTATGTCATGAGTCATAAACGCACTTTTTGACATCTAAATCTATTTATGAGATCAGTGGGAGAGAGAGTGGGACCGAGATGGAGAGACTAAGCGACTTGCTCATTACTGGAATTAATAATGAAAACAGTTTTTACCGAGAAATATGATATGGTGTTTTGAAAGCTGTGGCTAATGTGTGTCTGTACCCATGGTGTGTATTAGCTTAATCACCTTTCAAACTGAACAAACTGTCTGGACGGGGATGGAGGTTTGTCAGCGGGCCTGGGGGCAACAGGCTCACTTCTGTGAGGCTGAGTTCCTCAGCCAAGGTGCAGGCTTCGCTCCGGGGCCTTGGACCTTTGGGGCTCCTGTCAGCTCCCTGGTTGACAGTACCATTACAGCCTGCTGCTCTGGTATGTCTGGGGCAGACAGTCAAGGCCTCTGACATACCAAGGCTAAGCATAATTTGTGTGTGTGTGTGTGTGTGTGTGTGTTCTTGTGGACCATGTGGCTCGGTGTGTTCCATGTGCACATGTCCACACACGTGCGTGAGTGTGTCTATATTTGTGAGTATGTATGTTTTAGAGTGATGTGAACTACGAGCCGAGGGGGCAAAGTTCTGGTGTCAAGATGTTCCTGATAAGGTTTCCGGCACTTTCCATCCTGCTGGGGAGAAAAGGGCATAAAACCCCCTGAATTAGGAGGCACACTGGCCAGTAACTATCAGGCAGCTAATTTATCTGATTGAAGGCAAGATGAAAGCAGTGGGGAACACTTAGAGCTCCCTGCTGCTGCCTGACTCTGAGTGTGTGTTTATGTGTGTGCATGAGGGACGGGAAGTGTGTGTGTTAGAGGTAGGAGCTGTGTTGTGTCTGTGTTTCTGTGTGTTTCTAAGTGTTAAACTGGACGTTAAACTGGTACAGATGGTTACAGTTTCTGCTCTGCTGTGCTTCTGATGGTCAGTAGCAGCCAG
Organism: Hoplostethus atlanticus; assembly: GCA_034670405.1. NCBI lineage: Eukaryota > Metazoa > Chordata > Actinopteri > Trachichthyiformes > Trachichthyidae > Hoplostethus > Hoplostethus atlanticus. The sequence goes on along the minus strand of JAXDDX010000005.1, from coordinate 961,784 downwards.
AGGCTCCTGTCAGTATGGCTAAAAGGCTATGGGCCATGTAGCCTACTGTGTGCTTCTAGTGATGAATGAGTACATACTGAGCTGAGACACACATAAAAAAGGCACAAAAGAAATACACACAAAACACACCTACCTCCCCCCCCCCCCCACCCAACATGTGCACAAGAGCACAAAACACACACAGCCCCAGGATGAGGTCTTGGCTACGGCCTCAGTCAACCCCTTGCGGCAGGGAAGTAGTTAAGAGTCATTACAGCAACAAGCCTTTCCCTGGAGGAAGGAGGCTGGGTGTGGGGGCGGCATCAAGAAGAGAGAACATGATGGGGAGACCTTGTATACGTGTACTGGTATTTTAGAGAGAGACACAAGCATTACAAGCATCATTGTATTTCTGCTCCTGAATATTTTTTATCTCCAGTGATAATTGAGAAAAACTGATTTTGATGATTCTGATGTTTTTTCAGCTTTATAATAGGCGACCTATTAACCCTGGCACTATGCAACTTATACAGCATCATGAGATGTTCAGACAACACCAGTCATATGTAAGTAAAAGGAAATAATTAGTGAGAATTATAATTAAATATACTTTATACATGCATGAGAAGGGGGGGGGGGGGGGAGCGTGACAGATAGCAGGAGGGGAGGAAGTGCTGCTGCTGATTGACGGTTGAATGAGCCTGCTCTGTTTTAAAGTGTCACTGTGAGGCCTGTTTTTTGGACAGGCAGAAGATCCCCGGCCAGGTGCAGACACTAAATCCAGTCTGCTTTTCTACACGGGGAGATAGATGACTTATCTACATGTGTGGTGCTCTGTGTGCAGTAGGCCAGAATACACAGGGGCCTGCTACCTCATACGGAACATTGGACATAACCGCGCTTACTCGGTAAATAACATCTTTGACGCAGCAGTTTGACGCACGGAGATGCGAATTGCATCAGTATTTATGATTTAAAATTGTTTTTGGTACCCTTTCGTTCAACATAACCCTCTATGTTATCGTCATTTTGACTCCATTGTCAATCCCCATTCCTGCTGAAAGGCCTCTCCGTTACTGTGAAAACCTGACCATGTCTTCTGGCCTCAGTACTGTGGTTAATGTAAGAACTCGGATATATGTGATTGATTTTTAATTCACAGTTCAAATAAAAATGTTGGAATTATGAGACAAAATATTAAAAATGTGAATTTAAAAATGTTGGCCAACTTGTTTTTTGCCAACAAAGGTTTTTCGTGATTTGAATGGTAGTGATGCTGTTTGCGAAATTTTAGGGAAGCGCCACCTCTAGTGGATTTGTTGAAATAAAATCCATTTCCTGTATTGACCGTGCTTTGACCCCAACCATGGTCAGTATTACACTGGCGCATGAATTGGAAATATTACAATCGTTTCAGCATAAGTTATAGTCTTTTTCCGCCCTTGTCCTTGCTATATCAACACATTGATCTAATTCCCTTATTCCCTCTGATTAATCACCATGCTTTGTGACTGCACTATTGTCCTCTTGGTGCACTTTGCATATTTTTCACATCCCATCACTTTACCGCTTGTTACAAATCATTAGAACGCTAAAGGAGAAGTCTTTTATCTGCACAGACATGTGCTAATACTGAGTTTTGTTGTGGTGAAAAACTTGGAGAGTAGGAGTCTGCTCTCAAAAACCATTGTGCCTGGGCGCATGTGTGTCTGCGTGTACGCCGCGATGCAAGTGTGTGTCCGGGTTTCTGTGTCTTTTTGTTGCTGGGCTTGGCGGCACTTCTTAAGTTCCCCCAACATTACGAGATCATTGAATCACTCTCACCCTTTCCTCTCCATCTGCCCCTTGACAGACAGACACCCTGCCTGTGTGAGACAGGGCCTAACTGAGCGAGGCGGCAAAGTGACGTGTGACAATCCTAAGAAGGTGGAAGGTCCCTAGTGAACTAATAAGCTAGGATAATCTGTAAACCCTGTGATGGCCAACACTCTCCCACCACCTCTGCCACCTCCAATGTGTCGGAGACTGCGTTTCAGCGTTACTACCTCTGGGCCCCCCTCAGTCCCCTCAGCCAGTCAGTCAGTCGCCTTGTCAGCCCAATCTGCCCAATCTGCCCAGTCCGTCAGTCCAGTTTAAGAGGCCCTTTAATGCCTGTTGATTAAGGTGTCAAAGGTCACACCACCCTGCTATTCCACACCTTGGAGGGGGGTAGGAGGTGGGGTGGGGGAGCGGAGGGGGTTAGTGACCGTGTGACAAGAAGCAGACATGAGGGGGGGCTCAGCAAAGGGACCTTATCACCAAGTCACATGGTGGAATTACAACCCTGTATGACTGCTGGTGTGGCATGAAGGGCTTCATTAAGTCCCAGCAATAGCTCTAATGTCATGGCCCTGTACCAAGGCACCAGGCACGTCTCATGAACATATATCCCAACGTGTCAAAAGGCATGAAAATAAAATGGTCATCTAGGACTTAAGCCCCTGCCCAAAGTCCTGCAGCCTATACCGCAGACCCAGGACCCATACCCAGCCCTCCACCTTAGCTCCAGTGAAGCCCCGCCCCTTCCATCCAGTCGCACTCACCCGGCGCCTCGATCAGCCCCTGCCTCACCAAACCACTAGGGCTGGGTATTAATGGATTTTTCCAGTACCAGTAATGCCTGATACTTCCATTATGATACCTGTGCCAAAACTGTATATTTTCGACCCCTTTCTTTTTTTTTTTGATGAAAGCACATTATTACACAATACATCAAATTAGTTTTCGTGTAATGTTTGTAGTTGTCATCTACTTCTCAAGAGAGCATAGATCATACAGTTTATTTCGGCAGTAGAAATGCCCATGAACAAGATGAACTAACCAAGGCAGCCCCTCGTGACGACAGGTACACCCAGTACCCAACTGCATGAAGCCCAGTGCAGTCCTCTGGCCTTTTAACCCTCTAACCTCTGCTGGACTGTCATCCTTGCCCCCTGCAGTGACAAGCTTACGCTGCTGTTCACACCTCTCTTATCAGTCCAGTCCTTCTCTGCTATCAGAAACCTCCACAGGAGCTTCCTCCATGGCCATAGTGAAGCAAGAGAGACCACAGAGACCGGAGCCAGAGTTAAGTCTAGGTCACACTAGACCATTTTAACACGCCAGACTGGACCATCCTGACTGACTTAGAGTGGCTAAGTTTGCCCCACTTGGACCCGATGGTTGGCGCAGATTATGCTGTAGTGTGATTTCGGTCAAGACTGCGGACGCTGGCTCTTTGGCCTGACACCATTTTTTCAAATGTGTTTTTGTCAGGTCCAGCCTGGTCAGGCTCGTATAGTGAATCTGATTGTGAGAGTTTAGCTCAAGGGAAAAGAAAAAGATAATGAACTGGACGAGAAGTCACTTCTAACAACTCAGTAGAGATTCCCAACTCCACTTGATGATGATAAATTATATGATAAATTTATGATAATGATAAATGATCCTATGATAAATTGCTATAGAATTTATTCAGAGGGATAATATGAAATGGTATAAATTGGCAATGTGCCTGGATAAATCCACAACTATGCAATTACAAATTAAAGAAGTCTCATCGCATTTATGTTGTCATTGTAATGTCACTCCAAAATACATTTATAATGTAGGTTAAATATAATGTTATGAGCAGGAAACGATAGAACACCTATTTTATTATTGTATTTATATATATGTCTATGAACTTAAATGTCACCATGTCTATGATTCCTTGGAAACAGTAAGACTGCATCTATTCTATCTAGTTTTTTCTCATATGATAGACTTGCCTGAACTCAGATTACACTGAGTCTCTGGAATCTATGGGTCTGAGCAGAGCAGACCAGGTTGAAAGGAAGAGGCCTTATCATGACATCCAACAGATCCTTTAGGCTGTTGCCCCCACAGTAGGTGGCAGGGTGACCCTATGGGCATAGAGGGGCCTGACAGTGAGCTACCAGGGAGTATCAGGGAGGCAACAAGGCAGTTCAGAGGGCGTTGTGGGAACCCCTACCCTTGTCCCAGGTGTGAACATGGGGTCACCCCTGCAGCCAGAGGAGGGGTAACTCCTTAGAGCAGCAGGGTGCTGGAGACGGTTGTCAGACAGACAGACACTGGCTGGATACCTTCACTCCATTGGCTGGTTGACACCCTGGGTGACAGAGCACAGCCAAGCCATTGGCTCCCATCTTGCACTGCAGCTTCTGTTTGTGTAAACGGGGAAAAACAGAGAAATGGTGGGCATGATAAGCATCTCAGGAAAGGTCACTGGTTCAAGACTCATTCAAAATTCAGTACCTTAATCCCAGTCCACTGTAGTTGTTAGGATTTGCCTTACTGTGCTCAGGATTAAAAAAATGAGAAAAAGAAAGAAACTAACTAAGCAGCAATATCAAAACAACAACAACAAAGAAATTTCCCCCCGGGGATCAATAAAGTACCTACCTACCTACCTACATGGCAGGCTGCTTAAAATAGGTCCATTAGTTTCTAACCGATCACTGAATGATCAAAATTGTATGAAACTGTAAACCTCTGTTGCTGACTTGATATTGGTTGTACAGTATTTGTATTCAGGATGTGTTTGGAGTCTCTACAGAAATCCCTATTACAAACAGTAATAAAACGTATTCAAGTTATGAATGAAACCAACATCAAACAAACTCATTGCTACATTCTACCATCATCTGCTGGCTTCTCTATACGCTGCATGGCATCACAGAGAGCAGGCAGCAGGCATCCAGCAGGTATGCAGCTATTTGGGAGGATTTTATGATCTGTTCATTAGGTGGGCTTTTATGAGGCCAGGCTGAGTACAAAGCAATGGTAGAGCTCAGTAAATCACCGTTAGGTTGTCTGGTAGGAGGTAGGTGGGTGTCTCAGAGTGCGAACGCTGCATAGTTTGCCTCCTAATGATCACTCATTGCCCTGCACCTGTCAGTGAATACCGCTGGTGTACTGTAGGTCATAAAGGGCATAAATCATCTGAATTAAAATGCTCTATTTAGTTTCGAGCCAAGCAAGCCCCCCAGTTGCACATACCTATGATATGCTCCAGCATGGTACTTTCTACATATAGAGGCCTGTGCCTGGCACAATGAGAGATGCAGTGGACACGGAGAATGTGACTAAAATAAAAACACCACAGCGAACCGCCACCGAGTTAAAACGCTGCACTTTATGGACACTGAAAATTTGGTCTTGAAACGGCGGCTTAATAAACACCATTTGGAACTTGAAAGGAGTGCGGCATCATGGCTGTTTGTGGTCTCCGCTTTAATGCGTGTGAGTAATTACTTGCAGCTTTTGAAGTGAGCACACAAAAATGTTACAGAAAACACAATTATGGGGACTAGAGGGAGACCTAAAGAGAGCGATTAAGGGAGTGTGGGGGTAATTTGATGAGTTTGTCTTGTTTTGGAATTCACTTATTAATACGTAATGTTACAGTTATACAGTTATTCATTTTTGGTTGTTTATTTTCATTTCACATTCACATTTTCACAGACAAATATAGCACTCTTTGGTCCTCTACCTCAAGATTGCTCTTAACTTCTTGTGTTTGCACGATTGCCCATTGCCCACGCTTTCTCAGGATGACACAGCATTGGGTGGAGTGAGTGTGTGCTGGGTTAAGTTGGAATTGGTTGCGGTTTGGTAGCGAGCACTACAGTAATACTAGGCTTTATATGAGTGTGTGTGTGTCTCTGCCTTGCCACACGCTTTGCACTGGTCACTGGGCTCTTCCTCCCTGTGGTCTGCCCTTTGCAAGCAGCCATTAAGACAGACAGTCAGGGAGAAAAACAGTTTGAGGTAGAGAGTGATGGGAAGCATTGGGGACAAGTTGAACGTTAGGTATGAAGGCAGACAAACAGGCCAAGCCTTACACATCTGGGCTGGCTGAATATCACACACATAGGCAGGCATTCAAACAGGGAGTTAGACAAACAACGTGTGGTGGACAGAAATGGTACGTACCAGGGAAGACTGGTTGAAACAAAGGCATACAGGCAAAAAGGTGGTGAGGATTTGTTGTGTGAAGTACTAGGGATGGGGTTTTCCAATTTTTCACCATTTATTTCCCCTGGAAATATCCTGATACTTTTTATTTATTTATTTATGGACAGACAGTGGAGGTTTACAGTGGGACAAATGAGCTAGAAGAAGGAGGTGATGGAAGGATACAGACTCAGGTGTTGTGGTAGGCAGGTACCCAGGAGGCCAGACAAGTAGCTTGACATGGAGAGCAATAGCACAGACCATTTCCCTCTGCAGTTTGTTTATGACTCAGCAGCTCGCGTAACAGTAACATCTCCAGGGCTGTTTAAAGAACAGGTCAGTACAGAGACACCAGGGCGCCTCCCTCTGGGACCTGTGGTTTTACTGGGATCACTCACCCAATAGTGTGTGTGTGTGTTCAAAGAAAAGCGCCTGCGTACAAGCCTTAACATTTTTAGTACACTATCAAAATCAAGATGTTTTTTGGTTTGGATTGTTGGTCTGTATTCAAAAGGCACAAATGTCCATTAGTACCATTATTTAGCAGGCTATTTAAAATGATGATTCTGTCTACCATTTAAATTGACAGGGAACTTTTGGGTTAGAGGTGAGAGTCAGTTGGGTGGTCTTTAAAATTGCATCTCTTGTTTAAGCAGCCACGTTTGTTTGACACTCAGCGGCCTTAATCTTTTGTGTTATTTCCTGCTCTCTCTACATTTGTATATATGCTCCAACCATCCTGAATTCTTCTTGGACCTCCCCTCATCCTACTTTTTCCCTCTCTTTTTCCCTCACTTTCTCTCTCCTTTCACTTCCTCCTTTCCTTCTTTCACCCTCTGCTGCTCCTACCTTGCTTTTTCTGTCCCTCCCTCACCCCACCCCCTGCACTCCCAGCTCCAAACCTCCTCCCTCCAGCCCCCAGCCCCGCTCTCCCCCATCCCATCCCATCCCTCTCTCTTCTTCCAGCAGTTCTTAATGAGGAAGCCTCCCTGACCTTTGCCAGGTCCTTGTAACATCACTGCCCCCTTGTGGTGTGCTGTTCACACTGTTCAGTCCCCCCCACTGTGTGGTTGACAGCAGACCCCCCTGGGTCCAATTACTGTAGTTAGATAGATTATTTTGGGATTGATTGTTTTTGTTAAGGCATGACTTAAATGATTGCAGCCCAAATGAGCAAATTCTCAAAGTTTATTACTTTGAGAATTTGCTCTAGTCTGCTCAGTTTTATTTAATAGTTGGACCAGGTTTGGTGCTCAGAAACGTCAGTGGCTTGGCAAGGACTTCCTCTCAGTCATTAAACCTACATGTAAGGGTGTTATTCTAAAGCATCTTATCAATACGTCAACCCTGATCAGAGCGTTATTGTGGTTTGGCTATGGACACCAGCCTCATTAAAAGCGTTGTGTGTTTGATGATGAATTTATGAGCTGGTAGGCAGGTGGAGTGTATCTACTGTTCTGTTTGTGTGTCATTGCTTGCGTAACGGCAGGTACAGTATGTCCATTTCCTGAGTGAACTTCTGTGTGTGTGTGTGTGAAGTAGTAGTAATGCTGAGGCAGTGTGGGAAGTGTCTGTGTTTTTCCCTCTCTAATGCCAGACTTATAGCCTCTTGAGAATCGCTGAAGCAAAATGTTGATTCTCTGACGCTTGATAACCATGCTTTATTTCCCACTGGCACTTTCTCACATGAAACATTTATATTAGTGCCTTCCACTGAGGAAATGATAAAGGCGCAATGTCATAATCTGGAAGGAGTTCAGCCGTAGTTTACACAAGAGGGGTAGAGGGCCAAGAACCTAGTGTTGGAAATTTTTTCGGAAATAGCCATAATCATGCAAATACCCACAGTCGCTTTCCAAATGGAGCTGACTTTCACCCAAGCGAGTTCCCATAGACGCATTATAAATATGCAGGATGGTTGTGTGAAATGCTCTCATAAACACATCTAGCCTTGGCTGTGTGTGTGTGTGTGTGTGCACATGCACAAAGTTGTGTAAACGCGGAGAAGCAGGAGGAATGTGGCCATTCAGAGGTCCTCTCCTCTACAAATAAATATTTGGTGATGACAATATGGGAGATATGTTAAACACGAGGAGGGTAATTTTCTAGTCAAATAAACCTCAGCTCTGGTGGTGGTGGTGGTGAGGGGGGCACAGATGTGTCTGTGCTTCTGACACGCTGGAGAGAAGGAAGGGCTGATGGAGAGAGAGGCTGATGGAGAGAGATGAGGGCTGATGAAGAGAGACGAGGGCTGATGGAGAGAGACGAGGGCTGATGAAGAGAGACGAGGGCTGATGGAGAGAGACGAGGGCTGATGGAGAGAGACGAGGGCTGATGGAGAGAGACAAGGGCTGATGGAGAGAGGCGAGGGCTGATGGAGAGACAGGCTGGTTTACTGTTCATACAATATAGTGAAGTCCAATACACACTTTTGCTAATCCATAGTGACAATCAATGAGCAACCCATAATTAGTGGCCATTTGTGATTTTATTTTTGTTGGGTGTTAGTTATTTTTATTTTTCAAAAAAGATAGAGGTGATAGGGCTAATTGACAGACATTATAATAGATAAAAGGTGTGATTTGTTTCCATACTTCAATACCCTCAAACTACCTATTGTGTCCCAGCTGATCCTCCAAGCGCATAATAGCTACTATACCTAGAGCATGGCGTCTGTGGAAATAACTCTCGACTACTACATCACTGCCAACATTTTGCTACACTTAGTTAACATTACAGGGGCTTTATAGTCTGGATTTGGTATAATTTAATGAAATATATTGGTAATTACAGAGAAATATGTAGGGGATGGGGCGGAATTATGTGCGAAAATGGGCGAGGCCACTGGGTGTTGTCGGCACAGATTTCTGTCTTTGAGTTCAGGTGTAACTTTATGAACTCTGATTCAGACCTCCCTCTCTCAATACTCCCCATTAATGTTAGATTCAGTAAGATTAGGCGGTGTAGCCTTTGTCCTATAAATTCCTTCCTGGTCAACAATGGCTCATTTCTCTGTAACTATATTTCATTAAATTTGTACTGCTCATAAAAGAGATTTTTTCTTGTCCAATAAATTGTGTCACTATTGCCGTATCAAGTGCAATTTTATTATATATCTCTTTAATCAAATGTGGCCTTCCATTAATCCTTTGCTGATTTTTAAGATAGTGTGCTTCCTCAAAATTATTTTACTATCAAAGAAAAGTCATAAATATGACACTGGAAATAATCACAACCTGAAATCAAAGCACAAAGTTCAAAGCGAGTGTCTCAAAATTACAGTAGTATTTTATAGCCCTCTGCACCAGACATGCCACGGATGTCTGCTCTTCGTGTTGAACTTTGTGAATTCCTCCATGAAATGTTTTCTCAGTCTACGTCTAATTTAAAACGCGGTGTATTTTGAGGTCATGTAAATCCTTTGATTCCTCCTTCTGACCTTGTCCTGTCTCTTTGCCCTACCAGACTTTGTCTTACATCTGTGTCCTTAAAACTAAGGTAGGAACATTCGGTTTCAGCCATATCTTTTCAAATATTATAATCTTCAGGTTGCTCTGATAAAGTATACAGCAGTGGTTTCCAAATAGTTTAATTGAAACTATATAATTTGCAATTTATACTGCACATAGCATTTTAGAATAATACATTGTCTGATATGTCATATGAAGATTTTTCCTGGTAATTGAAAATAATGTTTCAGTCATACAAACATTTTGGCATTTCAAACAACTTCTTTTCCCAAGTACTTTGGATTAGTTAGAAATGCCACGAGGTGGAAATTAACAATGTGGAGCGGTACTGTTTCATTGTTTGCATGTCATATCCAGTTTACCTGCATCCTACATACAGTTGTGAGAAAACGTTTGTGAACCCTTTTGAATTTCCTGCATAAATGGCTCCTAAAATATGGTCTGATCTTCATCCAAGTCATAACAATAGATAAACACAAATAACTAAATTTACCTTTACATGTTTTTATTTAAAATATTGTTCCAACATTAACAGCCTAAGCTGGAAAAAGTATGTGAACCTCTAGGATAATGACTTCTATGAAAGGGGGTAATTGAAGTCAGGTGATCAATCAACGATATGACATTCAGGTGGTGGGTTAGAGGCTCATGAGGCTGGAAAAGGCTACCAAAGCATTTCCAAAGACTTGAGTCTCCATCAGTCTACAGTCAGACGGATTGTATACAAATGTAGAAAATTCAGTGCCATTGCTACTCTCCCTAGGAGTAGGCATCCAGCAAAGATCACAGCAAGAGAACACTGCATAATGGTGAAGGAGGTGACAAAGAACCCTAAAGTAACAGCTAAGGATCTGCAGGCATCTCTTGAACTTTCTAACATCTGTGTCCACGAGTCCACAACAAGAAAAACACTAAACAAGAGTGGTGTTCGTGGGAGGATACCAAGAAGGAAACCACTGCTCTCCACAAAAAACATTGCTGCCCATCTCAAGTTTGCCAAAGACCACCTGGATGTTCCACAAAGCTGCTGGAACAATGTTCTGTGGACAGATGAAACAAAAATTGATTTTTTTTTTGGCAAAGGGGCACAACGCTGTTCGGAGTAGAAAAAAACACTGCATGCCAACAGCAAAACCTCATCCCAACCGTGAAGCGTGGAGGAGGGAGCTGCCTCAGGGCCTGGATGGCTTCAATCATCAAGGGAACAATCAATTCCTAATTGTATCAGGAAATTCTACAGGAAAATATCAGGGTAACAGTCTGTGATCTGAAGCTTAACAGAGGCATGACAATGACCCCAAACACAAAAGCAAATCTACAACAGAATGAGTGGCATGTGGCAGGACCTGAAGCAAGCCTTTCATGCAACTGAAACAGATTTGTAAGGAGGAATGCTCCAAAATACCTCCTAACCGTGCAGGTCTGATCAGCAACTACAGGAAGTGTTTGGTTGATGTTATTGCTGCTAAAGGAGGTTCCACCAGTTACTAAATCGCATCGTTCACATACTTTTTCCAATCCAAGCTGTTAATGTTGGAACAATACGTTCAATAAAGAAATGTAAAAGTAAAGATTTTTGTGTGTTAGTTGTTAAATCACATTGTGTTTATCTATTGTTATGACTTAGATGAAGATCAGACCATATTTTATCCATTCATACAGGTATGCAGGTAATTCAAAAGGGTTCACAAACCTTTTCTCACAACTGTACATACTTCATGTTCACTGACCACAGGGGATTATCCCAGAGGTGAAATGAACTCCAAGGACATGACCTTTCCTGGGAGTGTCTTTGTGGTTGACAGTCAGAGATGTAATCAGACATAGTAAAGCATTAAAGGCAGGTCATAGCTGGGTGAGCCAGCAGCTCCACAGATTATGTCCACACTCCCTTCACTCTACGGTGGGCTGGGGAAGAGGGGAAGGCCTCTCAAATCTGAGGTGGTGCAATGAGAGGTCAGGACCAGGGGAGCGTCTCAGTATCACTGGATCCCAAATGTGAAAAGGCTAAAAAATATACAGTAGCCCTGTAAAGGTGGGCGCCCTCCACAGTACCAAGTAGGGTTTTTTTTTAAGGCTGATACAGATATTTTTAGATTAAAGCTGCTGATAGCAGATATTTTGTACCAATATTCAATATCAATATCAATATCTAGAAAAAAGTACAAAAGTATTGAGTGTTTGCCCTAGAAGATCATCCTTGGCAGGTGGAAAAGCTTCATGTGACTAAAACTCACACTAATGAAATTCTTTTAGGTGGGTTAGCAGCTCCTTAAGGCAAAGGTGAGGCAGGTTTCAGTGCAGGTTTTACAGACTGTCACCCCGGAAGCTGTAGAGTAAAGTCATATCCTTACTTCCATCATATCAACGGTGGGCAACATTGACTGGCCGATATCTATGTTTTTTTCTAAAGGCCAATGTCAACCCGATTGAACCCAACCAATATATTGGTGTAACCCTAGTACCAAGGCCATCTTAAAATTTTCAACACCATGTTGTTCAAAGCTTCTGACGAATAGAATGACACAGGGTTTTCACCTTTCCATTGTCATCTTTCGACCTATGTAGGTCTAAAACACGACGTGTCCAACCTGAGGCAAAGTCAGACCTTGTGTTACCAATGGGTGTATGCAGCTGTAATATACTGTAATAAAGCATTTTTTAATGTTGAGCTCAGTTTACCCAAAGGCACATGAAATAATCAATTTTGTAATTCAGACCTGCTACCCTCATAATGTGCATTGGTTATGACTCAACTTGTGAGTGAGTAAAACATATGAATGTGTCTTAGAATTGCTTTTTAACTCACTATAAACAAGCACCCCTCGTGCCATGGCCAGATGTTCTCTGCCCTAGCAGCAGTCCTGCCCCACTGCAGAAGGGCAGACCAACCATACAACAGCCCTGGCGTAGGCTGTATGGCTGCAGTGGTGGGTGCCACAGTGGTAAGACTGGGAGATGTGTCAGATGGCAGGATAGCCTGCGTGCCTGAGGAGATGCCAGGGTTTATTTGAACAGCAATTCTACTTAACATTTTTGAAAGTGTGAGTGTGGATTTATTGTTTAGCCATGGGTCTGCCGGTGCGATTCTTATTTCATGACTTGTCTGATAGGTCCAAGGAAAATAAACCCACACCTGAGCTGGGTTTATAGGTCCGCTTGACGTCAGGCCCATTATCCACAGCACTGACTGCACATTTTTGTTCCACTACGCTCTCTCTCTATATATATATGTGTGTGTGTGTGTGTGTGTGGGTGTGGGTGTGGGAAAGGTGATGTACATGTATTTGTATATGTGTATTTGCATGCGTGTCTGTATCTGTGTGTGTTCGCGTGCACACAAGAATGAGAGTCTAACGTAAGTGTGGTTGCCTTGAGTGTCTGTGTTTCTGTCTGGCCAAGCAGCAGCAGGAAAATGATGTGCCATTTAATATGACTACTGGTAAAATGGTAGTGTTTTGATAGCTTACAGCGTTCTCATTAAGCACATCTAAAACATACAGTGTGGACCGACAGCCAGAAACAGGGCTTTATAATGTCTTAGAATAACTGTCAGGAGCAGAAATGACTGAATCGCTGGAGCTGGTTTTGTCATCTAGGGTGGTGTGGAACTCTTCTACTGGACTATGAAGTTGATTAAACTATAAATCAGGTGTACCAGGGGACTATGCATTTGTGCGCATGCAAGCATGGATGTACATTACACATATGGGTTTATGTGTGTGCAAATGTCTGTGTGACTATATGTGTGCATTAACTTGTGCATGCGCAGTTTGTAGGAGCACATGCTTGGTTCTTTGTACAGTGTGTGTGTGTGTGTGTGTGTGTCAGTCTATCTGTGTTTGTATCGTTTTTGTACCACAGCCTAAGCCAGGTACGTGACATCATACGGGTCAGATCCATGTCTTGGATGCTTTGCTTCGGCAGAGCTCACTATTTTGCAACACTATCTCCTCTCTGATCCAGCATTGTTTCCAGGGTCCCGACCTCGCAGCAACCAAAACATGAGCTGAACACAGTCTTGTAAAGTTAGGTAATGCACCGCGGACCTTGTTGACCATCCCTGGGGCTCGGAATGGAGAGATCAGCTCACTTTCCTCCCAGCCCCTTGTCTGGTCTTTATTACGCAGCTCCTCTGGAGTTGAAAGAGATGACTGGCTGCACCCAGCCCAGGATCGAGATTCCCAAAAGCATATCACCACTAAGATCATATTAGCCCATTGACTTACAATGAAACACAGATAATTTAAGTACTCAGATCATGCTTTCCCCTGGCTTCTGGAGAGGCTTAAGTGGTAAGTTGCCAATGGGTGATGGTGGGGGTATGGAGAGTTGAAGATTGTCTAACTTAACACTGTATGCAACTTTTAATGTGTAAGAATGAGGTTTTTGGAACCCATTCTGAAGCAATGATGCGTTGTGAAGACACAACATAGCTGTATGATTCCAAAATACATACCCACAATTTAAAAATAAATAAATAAATAAATAAAAATAACTTTCACTATGTATATCAGGTAACCTTTTCCCCTAAAATGGATATACTGCATTTTGGAATGAAACTATATGCAATAAAAAGATCAGGGTGTTGAGGAATGAAATATCTTCTAAGTTGTCTTAGACTTTGCCTTTGCTTTGGGGAGACCCAGCCCATTCTGTTCTTGACATCTATTCACATTCTGTGGGTGGGGGGGGCCATGGCAGCACAGGAACGTCTTCTTCCCCTCTCCTCTTGCTGGGTGTCTGGGTGAGGCTAGGGGAGACTCTGGGCCCCCACACACTCTTCTCTGAACTGGGAGAGTCATGGCCCTGAAACTGGGCCTGCTGAGCAGTAACTGTCAGTTACAGGTGACTTAGAGTCCAGCAGGAATAGTAACTAACTGGATGGAAGTGTATTTGTGTGTGTGTGTGTGTGTGTTTCTCACTGTGCGTGCATACGTGAACATGTACAATATGTGGCTGAATGAGGGGAACAGACAGAAGAAGAAAGAGAAATGAAGAGAGGAGTAAGGGATCAGTCTGTGGTCAGCTTGTATTTGGCATGTCATGCTCTCATCCTCCCCTCCCGATGCCAGTGAGTGATGCCTGGGCTGGGGGGGTTGGGGGAGGGGGGTTGTTCCACTCCTTTGATGTGGGTTGTTGTTGTTGCTCTGGGACTCTCTGCCTGGGCGCATCCCCCTGCAGCAGCTGCGGCGGGCGGCCAGCGTAAAGAGCGCCGTGGGCTCGAAAGACGGGCAGGTGCTTCACTCCAGCTAGACGGATGCTGTGGTGGAGTATGTTGAAGTACACACACACACACACACACACACACACACACACACACACACACACACACACACACACACACACACACACACACACACAAAAGGTGCTTCACACCTGACACACACTTTGTTTCCATCCAATTGTTCAGCAGTTTTTAGAGAAGAAAGATGCTAAATAGGTGTGTTAGGTTTGGGTTGAAGTGAATTGAAAGGCTTCCTGAGCATAGAACACAAAAAATAAACAAAGAATTAAGAAGTAGTATTGTGCAAGTTGTTATTGTTCTTTGGTGTCAGCTTGGCCGTATTTCATGCTGTCTGAAGATGACAACAATGTCATGCCAGTATTCTAGTGCATGTCCAACTGTCTCTCGCGCTCGCTCTCTCTCACACACACACACACACACACACACACACACACACACACACACACACACACACACACACACACACAGTCACACACGTGCACTAGTGTTAGGTGCAGGCTGCCTCTTACCACCGGTGCTATCGTTATGGGCAGCTCCCTGCACAGCTGAGATAGTGTGTGTAGACATAACAGCGAAGATGAAAGCAGCTCGGACAGAGGGGGTATAAACTTGCGGGCGAGGGTGGGAGTTAAAGGGGAGGTGTGGTGGTGTCATACTTTGTGTTTCATGCTTTAGCCACATAGTCATTAGTCTTAAGGGGAAATGGTACCCTAGTCCCAGATGGATGGCCCTGTATCAGGATGCCAGCCTGCTCACTCACAATTTATTATTCTACTGAGAGGACTTAGTGGTTTAGCTGCTCGGATGAAGACAAATATCGGTCTATGATTTCGACCCTTTCGGTTTGAGAAATGAGGGCAAATTCCCCCTTTAACTTATTCTTTTGTTCTGTAGTTCTCTCACTCACTCTCTCTCCCCCTTTCCTCTCTCGTTCCCTCTGCCCCAGGCGGTTGTGTTCATTAACCCTGGGTGTAATTATTTTTGTTTTAGTCTCATATTGCTGACATTTCAACTCAGGGGTTCCTCAATCAGGATTAACCCAAACCGCAAGAAATCACACTTCACAGCCTTTTCTTACAGCAGCGCTTGTTGCCTCCAATTTCAGTCAAATTAAAGGTTTATTTTATTTAGGCGTTTTTTTTCGCCCCGGCCCCGTACCCTGAGAAAACAAACCAGACTGCCGGCCTTTGATTTGCTGGTTGCTAGTGGCTTTCTCCCTCTTCCCCTTCTCTCTCTTTTGGACGGCACAAAGCAGTCCTCTGTATAGGCGCCAGGACGGAGGATCTTAATCAGGTGGTAGCAGTGGTACCATCTGCTATGAAGGGTACAACTGTCAGTAGTTTCTTACTACATTAAAAATAGATGTCGAAGCATTGAATTCACTTGTCGCCTGATGGTTGTGATAAGAGTTGCAGCCTTAAGATGTGATACTTCATCATTAAGCCAGCGCAAGCAAAGTCTTCTCACTCAATGCTGTGATTCTCTTACCATTATTAGGATGTTGTCTGTAAAATAATATTACAAAGTAGTTACTGTGTTATTGCACCATTATCTTGAAATTACATTTTGTCAGTTCAGCCCCATGTTGTAAGTAAATACTGCAGATGAAAAGTAACAACCCAGTGTAGAGGTGCTGGGCCTCCTTACAAGCTGTGTTTCTTTCTCTGCCTTGGGGGCCTTAAGGCTTATAGGAGCCCTCAACCCTTCTTCCTGCCCCGGGGGCACTTAGTCTCAACACAGTAGTAATAAACTCTCATCACTTTGAGTCAGGGCTGTGTGTGTGTGTGTGTGTGTGTGTGTGTGTGCAAATATGTGTATCAGCCGGTGTGTGTGTGTGTGTGTCTCCATACTTGCGTGTGCAGCAACAGTAGTAGTAGTAGTAGTAAACTCTCATCACTTTGAGTGGTCTTCCGGGGGTCCGGGGCTCCTCTCGCTGTGTGTGGTTTGACCTGCCGTGGCCCCCCAGCCCCCCACATGCCCACTCAGATAAACAGGCAGTAAACACAGGCAGTCCTAGCACCACTCTCTTCCCCCTGCAGCATATACAAGCCCTGCAGATGAAAGGACCGGTTCCCAGCGCTAATAGCCACTAGAGATTAGCTTCCATGGCCCCCTCTGACTCATAATTAAAAGCCAAGCCACCGTGTTCATAAAGTTTCTAAGAACAGTGGAGTACTGATCTAAGATCACTGCTCCTAGGGCTCATAAATGCACTAACTTCACCTTGACATAAAATGTAAACTGGTCACAAACCAGCACTTCTTCCTCTATAACTAATCCCATAGACAGCTGCTGTAAAAAGGATGTGTTTTAGTCAGCTTGGGTTAAGTAAATAAGCACGATTGCTTTAAGATGTTCTAGGAATAGATGGAGGCCCTGGTTACATGGGCTGGCTGAGGTTGTTGGGGAAGGTTTTTATTTGCTTATCAAGCTCACACATGTAAAATATCTGAAAATGAGCATGTAATTGATGTAAGGCTGGTAAGTTTGCTGCATGACGTTGTTAGTGATAATGCTGAGCCAGGAGGCTTGTGCAATAACATGGTTAGTGATATCACACTATTTTCTTGGCAGGTCAAGGTATGAGGAGTCTATGAGTGGGGTGGATTTTAACCAAAGACCAGGGCTGTTGGTCTGAATTCTTCAGCTGTGTGGAGGTTTAGGTAATGCTACTGCATGAGTTATTGACCAACTATGGTTCAGAGAGGGAGATTTCCTGCCGTAGCAGTTGTTGGCAGTGGCAGAATTGGTGGTCTGTGCCAGTTCATTGTCATTGTAATGAATCATGCAGCTCAAACAGTAAAACTCCTGTAGAAAGAGTGTGTTTTGAAGATAACGTCAGGGGTGAAAGACAGTAAGTAATACTCTGGGTCAGAACAGCTTTCCTCCAACATGGCTCCTACTATCCCATTTCATTCCCTAAAATGGTGTGGGCCATTCATTCACAAGGTGGAAAAAAAAACCTTACTTGGTAGTTCCTCTGTGGATTTCATGAGTCTAGACAGAAAACATTTTCAGCAAGTTTAAGATTTCCAGGGAGACATTTGGGCTTTTTGTATCACCTTGGGATTGGTCCCGTCGCCATGGCCAAATATGTCGTCTCCCGTGTTTCATTAGCCGAGAGACGTCTTGGGAAGGGAGATGGATTCTTGGCTAGCTGGTCTTTGCCGCTCCCACTGGCTGTGGCCTCTCAACATTGCATGGGTGAGGAATGCTCCAGTGGTGTTGCAAGATGAGCAACAGTTTGTAAGCCCTGTGTTAAGCAGCCTCCTTATACCCAGCAGCATAACATTTGTGATGTGTTTGTGTGTGTGTGTGTGTGTATTTGTACACATGTGCATGTATGTTTGCAGACATCCCTGGGTTGTTTTTCAGGCACTAGACTGACATTTGGACCGTGTCCAGAATATAACTATCAGATTAGAGGGTGAAGGATTAGTGCAGCCTCCTCGACGGTGGCGGCTGCTGCTGCTGCTGCTGCTGCTTTTTCTCTCCTCAAAGACTAACCCTTCTATCCTCCCTCCCTCTCTTCTCCTCTTCCTGCTCCTGCTCCATCCCCATACCCTCCCCCCCCCCTTCTCCCCTCCCCACTTGTCCTTCCTCCCTATCTCCCCCATCTCCCTCTCCTCCTTATCTCCTGTTGTTCTGCAATAAGCCAGTCTGGGGTGCATTTGAAGTGTGTTTAGAGTAGCTGACTCATCACTGGTTTAGTGCCACGGTTTGTTAATGGAGGGCAGCTGATAGTGGTTTGGAAGTCCTGTGCTGCAGGTGGCCCAAGCATTCTTTATTTGTGCGAGTGCATGTCTGTATTTGTGTGTGCGCCTGCGTGCGTGCAGTGTTTGTATGTATTAAGCACAGCTCTGAAGGGTATAAACACTTCCTCCTTATCATCAGTGCGGGTGCAGATAGGAGCAACATCCTCTAACAGCAATACACACCTACACTCTGTCTTTACTCTGTTGTCAGTGAGGGGTGTTCAAACCACGGCTTCACTCATCAGTCACTAATAATAGGCCACAGATGCAAAGGGGTTCTTCCTCTAAAGCCTCAGGTCACGCACACGCACACACAACCACAACCACACGTCCTTGGTGAGCTAACATGGTTATCAGTCACCTGGGCTCATGGAATTTGTAACCTCAATGTCACATTTAATGCAATCTAATGTGTTGTATTTGTCCCTTTCACACCATTGAGATAACACTGCTGTCTCCACTAATCCATAGAAACAATTTTTATGATATATCAGTCTAGCTGTGACCTTCTCAGTGCAAAACAGGGCCTTTAGGACTCAATAATCTTCCTCCTCACTTGCCTAACAGTCTATGTAGTCTATGTATACACTTCTGCCTCTGATGTCTTCTGATTGGTGGAGCCAAATCATCATATCGCTGTTTGAGCTCATCCCTTGTAGCGCTGACACATCGGTGACCCTCTTCCTGGATGAGGACATCCAGCCAATCAGAACTAGTGTTACATTGTTCCATACGCCCGTTTCATCCCTCAATCCCTCCGTCCCTCCATCGCAGCTAAAACATCAGCTCATCCTGAAACCATTAGACCAAATTGCTAAATGGTTCAAATGTGCAACCACTTAAGGCTATGTCTTTAAGAGGAGTAATCTTCAATCTACTGTGGCAAGCAAGAAGAGGAGGTGGTGGATAAAGAAAGAGGGAAAGGAGAGGGACACAGAGAGACTGAAACTAAGAAAGAGAGAGACAGAGGTAGGACGGGTGAAAAGGAGAGTGTCTTTAAGCAACATTATCAATTTCCCATTAACATCACCCTCTCTCTCTCTCTCTCTCTCTCTCTCTCTCTCTCTCTCTCTCTCTTTCTGTCTCTATATTCAACAGTTGTATTTATTATTCTGCTGTCGGTTTGGGGAGAAGCGATGGGAATGTGAGAGGTTGACACAGTGATAGTTATTGATGTTAATGGAAAGTAAAAACACATATGCTCACATATCTTCCTCTCTCTTTCTCTCTCTCTCACACAGACCACTTATACAGATGGCTCAGTGGGAGTAGATCGAAGTAGATGAACACTGGGTTTATATGAGTGAGTTCAGATGGGGGCTGACTACTGTATGTGGGATGAGTGATACATGATAGTCTGTCGTCTTATCTGAACACATACCAACTGACAGGCAGACAAGACTGATCCACTGACATGCTGCCGTCTTCCTTGTGTAAAGCACTTTGTGACAAACAGGTTTGTTAAAGTAATCTGTCACAATTTAATATAAATAAATGTTCATGTTGCTACTCTGTTGCCCATTGCTAAAGCTCAGTATTGATTCAACCTATATCCAAAGCTTAATTAAAGCTTTTACATTTGCTGGTCTAAACACCCGCTGTTGGGTAGTTCTTTCCCGGGAAAAATCCTCTGACACACAGGAAGTGATGCGTTTTACGTTTCCGGCCGCAGCGACAGCGATAAGTTTGGAATAAATAGAATAATTGGGTAGTTTGCATGAGCAGCGATAGCCACCAACAGAGCGGTTCTTACAGAAACTCAATATTTCAACTGAAAATTTAAGGAAGAAGGCATCACAGTACTGGACACAACTACAAGTGACAAGTGGACCTCTGGGAAGTGCAAAACACCACAGCCGCTTAGCACCAAAGTCGCCATAATAAAATAATTGATTTAAAAGTGCTCTTGACTTAATTGACCAACTGAAACAGACCAACCGCCTGATAGATTGATTGACGGCCAGACAGGGAGACCGATATCCTCAAACAGACAGACAAAAGGAGATGATCCACTGCATGTTGGTGTGCAGACCTCAGCTTCCCCAGTGCAGCATTCCCAGCTTCCTGAGTGACCCCAAATCTCCAAGCTAGAGGTCTTTGATCTGTCACTGAGACCATTACTAAGTCTACTACACTGACAAAAGGCCAAGCTGAAAGACTTAAGAGAATAGAGTTCATGCAGAGCGATGGAAAGAAATGAGAGTAATTGAAGACAGGATCTCGTCCTCAATTGTCCTGCACTGCTCTCCAAAAACCTGAGGGCTGTGAAGTGAGCTGGAGGAGACTGGGTGTTTGTTGCGTGGGACAGCTGGATTCACGAGGCTGGTCGGGTTCTGGACAGAGCAAAAGAGAGGCAACGACAGAGGACAGGAGATGAGTGAAAGGAGAGGATATGAGAGCAAGAAGAATGGAGAGGAAGAGGAATGGATGAGAGAATATCAAAGGTGAAGAGAGGAAGGAGCTGTACAGTCCTAGGCCACAGTAGCTATGTTTCCATCTAATAGTCATGCAACTTTTGAAATGTTGTGAAAAAGTAAAATACTAATTTGGTGCGTTTCCATCAGCTGGGTTAAAATGAATAAATATACTTCCTGAACGTAGAACTATGTTACAAACACAGCCACAACAAAAATGGAAAGAGTCCTTCAACAATTGAATAGTATTGGGCAAGATATTGTTCTTTGGTGTCAGCTAATGTTATTAATGCACCAACTAACGGTCATACGGCCACGACAGGTTCCTAATACATGAGAGCAACAGTGCCAACAGTATGACATTTCAGAACATCCAAAGCCACTTTTGAACTGTTCTGCAACCAGTTTGAACCATTTGTTGGACCGATCATGCCAAGCCTACATTATTATTTATTTGACAAATGCTTTTCCATTGCTATTTATTGCATAATTTCTTTATTGACTTTCTAGCCTCGAGAGAGCATTTCTGTAGTAAAAAGGAAACTTGCGGTTGGCATTCAGCTCCTCTAATTTTATACATTGTAATTCACATAGAAATACTTGGATTGAAACCCGGCTCATGATGGACATAAAATGGCTCGACTCCCCTTCTCCCCATGACAAACTGAGAGAACTCAGCTTGAACTGTAGAGAAAGCCCATGAGCCTGCTGAATGATAGCAGTGATAAGAGTTTTCAAGGTAAGTGTAAAACTGGTCTGTGGGAAAGCAGAAGCAGAAGTCTGTTTATTTTAATGAGCTCAGAAGTGTCTCCCCTGTTCTCCTTACATTACACTGGGGCTCACTTAAAGTTCACACAGTGCACTATATGTCCATGATGGATACGGTAATGATACATTAATGCAATCAGACCCAAGTCTGCTTTATCTCTCATTAAGAACGTTAGCTATCTTGCTGACAAGGGCCAGGTCACATTTGGTCGTGACTTTGAGCGTTTTCCTTCAATATGATTTCCAGCGAGAGAGAGAGAGAGAGAGAGAGAGAGACAGAGAGAGCGTGTTTTTGTGTGTGTATATGAGAGAGATTGAAAGAGTGTAGGACAGAGAGGATAATAGAACAGATAACAGCTGAAATTGCACTCTGAATTGGGGCTGCTTGAGTTTCAGCCGTGGCACAGGCAGCGATTGTGCAGCGTCTGGTTGTCTTTTCAACACCAGGGGAGCTGATGTGGATTTATGAAGGCTAGGAATCAAGTGGAAGGGGGGATATGGATGGCCGTGGAGCCTCTTATCAACATCTGGAGCCTGACAGAGCTGCTGTTCCGCTGCACCAAACCCCTGATGTGGCCTCACTACTGGTCTACATAAGTCCATTTTCTCATGGACTACTATTCAGTGCATGAACTATTTATATATTTGGAGTGTGCCAAAATTTGCAAAGGCTAGAACAGATTATGGACAAAAATAATCTCTTCCATCACTTTATACTCTCTACGGTACTGACCATATCTGCATATCTATAGCAATCGTGTTGGCAGTGAGGGCGGAGATTCTCTCAGTTCAGCTTTCCTTACACTTCTGAAGAGTTTGTGCAAATGCTGATACGCTAATTTACGCTAGGTCCATCCAAAAACATCTGGATGTCTTTTGAGATGATTCAGCATATTGTTTTCAGGAAGCCATGGTTCACCAACTCTCTTTCACATACCCTACAGCAAAAAAAAGATTAATCTCCACAAACAAATATTTGAATAGTTTAGTTTTTATGACCCATCCCATACTGTATGGACACACACAGGACGTGCACACACATGTGCGGTGACACAGAACAAGTTTCCTTGTAGATTCTTTTTTGGTTCTCTTCAGCTCAACTCCACCATTGCTGCAGTTGCTGCCTGTGGAGGTCAGTGCTGTAGTCTGGATCTGGACATTTGTCTGAATGATGTGTTGAGTACACAGATAACAACCATGAGTCACCAAATCCCAGCAGATGGGAAGGACCTCAGTCCTGATGGGAATGGGGGATAGATGTGTCTTTCTTTCTCTGTGGATGAAATGCAGCCCTCTCTGCTCACTGCATACAGACGCATCCTTGTACAGATGTTGACAGGCACACATACAGCATATACACTCATTCATGTGCTCATACATGTACTTGCATGTACAGTACATGCATACAGGCACATAAAGGAAAGCGTATATGCACATGCACGCACATATACACTCACTCACACAGCTTTTTCTGCTCATCCAGGCTGGGTTGTATCTGATATATCCGGTTCACAGGACTTTGCGTGTACGAAGACTTAGTCATCCCATAAATCAAACAGATCCGTGGCCAAGCTCCGAGGCCTGGTCACTTATCATGCAGATTAGGAGAATGACTTCTGAAAAAAGATCTGACTTTCTCATCATCCACTGTCTCATACGGCTCACTGGCTGTTTATGTATCTCTATCTGTCTCTTTGTCTCGCTGTTTTAGTTTCTGTCTTTCTCTTAATGTATGTGTCTCCGTCTCTGTCTTTCTATCTCTGTCTTTCTCTGCTTCTGTCGCTCGCTCTCTCTCTCTCTCTCTCTCTCTCTCTCTCTCTCTCCCCTCCCTCCCTCCCTCCCTCCCTCCCTGTCCCTGGTTGCATCACTCTCCTGCTCTCTTTCTCTCTATTACTGTTACTGTACCCACAGCCATAGTTAAGCTTTATGAGGTGGGCCTAGCCTGTCAGCTGCAGACTACCACAGTTGGGCCGTGTTGAAAGACAAACACATATGCATGTACACACACACACACACACATACACACACACACACACACACACACACACACACACATACACACATACACACAGAGTTCCAGGGTAGAGAGGGGCATTGGCCCAGAGTGAGAGCAGGCTTTCCGTAGGCCAGGGTCTGTTTCCAGTCAAACCTGCCTGTGTCCTTCCTGAGCCCCTGGGCTCCTGTGGCGGTGTTGCCCCGGGCTGCCGGGTCGCAGCGCGGCAGGAGATTAGCCGCACAGGGTGTGTGTGTGTGTGTGTGTGTGTGCCTGTGTGTGTCATTGTGTGGGAAGTGTGTGAGTGTGTGTGGCTGAATGTGTCAGTGGCTGTTTACTCTCCCGAAGCGCACACATGAATGGATACAAACACAAATACTTCCATCTGTTCACAAAGGAGCATGTACACATTTCTATCATACACAAATACACACATACACACACTGTTCCTCCCAGCTACCCGCACACAGCTGAGGCCCTTTCCAGTGGTGTCAACAGCTCCAGCTCTTGCACACAAACGCACATGCTCACACACTCACTCACTCACACACACACACACACACACACACACACACACACACACACCAGTAGAACACCTGTCGGGCTGCACGGCTCGCTCCAGGACACCTTCGAGTCATGAGCTCATCGGAAAAGCAATTAAAGGCAGCGTAGGCCCCGCACGCTGGCGTAATGTTTTGTTTTGCTACTTGGCTTCGAAATTAACCAAACCTGTCAGAAGTCATCTGGCTGACGCGGGTTGGGCTATATTTATTTATTTTCTGTTGGAGAAGCTGGACGCAGGGTCCCAGCGCTGCCTCGCGTCCAACAATGAAGCGATTCTGAGGGGGCGATTAGCTGGCTAGAACATGAATCCCCCACACCCTCTACCTGGGGGGTGGATGGTAAATGCCTCCCACCTCTCTCCTTGCCTGCCCGTAACTCTGATGGTGGGGTCATGGCCTTGCAGTTGGGAGGTTGTGCCCTTTGTAACCCTAATCAGGGCTGTGAGCTCACCTATGGGACTCTGCACTGACCTCACGTTGACCCAACCACCTCTAGTTTATTGAATTTCACGCTTGCAGTGATTGAACGCAAGCAGTTTTTTCTTTTAAAAAATGTCTTTAAAAAATAAAAAACATGTAAACTGACAAAAGGCAATAGAAAGAACACATGCATGACTGACAGATTATTGGGAGACTTACATGGATATTGACCCAGAGAAGAGGAGACTGACACAATGGACCTGGACAGGACCTGAGGTTTGTCTGTCTGGCCTGGCGCTGAGCTGTAGCCCCAGGCTGCTCAGGGCCTAATGTCAGCCAGCCATAAAACAACACCAGCAGCCGCATGTTCTATTTTAACTCGACTGGTCTTCAGCCACAAAAAAAAAAAAAAAAAAAAAAAAACTTCTGACATTAATAGGTCCACTGTGGGTGAGTCAAGGTGATTGTATCCCTTCAGACACGTCTATACATACATACGTGGATCTGTGTTTGTGTGTATTTCCAGGTTCCAGACCCCTGAGAGAGGGTTTCTCTCGTGTTTTTTTGGAGGAATTACTTAGGAAGTAAGAAAAACACCCCTGTTATCGTTGTCATCACTTTTCTGTAATTGCCCATATACCACCCTGTTAGAGTGGAAAAGAACAACAGTTAGCGCGCTGCCGAGGTCGCGCCGTAAGCATTCCAAGCTGTTTCACGGTGCTGCACGTTTCAAAGGAGGTGTCACTCTCAGACAGTAGTGTCAACACCAAGATGAAACGAGGACACACAGGTTGGATGTAAAACCCTCGCTCCTCAAAACAGCCAGGTCAACAGGCACGTATTAGCTGAGGCACTAGCGAGAGAGAAAGAAAGACATGGAGAGTCAGACGGGAACTAAAGTACAGAAGATGTTTTGAAGATAATTTGCTGTGTTCATCTCAGAGAGAGAGAATTTGAGTGGTCATCTGTCAACTAAGTAATTGCTGTGGTCATTGGCAGAGGGCAAACAAACATCCATTGAGATGAAAGCAACTGGCACTATACTGAAAACACTGCTACGATACTACTACTTACTTATTTAGGGTACTAACTGACTTAATCTGACTATTTTCTGGACTTATTTTTGAAATTCACTTTCTTTATAAAAGCATGTTCACTATTTTCTTTTGCATTTTACGTCACGTCGCCTCCTCAGAAAAGCTGAACTTTCCTCAAACTTCCCCACTCAGTCTAAGAAGAAAACTAGGCGCAGCACTTTTTCCAAAGTGGCTGCTTTCCGTCCGCCTTGCGGCCGATCCCCGTTGATTTTGAAAGTGAAAAAGGCGGTGGCAGTTTGAAAAAAGCCGAATAGTGTGAACACACCCTAAGGATGCAGTTTGGCCACGATACGTACTGATGCTGTACAACGACCACAGCCAAGCAGCTCTAAACGCAACAGTTATCTGCAATTAGCCATTTTATATCTTGTTTTTTTTTGCTCATTTACCTCGGTAATAACTCTTAAATAAACAATCCATCATCTAAGTAATATGACTTATTACACTATGACTCATTTATGCTGAATGTGCTTCGTCATGCTCAGTGGGTCCCAGAGACCGCGATTTAGAGTCAATTTATTGAATACATCTTCACTACTCAGCCTTTTCCCAGCCATTTGGGTCCTATACTGCTCAGTGCAGTTCTGGGCTATGGTGAAACCACTTGAAGCAGGGCCCCAGAGCTGCAGCCACAGCCAAGGCCTATTAAGCAGCCACACTGTGGTGTAGGAGTTCAAGCCACAAGGCTGAGGTTATGATTCCCCTTCAGTAGGTGGGAGGGAGAGGTGGATGGAGGACGACAGGGAGGGGCAGCGGGAGGGCGAAGAGATGGTGGGGGTAGAGGGAGGCAAGGGAGGATAGAAGAGGAGGGGTGGACAAAGGGACAAGGGACTGGGAGGGAGAAGGGACATATTTTAATGGGGAGGTAAAGATGGAGGCTAGAAGAGAGGGAGTAAGGGAAGATTAGAGGAAGGATGGAGGAGAGGGAGGGGAGGCATGTAGGGAAGGGTTAGAAGGGAGGGGATTAAGGAAGGATGGAGGTATAGAAGGATGGGGGAATGAAGGACTGAGAGATGAAGAGCCTGCCAGTCAGTTTGACTTGATCCAAAGAGAAACAAGTTTCTCCCTCCCCACGAAGGATTCTGTAATCAGCGGCTGAGTATTAAAGGGCACCAGTGAATAATGCTTAGCAACTCTTTGTGTTCACACAGCAGCCACAGCAACATGGACACACACACACACACACACACACACACATACACGCTGCACATATTTCACACATTGCATATATACACACACAGAGAACACATTAACAGAACACGCACATACATATTTCACAGGTCTTATGCTCACACACACATTCTCACGCATTTCACACCACACATGCACTCACAGTCATACACGTTCATTTCACACCACACACACAGAGGCTCACAGGCCACAAATCACAGAGTGTTGTAAAAGTGGAGCAAATTAGAGCCGTTTTATTTGCATTGTTCACAGGGAATGATGGAGGAGGGAGCAGTCTGTGCCAAGCTGGAGAGCTTGGTGTGTGTGTGTGTGTGTGTGTGTGTGTGTGTGTGTGTGTGAGAGTGAGAGAGAGAGAGAGAGAGAGATTGTGTTCTGTCAATGCCCTTAAGGGGCTGGACTGTTAGGCAAAGCAATAAGCAATCAGGCCTTGTCAGAGGTGATACACTATATAGACACACACACACACACACACACACACACACACACACACCACCTCAGGGCCTGAAATAGAAGACCAGGTCTTGTCCAAAGCTCCATTAAACTGCTAAAAGTCCTGCTAGAGCTGAAACATCCTCCTATCGTCATGCCGGGACATTCCACAGCACGCCAGGGACCCTGCGCTAATCCTCCCGGCATGGGAATCATTATTGATAGGATACTAACGCATTACCTCAGGGCCCGCTTATTGTTGGTAAAGATTATTATTTAAGAGTAAACCAAAACCCAGAGAAAGTCTCGAGTTTCATAGAAATTTATCAAAAGAAAATGTTATTCTTGGCTTTGTGCGACACCACTTTGAATAGCACAATTGAAACAAACTCCGCCCTTCGCCGCTCTTCAAGCAGCAGACCTAATGGCCACCGGCAGGTCGTTAAGAGGCAGTGTAA
This sequence comes from Hoplostethus atlanticus, assembly GCA_034670405.1. Lineage (NCBI taxonomy): Eukaryota > Metazoa > Chordata > Actinopteri > Trachichthyiformes > Trachichthyidae > Hoplostethus > Hoplostethus atlanticus. The sequence continues at coordinate 934,002 of JAXDDX010000005.1, read as the reverse complement.
ATGTTCAGGAGTGGGTGAATGCAACACCCAATCTGAGCAAATTTGTCCAGTTCACTTCCACCACTTGGTTATTAGCTGATTGATTTCAGTGGTTCATATCATAGCATCTCCTACTTTGCAGCAATAGTCACCATAGCAACATCGGAGCAACAGTTTTGTCTACGTTCACATAGTTTCCACCTTAGTCATTCATACATCTCTCTATCTGAATCCTATTGGATTAAAGTTGTGTTGCTCTGCGAAGTTGCATATTGACAAACCAGTGCCGAGTTGACTCTCCTTGTTTGCTAGAGTTGGGTTTGATTATGTAGAGGGAAGCTTGTAGTATATCCCTTCCTATTGATGCCAACCTTTATTTTCTCTGTTCTCTGGTATGGGGATTGAAAGTGGTAGAAAGCTGATGTGGACAACATTGAGATGTAGGGGCTAAAAGTGGTGAAAAAGTATTATTGGCCAAAATGTCTCATCTATAAGAGTTTGATATCATGGCTTTTTGACACAATCTGTTCATGTGCTTGTATGGTTGTATGGTTCAATCAAGCCTCTGATCTGTTCTTCTTCTCTCTCTGTGTTTATGTTGTCCAGGGGCTGTACTGCTGGTCAGTGTCCAGGGCATAGCCATCAATGTAGACCCAGTCTACTGCACATGGCTGCTGCACCAGCCTCACAGAGGGAGCAGCAGACAACAGCAACAGGTACTACATCCTCTCTTCTCAGACCACATTTGCGTCATAGTCTCTGAAAATCTCTCACTGTCTGCATGGCCGCAGGAGAAAAAAACCCATTCAAGCCAACGTTGACTATATCAAGGGCTCAAGATGGTTTTGCTTATGCACAAAATAGATGCCCTTATTTCAATTAATTTGAGTGCACAAGATGCATATTGTTCCCTCTGTTTCGTTACTTGGTGCCCTCATTTTCCTTATTTTGGGCACACAATTTCAGAATCTGTGTGAACAAATTTGCCCACAACGTGCATACATTGTTAAAGCGTTTAAAGACAGACAAAGCCTATAACCTTTGTATAAAACCTGTATAATATCTAAAAAAATATATACACAAGTAAAATGACAATTATAAACTTGGGAAATTTTAGTTTCTAGTGGGCTTAAATGGGTTAAAATACTAAAATGTAGACTGTACTTTTACCCCCCCGCCCTCCCCCTTCTCTCTCTCTCTCCGTCCCTCCCTCCCTCTCCCTCCGTCTCTCTTTCCCAGCTACCTTTTTCCATGTGTTCTGCTCCCTGTCTTCTATCCAGTCTCTCTCTATTTATTTGACAGGGGTCATGGTGATGGTTATGGACACTGAATGCTCTGTGCCCACGCTCCCCACACACACACACACACACACACACACACACACACACACACACATGCAGACACGCTCAGTCTCATTGCCTGGGACATAGTGCAGGTTCACTCCATAAAGGCACATAAATATATATAGTAAGTGAAAGTATCATATTGTAATATTTTTAATGTTCCTTTTTTCAGCAAGCTGATCTGTTTCATACCTGCCGCAGTTTGGAAGGGCTGTCAGTGTGTGTGTGTGTGTGTGTGTGTGTGTGTGCCTGCCTGTGTTAGCACATGTATTGTGTACGACTTAGAGAGGGAGTTAATTGCAGTAGGTAGAGGGAGTGTGTAATTGCCCCTGGCTCTGGGGGTCGTTGCTCTACGGGGTAAACACATGTTATGAGTTGAACCGCTGCCAGTGTGAAGGATACACAAGGCTAGCCGCTGTGTGTGGACATACTGTATTCAACCTGGGTGTGTGTGTGTGTGTGTGTGTGTGTGTTTGAGGCCCTCTTCATCTGCCTCTGTCAGGGCTACTTGTCAAGGACTGGCTGGTTTTGACAAAGCCTTCAGCTGAAGGCCAGACAACAGCCAGTGAAGGACAGAGGAGATGAGACTGACTGGTTAGGGTCAGGATGGGAGGAAGGGGACAGAGGAGGGGAGGCATGGAAGGAAGGACAGGGCAGAGGGAAGTATGGGCGGCACGAGGAAAGGAAAGGGGAGAGGGTGGAGAGAGGAGGGTATAGTATAGAGGAGAGGAGGGAATGTATGAGGAGGGAAAGGGAGGAGATGGGAAGCATAGAGAGGAGAACAACTTGGAGGAAAGGGCAGAGGAGGGGAGGTATCTGGGCACAGAGGAGATGGGGAGAGAGTAGGGTAGTATAGAGGGGAGAGGAAAGGGGAGGGGATAGGAAGTGTAGAAAGAAAGAAGTGGAAAGGATAGATGAGGGGAGGTATGGAGGGGACAGAGGAGGAGAGGGAAGGGCTGGAGGGGAGAGGGGGCAAATAGAGGGGAGAGAGGAACAGAATGGGGGTATGGATGGGAGAAAGAAGGAGATGGTAGGTATGGAGGGGAGGGTGAGTGTGGCTAAGAGAAACTAAGAGTACTAGAGTAAAAAGGAACAGAAGGAGAGACTAGAGAAGAATAGAAAGAGGAGGGAAGGGGAGAAAAGGGATAAGAGGAAAAAAAGAGTGCCGAGAAGCGAAGAGGCATTTGGCTCGGCTGTTCTCAGCCAGTGTATGTGGTAGAGTTAGCTCACATTATGTCATCCACCAGGAATGAGTAATGGTCATTTGTTAAGGTACCTGCTTTTACCATGAGTATTAAAATGTGGCCAAGCACATATTTTCCATCCAGTGTACAACCGGAATTTTATTATATTTAGCTTGGTTTTAACCTTGATGCATTTCTCCACATCAAATAACACATGAACCATCAAACTCGTCATATGGTATGGCTATACAGTATGTAGAGTAACATGTGTATCCATGAATGTCATGTATATAACATCATGAGTGAGTATTTCTATTTCACTCATATGTACGTATGTGTATACACCAGCTTTCTTGCATGTGTGTTTGCACAGCCTCCACTAGACACAGCACTAGACTAAGTGCTGGCCGTTTGTATGAATGTGTGTGTATGCTATGTTTATGAGTGTGTGCATTTGTCAGTGTGCACATGTTGTGTTTCCACTTACAGAAATGTGTATGGTTTAGTCAAATCTAAAAGTTTGACTTCAGGCACCTAACCTACTAGCCTACAATATTTGATTCACCCTGCGTTATGTTGCAAGGATTGGGGAAGGCTTTGGCATCATAACAGCCAGTAGCTTTGAATACTAATATAATTTAGGGACCCATTTTTAATCTTACCACAACCAGCGTTTGGGTCCCAACCCAGTCATTGAAAAACACTGCACCAACGTTCAGCGTTAGTGTGTGTGTGTATTTGCACAGCCTGCAGTAGACGGTTGGCCTGCGGCCTTGTGCGGCTGTATCATAGCCTAGTGGTGCTGCTGGCTGATGCTAATGGGGTTTCCTCATTTCAGACCAACCTTCCACTCCTCTGTCTTTTAGTCACCTTACTGCCTGTGTGTGGGTCTATGTGTGTGTGTGTGTATGTATGTATGTGTGTGTGTGTGTGTGTGTGTGTGTGTGCATGTGTGTGTGTGCCCTGCCAGCGGCGTGGGAGGCCACTCAAAACAAACACGGAGCTGTCACTGGTCCTTGTTGCTTTTGGAGACCTCTGTTGTGTTCCACTGCAGTTCTTCTTCTCTTCTCTCTTTCTCTCTCGCCTTCCCTCCCTCCTAGTGCCTCCTGTCTCCTGATTAACCCAGATCTTTTAATTCTTGGAGTTGACTAGAACTAACTCTGGGTCCTGTCCTTCCTGACAGAGAGAGTGTCAAAGTGGTCCATAGTTGCTCTTGCACTGGTTGACGTGCTGTTGCTCTCAAGGTTGTATTTCGGACTAAAGAAATATTGGTTCTGAAAATCAGGAAAAGACATTTAAAGCAGGTGTTAATAATTTACAATGTCTTTGAATGTACATTTTAAAGGAAACAAGAATTTGAAATGTGCTAAATTAAACAAAAAGTCTTTCACTCATTTTTGTAAGTTTCACATTTGTTTTTATTTCAGTGTCCTTGCCACAAAAGACTACATTTCCCATGACCTCATGGTTGCTCAGTCATGCTGTGATGTCATTGCAGGCTCCAGGAGCAGTTCCCATGGCCAAGAGAAGAGAGGATGAGGTGTCTGTCGGGAGCACGCCATTGGCCAAACAGCCCTCCAATCAGGCCTCAGACTACGCCAGCAGCCCGGTCAAAACAAAGACAGTGACAGGTAGGCTTACCAAATACAGAGGTCCGCCCTCTGGGGACTGAAACGTGTGTCACTAGACAACTGAATTTCTTTCATGACTCTTGAAATTGAATTCCATGATTTGTTTTTTCAATTTATGGAAAGTGTAATTGTATTTACTTTGAAATTATGTTTCTTAATATTCCGTTTCAGTTTACTTACTCAGTTTACTTACTCATGTTGAATAGTAGAATAGTCCTTGGCCCTCCAGCCAGGAGGGAGAGCTGAATCTTTTGGAGAGCGTAGTCTGAGGACACAAATTTAAACCTATGCTCTGTCATTGTTTGTCTTGAGATGTTTTTTGCCTGATGTTTAATATACTAACAACAACCACATTGACATTTACTGCACCTTTGGAACATTGGAAATAACTTGTCACTTGCCACCGTCTGTACTAGGATTTGCTCTGATTTCAGTCGTTGAAAAATGGCAACCTACAGTATTTAACCTTGTTACTATGTAATTAATCCATGTTACTATGTTGTTGCATAATATACTGCAGCGTCCTGACACCTGAGTGACCCTGGTCCTTGGAGAACACCACATATCCAGGCTTCTCCTCTTCTGTTTTCCTCCTCTAGTAGTATTACTGTGGCTCTGTGGGCTCCGAATGCCCAGAATAGAAGAGTGGCTTGGCTGTCTGCAGCCCTCATCCATGCCAGTTTTCCACTTTCTGGGACCCTCCTCCTCAGAACACACACACAACGCATATCAGGACACACACGTGGGCATGTACATACATGCAGGCACATATACACACCTGTGCTTGCACAAACACTACACACATACAGACACACCATTGCTGTGGTCCTGCCTTTGATCCTCTCCAGTGTATTTTCCAAGTGTTCCTTGGTGTGTTGCTGTTTCTAAGTTGGAAACTCTGACCCCACTGGGACTCTGGATGGACAGATTGGAGAAACAGAAGAGAGGACAGACATAAAGAGGGGATGGATGCTGTTCCAGACAGGAATGCATCTGCCTGCTTTATGGTCATGAACACAGACAGACTAGTGGTTCCCATAGGTTCTTAGGATATTGGTGATTGTGTGGTAGGATAGAACGGGACAGGAATTGAGTTGCAGATGCAGTAAGCACTCATGTTGTTTTCATCAGCGCGAGGAATCGGTTTGAATGGCGGTCACAAAACTACCTATACACACACACACTCTTACCTGGAGGATGGCCGGGGCAGTGGCTCTGTTTAGGAGCTGTCCATGACACAACACAGGCCCCTACTCACTGCGGAGATGGTTTTCATTTAATACTCACACAGCGTATTTATAAACTTAATAGCCCACCTGTCTCTCATATTCCCCTATTGATATTTAATTAATGTGATCAAATGGAATATCTTGGCTAGCTTGACGTTGGGAAACTGAATTAGTTGCAGTGCCTTTGATAAAAGGCCTCCCCAGTCTACTGTTCGGATCTCACGGTGTTTAGACTCCAGGTCCTCTGAACACTTTAACGGTTGAAACATTCTCTGGCAAGGCATTGCAGCGAAGAGATGGGGGAAATAAGCCAGTGATTGTTTTTTTTTTTTGCGTCCCTGGGAAATGTGTTCCCAACAGGAGTGATGACTCCCTGTTTTGGGTGAGGTCATACTGTAGCTGTAAATAACAACGCATGTGTATGACGTTCCCCCTCGTCGAGTGTTTTGATAGGAAAAATGCTCCTATGACATTTCAGAGCTCTAAAAAAGGCCATTAGGTTTCTTTCCTAGCTTGCTTCAAAAGCTCACAGCTGAAAGGTCACGCCGTCTTTTTCTCCTGGTTTCCCCTTTCGTTCCTTGTTTCATCCAATCTGCACTAATAGCTTTTCCATACCGCAGCATCTTTGCTTATTCACATCTCAACAGTATATTCCCTCATTAGGGGTCGTCAGTAAACAGTCAGCCTGGCTCCCACAGCGCACACAGCTAAAGCAGGCTGCAGCCCGTCAGCAACACTCAACCAAAGGACAATATTACTAGTGTACTGTGGCCATCAGTCTGCATGGCCTCCTATCCGCCAGCTGTCTATCTCTCTGTCTGTTTCTGGGTCTCACTGTCTAACTTTTTGTTTTTCTGTCTGTAAAGCTGTTTTTGTGTCTATCAAGCGGCTGTTTTTCTTTGCTTTTGGCTCTTTGCCTTTTTTCTGTGAGTCTTTTTCTAACTTTTTGTCTGTTGGTCAGACAGTTGTTTGTAAATGACGGAAATCAAAGCCTGAGCTGGATTTTACAATGAACTGACAACACGCACACACACGCACACATAGTGTGTGGGTGAAATGTTAAGTGGACAGCACATCTGGCCTGAAGTTGGGTGTGCAATGGAGTGTTTAGTGTTGGACATGTTTGTATATGGCATCTCATTATTGGCCTGCATCAGTTCATTAGAAACATATACTAAGTCGATGTTAAGCTCTTTCTAATCCAAATATTTCTCTCGTAAAGGGAAAACAAGCCTTTGGTAACTAGGTGTTGGTACTATATTTTCTTAAAATTCAAAACAGCCCCCTCGCTCCATCCCCACACTGGAAGAAAACTTCTGGTTAAATGAATAGGAAATGGCTGCGGTGTCACAGGAGCAGATGTAACCGAAAAGTTACAAATTGTTTCCGAGAGCAATCAGAATTAGGAGAGGGCCGAGGCATTTAGCCCTTGTGGTTTTAATCACGGTGAAACAATGAGCCTCCCTGCAGTCGGACCATCATGATGGACTGCAGCTCAGCTCACAACACGGCGGGCACTCGGTTTCATCCATCCTCCAACTCCACTTCCTCCTTCTCCTCTCTTCATAATAATGCATCCTTCCTGTGATTAACTGGTTATTTAGTTTCACTGTACGTGAGGCTGACTTTATGGCAGGGGTAATGAATAAAAAATGTGATGTCCTCCAGGGTTGGTGGATTGTGGTGATACTTGATATACAGTATAGGAGTCATACATACTGACATTCAGTCCCACCTCATTTCTCTCAATGATCCATCCTTCCTGTGATTAATTGGGGGATGATCAATGGAATGTTAATTCTTCATATTCCCCAGGGTTGGTGGGTTACCTGATATATAGATACTTAATACGTAGTTTGATATTTCCTGATATTTAGTCCCCCCCTTTGGTATTGTTTGATGGAGGATCAAGTGGAAAGAGAGCTATGTGCACTTCAGGTATAAATCCACCCTAAAAAAGAATTCACACTTGCGTTACTCCCATGATCTTACACAGTTCAATTCATACTTGAGAGCATGAACAACTCCCTTGTGAAGCTAGAAACTAGAGAAGCATGGCCAGTCAGAATTCCTGAATGGTAACCGTTCTCGACCGGACCGTCCAAGGTCATAGGAATAACATATGTGGATTTTGTTGTTAGGGTGGATTTTTTTTCCTCGTAAAGCCTTCCCTCCAGTCACCCCATGAGAAGAGCTGCTGACATCCAACATGTTATGATTGGAATTAGGCTCTCCAAAGATGATTTATTAATTGCTTTACCATGTGTGGAGCGCTGTGAATAAGGAGCTGCATGTTGAAACGAGGGGGGGTCTGGTCTAGCTGTTATGTAAAAGCCTCACGGGCCAAGGTGAGCCCTTCAATCCAACTTGGTTATTAGTTTATCATGTTTGCCTGTGGTGTTTATACTTTGTTGACTGTTCGCTGGACATAAAACTGTCTTTTGCTTTTTTGTCAGTGGGATGCATTTCATCTCCAAAGCCATTTAGCCGCGGCTAGTCATGTGATGGATTTTTCGGAATCTATTTGTAATTGCAGCGTGTTTACCCCAGGACATCCGATCCAGCTGTTTAGCTTGGGTTGAATCAATAAGCCATAATGATTTACTGGAGGGTAAACCTGATGTGACTGCAGTTGAGAAATGACCATTGTGTGTTGATGGGCCTTAATCTCATCAGCACTGACAGAGCAAGTTTTTCAGGCAAATTGATAATTGCCCTGAGAAATGAATTCTGTTGTTGTAAGAAATGAATTGAAATGGCCCGGCTCATTTTTCCCTTTCTGGAGCGGGTACAGAGGAAGACAGTCTTTTTTCTTCATTTTCTTCTTTTTGCTAAATTATAATTTGGCATTTCGCTCAGTAGCGCTAATGTGCTTGTTTTAACGTGACTCCAAATAAACGTCCAGATATATGACAAGGTCGATTTTAGTTGCGGGGTTATTGGCGGCATGTAATTTCTCTGGGGACTATAAGAGGGTCCGTAATCACTGCAGCAGACGTCTTATTTAGGTAAACACAGGGGAGATGTGCAGGTTGTTTGCCAGTTGGAGTCAACACATGTGTTTGAGCCGCCATTCGCAGGGACACATGGGAAATAAACACATAAGACTGGCTCAGGTTCAACAGGGGCAGCCAGCCAACTGGACTGCCACTGGAGCTGTCTTCCACTACACTGTTGACCTACAGCACAAGACGTCATCAGGTTCTTATAGGAACCATAACACCAGTATTTTGTTGCAAATTAATCTACCATAAGTGTGCAGCTCAAACGTTCAGCCCCTATACGCTAATCCTATATGGATATTCCCATTAAAGTTTGCCTCTGGTCACTTTCTGTGAAGAGCTGCTAACAGCCAACATCTATCAACTGTATCAGATGCAACCTTTCGTCTCTCTCTGCTGGTACTTTGTACTGCCTCGACACACTGGTCACAGTCCCTCTGTGAAACACACAAGGCATGCATCCATTCCTCATAAGATTCTTATAGAAACTGTATCAACAATACACCACTGCTTTAAATGAATCCCCCATGAGTCTACTACTGTAACATTGTGATGCTCCATGCTAGTTTGTGCTCCAACATACATGTAGCGCTGGCCTTCTGTGAAACACACTGAAGCCCACAATGTCTTCACTATGCATTAAAGTGGTCAATTGGAAAATATTAAGTTAACCGGTTACATGTTGAGAGTCAAGTTGTTTGGAACTCCCTCATGAGATTAAAATGGTCTGATATGCTGGATACATTGTGGAATATTGATATGTGGGCGGTGTTTTGTTCCGCCTGATTATATATTGGCCATGGCGGTATTTTTCTGTGCCCGTTGATTATCATAGTTTTCCACTGGAGATATTGATTTCCCCACAGAAATCACCTCAGGGAATTAACAGAATAAATCATAATCCACGGGAAGAAAATGATTTTCAAAGTTTTTAGCAGTTCAAAGCCTCCTCAGTACAATTGCACTAGCTAGACGTCCCTGCTTCCAATTGGCCATTTGAACACATGCCTGGCACTTTTATGATGTAAAGAGAGTGTTATGTTGTTTTGTTACCACATTCAGCCTAGCTACAGTTTCGTAGTAATCAAGGGGGACTTTCCTCCAGGCTTTTGGAAGGTGCCTGTTAATGTGTAGGCAAATGTACAGAGACACACAGAACCAGTTCACTGCAGATCATTTCCCCAGAAGGCGCTGAGGGCAATGTGATATCATACTAGGTGCTGTGGGGCTGCCCAGCCTGAATCTCAGAACCCATATCAACTGAACGGCACTTGGCAACAAAATATTTCACTCTGTCTCTCCTCCGTTCTGGTTTTGGTCAGTGCACATGTTAAATATACAGAATACATGTTACAAGACCCACACCGACTTTCAGAACCGGAATCGACTGGATTGGACCGAGGCCAGTTCCGGAGGATGACAGAGACCTTAGTTTTGACTTTGAACACTGCACATGCTAAAAGAACATATTACAGATGCAATTTTCATGTTACTAAACACACACAGGCAGGCGAATAACACTGGACCAGAGGAAATCTAGGTTTCTCTTCGAGTCTGGACACAGTTTGTGTCTTAGAATTGCAGTATCACCTGTACTCTAAAGCGAATAGTCCTTGAAAAGTGCAATAATGTAAAAGCATTACAGTATGAGTTTTGTTTTTGAAAGTTTTAAGGATTGATTTGTGCACTTTCCACACCACCTCACACATTTTTCATCCTTCTGAAGAGTTATGAAGTCTTAAAAGTCGTGTCCTTAAAGTTCCCTCTTGTTGTTTAGAGCTGCAAGGAACAAGTTGTTTTGTTCCCTTTGAGGATAGCTGGTGTTCCCTGGTCAGTTCACTAGGTTTGTTGTGGCTCCGGTCACAGTATACGGTCCGACAAAACATTCTAGTGGATAGACTGTACAGGCTGAGAGCTTTGATTCATCTTCATTTTTCACAAAACCAATCATTTGAGTCACATTGAGGGTTTGTTTGAATGTTGCTTAGTAACTCCATCACAGACGTGTTAACGGTTGTTTTTTTGTGATTATCCGTTACAAGAAAGGCCACGGAACGACGACTTTGAAAACAAGTCCTCTCTCCTCGGTTTGATTCGATTTCAGTCTGCCCGCACAATTACGCCACAAATTGGTTCACATAAAACTAGCCTCTAAGTATTTTCTTTATTTGTCCCTAATGAATGTTCTTGTTGGCAACTGCACCGTGTTTCTGATCGAGAACCTCCCGAGCCTTCTCATTGTTCTCTAGCTTCTACCAGAGTAATGATCTCACTGGCTTTCCTTCTCAATCCTAAAATTAGCCGTTGGCGCGCTGAGAACATACTTAGTTTTCACTGAGAAACCTATCTTCCGATCTGGCGGTCCTTCCTAAAGTTTGGAAGGAAAACTGCTGTCTTTGTTCCTGTCCGATAGTGGTTGGGATGATGGGATTAGATGTTTGCTGTTTACTGGGAAGAGCAGAAAGACAGTGACAGGTGAATCATGACTGTGAATCTGTATGGTAGTAGATGATGTCTGGTGGTGATCAAGCGTTCCCAGACTGTTGAATTGTCTATAATATCAACCACAGTCCGTCAGGGGGAAAAAAAAGGCATTTGGGAATGAGAAAGAAAGCCCGTATTTTAGGGTTGAGAGATATATATTCTGGAGAGACACCGAGAAATATAGTTTGCAGGAAGAAACAGATGAGAGAAAAAGTAATGTATACATGTATGGACACTCATATATAAAAGAGAGAGAGCTGATGGGGGACTTGAGGCAGAACCGCACAGTCATACGTTACCATAATCCAAGCCCAAGTAGCCTGATGGAAGTCAGGCAGGTTTTTATTGGCTGCTGTGCGCTTTTCAGAAGGGGATAATATTTTCATTGTGGAGTTATTTATGTAGTTTAATTTTTCTGGTTGAGTCAATAATTTATCAAGGTAATGATGGTTGGAGCAGAGAAAGCAAATAAGAAACAGGAGGAATAATGAGATAGTAGGCCCCCCTGAGGAGGATGGCTGCAGTCTGCAGGGAGGCGCTACTCGCTATAGAGTATCCTTGGCTTCTCCCAACACTGACAAACCTCTCGCTGACTCCCAGTTCAGGCAGACAATCTGTTGGGAATATTTCTGTCCTCAAGTATCCCTTTTCTGCTATCATGAATGATAACGGGATTAGGCCTTGTAGATGTTGGCCATGGTTTTGGGGGTTAAGGCAAGAGGAGCGGAGAGGGAAGTTGGGGTTGAGATGTGGTTTATCTGACATACAGTGGATTAGTGAGCGGGCTGGGGGGGAGCGGGGGTCCTATTACAGGGGAACAGGAGAGGATTGGAAAGCGGGTTGGGGTGATTTCATCAGGGATGTTTCAGCGGGCCTCGGTGTCACAGAGAGAAGACATGTCTTTTTGTTTTCGTTCTTCATGTGTTGTGTCATGGTCTGGCTGGCAGAAGCCTCTTCTCATCTGTCTGTCTTCTCTCCCTTTCCTCTGATCTCCTTTTCTGCCCTGCTTTCCCATCATCTCCTCTCCTCTCCTCCCAGAGAGAACCAGGGGAGCAAACAGGGATTTACCTCACAGTGAATCTATTTTCCTTCATTAAACCGTTCTTCAACAAGGGTAATCACATTTAGATGAGTATCTCTTTCCATTGTGCTGTCTTGGCCAAGAGGGTTAAATGTAGTTTATGTGGTGCGTTGGCTGTAGTGATGATAGATAGTGAATATAGTGTGGACTGGATAATGTAGTTGTGTATGAGAACACTGAACTCTGATGATGAGGATGATGACAGTGATGAGAAATGCTTCTGAAGTGATGAAGTTTTATTGATCCTCTCCCCTCCATTCCTCCGCTCTCCTCCTCTCCTCTTGCGAGGCTTTTATGGTATAGTTGATGTCATGCATTGAAATGCCTCCCCACCACACTTACCTTGACTAGTTAGAGGGCTTCCCTCAAGTCCTCAGGCCTCAAAACCAAGCAGAATTACAGTAGGGAGAAATGTGGAGTGTATGTGTGTGGATGGAGGAGTGTGTTTAGATTAATGATAAAAAGACAGAGAAAAACAAAAGTCTGAAGACACCCATCCATCCACCAGCCAGCCCAGCTATACCACCAATTTTTTGCGTGGCGGCTTCAATAGCGCTGTAACAAATGGAGTCACGTAAATATTTAAATAAACACCGACCTGCATCCAAAACAAATAGGCGGGCTGGTTTAATAAAGAGCCCCGTCGCTGCCTCTGCACGCAGCTGTAACAGAATATACAACACTTCAACTCACTGTAAACCATTTGTAATAGGGAACATACCAGAAAAATAGGGGGCTGCATGGGAAACGCCGAGATTCCTCAATGAGGCTGCTTTTATGGTTGAGTTACTCAACCACTCGGCAAGGACAGAGGGGCACTTTGTGCTTTTGCGGATGTGAAGACTGTTAAATCTGTTGGGGAGAGTTTCACATGGCGCTGTTGTGATGCTAGTGTCGTGTGACTGCGGGTATATCTGAGCGAATTGTTTGTGCGTGTGCATGAATCACCCGTTTGTATGATGTGCGATTTACACTCGCCACGCTACATGCCCTCATTTCACATTTTACGACCACGTTGCTCTGCTACAGCGGTGTTGTGTAGCACATCATGAAATGAGGCAACACTGATTTGCTTCTCGCCCCAAAGTCATCGTGTTGTAATGGGGCTCCGGTCTCTGCGTTTTCTCTGATCATTTGACACATGCTTAGTCTGTGGGCGTCAAAGACCCGGGGCTTTCACTAGCTCGGAGATGTGACGGTTGGAGCTGTTAAAGAGGATGAATAATCGCCATCAGAACACCAGCATGTTTATAAGAGGCTGGACTGGCAGCCCTGCTCACCAGCTGAACGCTGAGTGGGAAAGAGAGGGAGAGGTCGGAGAGGGAGAGCAAAACGGAGGAGGGAAAGAGAGGGGAAGGGAGTATGGACAGAGGTTGGCCTCATATTAGCCTAATGGCCTAACGGAGGGTGAGAGGGAGGACATGGCTGAGATGGCACAAGGCAGGGGGAGTAACCCGGCTCTAAGAGGCCTCTCAGGACTTGTTAGGCCCAGGCAGGTTTAAGAGCCTTGGGCGCTCCCGTCATATTTCTCTTTCATTTGAATTTAGAGTTCTCATGTTCTCTCTGTCTTTCTCATTCTTTGACCCTGCCCCTCTCTCTCTTTCTCTCTCTCTCTCTTTCTTGCTCGATCAATCGTTCTCTCTCTGTTCTCTGCATGTCGCCAAGGCTGTAACTGCCCTCGTCCTTAGTTTGACTCCAAGGAACATGCCCACCTTCCCTTCAGCAGAAATGACAGGCGCCCACTCACTTTAACAAGATGTGTCAGTTTCACTCCAAATAATGACCCCAGGATTAACAAACAGAGTCCTGGGATGGTATTAAAAACCAAGCGCAGAGCTACATGTAGACTGGCCTTGCACTGGTATTGCCTGTACTGCAGTCCAGCACACTTTCTGATTGGTCTAACAGACTCTCTGGAAGGGCTCTCACTTTCTGGCCAAGTGCCCAAGTCAAAAAAGACTGAAATAGGTGATCATGAAAATTCTCTCTTTGCTCTCTCTTTTAACGTTAAGGTTAAGCATAAGGTCTTATGGATTAGGTTCATAATCAACATTTTTAGCTGAAAACTGCAGTGAGTACTGGCTCTGAGTCCTGGCCAAAAAGTAATAATCCTAGGAAAGTGATGGCCCTCCTTCTAGAATAATGACTCAGATTAAATTTTGGATGGTATTCAAATCAAACCTGCGGGAGGCCAGGTCTCGAGGAGGTTTGTATTTATTTATTTATTTATTTAATGGCAGTACTGTAGATTTGAGGTGGGGTAAGTGGTGTAGGGTCAGAGTGGAATAAGCTGAAGTTAATGATAATGGCTCTACCTGGCCATGTCTCTCCACTAGCCCTGCCTTAAGCCCTGTGTGTGTGTGTGTGTGTGGGTGTGTGTGTGTGCATGCGTTTGCGCGTGTGCAGGCTCACTGCATGGTTAAAGCCCCGTTCATGAGCATACTGTCAAAAAACTGATAATATCCCATGTATTTCTACGAGACCTATGTGTTGACAGATGACATGAATTGAGTGCAGTGCATGAAAATATCGCTAACTGAGTCGAACACACATCAGTTACTCATTTACAGATACACACGATAACATACGCCGTTGCATCAGTACACATTGCTAGCATTTAAACTCATAGAGGAATCGGAGACACACACACCAGCCAAATACTCTCCCCCCTCTAGTGATCTGGGGTCCACTCCACCCTCAAGCTAACAGTCTCATGGTGTGTAATAGATTGTCGTGGTAAATCGGGGTGACACGGTGTGAGTGTGTGTGACCAGGACTGATGTTTCCAGAGCTCAGCAGGGCGGACTCTGTTTACTTTAAGATTTCATCAGTGATGATTGGTGAGGGTGTGAACGCATCGTGATGTGTTTCTGGGGTCTGCTTTGCACAAGAGTGTGTTGTGGGGGAAGTGTGTATGTGCGTGTGTGTTTGTATTTGTGCATTTTCCGATGCGGTAAGGCGCGGCAGAAAGTGTGACGGTGCTGTTCGGTTGGAATTAGGATGTTTTTAGGGGGTATAGGGGATATTCAGGGGACTGACGTCAGTAGTGGGACTGTGGTATTGCCAGTCATTACCACCACTGGAGTTAGAATCATACACACCCACACTAACACACACACACACACACACACACACACACTCACACACACACTACATTGTGCCGCCCGCTTTCAGAAATACATACAAACACAGATTGCCCAACACACCTGTGCTCGCACGCACACACACACACACGCACACACACACACATTGCGCCTTCCAATTTCCCAAATACACACAGACACCGATGCCTGGCACACATGTGCGCACACACACTAACACACTACACTACACACTACATTGCACCCTACTTCAAACTTTGCTTTATAACTATGCACAGACAATGATGCCTGTGCGCTCACACACACACACACACACACACTCACACAGCATGGCCAGTCCCTGGGGTAAAGTCTCCCTAGTCTAGACAGCCAGGCCACATGACAGGCTGCAGCGGCCACAGAGCTCAGTCATGTCTATATGGGACCCCTGCAGAGCAGAACAGGAAACATCTCTCTAATGCAGTGTGACAGGAATATTCTAACACACACACAGCCTCCTACAACAAAATGCTATTGACAACCCAATGATATCACAGCGGTTTGTGCAGCACTTTAAGCACATTACTCAATGGAAGACAGTCCATGAAACACAATCTTTCCTGTCATAGTCAATTTTTGCCATCTGCATGTATGAGGGTATTTAGTAAAAGAACATGTTTAAGAACATTAAGATTCAGTTGTGTACATGTACAAGGCTCACAGAAACAATGCTGCCGAAGAGTAAGAATGAGAGGGAGAAGAGCGTCTTAAGGGTTAGGAAAATATGGGCTGTCGTTGTGTAGAAATGTACAAAAAGTCCATTGCAGTGAAAGAACTGCGTATAATACGTAATGATGCCCCACTGATTGTAGACATCATGACAAATTCAATCCATTTCATGGTCCCTGAGTGCCAGAAGCACCTGGATGCTGAGTGTGAGAAAATACTGTAAGAAAGTGCACATTTGATGATCTCGACCTTCAGTCAGCCTCCTTCTACACACACACATACACACACACACACACACACACACACACCTGTGAGCTCAGTCACTCTGTCCACACACCCTCCCACCCACTGGTTTTGGGCAGGTTGCCACGGCGACCACAAACCAAGGTAACTAACCGTCCTGTTCGTCAGTCACCCCGGCAACACACTTCTGTTGCCATGCCAACCCCTTTGGTTGTTTAAGTGATATTTGGGAGCATGGCGTCTGATGAGGCATGGTGGGGCTGTGACATCAGCGCTATTTCATGACAACTGTGGGATAGAGCTGCTGAGCAAGGTAGACCTTTAAATCATGGAATATGTCTTAATGTGTCTTCAGAGAGACCCCACTGCCCCCCCTCCCCGCCCGCCTCACCTCTGACGCCCTGATGGCTTTAACATTCACAGACTTCAGACTAACCTGATAGAAAGCATGTTCTGTCTTTATGTCTCTCTCTGTCTTTCTTTCTGCCTCTTTCCTTCTCTCTCACTCTTTCTATCCATTTCTCCTTTGTCTTTCTGTCGCTCATATTCTGACTTTCTCTTGTCCTCCTTCTTTCTCCCCATCCTTTCCTCCCTCTCTTCCACATGGACTGAAGGTGTGTGTTAACCTTCAGAGTTCATATGGTCAGTGTAATGGCCAATAGGGGGGTCGTTGCTGTGTGATTGTGTGTGTGCTTGGCTGTTGCCATGAGTGTCAGCACAGACAAACGACCATAGTCTGGACCACAGCAGACACACCAGGACATGTCATGTCTAGGAGTGTGTGTGTGTGTGTGCGTGTGTGTGTGTGCGTGTGTGCGTGTGTGTGTGCGTGTGTGTGTGCGTGTGTGTGTGTGTGTGTGCGTGTGCGTGTGCGTGTGCGTGTGTGTGTGTGCGTGTGCGTGCGTGTGTGTGTGCGTGTGCGTGTGCATGCACTTCCTCTACTCCGCTCCCCATCTCCTCTCCCCTCTAGGAGACAAGAAACCTGAGTGCCAGCATTACATCACCTCAATGAAGTGTCAATTAAACATCATATAACATGATACTGTACAACAGATGAAAATAACAGTGAATTATGAAGAGTAAGTTAAATGAGGGACACATACAGGACAGTACATTTTCTCACGTACAACATATTGGTTTTATGATGTATTCTTTTTCAGGGCTTTTCACATAAAGTTAAGGGGTTATTTCAGCCCAGGACCCACATTTCAAGAGGTTCTTACGCTCAGCCAGTGACAGAAATCGAGATAGATTCTTCTTCACCCTGGGGTGTCTGCTCATTAAAACATGCTAAATATTGCCACATCCAGCAGAAAGAAGAGCCACACCCAACATTTTGGGTTCCAGCCCATAGTTTAAGAAACTGTTTTAAAGCAATCTATGTATCTAATGTCCTTTTGCTTGTTCTCTCTCTTTCTCTCTAAGAATCACGTCCCCTGTCCATCCCAATGAAGGTGATGCCTAGCACCACAGCGGAAGAGTCCTGGGCCACCTCAGAGGAGAGAATGAAGGAGCTGATCGCCCATGCCTGGGATGCTGTGAAACGCCTGACTCTACAGGTACTATACCCTACTCTATACCGGCAGTGTATTTGTTGGCATATACAGGGTACCCACCTCTTTTACTTCACTGGGCGTTGGGGTCATAATACACCCACCTCCGGGTGCTCTGCTACCCATCAGGGTTTGTAATGAACCATTTTCTATGTTTTTGCTCATCATCCACTGATCTGCAATCATTCACTCTCTCTACTTGGGCAGCAGAGTGGCCTAGTGATTAGAGAGAGTGTCCTTGAGCAAGACACTGACTCTCTATCAGCTGCAGGAGTTGTGTTGTGCAGCTAACCCTGACCTCTGACGTCTCTGTGGACGTCATCCTCTCTTCTTGTCCACATATCTTATCACGATATCAACTCCAAACCTTTTGGTCTCCCAGTATACGCCAGTAATCACCACATTTATCCATATCATCCCTGCCATGTTCTTCTCTTTCACATTAGTTGATAGTTGAGGGCTATTTCACACTCTTATGAAGGCTGGGAGCTACACTACATCACCACATACCAGCATCACTGTTTGTCCCTTCTACTGTTCCTCTCCTCTCCACTGAGGATTGTCCTGGCTTAGCCCAGCCCCACCCAGCTCAGCTCTCTCTGTGCCTACAGCCATGTGGCTTCCAGGGACCTCTGTTAGCTGTTAGCCCAATAGCCTGTTTTACATACAGATGCATACGTAGCGTCTCATGTCCCTTTGTGGCCGTCTCACTTTCTAGCTAGCTGGCTGCCTGGCTGTCCCCGTCTGTCTCTCTGTCTAACTGTGTTGAGTTGCTGACTGCTCCCATTGTGTGGCTGCATGCTGCATCTTGACTGGACCAGTCAGCAGAGCCCACATCACAACCAGACCCATCTGAAGTACATCAGCAAGTGCTGAGAAGTCTCTGACAGAGTTCCTCTTGATGCAGGAGCTCAGAAGATGTCCATGCACAGACTGTGTGTGTGTGTGTGTGTGTGTGTGTGTGTGTGTGTGTGTGTGTGTGTGTGTGTGTGTGTGTCAGAATGCATATGGGAGTGGACATGTTTGTGTTCATTAACGTGTTAATGTGTGTCTGTCCGTCTGTTGGTCTGTTATAGTGTTGAGGTCAAGACAGTGGCTATATTTACATGCAGAGGATTCCATTCCTGACCTGGCATGTAAATGTCATAACTCAGGGATGCTCATACTCCATTTATGAGTTAGAGGTACATTTTAATGTCAACACAAAACAAAGCACAGATTAATATCAGGATCATCATTTCTCTCCTCCGTCATTTGAAGTAACCCACTATTGCTGAGCCAAAGAGGGAGGGGGTAGCAGTTGGCTGCCCCTGTTAATACTTTTCTGCTGGCGGACCGTTGTAACTGTGGGCGGGACAGGAACATTCTGTTAAATGTTTTTTTCATGGCAACAGCGATACTCAATCACTGAGTATTAAAGGTGTATGTAAACAGGTTATCCCAATTAAGACTTTTCCCAGGTTAAGGCCAATAGCCAGGTTACTCTGTGTATGTAAACGTAGCCAATGATGCAGAAGTCCAACAACCATTTTTAATTCTTCTTAAATCTCATTGCTAGGACCACACAAACTGTTGTCACTCAAACTTCAAAGAAGGCATGACGCACGTGCATTGAAATAATGCTTGAGAGCTCTGGTCCAATGTCAGCCCATTGAGTTGTTTACAGTACTTCCACAAAACTTAACTCAACCCTCTAATAGTTTGCTGAGCCCATCATTGCCTCCACTTTCCTCTGTCCCCTTCGGCTGTGCGACTGGGACCACACCACGTACTGCAGCAGCAATTAGGAAACAGGCCGTCCTGTTGACATGGGAGTGGAAGCGGACCAAACCGACCGACCCAACAGCTGGTACCCCAGGCCTTGGAGATCCCCAAACTTAAACCACTCCATTTATTTTAGTGCGGTGTAAACAGAATACCTAATGGCTCACACTTCTGCTGCACATGTGCCCAATTTGGCATGCAGGGCTTTCTTTCCGTCGTTTGCAGAGGAGAGAGAGAGGAGCGAGAGGGAGAGAGGAACAGGGAGAGAGAAAGTTACAAAAGTATTTATTATTCTATGGCTGCTGAGACCACTTAAGGCTGAGGCGGCTGTTTAAGGAAGGGGGGGGCACGTGATAGCTGGCGATTGTGTAAATTGTTTTAAACCTCTGTCCGCGTCCCGGATGCACTTCTGATGCTTCATTGCTGGAGTGTGACACGCATGTCTTATTATGGATTCACAGCAGGAGGCAGGGAGGATCATACACAAGTCCTTGTAGAAGTCCTACACTGTTGCTTCACCCCCAAGAATAGAAACTGCTAATGAAGAATGGATACAGGACAGGACTTCAACTAGTTTATGTTGTCATATATTCCACCAGTGTCAGCAGTTCATGAATAGTAGACGCCATTGGGAGCGAGAATTTCTCCTCTATTTTTATACGTTTTTATTTTAGGATCGTACATTTGCAGCCATTTAAATCATTCAAGGTCTAATGCACTTTGCTGTATCATCCCTCAACTTAAATCAAGAAACCTCAGGAAATCTGTGTAAGCAGTTCTGTAACACACCACAATCCCACTGCACTGTGCATTTTATTAAAGCGTGACTGTATACTTCAATTTATCTCACGTAATGCCTTACACATATCTCCCACTGAGAGTCTGAAACCAGAATAGCAGCTGGAAAAAGCAGAACATGCACCATTTCTATTTGTAGCTTTGCACTTTAAAATCATCCTTTACACCATAGTTGTCTTTTTCGATGACAGGCGTAGTTAGCATTGATTCCCAGTGATGTCCCGTCATGCGTGGTTAGGGCACAGATTATTATCTGAATCCATGAGTGTCACACTCTATCTGTGGCTGAGTGTCTCAAGCAAACCCCAGAAATGGTTCTGAGCCATAGCTCCTCCATGACTTCAGACTCAGTGCATTCCTATCTCTCTCTCTACCCTTAAGACCCTCTTCTCTCATTACCTCTGTAGGAAAGATAGATGATTTTCGCCCTGTAATAAAAATGGATGAGTGAAACATTAATTGTGATCCGTCCAAAGCCATCAGTGAGCTTCCCTTATTCAAGAAACTGTCAATGATAAAGACAGATGTACGGCTAATGTTGAAACCAGGCAAGCAGTCCGGCTCGCAGAGAAATGGATCAGTTTACGCACGCAGCTATGAGAATCGCTGCTCGGGGGGATAGGGGGTCCCACACTCCGCTTAAACAGTAGTTCATCAGTTCAGAGGCTTCTCATGAAAGACAGACGGTGAGAGGGAGAAGGAGTAAGAAATACACAAAGAGGGAAAGGGCCAATGTCTTTCCCACATCGTTGCAACAGGCACGGTGAGGTAATAGTGACATACCCTCCAAGCTGAGGCTCTCAGGCCCGAGGTGATGCAGTCTGCTGGACCATTACAGACAGCGCAGATGATCAGTGCTGTGGTCACAGAGAGAGAGAGAGAGAACTGTGTGTTTTTCTCTGAAGAGGCAGCTGGTTCCATGGTCATGCGGGGCAGTAATATGTGTAGGTGGTGTTATTTTAGTAGTCACATCAGGTTAGGGCTGAAGGGCAGTGGTGTAATTGTCACCCTGGCCAGTGTGGTCTGGCACGTCCTGAAATGGCCACTTGCCCTCAGCCTTGGAGTTCTGACCCTCACCCTTGCTCCCGCCCTCTTGCTCAGACTCGTTGCCATTTGTTGCTCCTCTCATGCACCTCGAACTTCTTGGAACTCATCATACATCCTCCCCTGCTCTTCTTACCCCTCATGTCCTTCTCTATCCCCTGTCTTCCCCCTTTTCCTCCCTCTTCGTCGTACTTGCACCTTATCCCTCTCCCCCCTCACTCTTACCCCCCTTGTCCTCCCCCCTCTCCCCGAGGACACCCATGCTCTCTCTGGGCCCTGATAATAATTGCAAGTGAGCAGGACGGTGATTCTATTTCAGGAATTTTGCAATAATTCCTTCTATTTAACACATGAATGTGTTCAGCGCTGGCAGAGGAGCACGTTGCTACCAAAACTGAAATGGGATCCACTGAAACAGAGAGACCGTTGCCATGGAAAAATGAAGTAACGCTGCTCCCCGCAGCTGCCATGCATTAATGAATAGGATATTTTTTGAGCGAGAGTAAGAGGAGAAAGAGAAGTGGGGTAGAAAAGGTAAAGCGATGGAAAGGAGAGAGGGGGAGGTTGAGGAAGAGAAGTAGAAGGGGAAAAGAAATGGGGAGAGGATAAGGGCAAGGGGAGGAGGAGAGAGAGATAGAGAGAAGGATCATGTGTATGTTTGGTGTGGCTCGGAGCGAGCTGGCCAGATGGTTTCCATGAACAGGATCTGACCCCCGACTGGAGCGCCTGCCTCATACAGGCATATTACTTCATCCTCTGCCCCCTCCCTCCATCCCTCCATCCAACCTCCCCATCCTATCTTTGTCAGATCTCAAAATTGCCAAATGATTTGCAATTATAACTTTCATTTTGCGCCACTTAAATCACCGTGCTTCCCTGAAAACCATGGTAATAAATTATCATCAGTTCAAATTGTGCACACCTGACCTTCATGTCCCCTCCATGAGCCATTTTGGTAGATGCTGTAACTTAAAGTGCCCTACAACGCCATGTGTGCATACATTTATATACATCTTGTACAATTGGCCTCAGTGAAAATGAATTGTGGCTTGAAAATGAAAATGAAAAGCTTGACTTTCCTGAAAATCATTTTTCAGGAAACTGCGGTTGGTCAAGTGCACTTACAACAGGACATACAGATAATTCAGTAGAATAAAATAGATGATAATATAAAACCGCAATTACAGTAATCTGCTCTGACCCTCACATGCAAAAGCCACCCACACACTCAACGGTGCACACCCTGAGAACCCCCATGTCCCCCACACACACTCTGGCTCACATCCTATATTTTATCTATCAAAATGAAAAACTGAAAATATCCCACCCTTTGAAACATTGAGCTCTCAGATCGGTATGACGGCACACCTAGTTGAACGCTGGCCTGGTGGTGACCAGACAATGTTTTGGGTCAGGCCCCAGCCAACTGCGGTTGAACCGAAGTGTATGTGCTCCAACAGAGCCTCTGTGCCGCAAATGGGAAATGACATGCTGTGGTGTTTATGTTTAAGAGCACAGGAAAAGTAATAGGCTTTTATTATAGCTCGCGGTTCCCGGTTGTCTTATGGAAAGCTAAGTGCCAAGGTTAACTCCAAGGGCAAAACTCACTCTGTCCGTCCTGTCTATCACCGAATCTGTGTCACATATATCCACAGAGAGAGAGAGAGAGAGGAGTTGAAGGAGGGATAGAGAGAGGGGAGAACAGAGAGGTATGAAGGGAGAGAGAGAGAGAGAGAGAGAGCGGGTGTACATTCTCTGCTGATTACATAGTCCTCCTCTCTGTATCGCCTGATCTAAATCAAGATGTAACAGTAGATGTGTCATTAGCTGTTTACTGGGTGAGAACACTGGATGAATGTTTGTGTGTTTATTGTGCACACGTGTTCATGCGTGCACTCGTGTGCATGTGAGCAGCCAGAATCCTGCTCCATTATCATCATCTGCTGTGGCAATACACTGATGACCTCACAGTCAACACACACACACACACACACACACACACACACACATACTGACCCTCTCACTGGGCTGGGCTGGAAAAGTGCTTACCAGGATTCTCTAGTGTCTGTAACCTCGTGAACCCCAGAGACCTAGAGGCCTGGAACTAATTGTTTTTAGGCTAGAAACACTGAAACGCTACAACATTTCTTGACTTAAGTACAAAATTGTCACAGCAGTCACATTTTCAAGATTGGGATGTTCTAAGAAAGTGTCTGAAAAAATGATGTGTGGTTTTCACCCCAATCTTCTGAATGTGTTTTGGAAAGCTGATTTGGAGCTGAATCTGGATAAAAATTTGGAGTATGTATCCACCCTTGGTCTGGGGACGGAGGATGAAGCCATGCCAAGCACAGGTCATATCAGCTCTGCTAAGGTTCAGCCTGGTTTGGCCTACTTTATCAGTTTATGTGACCAGGACACACTGGATAAATCAGTAGTACTGCAAATTTGCCAGATAAAATCTCTTTCCATCTGCAGTCCATCACCATCAGATCCACTCCAACGTGTCCTAGAATCACATACTGCATAGCATCATCACAGCCACCTCCGCTCACTTCAGCTAGCCCAGTGCAGACGCGCCTAGCCGCAGCCCTACTGTAGATTAACCAAGCCATCCACAGATCATACACCAGACCCAGCTTCAGCCCAACTCAGCCAAACCACAGTCTAGTGTTGGTGGAGGCTTTTTATCTAAGCGCCTTGCAGCACCAAGAGTCTAGTCCAGTCCAGTTCATCTGCAACTGACAGGCTTGCTGCAGTCCCTCTCACCCAATCTAGCCTAGCCCACCTTAACCTCCCGGAGCTCCAGCTCAGCCCAGTCCTTTCCCAACTCACACAACAGCCCAGCCCCAGTCACAACCACCCTCTCCCGGCGCATCCCCAGCCGCAGCTTGACCTGGCCACCCCTGTGACCCCATCTGTAGTGGCTCACCAGGCTTGGGTGATGGAGGGCTGATGATGGGTGAGCGCTCTTGGCGGGGGTGGGTGAGGCAGGCCAGGCCAGGCCAGCCACACTCCTAAGGCCACTGTTGGATCAATAAACGCAGCGATCAAAGCTGCAATTAACCCACCGCGCTAACACAAACAGCCGGGCCAGCAGAAACAAACAAAGCCTTCATGTCACCTAAAGCGTTTATTTTTGCAGATTTCCACCTCGGCCAGGGAGACCTCCAGCGCTTGTCAGCTTCTGTAAGCAGTGTTAGGAAAGAGGAATGCAGGGCCACAGGGATGGCTGGCTGCCTGGCTGCACTGCTCTGCCAGGCCACCGGCTTATTGCTTGTGGTGGCGTGTGGGTGAGACCTAGCCTATTTGTTGTCAGGAGGGATCACGCTTAAACGCCTGCCTCATCGACATCAGGGAGGAAAGATGATTTCTGCGGTTGCTGCAGCCACTTAATGTGTGTACATCCGTGCACCACAAAACGCATCTGCACACTGTCATGCTGAGATACACACATTAATCATCTTGATTTACAGGGAGACACTATTTACCCTATTACACCCACTATTCCAAATGTGTTTTTGAACAGAGCTGAAAATGCAGGGGGATGCGCAGAGGGATGGAGGGGCAGAAGGTTAACAGTGGGCGGGGTATCAGGAGAGGGTGGTGAGGTTGGGGGGGGGGGGTTTGTTCTGTGGACCCTCTGTTCATCCAACCCGCCGCTCAGGAAAGACATCGTGTCCCGTCCGGTGCAGGCACAGGAAGATTACATTTGGAGAGGTATCAGGTTTTTCAAAACAAAGGGATGTGTTTTCCGTTTGCTGCCGATCCCTCCAGTGAGACTTTTCTGCTCCAGAGTTGCAAATGTTTTCACCAGGGATGCTGGGAGGGTGTTTCTAATTTCCTCTCCCCTATCTCTGGGCGATTTCCTGTGTGTCCTGGCTCGCTCGTTGTGTGTGTGTGTGTGCGTCTATAGAAGAGAGAGAGTGTGTGTGGGGTAGGGAGAGCGAGGGAACGTTTGTGGTAGTACGTGTCAGCACATGTGCGCTCCAATGTGCGAGTGCGTGCGTGATTCACGTGTTGTGTGGTTGTTCCTCAGAGAGGTGGTCTTGGCCTACGGGGTTCATGCTGTACTGAGGCCTGCGCAGAGCCGGGGCCTCTGCGAGTTTCTCTTCCCTGCAGCGATGTGAAAACAACGTGCCAAACAGCGGATCTGACCGCAGCGCCGGAGGGCAAATGTCAGACATGTATTTCACTGCCTGGGTTGACGTTAGATGACTTTGACAGAGATTAGTGTTAGAGATTATTATTTAGCACTCTCACAGTTGTCCAGTGTTACAGAGTTTGTCTGTCATCAAAGCTGTGCTGCAGGAAGTGTTGTTTTTTTTATTTTTAAGAGTTATCAGCGCTTCAGATTATACAGCCACAATATTTGAGTAGCTGTATTAAACCTTTTCTGCCCGGGACCCAAATTGATCTTATCTCACCCCACAACCATGGTTCACCAACACACTAGGATTCTTGTCACATGGGGACAGAGACAAGCTAATTAATCATTTTGGGTTATATAGTTAATGAACACTACTATAGAAACAGGATGAAGAGGTTCATATACCACAAACTGGAATCCACACCCATGCAGTGTATTTTTCAAGTCAAACACACTAACACATTCATCCACTATGAAACTCAATAGAGATAACTTCTAAAATGCTCTGTCTTCCTAAGCACTGATCACTCTTATGTGATTCAGTCAATTCTTCCCACTTTGCTGCCTTCCTTGTCTTCCTACCTTACACGCAAGTTTGTTATTTAATGTCCAAATTGGACACTGTACCTCTAAAAAATGACTATGCCTCTAAAAATGGCTGTACAAGAATAATATACTATCAGTCTAAGTTCCTCTTCAGAGTAGACAGGCTGTCATCCGTCTAACTCGCTAGTCTGTCATTTACTGGCAAGGCCGGGAGGATCCTAAGAGCCTCCTGTGGTTATATTGGCCATTTCCACATGGCCCCAGCCTTTTAAACCCTGAGTGTGTTTGGCTCTGAGCTTCCTCTATTAGAACCTGCTCTGCTGGAACCAGATAAACCATCTTCTCTTAGACTCAAGGGAGAAACACTACACAAGACAGATCATACAGGCCCACTGCTGTTCAGAAGGGGAGGAAGTAAGGGACAATTTTTGGGGGTATTAAGACCAAAAGATTTGAAACAGGGTCCACACACATGTGGCTGGATTCTGAATACTCACTGATGGAGTGGGGAGGTGATCAGGAATAAAGCTGAGCAGAACGTCTGCCGCAAAAAATGAAACAGTCTCCATATTTAGATCTCTGTGATGTGACGCCAGGCGGAGATGAGAAGGAAGAAATAGAGGAAGAAAAAATTTGTTTTCAGGCAACCTACCATTTAATCAGAATACCCTCCAAATGGATATATTTCAGGCTTTTCTCTTTCTTTTCTTTTTTGCTCGTCTGTCCCTTTTCTGGTAGTATTTATTTACTCCCAACAGCATATGCTAGCTTCCTGATCCAGAATCCAGATTGAATTAGTGCCTGAGTGATTGTAGGAGATCAAAGTGTAAGGAGAGATCCTTGTTCATTTGGAGGCCCAAGAGGAAGGGATCAAGGACTAAGTCTGAAGATAAGCACTGGTCACCTACTAAATAACCAGGCTGTCACTCCAAAACCTCCGGTCACTCGTTTTGCTGTTGCGCCCGTTATGTCAGCGTGCATATAAGCGAGAGCACAGATAGAGCACCTTCCTTTACAGCACATTACATAGAACCCTATGCTACTCCAGCTCGTCTCTCAGGACCTTAATGGCTGTGGCCCGTCATCTCTCAATGAGCCACCCATACATCAACATCTTTCTTGGTCTCTCACGTTCTCCACTTCTCTTATTCCTCTCTCACACTCAATTGTGAGAGGGTCATTAAAAGTGCATACACACACAAATCTATATGCATGCACATTGTGTGTGTACGTTTTTTTTTTAATATATCCTTTTTATATCCAGGGAACGTTAACTGAGCGCACATGCCCTTTCCCAGCAATGCCTAACTTCACATTCACACAGTCTTATATTGTAGGGCACTGAGCAATTGGGCATTAAGGGCCTTGGTCAAGGGCACCTAAGCACTAGTGGCTGAGTGAGGAAAAAGTTACTGATTTACCTTCCCCGTCCAGATTTTGTTAGCCGGACACAGACTTGAACCAACGACCTACAGGTCACAACCCTGGTCCACTAACCTCTAGGCTTGACACATGATCACATAAAAAGTGCACCCACATACAGATCTCTTTATCACACACCTTTTCTCTTTCTCTCTCTCTATCTCTCTCTCTCACTCTCTCTCTCACACACACACACACACACACACACACACACACACACACACACACACACAGCATTCATTACCGTATGTTTACTCTCTCTCTGACTCTGTGCCAAACAGCAGTGTCCCTGCTCCTCTGTATAAAACACATTTGAGGGAGTCATCCAGCCTTGGAACAGGCCTTCGTGGTGATTTCACCCATAGGGCAGACATATGAGGAGGAGGAGAAAGGATGCTCAGCCAGCAGCCTTGTGGTACTGAACTATATCAACACCCAGCAGCAGTGCAGGGGAGCCCCTTTACTTTCTCTTCAACTTCAACTTTCTCTCTCTCGTATAGCCAACAATGTTGTGTAAGGGAGTTCATTGCTGTTGCAGGTGTCATCCTTCAGAGGAAGCACAGCGCTGGTTCTCAGTGAGGATATTAAAAAGAGAAGGGGGTTCTCACAGCACAGCACTTGTTTGAAGAAAAAAAGAAGCGGGGGGGGTAATGTTAATTCAGGTGTCTTGGCCTGATGCCAGAGAGTTTTTTTTCCTTTTTTATACTGGAGCAAAATGTGCTTTCATTCTGTAGATGACCGATGACTGTACAATCGCAAAGGGGAATGTGATCTGTGTTTTGGTATGTGTGCATGTATGCGTGCACATGACGTTTGTGTGTGCGCGCCTTTTGTAAATGTGCAAGTATGTCATTTGAGACTGTGTTTGTGTAGTGTAAGCCGGCACGTGGAGCCTCATAAGGAGTGGATTGGCTTCTATCTTTTTTTATGGAGATTTCCTGGTCAAAATTGAAAAGTGTTTCCTCTGTTTTTGAAGTTTATTAATAGAGTGGGCTGCAAGTGATACCCCCTGCCCCAGAACACACGCACACGCACACACGCGCGCGCGCGCACACACACACACACACACACACACACACACACACACACACACACACACACACACACACAGTCCCTCAGTGTCTGTTTCTGTTTGAATCTATCATTGGAGGCAGTGAAGTGCAGGTCCAGGCCTTTTTCAGTGTGTGTTGACAGTTAACCCCGTTTGTTATATTAAAGGATTTAGTTTCACTGTGACAGGACATGATGTCATCATAGAAGAAGAATGGAGAATCATGCCTCCTTAACTCCTCTTTTCCCTACTGGAGTTTCTATACTGAGGTTCATAGACACACACACACACTTGTGTTTATTATCTAACCCTTAACATCAACTATTACCCTATAGACTACAGCCAACTTCAATTTTATCCCCTGAACTATAATCCCTATCCCCTCTCCTACTGAGGCTCAGCAAACGCTCTTCACAAGTGCCTGGTTTTCGAGGTTTCCTCTGGAACCCACAACGTAGTAATAACATAGGTCACAGCCTCACACACAATGTGCTCCACACCCCTGTACTGTATTTATTATTTGTTGTGCCCGAGCCATTTCCACCAGGCTGTCTATCTGTCATTTTTCTCGACGGTTTTATTCCACATTAACCTGAACCCCACAGAGGGTAAAGTTGTGTAACAGATATTCCACACTGCAATTACGCTATTGGCTTTCAGATATTATTTGTGCCCATTTCTATTTTTAATTCATTTCAGAATTTTCCTTCTGCCGCACTTGGAAAAGCTGCCTTTCCACAGGTTTACCCCAGCAGAAAAAAATAACATTCCACTATCCCATTATGGATAAAAATATCATTTAGTTTGCTGAACCTTTGGTTTGTGAATAATACACTGCAAATATGAGCCTCTACCTCTCAAGTGATGGAACAAACTGAGTTTTAGGTCCACCTGGCATACCTGTCCATTTCCTGTCGCAGGACACTATTCATGCTTGCTGGCCAACGCAGTCTCTGTCTCTCTCTGTCTCTCCCTCTCTTTCTCGTACTCTCTCTCTCTCTCTCTCTCTCTCTCTCTCTCTCTCCTCTCTCTCTCTCTCTCTCACACACACACACACACACACACACACACACACACACACACACACACAAACCTGGCACTCCTAACAGCTCACAGTAGGGGGACATTGTCCACACAGGCTAACTGCTTCCAATGCTGTGTTTATTGGCCTGTTACAGGGCTGTTAAACACAATTGTGGAGATTACCAAACACAACCCTGCACAACCTCAGCTGAACTGCTACATCTGAAATAGGGAGGCGAAACACACACATACACACACACTTTCCAGGTTGACCTGTGACCACTGAGAGCATTTCAAATTTCTGTGTTGTGAATGCAACCCTAAACCCTCAGCATAACCCTGAACACAAACTCTGGTTTCCCCTCTGCTCTCTCCAGCTCCCATCTGCTCCTTCCTCCTCCCCTCTGCAGCCCTCTGCTCCCCTCTCCTCTGCTCCTCTGTGCTTTCTTCTCCTCCCCTATGTTCCCCTTTGCTCCGGCCATGACATGACTACACAGACTTTCCATCTCCTGAATCAATGCATGGTCATGGTGCAAGACCTGGACACAAACAGCTAGGCTTCAGCGGAGAGGGGGACAGGAGGATGGAGGGATGGAGAGTTGGTCGGGGAGAGGAGATGCTGTCAGTGGTTTTGGCAGTGGTCAAAGCAGTGATGCAGTTGGGAGATTCTGACCTCAGGCTTCCTCTCTCTTCAGATCTGTCAGTACTTTTCAGCAGCACACACACACACACACACACACACACACACACACATCTCCCTCTTTCTATCTCTTCTCCTCCACTTTCTTGTCCCCCCATTCTCCTGTTTGGTTGGATACCTCCTGCTACCCACCCCACATCATCTTGCGTGCGTGCGTGTGTGTGTGTGTGTGTGTGTGTGTGTGTGTGTGTGTGTGTGTGTGTGACTCACTGCTCAAACATGACACCGCAGAGGGGAAGCCTTGGAGAGGTCTGTGAGGTTAACCAGGCTGACCTGCTGTTAGTAGGTGCCCAGGGAACAGGGCGGAGGATAGCCAGCCAGTCCTCAGAGGGTTGTGGGTTCAAGTTCCTAGGAGGGCAACACAACCACATCACTTAGAATGGGCATTCATGTTTGTCATTCAACATTTTTGACTGGTCATTTGAGTACACTTAAGACAGCTTGGTGATTTGATGCACCACAGAAGGTTTGATATACTGTTTTTAAATGACCAGTGGTTTGGTGCAACTGAGAAAGCTGCATGTTTCCATAGCAAAGGCATAATTTCAATGGACATGATTTCATTCCAATGGCAGTCATATTGAACATTCCTGCTTTCTGAATGTCGCACAATGTCCACATAGGGACAACTTTTCATTACCATGACAACATTATAAAAATCATATGACAGCCATCTTGGGAACCAAAGGAAATTACCAATTTCCACCAGAAATTCTTATATTTTGTTAATCCCCCAAGGGTAGAAATTCTCTTTTCACTCTCTGTTTGGCACACAGCGTCAGCCAGCCAGTACATCACCTCTTGGAGCAGGTAGGGATAGAGTATTTTGAACCAGGGCTATCCAGTTGTGGAAGACCTCACTAACTACTAGGTTCATGTCTGTTGGGTGTAGCATTATTTGAAGCCTTTTTCTGCCCCCATCTCTCCACTAGCGACTGTATTTTCAGATATTAATCAGTGGCTACAGCTTCTGATCCCCAAACAGTGTGTGGGAATGCCCAGTTCACTGTTGTTCCTGTCTACCCTGTTGACCTAAACTCTCTCGCTCAAGAGAAAAAGCAAATATTGCTTTATTCACGAGTCAATTGCCCTCACCCTCAGATGGACTCATGCACAGTTGCCATTGTGAATTACAGCATGTTTGTTCCTGTGTTTTTTGTGGCTTTTATTAGCTGTCGCCAAAAGGGGAAAACTGGAGAAAAAGCAGACCAGAGATTAGTTTTCTATCACCCAGATTTAGAGCTGACATGCCATTTTCTTTTCCATTACGTATTTCAGGCCTTTGAAGCATTTTAAACCATTTTTTTGCCACAGTGTAAACATCTAGAAACAGTGGTCGCTATGCCCAGTGAATGCCATTCAATTGTTCAACTTTTTCCTCTGTTGTCATCTGTGAGATGTTATCTGATTATTGTTAGTATATGACTGTGTGATGTGGCAAGTCTCTTGCTAGCATAAACATAACATAACATCATTGCTGGTTGTGTGTTGCCATGGGTAACAACAGCAAAGCCTTATAAAGCTGTAAGCCAACACCATATTATATTGTATATACCCACTAC
Source organism: Hoplostethus atlanticus (assembly GCA_034670405.1). Classification (NCBI taxonomy): domain Eukaryota; kingdom Metazoa; phylum Chordata; class Actinopteri; order Trachichthyiformes; family Trachichthyidae; genus Hoplostethus; species Hoplostethus atlanticus. The sequence continues at coordinate 902,404 of JAXDDX010000005.1, read as the reverse complement.
AGCAAGTATATGGTGGTAACTATTATAGGTGCCTCTTTTATTTATCATGCTATTAGTATGACTGGATTTTCTGAACAGTTCTTCTTCTAGGCAGTGAAGTAAATATGAAAAGCAGGGCTGACAATGGCCTCCAGTATTTAGCCAGTGTTCACCTTACCATAGTCCCTTGATTGCAATCAGTTTTATATTTTCCTATGATTATGTATGAAAGTCTCAAAGTTTGATAAATGGTGACAGACTTAGTCAACCATCAGGGACTTAGAATAGCTTCAGGTGGATTTAGATGGTCATTTATATTGGTCTACTGGTGCTCTGAAATGACTCATTTGAGACAGCTAATGTATGAGTATAATATTACTTTCTATTTGTTATGGTTGAACTGTTGAGCATTGTGGAGCATTTGTATTTATGCGTGACTGTACTGTTGAAGTTATGCCATTGTGTCCTCAGAGATGATGTAGTGTGTAATACCCCCCACCTTTTGAACCACATTTCTGTTTCTCGGGTTCCCAGTCCTGCAGTGAATGCTACCTTGGAGCCTTTTCTCCTTGGTCCACCGTACTCTGCATCTCTCACATCTGGCCTGCTGTTTTAATAAGGACACCCAGTTAGTTTAAGCCATTGCATGCCAACAGTGACTGGCTGAAACAGAACGCTCAAACTTTCCCAGCGCGTTCATTTGAAATTGTGATGCATTTCGCCACGTCACTTCATGCAAAAATAATTGACATTCTCTATTCAATTATGATTGAGTATTCACCCGGGCCATTGTATAATGATGTATTAAGTGCTTGAGGAAAGGCTGACTCCCTGAGAAAAAAAACAAACAAACCTCACTTTAATGTGTGTGTGACTAAGCCAAGATGTCCAGGAGGAGAGCATTAGCCCCAGGCAGGCAGCTCAAGGTGCAGGCCAGAGTCACAGTGCTAAACCCGGAGGTTTCCGTGTGTTTGCCTGCTTTACAGCTTAACCCTGCTCGGATCTGCAGCAGAGCAGGCAGCATCAATGGCTTTTCTTCCTGCGTGCCGTCTCTTAACAGGGCCAAAGCCCTTCGTGTCAGTGTGTGAAAGTGTTCCGATTTCAAACACCACTTTGAAGAGTAATCAAAAGAGGAAGCAGCATGAGATGAATGTGTAACCATATCCCCCTCTCTCTCTCTCTTTCTCTCTCTCTCACTTTTTCTGACTCCCATGAAAGTTGTGAGTTCTGGCCGCCTTATACAGGCCTGTAAGGGGGCGTTCCAACATCTGTGTGTGTGTGATATTAGCCTGTGATTGAACAAGTGTGCATGCAGATTTGAGTGTAGATTTGTGTGTGTGTGTGTGTGTGCGTGTGCGTGCTCGTGCGTGCGTGCGTGCGTGCGTGCATGCATGCGAGTACACTTGCAACATGTACATCTATGCTGACATTAAGCTCAGGGTCTCAATGCACTACCATAGCCCACCATAGTGTAACAGTTAAAAATGCTGGACCTTAGACACTTTTACACACTTCCAGCTCTGGACACCAGACACTCTCTGTCTGACACACACACACGCACACACACACACACACAGACAGTCTCGTAGCACCTGCTGTCTGCCCCCTGGACCCCATACTCTCCTCTCCTTTCTGTTAACTGGTCTTTTAAATCAGTACAGCCTCAGTGTAATGGAAAAAGACAAAGCACCATTAAGACTCAGACAGGTTTAACACTGCTCCTGGCTACTGGCTACTGACCTGATGGCTAGTAAAGCCCGCTGTTTTTTAAACAAAGCAAGCATGAACAGAAATATAGTGTTAATCATTCCAGCAACGTATTTGCAGATCCTTAAAAGGTCTTATAATGATTTAAGTTCAATTGTTTCCTTAGAGCTTTAAAAACAGTTTGTTTTTCTGGACACAAATCTTTCAAGTGAGAAGCCTCTGGTTGGGCTGACTGATACTGCTAGTTTTTAATTGATTATTATTTTTTTTAAATTGATTTAAATTGACATTCAAAATGTCTTAAATCTTATTTTCTGATCCCTGTAGTCAGCCTGCAACCGAGATCCTCTCACCTTCCATCTATCTTGCGTTGGCAGTGCACGAATTTCCAATCACTTCATCGTAGACATTGAGCAACACTGCAGCAGCAATGCAGCAAGCATGGAAAAAGTTATACTTCTTTGATGACTACATGAGAGATGGAGTGTTTTGTTTTTTTTAATTCAGGGAAGGTTTGTTAAGCGTGCATAGTCTTTTCCAGCAACGCCCAGCTTGACATTTGTACACACATTCACTGTTGGGCGCTTTCCAGTATAACCACAGTCTTCTACTGTTGGCACTGAGCAAGTCCACTTGAGCACTCGGGGGTAAGTGCCTTGCTCAAGGGCACCTCATCAGAAATGGTTGAGGGAGGGTGAGGGTTTGGTCATCGATCATTATTCTAACCAAACATACCATAAGTACTTCAAATTTCAAATACTCGGTCGACCCCTCTGTCCAACCCTTTACGATGACAAATCCCACCACTGTGCTACTTTGGTGTTGTAACATTTGTCTCTCCGTTCTCTCCGTCTCCCCCGTCTCCCCCAGTTGGAGTTGCAGTCATGCTGTGTGTTCCTGCCCAACGACAGCCTTCCCTCCCCGAGTACCATCATCTGTGGAGACATCCCCGGCACCGTCCGCTGCTGGTACCACAACCAGGCCTCCATGCCGGGGACTCTCGTGGTCTGCCTGCCCCAGATCAGTGTCCTCAGCACTGGGCACAGGTACATGGAGCCGCTGCAGGAGCTCCCCTTCGTGGTCTCCAAGCCCATCCTGGAGGAGGGTAGGTTTTCACGTTGAATCAAATTTCAACTTAAATTGGATTTATTTAAAATGACGGCACCATAACACACTCCACAGAGACTGACTCACCTGTCAAAAAAGATTGATTGGAAAGGGAATGATCTTAATACATGAAAAACAATGTTGGTGATAGGATAATGATGTAGGTCTTAGAAAATGAAATGTAACACAAAATAATCTGAATTATTATTATTATTATTATGGTGTTTTTCAGCATTGAGCAAACGTTTGACCCACTACTCCTCATTTATCATGACAAAAGACAAACAAACCTAAGTAGGGCAACTTTGAGAGATAGACCTTGCACATGTGGTGTACACACCTGGTAGAGTTGACATAACCAACACTTAGACTGTCATGCAATGTTTTCTCTTCAGAAGACATAAAATAAGGGCACCCTCTTTTTTTTTTGTCTCAATTCTCCAATGACATCAGCATTGGGCATGTAGATTTCAGAAATGGAGGAGAAAAAGAAAAACGACAGCAAAAACAGTGACATCAGCGGCCTTGTCAATGTTGCCGTTAAAATTAACAACCCGTGCTTTTAGTAATTCATTCCTCCCCTTTGAAAAGCTCTTCATCTCTCATGTTTAATGCACTGGATCAAAGCGTGCTGCCCACAGGCGCGAGGCAAATGTGCTCTTCATGGCCCTGTGCTAGCGAACAAGTTCCCCCCTCAACCCCTCTCTCCCTCTCAGATGGTCCTACCAGGGTGGGCAAGTCTAAATCAAGCGCTCCCGGCCAGGCAGCTTGTCTCGGACCCACAGATTTGGAATAGTCCCTCGTTTTACAGTCTGTTTTCATGGGGGTCCCCTGCTAGCTTACTGGGTGTAGAAGCTCTTTTGAGGGATAGGCTACCACTCCTTAGAGCCCTTTTCATGTTTTCCATAAAGCTGTCTTACCCCACGTAATTGGCTTTGATTTTAAATGTTTTAACTTCAGTGGAAGGAATGATGGAGTTGACATAGTGCTTTTGATAATGAGCATGATTGATTTTTTCTTTTTCTTGGTGATATTTTTAACCCACTGTATTTAACCCTCTCTCTGCACTCCCTGCTGTCTCACATTATTGCTTTTCTCCTTCATCTTATCTCCATGTCCTTCCCTGCTCTTTCTCTTCATTCCTTCACATCTCTACTCTCCTCTTCCTGTTTTCCTTCTTTCCTCTTTCCAACTTTATTATTGTATTCCTCTTATCTCTTCATCGCTATTCTGATCTGCTTCCTTTTTTCTCATTGCAAAGTCTCCGTCTTTTCTCCATCTTCATTCTCTACTTTTTTTCTTTTCCCACTATTTTGTTATTTCCTCACATTTTGTCTCTCTGTCCTCCACCAGGCGATGCCTTCCCGTGGACAATAAGTCTGAGTCAGTTCAGTGTGTACACTCTGCTGGGGCAGCAGCGCAGCCTGAGCCTGTTGGAGCCAATGGGCTGTACCTCCACGCTGGCCGTCACCTCCCAGAAGCTGCAGGGCCCCGGGGCAGGGTGCCCTGAGGGACGCCACTCCTTCGTAGTGTGCCTGCACGTCGATCTGCAGCCCGTCCAAGTCAAGTGCTCCAACCCACAGGTTAGTTGGAGTTAGTTAGTTAGTTAGTTAGTAGACGGCACTGGAGCACACAGTCAGTTAAATAGAGACATAATAGTAATAGTAATATTATTGCAGATTTGAGGTTTGATTTGCAACTGCACATTTCTACCACATCTGTTATTATACAGTGCATGTGTACACACACACACACACACACACACACACTGATATACTCCGATATTCCAAGCCATATGACTCCTTTATTGTTAGATTATTGGCTTTAAGCTCCAAAATACCCTCAACAGGTCACCATATTATGGGGGTTTGATACATGCAGCTTATCCAGAGAATCGTGAGGTCATGACAGACGGCTAGTCCATCATCTCGGTATCGTGGCCCCTGGTGAACTCTTGAAACAGTGAACACACGAACCCTGGCAGGTCACACCGTTTCATGGCAAGCCCGTCCTGCCTCACCATCATCTTACTGATATAGATTGTCACTCAGATAAACAACCTGCCTCATCTTCTGTCCTAATATGATTTGCAACAAAGTGGAATAGTAAACAAGGGAGCATTGCCTTGTTTGTTTTGGTAAAAAGCTTTGAGTTCTGAGTGCAGGCGGGTAGGGAATTCCAAGGCTCATCATCATCATTTTACAGGGCGTTATTGTGTTTTTAGTGAGAGCATGATGAATATGGACAGATTGGAAATGGAACATGTTTGTCTCCAGGTTAGGCTTTGTGTTGTGTTTCATCCCACTGTTACAGTACCATAATCACATCTACATGTACCATTACACATGTTTTGTTTTTTCTCTATTGAATTAGCTGTATTGAATTAGGTTCCTCTGTAAACACTTAATTGGGGCGACCTTTTGAGTGGTCACATTGTTAAATGTCTCCGACCACAGTGACGAGCCATAGTGATATTGAGTGGAATTGGTACCAGAAACAAATGAAAGGCCTTAATCTGTTAGTGGTGAAAGCTTTCCCAGAGATGAGGAGAGTTAGTCGTTTATTGGGGGAAAGTTTCTTTCCTTTGTTCTCCTCTGTTCTCCCTTTCAAATAGTGTGTCTGTGCCTGGTAAAGCCAGGAAAGCTTATTGCGATTATATGATGAGTCATTATTAGTTTTGGATCCAATGAAAACTTCTCTTCTCTACTGAATTCTGCTCTACATTTCTCTTCTCTTTCTTCCACTCTCCTCCTCTCCCCTCCTGTCACCTCCCCTCCTCTGGGTTAATTTCCAACTCGAGGTGGGTTATAAACGGATACCAATTAAGAGTTGTGCAGCTGCTCTTGAAGAACTGCTGTCAGAGCATTGCCCCCACAGAACAAAAGGGACCCCACAGCATTGAGTCCTCTTTCTAATTAGCCCTGCCGTTTGTGGGAATGTATGTGGGGATGTCAGAGAGTTGCACATTTAGTGCCACCAACACAGAGTCCCACGGGGAGACTGTCACGTGCGTACCAGAGCTTGGGGGAGAGGGAGGAGGGAGGGGATTTGGCGTGGAGGAAGGTACGAGGGTAAGAGGGTGAGGGGGTGAGAAAGAAAGGTTTCAGGAACAAAGAGAACAGAGAGTCAAGTATATCTTGAGTGCTTTTAAAGTTTCCGTAGTATTTCAACATCAATAAATCATTACATCATTAATTTTAGACCTTAGTATACTTACTCTTAACAAACGAGACCAAGAAGATTGGCAGCCTCTACCGGCCTCTACTGCGCACTGCATTTTACATTGTGTGCTGGGTCATTTTTTGCGGGAAATCTACGGTACAAATGGAGATTGCTTTACGGCACAAAACAGAACCATTTTTAAAATGACTTTACATTTTAGAACAGGAAGCAATGGAGTTCATAGGAAATGTGCTCTTAATGGTGAAAATGGTGAAATTGCACATATGTGAGAGCCCAGCATTTTCGAGTGGAAATACCAGGGCAGTCCACAGGAAGTACATTTACAGAAGTACTGTAAATGAATTACATACTGCACCTAAGACTTAAAGACGTGTGAGAGGATTAAACTAAATTAAGAGTAAAGTAAGGGATGGGAGGGAGAAAGGACTTATTAATGAATGAGGGACAATAAAGAGAGGAATGCATGCAAGATACAAATGAACACACACACACACACACACAGAAATGCTAAAAGAAGAAGGAATGAGCAAGCGACCACCAGCTTTGTCGCATGTTTCTGACAGACGCTCATTTCATCCCCACCCAGAACACCCAAGGTGAACTGTCGCATCTTGGAACAGTACAGACACACACACACACACACACACACACACACACACACACACACACACCTTGTGGCAGTAAATTTGCTTGATTTATGGCTACAGATTGCAACCGTCCTTTTTGTTGTGGGTTGAACAGTTTGGCGGAGTCATCAGATATAACAAGGACTGTGGTAGCAGTGGAGGAGGCTGTTTTCGCTATTCTTATGACATCATTTAATATTAAAAATGATATGTGTGTGTGAGAGAGAGAGAGAGAGAGAGAGAGCGAGAGAGAGAGAGAGAGAGAGAGAGAGAGCGAGCGAGAGAGAGAGAGCGAGAGCTGCACCAGCTCATGGAATTGGCCTTGTGTGCTTCTAGGACGAGGTCAGGAGCTGCCCTCCTGCTTTATCAGGACTACCTTGAAAACAGCAGATACACACACAGATCATAACAGCCTAACTGACAGCATTCCACAAATACACAGGCACACAGCCGTGCATGAGGAAACACACCAAGCTGCCACACAAGCTCCACAACATGTCAGTTTTGTGAAGTTTCTGTATAAATTGCATTCAGATAAAGGCACGCGAACGCTCGCCATCTGCATGCTCACCCGTCTTTCATCTGTGTGTTTTTATGAATGACTGTAGAAGCCTCTGTTCAGTCTCTAGTTTGTACTACTGCAGCCTAGCAGCCCTCCTGATCTGCAGATGACAGGTCTTTGGAGAACCTAGCGCTCCACTGTACTGCTCAGGAACAGTGTGTATGTGTACATGTCTTGTGAGTTCATTCGAAAGTGCATGTGAGTGCATACGGTGTGTGTGTGTGTGTGTGTGTGTGTGTGTGTGTGTGTGCGTGTGTGTCCCATCCTGCCTGCTGGCCTGGCAGCAGTAGCTGGGCTGGAGAGACCGACTGACCATATGTGAATGCAGTTCTCTTGTTTTTTTCCATTGTGAACACAAAGCGGTCCTGGTTCACTTTGTGTTTTTCATTATTTTTTCCCTCCATGCTCATTATTAGAAATACATTTTAAAATAAATAAATAGGCCCGCTGTCCATTCAATAATATTTGGTTCACAGAATGAACCACAGTAAATAATTTGGTCTCCTCCTCAGACCGTGTTTGTTTTTTTTGAGCGGGTAGATAGAAGAAGTACGTAGCCGCTGTACGATGAGCACGAAGGGTCAAAAGTATAATGAAAAACGCAAAGAGAGCTGGGACCGCTTTGTGTTCACAATCGGGGAAACAAGTGAACCAATATTTATAAAAGGCCAACATGCCAAGGCAAACCGATCTATCAGTCTGTGTTTCTTTCACTCCCCTACTACAACCTCTCTCGCTTTCATTCTTCATCTATCTCTCTCATTCACACTCTCTCCCTCTCTGTCTCTTTGTACTCACTCCTTCGACCCCCTTTTCTTCTGTCCTTGACCTTCCTCTCTCTTCCTCCACATCTGCTGCTGAGTGCAGTAGGCCTTGTTGTGCTTGGTTGGACTTCCAGGGCCCAGGCACTTGGAGAGGGGAGCCTGGAGCCGTGTCTGTCCTGCCATCAGTGCAGGTTGGCTGGGTATGGCAGGCAGCTGTTGGCCCTGTCTCTGGACGGCTGCTGGATCGGCGTTAGCAGCTCTTCCTGGACATGTTTGAAATGGCCCAGCTGTAATGTATTGTGCTGCTTTTCCTTTGATTTATGCTTATTTATGGAAGGCCTCTCTGTAATGTGTGTGCTTATAGGCGTGTGTGAGTGAGTGAGTGCGTGCGTGTGTGTGTTCATGCATCTGTGTGCCTTTACTTTTCGAGGGACCCTCAGTGGTGCTGAAGTGATTTTGTTCAGGGTGGTGGGGGGGGAGGAGGGGGGAACTTGGCCGGAAAAGGGAAGCATTTGAAATCCAGAAATTAGCTCACTGTGAAAGAGCGTCGCTTTTCTCTCTCTTTTCCTCTCTCTCTTTTCTTGAAAACACTGAGTGAATGCATGAATAACCGAATGCATCACATCACATTCCCCTGCTCTCCCCTCATGTTTTCCACTCTTGTTTTTGGCTTTGTTGTTTTTTTAAAGTTAAGGCCTCTTTTCATGTGAACAGATGATAAATAGTAGAGAACACTTGACGCCGAGCCTTCAGTTTTTCCAAACCACGGTGAGTTTTTTCAGGGTAAATTGATGACACAACGTAACTTTCCTCTGTGGGTGTTTCTTTGGGAGTTTTGTTGTTATGGATAACAAATGTGTACAGTGAAGCACGTGTATGAGCATGCTATGCCTTTCAAATAATCACACATCACATAGAGACATGAAAGCATTTGTGTTTACATGCACATGTAGAAGCACTCATGAGTGTAGACAGATACAAGCACACACATTCGCTTTTGTGACATGAGGCCTGCTTGAATGACCAGCATAAAGACTAAGACTGCATTTAGTTGTACAGAGAGAAGGAACGGGGAATGGAGAGTGGTCCATTTCTGCTTAATATTTCCTCCTTGTCGTCTTTCTTTTCCCTTCTCTCTCAGCTTTTACTAGGTTTAGTGTCACATAGCTACAAAGCTGCCAAGCCAAATCATGGTAATGGCTTTAGAAGTCAGAACTGCATGAGAACTCTGCAAAGCTGCTGTTTGAGTCAGACGTTGGCAAAATTACATTTGAATCTGGTTTCAAATATTAAAACTACTTGTGGTGTGTTAGATGTATCTATTCAGGCACTCGAACAGCACAATAGTGCGTGTTTGTTTCCCATATTGAAAGTGTATTCAGCTGTGGTGAAGTTTTGGCACTATGTTTTTTCTATCTGCTCAAAGCCTGTCTAGTCTGTGGATAGTGAGAAATTGCTTAATATATGAATTACATGTATTAATACATGCATTTGTCTATGAGGGTAGATATACACAGGATTTTCACCAGTTGTGGCCCCACATGACATTTGGATTGAAGGGGAAACCCTACATCCTAGTTCCTCACCTGACATTTTTTCTAAGCATTATGATCTTAAAACTTTTGGATCCCAACCCATACATAATTCCTTCAAAGTGTCTTGCAGTGTGACTCGTTACACAAGTACACAGAAATGAATCCCTCTTGCTCTCTCTGTCTTTTCTCTCCCTTTCTTCTTTCTTCCAGGTTCAACTGTTGTACGAGCTCTTCCTCAGCTGGAGCTCTACGTGGGCTCGTCTCCACAGGCACGGCATCCTGCGTCAGACCTCCAGTATCCCAGAACCCCCTGCTGGTGCGGCCCCGACCTCTCCGGTCCGCAGCAGTGCAGGCACTGCCCCACCGGACACCAGCACCTGCAGCCCCTCCGCTGATTTTGGCTCCCCTACTGAGGTCAGACACACTCACACAACTGCACATTTCATTTTGGGAATTCAGTTTTTTGGCGTCTTTCATTCTTTATTTATTTGTGTTTTCATTCATTTTTTTCCATTTGTCCATTCATGTTCCTCTTAGCGCTATTGCTACAGCACTGTGGGTATCAAGAGGCCAATGCAGTCATTTTCTACAATCATGTCTGTTCTTTATTTAGCATTATAGAATTGATTAAAGGAAGTTAAAGCTGTGAAATCTTAGCAAGTTTTCACACCCACAATCCCCTCCTCATAATAAGGAGTATACTCCATCTCCACAAATACGCCATGGGACTGGACACAATCTGTACTTGTTGTTTGTTCAGTGGTTTGTTCATTTGTTCATCCATTCTTTCATTCATTAACGTCATTCACTTGTGTATTCACTCGTTTATCTTGTTATAGGAGAACATCTGTTATCATTGTTCATTCCATCACGTGTCCAGACAATTTATTTTATTGGCATTACTCCTTTATGTTGTGCTATTTGTTTGTTTCAAGAGAGACCTTATGCCCAGCCATACTCCAGCTCTGAGGGCATAACGTGTGGCTGTTCTTTTTTTTATCCAAGGTGCTGTGAGTCATACAATAACACATGTTGTTTAAGCCTTTGTTGTATACATGGTCCTGCAGCTGATTTATGATTTTAAGAGCAAATATTGTTTTTTTGGAGAGTGAGTGGTCGTGTTAGTGCTAACACATGCCTAAAAGTTCTGCTTTGTTTGGGAAGCATTTTCATAGCTGGAAAAATCCCATCAGGCCTCGTGTTTCTTCCATTTTTTTTCTCTTACCCGTTACAGATACTCCAGATAGACTATGATCTCCATTTGATTCGTGTAAGCTGGGGCTTGATTGAGTATAAACCTGCCTCTTAATTTGGAGAAAACAATAACCTGTATTTACATTTTTTGCTCAGATAAAATATCAAACCAAGAGAGGGAATGAAGTGCAGGAGTACATGCAGGCGTGTGAAAGCCAATGGAAAAATTACAGTCAGATTTTAGGGGGCAACAGCAAAAAGGCCAATGTTATTTTTCCTCCCTTCCCTGGGTGATGTTTATCCCAGGCTGAAGCAATGTGGCAGGACGCTTTTTTCTCCTGTCTAGTAGCAGCAGCAACAGCTAGCTGGGGGTCTGTCGGGAATTGAGGCTCTTTGACCTCCAGAGGCCCTCTGTGTGTGAGTGTGTGTGTGTGTGTGTGTGTGTGTGTGTGTATGTGTAATGGGAATACAGCATATACAGAAACGATGGTAGATGAGAGTGTGTTTTGTGTGTGTAAAGCAGCTAGGCTGGGATCTAAGACTGTTTGACCACCGGGGCCCTGTCAGCAATGCAGGGCATGTGGGATCACCACGTCACCGTCATACTTACACTGAGAGGCAATAAAGTGTGTGTCTGTGTGTCTGTGTGACTATGCATACATGAACAAAAGTTTGTTATAAGTGTCCATGTGCATCTATGTCTGTTTTTGTGTGAGTGTGTGCGCCTGTGTTTGCGTCATTTGTGGACCCCCTAGAAGTAGTAGCGGTTCAGTATGGCAGTGGAGGCCCTAAGGTATAGTGCGTCTATAACAAGGCCACTGAGGCCCCTGACAGCCCACTTGTCACTGTTTACCTAAGTACAAACACTGGTAGAAGTGTTTAGTCCTCTGGGAGGCCGGGTGATTGAGCAAGAATGCAGGAGCTATTTTGATAAGTCTCAGCAGTAGTGGCAGCAGTCTCCCCAACACCCCCCCCCCCCCCCCACACCCCTTTCCTCCTGCTCCTTCGACCACCGCCAAACTACACCCCCCAATCCTCTACCTACCTCTTCCTTCCTAACCTCCCCGTCATATTAGGATGTGTGTAATGGTGGTGCTTACTGTTGCAATGAATAAATACAGCCGCTATTGTTGAAAAGCACCCAGAAACTAAAAGGTGCATTCCTTTAAATGCTCCTGGACATTCATTCTTGGGGCCTAGTCATAACTGACCTTCATGCCTGGACTCTCCTCTTCCTCACCACACATCACACACAGAACCCGTAGATCATCAGTTAAAAATGATAAAGCTCACTGGTCTTTCTGGACTAAATATTTGACCCAGCCTAGTTAACCAATCATTTCATGATCAGTCAAGTTCCTGACGAGTCACCAAAATACCAAATGGGTGCCGGCAAGAAGAAAACTTGAACATGCCTCGCCATATGCCAAATCGAGCCCATAAGCACACACAGGTATTATCACTGACCCTCATATACACTTTGACCCCTCATTGTTCCCCCCGAACCTTTCAATCCTTCCCATCTTCCTTTTCTCTTTCCATCCCTAGATCTCTCCCTCTTTCCAACTCTCCCTTCCTCCCTTTCCTTCCTCTGCCTCTCTACATCTCTCCCTCCATTCATCACACCCTACTTCCCTTTACTTCTCTTTTCTCCCATCACCTTATTATTCCTTTGCTCCCTCCACCTCTATTTCCTAACTTCCTCCCTTCCCTTCCCCTCCCTCCATCCCTCCCTACTTCATTCATCCTTTCTTAATTCCACTCCTATTCCTCTAGCTCTCTCTCCATCCCTGCCTCCCTACCTCTCTTATTCTATCAAACACTCCATTCTTCTCTCTCACTAACTGCTTCCTCAGTTACTAACATTCCTTTTTCCCATCCCTGCCTCCCAACTCTACCTCCTTCCCAACCTCTCCCCATCCTTTCACCTGTCTCTAACCCACTCTCTCTACTCTTCTTTCTCCCACTCTCTCTCTCTCTCATTCTCTCTCTCTCTCTCTCTCTCTCTCTCTCTCACACCCTCCTTCTTTGACACTTCCCAGCCTGCCATTCTCTCCCAGTGTTTGGGTCTCTCTGATGAGCGAAGACAAACTCTGCAGAGAAAATAAACCCTGCTCCTCAGCCCGTTTACAGCGCCGAGGCCCAGGAATTAAACTGTATACTTTACAACTTGGCGTGTGGAGGTGTGGGAAAATAGCTCCCTCTGAGTGAGTGTGTGTGTGTGTGTGTGTGTGTGTGTGTGTGTGTGTGTGTGTGTGGTGTGTTTGGGGCCCCATGTGGCAGCTCAGGAACGTGGCAGAGCCCACCTCAAGCCAACACCACACCACCACATCTGGTCCTCAAGGCCTCACCTTGAGAGGAGGAGGAGGGGAGAGTTTTATACTGATAAAAAAGGAAGAAAGTAAGCCTCCAAATTTCAAGTGATGGTTCCACAGGTCCTTAAAAAGTCGGGAAAAGGTCATAAATTATCTTATGGCTGTTAAAAGGTATTAAATGTCTTAAATACAGTTATTAGAGGTCTTATTTTTTCAACTTGCAATGACAGGTTTCTTTTTGCTGCATGTCCACACTTTGATTAATCCAGAATAGTGTTAGTAATTGTTACTCTAGTAATTCAACATGTAGTTTCTCCAACCAAGATTATTTCACCTCGGATTCATGAAACCAATTCAAAAACGTTAAGTTGTTTTTCCTCTTCCTCGGTTGGTTTCTTGGAGATGGAGGGTTTTAAACTGACAGCAGTGGGTCTGGCTGGGGGACAGGAGCAGTTGGGTGTCCGACGCTCCACTATAACCACGCTGCAGTACACAGTGGTCTGAGCTTCCCACACCGCCAGCGGCTGGCTCCTGTTTCCACACATGACATTACAGGGCCTAATCCCACTGACTGGCCAGAACTGTAAACTAAACAGTCTTAACCTCACACACACACACATACACACACACACACACACACACAAACACACACAGTGCCGTGTTGTGTGTGCTGTGTTATGACTCCAGCTCAACAATAATTAGTCCCCCAATGGCAGTTGACGCTAGGATATCTCTCATTGAGACTGACTGAGCACCATTACCCCTGGGCTCATGTTACTCACTGCCAGTCACTGTTATTTTACAGTACGCACGCACGCACACACACACACACACACACACACACACACATACCTTTACTGTTTGGTTCCATGGAAACAGGTAATGACACCATTAGATACTTGATTGGAATAAAATGCTCTGGCTGAATTGTGTGATTCAGTGTTAATCTCTAGGTATTCGTGTTCATATGTACAGTATTAAGTGAATCATTTTGAGGGGCTTACAGTTGTATATCTTGTTATATTTATATATAGGTACAATAGTATCCCCCCGCCAAAAATGCAGAGCTTCCAGTCTTTTCTTTTCCTTCAGTGTTGTCCAGTTTGTGTTCATACCTACAGTATTTGCAATGCATTCATATATCGGCTTGGCTCGTTATTTATCAGTTAGATTTTAAATTGTAGTGCATTAAAGTGTGTTAAGGAAATGCCTACAGAGGTATTATGGGTTTTTCTCTTTCTGAGAGCCAGTGCCTCTCTTGCAGCACATGCTTCTCATCAGTTTCCAGAGGTCCCCATGTACTGCCGAATCTATTTTTGAATCGGCATAATCCTTAATTTATTTATATCGTTGTCATCCGTTGTTATTGAGATCCTCTGTCAGCCACCCTCAAATTTGCAATTAAATTCAATTTGCAAATTAGTGTGCCCCCCCTCCCCCTCCCTCCCTCCCTCCTTCCCCCCCAGCTGTGGAGCGGGGACATAGTTTCCTCATCTGGTTCCTCTTTAAGTCACTGTAATCAGCCCAGCAGCCGTGGGGTTTCTAATTGAGATGGTTGATAACCTCCTCACCAACCACAGCCAGGCTTGATAACCATGACACAATCTGTCATTACCACGCTGCGATGGGAGAAGCTGTGGAAAAAGTGAAACCCCACAACGCCGGAGCTGCAAATTGCCATATTGTTTGTTTGCAGGCTTCTCGCTCCCCGAGTCGGCCACGCAGATACATGTTTGGAAAACAGATCCACCAGGAAGAGAGAAATAAAAAATGTCCCCAATGCTGTCATCCTCTGTGCCTTGCCAAACCCCCAGTAATGAGTTGAGAGCTCACAGAAGGCAGCCTCCTCCGCCGCATCCTGCCTGCCTCTCCTCCTCATCCCCCACCTCCGCCTCCGCCTCCTCTCTTCACTTCCCTTCTCTTCCTCTCCCAGGCTGCAAGATGTGTGTGTCCTGGTGTATGTGAGTGAAAGCAGGCCATGTGGGTGCTGGTGGCTTAGTTTGGGGTTAACACCAGTGACAGCTCCACACAATGGCCCTTTTCCCCCCACAGCGCTCAGCTCTGGGCTGGGTTCTGCTCACCAGACACTGATGTCATCAACACACAAAAAGTCTCTAAGGCTTGCCGATGCTTTGTTATGGCTACACACACTGGGACAACACATCCAGACCCACGTATGACACTCTCTGATACTCTCAGACACGTTGGACACGTGCAAGCCAACACTCATGCATGCAGGCACACAGACAAACAAAAAACACGTGAGACGAGACGGAGGTGACAAAGATAATTTTTGTTGTTTGTGAGGTTTTTGTCTTTCATAATGTTATTTCTTATTTTGGTCTATTGTCTCATTGTGCGGTTGCATGGGCCTGACAAACACTACAACTATCAACTCTCATTAGCTGTTCTGTGAGATGCTGGTGACTCATAGACACTGACAGGAATGGAGAATGTACATACTTCAGTTCTCTTCTCAGTGAAGTATTTGAAGTTATGCCACAGCCTCTAAGGTCATGTGGTAATGCCAATCTGTGCCTCAAATCTCAACAAGCCATCTTACCAGCCATGATTGCATCCAAATTGTATTTGAAGTTGCAGTTGAATTTTCTATTTTTCTATTTCTACTTTTCTACTACTGATTTGTCAACTAGCCTATCTTCTGAGTCATTCTTGACTGTCCATCCTGTCCTGTGCTGTTTGGCTCCCTAGGGTGACTCGGTGCCAGCGGGAGATGACGGCCCGTTCTCCGACACGGTGACTCTGGAGCAGAAAACCAGCAGCATCGGGGGCACCAGCGGGAAGGTTAGCCTTTGGATGCAGTGGATGTTGCCCAAGGTCACTGTTAAACTGTTTGCCCCCGACCCCGCTGCCAAAAAGACAGGTACCTTTTATAAATACTTGACCATGTTGCTCTTTTCAGGTTGCAGTCGTCACTGTCTCTGTTTTTACATGATCATAGACTTTTTTTTAAATATTATTTATTCTCATTTTGCTGCACTCTATTGCCAATTAATATGACACAATAGTGATTCAACCTATTCCCAGTTCATGAAAGCTTTTACATGTGCTGTTCTCAACACCCTGCGTCAGCTAGGACTTTCCCAGGAAAAACATCACAGGAAGTGATGTGTTTCTGGCAGCAGCAACAGCAAAAGAAGTACATTGCCAAAATTAATAAACAAAACAAAGAAAAACTTGAATGAATGAAGTTATCGGCTCTGCTGTATCTGATTATGCCGTAAGACAGGTAAATATTAAACCTATGAATACCATACAGAAATAGTTTCTCACTCACTTGTTGCTGTCCAAGAGTTCAGGAAGCTATTCAGAGGTTTAACAGTCTTGCCATATCAACACCCCTCTGCTTCGTTTCTCAATTGACTGCTCTGAGCTTGAGAAGGAAAAACAGCAGGAGAGAGGGATGGAGGGGAGGGGGGACGGGGGGGAAAAGACAAATAAATAAATGGGTGATGAATCCCAAGCGAACCGCCTCCTCTCCCCTCAGATTTACCGGGGCGATGAAAGGCTAGATTTACCTTTAATTGGTGGCTGTAATATTTAGCATCTGCCAACCAGATCGCTCAGCTTAAGGTCTTTAATAGTGGAAACGGAATGTTTGGGAGGACCTCACAGAGATGGTTTGACTTAGAAACATCCTAAATAGGTATTACAATGGATTTGGGCTTAATATGTGCCATCTGAGTTGCAAGATGAACTTACCACCGGATTCGCTGTATGCAACACATTAAGCATGGTAGTGAAAACAATCTCGTACATGGGATTTCAATAGAACGGTGTGTATGCTAGATATTAGATGTGTAATATCACAAACACATTCTTGGAGATATGTACACCACAGATATGGCTCCAGACAATTCGCCATGATGTAATGTGTTTTTCAACTGGAAAGGAAATAAGATTCTTTTCTCTCACACAGAAATGGAAAAACAGCCCTTCCAAAGGTATTGCTTCTCGGGTACGTGTTATTATGTATCGGAAGAGTGGAGATAGAAACTTCAGCGTGAGTCTCCACAGGCTCTGCTGAAGGCACAAATCAGTGGTACACTTTCCCTTTTTTAAGATGAACCATTTAATACCGAGGGACTAAGGATTTCCAGTACTCCTTCAGGGTGGGTTTAGCAAGCTCATACATCAATATCAACACTGTGTTTGGAGACTATGAGTTTCTGAGTATCTGACAACTCTTTCCACACGGTATCCACAATAAAACTGACAAACCTTGTGTTTCAATATTAATAAGTCATTAGGAACCTCTGTATTTCTCAGAATCACCACAAGGCAATAGTACAACAACAACCGCAGCTTCACATGCATGAAGTCCATTTTCCCAGGCTAGCCTAGGATTGCGGGGCTTTCTCAGTGGAAACAATGAGAGGGGAGCAACAGTTAAGCTCATAGGCTTGGTTCAATACAAAGTTAATCAGTCCTGCTATGAGGCTTACTCACTTTGCCTTCAGTGGGCAGTTTTGTTTGCACACAAGGTGCAGTGATGCACGCACTATATGAATACACACAGATAGGCCTACATGAACAGTACACACATATATACACGCACACACCCACTGCTGCTCATCAGGACGGCTTGGGGGCTCCAGGGCCAGGCGGATATCTTATCCATTAAACCGTTAACCAAGCCTTTTAGTCCAACCCCCCCCCCCCCGAGTGCTTGGCAACCAGGCAGTCTAGCTGAAGTTGTTGGACAACAAGTCCAACACCGGTAGTGGAAAGTTCATGTGTGTGTGTATGTTTGTAGACTTGTAGACTTTTGTGTGTGTGTGTGCGTGTACCGGTAGACCTGCGGCTGATTAGGCTGTGTGTGTGTAGAGACCCAGCCTTAGTCAGGCTAACATTGACCCAGCTTCATCATGAACACATGTGGGTCCACAGTCCAGAATTAGGACCAACAGCAAGACCTGGACAGGCTTAGCTACAGTAACGTCAGAAATGAAACACACACATAGAGAAATGGAATTTCCTCTACTGGTAAGTGGCTTGTAGTCCAGCAACTTCTGCTGGATCGCCTGGTTGCCAAGCGCTCGGGTGGCCGTACAAAACGCTGAAACAGAAACACCCACAGTGTAGCAAACTAAGGATTCACACACAATTAAACTTAAAGGGTGTACATGTGTCCACTCTGACCTCCCTTACAATCTCAAAATGTCAGCTGTATTTGGAATTGAGTATCATTCCTTTTCTTTGTGTTTTGTGTGTTTGGCAGAGATCTGTGTGATCAGTGAACTGGAGGACCTGAGCGCCTCAGTAGACGTCCAGGATGTTTACACGAAGATCAAATGTAAAGTGGGCAGCTTCAACATCGACCACTACAGATGCAGGTAGAGTATGTCCAGTACACACACACACACACACACACACACAGACATATACAAAAGCATGCAATTACAATTTAGGCATTCAGCTGGACTTCCAATGAGTGAGCAGGTACTTGGTCAAAGGCACATCGACATGACATAACATTGTCAGTGTCTCTAAACACTAGACCATCCTGCTGCTCCATGCACATTCTCTCACAGTCCCACAGTCCACACACACACACACACCACCAATAACACTAACACTTTGTCTGTGCACCCATACGGGTGATTTCTCGGATTATCACCTCAGCATCATCGTCTTCTTGGCCAGCTGTTGTGGTGACCACAGACAGATGGACAGAGAGAAAGACAGCCAGACCAACAGGCAAGCAGGCAGGCAGACAGACAGACAGACAGACAGACATGTTGGATGGCCTCTGAGCTGGCCCAACTCTGACTCATAGAGCGGAGGAGTTCAGTTGGTCCGTCAGTCATTTTCTCTCTGTCTGCGGTGTCTGAATCGATTCACAGAAACATTAACACGTTGCTGGGGGAGGAAAACCACCGGGCCACGTTCCACAGCGACCTTACAGTAATCTCTCCCGAAGCAAAGTCCAAGTTCAACGGAGTAATTTTGCTCTTGGTTCTGACATTATGGAAGCACAGTGAAACTGAAAGCTGTGATTAAGGATTTGATAATTATTTTTTTCCCGGCTCCACAAAGTCATCCTTCCCATCACATTAGAGAGTGTGACATTTCCCATATTTAAAGCCTTATTTTTTCCCTGTTTTTTTTTCCTTGTTGTCTTCATCACATACCTCTGAGATGGAGTCACCAGCTCCCAGTGTGCAGGGTGTACGTGCCTGAGGTCTTGTTCTGTTGGGAAGAGACCACTTAGCAGGAGACAATTTCCCCTGTCTTGGTCTGAGGCGTTAACAGCACAGAGACAACATGTTGCATCCAATGGCCCAGGATGTGTTTGTGTGTGTTTGTCTGTGTGCCTACGTGCCTGCGTAGATGCATTCCTACGTGTGCCTGCTGTTCAGATTGGGCCAGGCAGGGAAAGGGAGGCAGATCTTGCTGGGCGATGTGCCCATATCGAACCCCATCATCAGGAGTCAACACTCTGCGCTGATACGATAATAGATATCGATTCTGATTTGCCAAATGTTTAAATTGCCAAAACCAGGTTCGGCACATGTCGGATCAGGTCAGACAGAGACCGAGGCGGTTGGCTTGGATTTGGACCTGACTGTCATCTAGCAGACCTCCCTGTTTCTCTGTGTAGTCGATCGATTTGTGTTCTGTCGGGCCACATGTGCTACATATGCTGTATCACCCCGAGCCAGGACATTGTCAGTGGTGAGAAGGTTGGAGAGCGTGAAGGTGTCCTGGGTCATTATATCATACTATTATGCTCTATACAGGTGTGTGTCCAATCGCTTCTGAGACAGAGCCAGTTGTAATCTCTTCAGTAGACCTCACTGCCTCCCTAAGTAGATAATAGATCAATTTTCCCGTTTCTAGGTTATTTCAGTGTAATGTGCATTTAACAGCATGGTCTCAATACATTTTTAATGGACCAAGGTTCTGGCACATAAAAGCACTCCATCATCCAAGCCAGGTTATAGTCATGGTTGTTTAGGACACAGTGGAAGACCTCTGGGCTTTAAGCCCATACTAATCTGTATCATCCTGACATACAAGAGAGCCCACAGGGGTTGGAGTCCATATTAATCATTCTGAACAGATAATTGTTAGGTATTTCATCACCCAGCCCAGGTTATTTGTGTGTAGCGGGTCAGATTAAATCAAGCTTGACATAGAGAACGTCTCATCTGGCCTCAGCTATCTCACTGCTGGAGAATGAATGGAAAGTTAGATTGGGCGGGCAAATATGGGAGGTGAGTAGATAATTGAATCCTTGATTGTATCAAAATAGGAGGGTGGGGGGCAGAGAGGGAGACCCCAGGGTCGATGGGTGTTTAACCGTATAGGTGGGTGGCTCTGGCTCTGATGATGGAAGAGAGGGGCCGAATGACAGAGAGATGGAGAAGTGGGAGATGAGGTGAATGGGTATTAAACTTTGTAGGTGGGCGTCTCCTCTCCGTTGGGAAGGAGAGGAGATTGGAAGATTGGAAAGCTCCTTTTCCTTCTCCTTTATATTTTAGTGAGGTCTCCCCTGGCAACGGCGCTCCTTGAACTCTTCCGAAATGAAGAGACGCCCCTGAGACAGGACGGCCGGTGACAGTTCACCCTTATTCGCTCCAAGGAGCAGCTCACACAAATTGGAGCTGATATCTTCCAGCTGCTCCACAAATGGTTGAGAGAGCGAGGGATGACTGGATAGGAGCAGATAGCGAGAGAAGAGAGAGGGATGATGGGAGAGAGGGAGAGCGGTGGGGGGTCCACATGTATTAGTCACTCCCAGAACATGTACTACGGCTGAGAGGGGAGATTACAAAGAGATATTCACACACTTGCACTCACTCACACACACAATGGCATGTCAAAGGCACACAATAGATAATGAGATGTGCATCACACACACACACACACACGCACGCACACACACACACACACACACACACACACACACACAAACACGTACACTTGAACTCCTGGTGTCCTGCTGAGGAGTTGGGGAGGCGGAGGGGGGAGCTGAGTGAGAGAGGAGTTCGCTTAAAAGAATTAATGCAGATGTTGTTGAATCATTTCCATTGTGTGCAAAGTTGTGCCATAAATGTGCTGTGCATGTTTTGGCATCCTAGAACAACCCTAATAACCATGTGTGCGTGCGTGCGTGCGTGCGTGCGTGCGTGCGTGCGTGTGTCAAGGCAGATACGCAAGGACACAAACAAATTCTTGATTTAGTGTTTCTTGGTGTTGAGAGTGATTGTTATTGTGTGTGTTCATGCTGACTGTATTTGGTTTCTGCTCCACAGGTGTTCTCATGGATAGTAATAACAATAAAACAAATGTCAGTCAAATGTCACAAATGTTGATTATATTGATCCCATAGCATATTTTGTGATTAAATTAATTTCACAAATCAGTATTTGACTCACCTTTTTATCTAGACTGACATGGTATGTGTGCAAAACTCGTTTTACCTATAGCATTAGTTACATTAGATGCTTTGATACACACCTATAGGATGTTAAAGGGTTGATGAAAGTGTTGACATCAGCCTGTGGCTCAATAATTCAATAGGTATGTTATAACAAAAGTAGATACTACCATTAAAGTGATGATATCAGCCCATGCTACAGCAGGACAAGTGGTCCCAGATGCCTGAGTTAAGCTGGCCCATGTGTGTCTCTGCAGGCCAGGGCAGGGCTGGCACTCTGGCCACTATGAAGGACTCATCTGGCAGTGCAAGGAGACAGCCGCGGTGAGGCCTCTGCCCATCCCAGAGCAGCCTTAGCTTTCTGTATACTGTACCTCTGCCATTCTGCTGCTCCCTATGTAGGTCTGGCCTCTCTACGCGTGCTGGACAGACAGGGAGAGACAGGAAGTCACTGTGAACACTACGCTTTTGACTGCAATTAATGGATATCGATAAGTCAACTCCAAACTAGTGTAAACACAGCCACTCAACACCATTGATAACCCCGAAAGTCAGAGTTTGTTGTGTTTTAAAGAAATACTCCCTTAAAATTAGATTAAAAAATAATTAAAATTAGAAATAAATCCCAATTTGGATCCTCCCCTGTCTCTCCAGTGACTCTGATTGGCTGCGTAATCTAGCCAATGAAATCTGGTGGCAGCGGTTCTTCTTTGTGTGGGAGGAGAATCTGTGACATGGGCTCCCAGTCTCTTGACGATGACATCATGACACTGCATCATGGCAATGGTCTTATACTGTTTAGGGCACGTTTTACAAAACAGACTCCTGCAACTGTGATGGATGGAGCAGAGTTGACATGACTCTGTTTAACCTGTGAGAAAGTGACGCTTAGTGATTTACCCAGTGTGAGTTTATCTCACTGATCATAACTGATCCATGAAAGCTCACTTCAACGGTTGCATTGGCGTTCCTATTGTTGAGATAGTATAAGACCATTCCTCAGCGTTTCAGCTGGTTCAAGCTGGTGCAACCTCTCTTTTTGGTTTTAATCAGTTCCCTCTAAATTTGATTTGCTAAAATCATCTTTCAGTTCCACGCTTATTGCTTTTCTGTCTCTCTTCTGTCCCCTCTCTGTGATTTCTCCGCCTTCTCCTTTTTTCCTCCTTCTGTCTCTCTCCTCCCTCCCTCTCTGCTCCTCGCCGCCAGTCCGGAGGAGGGTGTTCTGAGCTCGGGCAGCTGTGGAGGAGTGGTCCTCTCTTGCACTGACAAGCTGAACAGACGCACTGTGCTGGTTCGACCCGTCAGCAAGCAGGACTCTTTCAGCCACTTCTCTGGCTTTTTCCCTCCTGTAAGAATCCAGTGCTTCTCCTTTTTAGTTGACTCTGCGTAGCCTCCATCAACAGTGGCTTAGAAGAAATGTTCCAGCGTGCCCCTCAGGGATGTTTCAGAAGCCAGTGCTTTGATATGGTTCTGATGGAATTTTTAGTGTTCCTTTGATATTTTCAGCTTTTGTTCTATATTGTAGTCACCATAAAAATCACAAAGGAATAAAATCAGCAGCTAAAATACCTCTACAGGTAGTTATATAACACAACTTGACTTGGTCCCTGAGGATTGCACTTAACTCAGGGAAATTGAATCCACCATCTGTTCCGATTTACGCACTATTAAAAAGTGTAGCCGTTCAGACATTAAGCTTGATTGATTTGTTAAGTCTTTCTGCGTTTATATACAATTACGGCACCAATCCCCCAAAATCAAGATGCATGATTTTATGCTTTCAAATCTTAGGCTTGTTTAGCTATTAACATTTATTCATTTATAAACAACTGTAAAATCCACTGTTAATGGAAGTTCCTGCAGACTTCACCTTGATGTTATAAACAGATCTGCCTCTCTCTTGGAAATCTCTTTTAATCATAATGTAGTTGGGAGTTTATTTTCTTTAATTTATTGCATATATGAATAATTCCCATGCTGTAATTAAGTTTGCAGATCAGTCATTAGATTGCAGATCTGGCTTCTCTGATAAATCACAAACATGCTTTCTAATTCAGCTTCATAGGATAGCTACAATCACTCGTTGTTATTCTAAGAAGTTATGCTTCTCATAAAGGAGGCTGAGTTACTGCTCCAGTCTAACCTAGAGCATAGACTATGAGTAAATCTACTCTAGTTGCATCCATTTTGTGCTAGTGGCTTCAGCTCGGCTTGCTCCGTTAGACCTGTATACAGCACCTTCAAGGGCTGTTTTCCTGGTAGAGGTTAAGCCTTGTCTTGGGTTGACCTGGTTTCCCAGACTTCCCAGATGAATTCTAGACTTCAACACATTCAGGCACTTTCACTTTGACAAAGTGCCATGAATGAGCATGTTCAAAACTATCTACCGTCTTTTTCAATACAAATCTCAATTGAATAAAGTACACACTTAATCCATGTCGGTGGAAGTGGCCCAATGTCATTAGGATATATTTTTTATTTATCTTCAAATAGGAGAAGTCTTTGCCTGGGAAGACATTGACATTATAAAATCTGAAGTTATTGTTCTAATCCATAGCAAGGCTTAATCCTCATCCAAGAAATCAGACCAGTCTCTCAGAGAAAAGGTACAATATTGAATAATGTTATACCTTTTTTCCGAGAGCGGTTTGTGTGCCACTGATGCCTATTACAATTTGTTTTGGCCCTTCTCACCACCGGCCAGACGGCAGCCAAGGTCCTGGAGGGCTCCCACCTGCAGCATGGCTTCCTGTCCATCACCTACACCCAGGCTGTCACCAAGAACGTACGCCACAAACTCACCACGCGGCCCGAACGGCCCTCCCGTAGCGGCACTGTCAGCGGCGGTCAGCGGGTGACCGCGGATCCTTTGGCTGACGGCTCGCCTCAGTACCTCCGAGAGATCCTGCTGACAGCCCAGCCCTTCGATGTGGTGCTCTCCTGTCCCTTACTGGCCACCGTAGCAGGGCTGTTCCAGGTAGCAGTCTTACATTGAGTTGATAAAGCTAGTAATAGGATAGTATGGTGAGGCCGGACCCTCCAGAGCAGTGTTGTCCAATCATGTGCCATGGAGGGCCAAGAGTATGCAGGTTTTCCTTCCAACTAAATACTAAACGATGTGATTTCACTGATTAGTTCCCTCTTCTCTGGTTGAGGGTGAGCTAATCAGTCTGATCACCTGGTGTAGTGTCTGGTTGGTAGGAAAACCTGCAGTGCAGACTCTGATTGGACACCACTGCTCAAGAGGAATCGAGAAAAAAGCAGGGCTTCATTGTTAAACTTACATGGATATATACTCTTACTGTAAGCAATGTTTTATTGGCAAACCTACTAATGATACAGAATGTTGTCGGGACCCTCCAAAGTAATACAGGATGGGGGAAATCAACTTATTTTATCATAAAACGCTATTCAAAGCAACTGAGAGGTCATACCGGAACACCAAATTCCAGTCTGAGTTGAAATCGCTTATTATGGATTAAAAACCCAGAGGCTGTATTCATTCACCGCGACAGAGATAAATGGAACTTTCTCAATTTCACATCCATGCCAAAGTCTTGTATGATCTACATTGCAAGTTGATGTTGTTCCAGGCTACACTGCCAAGACGCTACCGGGAGCGTGGGAAGTCAGCAGGCCAGCCGATGAGAAGCCACACACTGACTTCTCGGTGTTTGCCTCTCATCTACATTAACACAAGTGTGATCAGGGTCTTCTGCCCCGGAGCGCAGGACAAACACTCAGCACCAGGTCAGAGCACAGTTTTTTCTATTTTGAACAAACGCACACTCTCGTGTACACACATGGGAAACGCACGTGTTTCCATTGCAGCCATGGTCCAACATTATGTAGCTATGTATGTATGTAGGCTATGTTTTGGGTTCTTCATGCCTGTGGTGCTTGTATGAAAGCTCTCATAGTCATCCAGACATAGCAAAGCCACCACATTAGTATGCACAGACATTTGTTAAGACAAATACTTGAGGCTCTGGATAACCACACCACAGTTACATACTCTACAAAATATAAAATCACTATTGTCTGACGGTCAGGATGAAGGCTTGTTGTGTCTGCTGCTAGTAATGAGTGATGGTGGTATGGCTGTACTGTGTATGCACACTATGTGCACGTGTGTGTGTGTGTATCTCTCTGTATTTACTTACTTGCTTGTATGTGTGTGTGTGTGTGTGTGTGTGTGTGCTGCAGTGGAGCCCCATGTGAAGAAAGAGGACACCCTGGTGTTGAAACTGGGTTCCCTCAGCATGGCTCCTCAGGCTGATAACCCTCTGACTCGCACCGTGCTGCGCAAAGACATCTACCAGTAAGGCAAATTCTCTTCTCCTCACAACCCAAATGGTGAATTCACGTTGTGGCAGGGTGCAGTAGATGGCGGATATATATTGTTTTCAAACTCCACCACCTATAGCTCTGTTATATTGTGGTATTTACCAGTGGGAATAATTTCCCGTTTTGCAGTTTGCCTTTGTCGTTGACTGATATCCAGCGATGCTGACCGGTATGCCTTGTTTTTACATCACATTGTGAGCGCAGCATCAGGGATGTGAATTTTCAGGATTTCACATTGTTTTGGGGATAAATGCCACCCATTTGTTTTAGGGGGAGTTTGCAGTTTTCTTAATATTTCCCTGCTTTGTTGTATTCCTGATCATATCCCTGAACTCGTAACTTGATATTCCCTCATGGAAAGAAAAATGGACACGAGACTGATTAAAAAGACAAGCAAAATTCCTCTTTTACACCGGTCGTCGTGCGCTGGCACACACATGTTTGTCCTCAACTCCTCTGACACAAGATGGTGTTCAAGACATTTATCACTGAGTCTTCTTTTACACATTTTAACTGTTCTCTCTGACACCTCTCCTGTTATTAAATCCCATCACACTCACACACAGCTTTACCCCATTCTCCCCTGAAAACACACACACCGTTGCTATTTTTAGTCTCCCATAGCCTAGCAATTGACCACAGTTCATTAAAGGTGCCACTCAAAGTTTGCCTGACCTCAAGTCACACTTCATAAATGCCGTGGTGAGGCAAGCACATCTTTTTGGTGGTGCATGTGCGTGTGTGTGTGTGCATGGACACACTTGTGTATATGTACTCTATATGTGCATAGTATAGTACAGTGGGGTCCTACGTCCTAAGTCAAATGATATTTCTCAAACACGATTACATCAAAAAATAACTTAATTAATAATTACAAATATTTTTCAAGTCTTTTTTCAAAGTTAAAGCACTAACAGTAGCGACAATAACACATAGAGGACCATATTAATATAGCCAATATCGGGTATTAGTTGTTAAAAGGCCAAAACAATTCACACTGTGTATTAGGAGCATACATGTGTAAATGTTTGAATGAAATATAGGGTGTGACAACAATATGAGAAAACCTTACCAAATACAGAACTAAAACAATAAAATTGCATTAGTTTTGATAAATGATGAAAACAAACTAGTAGTGGACTCAGACCTTTGGACCCCACTGTAAATGTGTGTGCCTCCATGATACTTGCTGTCCCCTGGCTTTGGTTTTGGGGTACAGTGGGTGAGAGCGCCACAGTGTGGTCAGGCTCCCCCAGCGATGACAGAGAGCAGTGAGTGACACCTCGGGGGTCGGCTGGGCCCTCCAACTGAAACACAAGACTGTTGACACAAGCCCCCCCGTGCCATGTGGATCAAAGCTGCAAGCCGGGGGAAAGCTGGACTTCTGAGGGAAGTAGCTCTGCGCAAAACACATTTCCCTGCTAAAGGCAGCTCAGAGAATCTGGATTGTGTCATAGCTGCCTCAAAACCGCAGCCCCACGGTGTGCGTGCGTGTGTGTGCATGTGTGTGTGTGTGTCCGTGTGTGTATGGGCAGAGATGGAGCTGGCAAACACATGTAATGAGGGAGATAAAAGTGGTGCCTAATGCTTTGTGCAGCTGCTAGTGAGATGTGAGCTGACACTGGGAGCAGAGTGGAGAAAAAGAAAAAAGAAAGGTGGATGAAAAAAAGGAAAGGAAAGGCCACTCCAGTCTTCATTGCTCCCTTCAGTTGGTGGAAGTGTCAGAGTGAGGGAGATTGCATTGAGCAGGGAGACAGAGGGGGGTCTAGGCCTATGGGCTTGTCTGACAGTCCGTAACCATCAAGGCAAGATGGAGAGAAATACCACGCTCTGCTCAACATTGCCCAAATTTCTTCCAGAGTACCAAAGCTATCGCCATCGTAGTCTTTCATTTACTCTTTTGATGTACGAAGCAAGGATGTTATTGATCAGTAACCATAGCTACTGTTTTCCAGGGACTTTTGAGGGGGTTTTCCATCTGAATGACGACTTCACACGGTGTACCACGCTGAAATGGTTGTTGTTTGTTTTGGTGCAATTTTTGTACAGCTAATGGGATGAAACGCCACAGTTTCCATGGAAAATTTGCCTAGATGTGTTTTGTTGACATGTTGGCCATGTTGTTATCATGTCAGATGATAAATGATGATCTCCTGGGCTCGGAAAATATCTATCTGAGTTTTTCTCAGACTATGACCCTGAAAACCAGTCAGACCCGCTATGCAATTTCACCCCACATTGGCCAGCAATGTTCTGACTCTGGTAGTTAGAAGATTGGTGGCTGTGTGCTCTGGTGCCCACATCTCCCTCTCATAGACATAGACGGGCCTGGCAGGACGCTCCACCCTGGCTAAAGCACACATCCACGTATGCTTGCACATGCACTCATATACTCATACACACACTGCATAGGCATATGTACAGTTAGGCACCTATACACAGACGCACGAACCTGCATTCACTCAACCATGGGTCCACACACACACACACACACACACACACACACATAAATATGAATACACTCAAGCACCAGGCATGGCCCTGTGCACAAACACTCCCACATCCATTCACCATCTCAACCTCTGCACACAGAAGCCCAGAGTCACCACTTCCCTCTCTGTAGTGAAACCCAGGAATTATCTTAAACCGCTCTCTGTGTTCATTCTTCCCTTCCTAACCAGGAATTATCCTCACCAAATTCCCTCTCACATCTCCCCTCCAATTTGGGATGATCACACTTCTGAGTCACATGATTGATGGGCCTGAGAATGGAGGTCCGTACTGTGCGATATAATGTATCTGTACTGCACGCTTCTGTGTATGCTCACCCACGTTGCGTAGAGAAAGTCATATTAAGAATCTATAATCATGCAAGCCAGTGTGTGTTTACCATCCATAACATCCTGTGGCTATAGGAAGAAATATGTCTCAAAATGCCGGTAGCCGTTTGCTCCACTTCTGTTTAAAGTCCACCGCTAATTACATCATTGTCATAATTGAATGACTGATCTAAGCAGCCGTGCTGTTACCGTCTACCATACATTAAATGATTGCTTCACGATGTCTGAAACCAGGGCTCACTGTAATGCCACCCTGAGAGAGAGGAAAGAGGTTTCAGCCTCACATTTAGAGTAAAGGCTAAAATAGCGAGCATGTACAGTGTAAACATCCTGACTGAGTATATCTTACTGTTCGACTAATGCAACATATTTCTGTTTCTGTGGCCATTTAAAGTTTCTCAGCTTCCCTTTCAACCTGAACATTTTCAGGGTACTGTGTGTATTTATCATTTAGAGTAGACAGATTTCCTCAAAGAAGGTAAAATAAACCTGTTTGACTGTAAGGCTTAAGAGTTGAGTTGATATCCAGCACCAGTTTCATTTGGTAACAATTAACACGGTTTCATTTGATCAAGTGATGTTGAATTTCGGTTCCCTCAAGGAGCGGGTCCCCAGCGGCTTCTCCACCAAGCAGAAATTATGACACGGCTCTGCAGGCTTTCCCCCCTTTCTCCCTCTCCATCTCCTCCTACAAGGCCGCTGTCAATTTACACAGCTGAAATCATTTTCCTGACTTGAAAAAGCGGGATTTTTCCAAGTACATGAGCGCCGGCCCGGGAATGTCCAGCATGCCTTCAGCCCTGACTTTCTTGTGGTTTGGGCCCTCTGTAAAATCTCACAGATCTTTTGCTCCCCACTCCTCCTTTTCTCTCATTCTCTCGCTCTCTCTCTCTCTAGTTTTTTCCAGTGAGATTTTTTGCTCATGGAACACTTAATTGAAAGCTTCTTGTAAGCAGGGGAGTTGGGATAAATGGGGCCCACTTGTTGAATGCCCTGTGAAGAGTGTGTGTCCCTTTAGAAGAGCACTGTGTTAACGTCTCTGTGTGTTGGGGTTAGACCAATATCAGTTTGCCGATATATTGGAATGATCTTTATCGGGACCCTATTATAAAGTTGCAGCTGTTTACAGTGTTTAGTAAATGGTTAATAAGTGGTTGGTAACACATAAATGGACATCATTGTACACTGGAATATTACAGTACTACACTGGTGGTCTCTGAGTAGCCCTTAACCTGAATGGGATTGTGAGTGGATTCTATACAAGTATTAATTAATGTTTTATTACTATGATTGTTATTATTAGTATTAATAGTATTACAGTTTTAGTGTCCCACCCTTTTGCAAATTTAAAGATGTTGAATATTGGCACAAAATATTGGCTATTGTCTGCTTTAACCCAACAACATCAGTATCTGCTTTCAAAGTATCTGTCCAACTCTAGTTGGAGATTTTCACTTGTGAAACAGGTTGAAATACTGGGAGAATACTTGAAGGAGTTAAGAGTGGTTCAGTGAAAGTGTGATGAACGACTCACTTATTCTGTGTGTGTGTGTGTGTGTGTGTGTTTGTGTGTGTGTGCGTGTGATATTCTGCACATTTCCCGTCATCCCCACACCTACATGACACAGCCCTAGATTCCATCACACACTCGGTTACCTCATGGTCTGTCGGAGGGAAACTCAAGGAGCATCCCGTCGCCGCAAAATATGTTTTTTGTTTTTTTGTTTTGATCAGCGCACATGTCTGCGTTTCCACGGTAACGGCAGAGCAGGCTGCTGTGTCAGTGGTGATGCAGAGCCGAGTCAACATGACGGTGGCTATATCACGAGATTTTTTACCTCCCCCTCTCTCTCACTTTCTGTCTACAGTATTTCTGTCTCTCTATCTAGCTGTTTCTCTTTCTGCCCTCCATTTCCGCCCAGTCTTTCTCTCCTTCCACCTTTTCTCCCCTATCTCTTCCTTACTCTTTTTAATCTTTCCAACCTTCACTGCCTCTCTCCATGTTTTCTATTTCTCTCTCTCTCTTTCTTTACCCCCTTTCTATCTACAATATGTATGTCTCTCTGTCTAGCTTTCTCTTTCCTCCCTCCATTTCTCCCCTCATCCTCTCCTGCCTTCTTCCCCATCTCTTTCTTTCCCTTTCTTATCTTTCCAAATGTCTCTCCCTTCCTTCTTGTCTTTCCTTCAAATCAAATCAAATCAAATCAAATCAAATCACATTTATTTGTATAGCCCTTAATCACCGTTACAGTCTCTAAGGGCTTCACAGTGCCCAACATGTGAAAATAATAAATGGTTAGTACACGACATCCCCCAGCCTTAGACCCTCACAGAGGACAAGGAAAAACTCCCACAAACCCTCACTGGGAAAATTGGGAGAAACCTTGGGAGGGGCTACTCAGAGAGGGATCCCCCTACCAGGACGGTTGGGCGTGCAATAGATGCCGAGTTTGGGCAAGCAGCGTATACACAATATATGAAAGTTTATTTTGGTGGGACATCCAGATCTGATGGGGCGGCATCACAGCAACGGCAACTCAGTCAGCGTCATCATAGGACTAGGGGACCATGCAGGCGCCAACACTGCCCAGATAGGAGAACGCAACGTCCGCTCAGTCAGCATCGTCCTAGGAGGCGGGACCAACCAGACGCCAACTCTGCCGGGCTGCAGCCTGGAACAGATAGGAGACTCACCCACACACACCCATACACACACTCTCACTCACACAGACATGACCAGCGTCAGTGGACAGGAGCAGGTAGACCAGGAGAATAGGACATGTAGGCAGGATGCTAGTATCCATCGGCAGGACCCTGATCTAGGATGAGCTAACTGGTCTAGCCTTACTCTGAGAAGAGACTGAGCCACTCCCTCAAGGCTGGTCAAATGACAGAGAGAATAAATGGGTTTTTAGCCTTGACTTAAAGACTTCGATAGAGCCTGCCTCTCTGATTGAGGCAGGCAGACTGTTCCATAGATAGGGAGCCCGGTAAGAAAAGGCTCTGTTACCTGCAGTTTTCTTTTTGACTGCTGGGATAGACAGGTAGCCAGCGTCCTGAGATCTGAGGGCGCGTGGCGGTTTATAAGGTTTAATCAAATCGGATAAATAGGACGGTGCCATCCCATGTAATGATTTATATGTAAGTAAAAGCACCTTAAAGTCACACCTGGCCTGAATTGGTAGCCAGTGTAATGAGGACAGGATGGGAGTTATATGGTCGAATTTCCTAGTTTTGGTCAGGATTCTGGCAGCAGCATTCTGGACCAGTTGTAGTTTTTTAGTGCGCCCAGTAGGTAAGCCCGAGAAAAGGACATTGCAATAATCGATTCTGGATGATACAAAGGCATGTACTAAAATTTCTGCGTCTGCCTCTGTTAGCATAGGTCGAATTTTGGCAATATTGCGAAGATGATAAAACGCTGATTTAGTGATCTCCTTAATGTGCAATTCGAATGAGAGGGTAGGGTCGAATTCTACCCCAAGGTTTTTAACGTATGGGCTCTGGGAGATTACACAACTATCAAAGTTAAGAGTACTATTCTCAAATAAGTGTCTATGTCTAGCCGGTCCCACAATCAGCATCTCAGTTTTGCTGCCATTAAGAAGTAGGAAGTTTAGGGACATCCAATATTTGACCTCTGATAGGCAGGCCTCTAGTTTTTGGAATTGGGTGTCATCGGTTGGTTTGACTGGTATGTAAATTTGTGTGTCATCGGCGTAGCAATGGAAGTTAATGCCAAATTTGCGAATGATGCCACCAAGTGGTAGCATATAGATAGAGAATAGCAGTGGTCCTAGGACAGAGCCTTGTGGGACACCAAAGTCCATATTGCAACACTCTGAGGTCATGTTGTTGTAGAAGACGTGGTGTGATCTATCAAGTAGGTAAGACCTAAACCAAGAAAGGGCTGATCCCCGGATACCAATATAATGTTCAAGACGGTTCAAGAGTATCGCATGATCAATTGTGTCGAAGGCTGCACTCAGGTCAAGTAGCAATAGTGCTGAGGTTGCTAACAAAATAGCTAACAAAAGATCATTTACCACTCTCGTGAGTGCAGTTTCGGTCGAGTGAAGGGATCTAAAGCCAGATTGGAAGGGATCAAGCAGGTTATTTTTTGACAAAAAATCTGTAAGTTGACTGGCTACTGTTCGTTCAAGTAATTTGGAGAGGAACGGCAGATTTGAGATTGGTCTATAGTTCTGAAGTACTTCGGGGTCAAGGTTCGTTTTTTTCAGTAGTGGCTTGATCACGGCCGTTTTAAAGGCGGAGGGCACAGTGCCAGTGGAGAGCGACTGATTGATCATATAGAGAATGGAGGGTCCTAGGATAGGGAATACTTCTTTAAGCAGTTTAGCAGGTAGAGGGTCAAGCATGCAGGTCGTGGGTTTTGAAGACAGAGTGTGAGATGGCACCACCAGTGGAGAGTGTACTGGTGATCTCATCTCTAATCAGCGTGATTTTCTGACTAAAAAAGGACATGAAATCATTCGGAGAAAACAGAAAGCTATCAGAGGGGGAGGGATTCCGTGTTAGCTTAGCAACAGTGTCGAATAGAAACTTTGGGTTGTTTTTATTTGCACTGATTAACCTAGAGAAGTGTGCAGTTTTGGCTGACGAGAGTGCACATTTATAATTTAGCAAGCTATCATTCCAGGCAAGCCGGAAGACTTCGAGTTTGGTCAATCGCCATTTACGTTCTAGTTTTCTACAGGCTTGTTTAAGTGCACGAGTGTCGTGGGTAAACCACGGTGCAAACTTCCTAGCGTGGTGTTTTCTAGTGACTAACGGGGCGATTGAGTCAAGCGCGTTGGTAAGGCTAGCGTTTAGTTCGTTGGCAAAATTGTCGAGTGAGCCAACATGACCAGAGAGTGATGCGAGAAAACTGGGCAGTTTTTCAGATAGTAACGAGGCCGTAGTGGCATTAATACGACGGCTAATATAAGTATCTTCACATTTTTGGCGTGGGAAGATCAATTTGATTTCAAATTTAATGAGATAGTGATCAGATAGGGCGGGCACATAAGAGGAGACCACTAAAGCAGAAACAGGAATGCCACGGGTCAGAACCAGGTCAAGGGTGTTGCCGCCATGGTGGGTTGGTTCATTAACAAATTGAGTGAGGCCGCAAGTATCAATAAGATCTAGGAAGGCCTTACTGAGAGGATCGGTGGAATTATTCAGGTGAATGTTAAAATCACCGATAATGAGAATATTATCAGCTCGGGTCACTAAGTCCGAAATGAAATTGGAGAACTCTTCTAAGAAGAGCGAATAGGGCCCAGGTGGGCGGTAAAGTACTGCTAAGTAGAATGACGGGAGATTTGTAGCTGTAGGGCGCAGAATCAGGACTTCGAAGGATGTAAATTTGTTGTTCGTGTTGGGAGTAAGACTAAGGATAGGGTTAAATATCAGGGCAACACCCCCTCCTTTTTTCGTCTCCCGGGCAACCTGAGAACTAAGAAAGTTTGGGGGAGAAGCTTCAATTAGAGACAGAAACTCATTTGGCTTTAGCCAGGTTTCACAGAGACCCATCATGTCTAGACTATGTTCAGTAATCAAATCATTGATCAGTAACGCTTTTGTTGACAATAATCTTATATTGATGAAGCCCACAGTGAGGCGTTCAATACTGCTAGAGTTTTTATCAATGTTAATGGCAGTATGCGTGGGTCGAATTTCAATTAAGTTGCTGTAATTTACTGTGGGTCGGTAGGAAATTTGACGGGCGCGGTGGGAGAAAGATACAGTCTTAATTGGAAGGACTGTACTGTAGTTTTCAAATCGAGAGGTGCCGCTGCCAGAGGATAAAGTAAAAGCAGACTGGTAAAACTCGGTAGATATGGGGGAAAAATGGCGAGCGGGGGGCACAGTCTCAGTCTGTTCTGCTGTAAGCTCTAACCTGGCAGACTCCACACCCTTTCTAGGCCTAGCAGGTTCTCTAATCGCCTGCATCCCGGCGAGCTCTTCCACTCTCCCTCATTATTCCCATTTCTCCTCCATTTTCTTCTCCTCTCTCTCCTTCCCTTTTCCTTCTATCCCTTCCTTGCTCTGTCTCTCTCTCTTCCCCCTTTTATCTACAGTATCTCAGTCTCTCTATCTAACTCTTGCTATTACCTCACCTTCTCCTCTCCCTTTCCTCTCCCTTCTATTTTTTTCTCTTTCTCATGTTTTCTCCCTCTCTCCGTGTCTATTTGGTATTTCCCTCTCTGCCTCACAGCTCTGTTGGTTAGACTGGTCCCAGTCCCAGTGTGCTGTGGCCAGTGAGCCAGCCCCTTATTGCTGTTGAATGGCTGCCTGGTTTGGCCCGTAGATATGTCATAATAAGAGGTTGTGATGGGGATCTCCCCTCCGCAGATAAACACAGCCCTCCAAAGCCAGGGCCTGCCTGTCAGTAATAAAATACCCTGGCAGGCCGCGGTATGCACCCTCTTCCCCCAGTAGCAGCCTGGGATGGGGATGTGTGGACGGAGGGATGGAGGGACAAAGGGATACAAGTCCCCAGGGAGGTGGGCGAGAGCAGAGAAGTGTACTTTCTGTCTCACTGCCTGACAGTAACTGTTTTCACCTGGTCAGAAAAACATGGGCAAGCAGACAATTTTCAGTTTTTCTTCTAAATGGACCCACATTTTCACAAAATGTGTATATTTCCAGAATAAAAATGCTTTTAGTTGTTTTAGCTGCTAACCTTGTCAGCATACCTTGTATTATAGGGTCTTAGGGAGGCATTGACAACCTGAAATAATTGATCATATTTTATATAATCTTTCCAGACAAATTGGGGAACTCATTTTGTGTTGGCATCCCACACCCCATTATACATGACCGATAATGATAACTTTCAATATATACATATAACATCTATAACCACTCCACACCATATAGTGAATCTATAGATAGACAGTTTGATAAGGAAATCACTGAACTCTGCAGAGCAGTAGATGGACGTGGCTGTGTTGGCCACTCAAAAGCAGCGTATATTGTCTCATAATATCGCGACAGCCAGACAGATCCGTCCTGCAACACAGAGACACACCCTCTGGTAAATGGTTTAAAACCAAATGCCATTGCAAAACCGCAGTAAATTGTTTGTTAACCAACATCAGACTTTGATTCTCTTTATGATTGGCCGTTAGATTTCACTGTTTGTTCATCCAGTAGTAGAGTTTACGTAGACTAAGTCGTATTTTCATTTTCATTAGTTTGAGGCAGTGGGAGTGAAGGCTAGGTGTGGAATAAAGCTGGTGATAGGCCCTCAGCACACCAGCACTGTTCAAAGGCCCAGACCTGTCACACCATCACCAGTCACCTCAGTAAATTCTCCAGCGGTCACTGGGGTTCATATGCTGCTGCTGCTGTGCTAGTAGTAGGATTAGGAGGCCTTGCTAGTTTTATACATTCTAATCTCTTGTCCTCACATTGGGGCAATATACTGAACAAGCCACTGAGGCGTCTGTAAGACATCTGCCTCTGTCTTCCTTTCCTTTCTTTTTTATATGAAACACCATTCTTTTTGGCTTTTGACTGGTCTTTCTCTTTTTGTCTTCCCTCCTCATCTTTCTTTTCCTCATAAAAACCAAGAGTTCCCAGCAAATGATTCATTAGATGCTTCAGTGCACACTTGCCTCATCACTCACTTTAGTCGGCTGCCAAGTGCCCCATTTCCCCGTTTGTTTACACCAGCAAGAAGAGCAGCGGCTTCGCTTCGCTGCCACAGCAGAGGAGGAGAGGAGCTGGTCGGGCCACACACAGTGACACCCAGGACCTACACTTATATACACTGATTTAGGGGTTGCTTTTTAAACTCTGGCTGCTGAGCAGGTTGTTTAATGATAAACTGTTTTTAGTGGCAATGATGGCTACCCATTCAGACCCAAAAAAAGTTTTGTGAAATCTGTCTCACAAGAATTGCGGTACACTGATTTAGGAATGACTTTTTTAGCTGCCCCTGCCGAGCGGGTTAAATTATCAACTTCATTTATAGGTGATGAATGTTGCACACCAAAAATAAGTTTTATAACTGAAGGCTTGGAAGAAATTGAGTTGTAAAACTGAAACGGCTCCCAGTTGGTGCAGTATGCTCCTGCACTGTATGTAGCTGTTCTTACGCAGAGCAGCATTTCAGAACAATAGAAGACAGCACGTCTGTGGGGAGGACCCACAACAACAGATATGACTCATTTAAAGCAAAGTTCTCTTCATCTGTTTTAGGCTTTACTTTTAGGCTTTAGATAACCAGCCGATCTTAATTCCCTGCTCAAGTCTTAGTGTTCTAGGTTTATCTTGTATTTTTGAGAAAATAAGCCTGTGTATCATTAACGCTGAACTGTGGGAAAAAACAACTTACTAAATCTCTCTAATTGCACTGGTCCTTTTTTTTGACTAACGAGCTTGTTTTGATCTCTTAGTTGGTCCTTGTGTGCATATTGATGTCAGTGCTGCATTTAGGAGCCTTTTAATGACTCAAAA
Organism: Hoplostethus atlanticus; assembly: GCA_034670405.1. NCBI lineage: Eukaryota > Metazoa > Chordata > Actinopteri > Trachichthyiformes > Trachichthyidae > Hoplostethus > Hoplostethus atlanticus. The sequence goes on along the minus strand of JAXDDX010000005.1, from coordinate 865,366 downwards.
GCTAAAAACACAAATACAAAAATCCCATTTGATTCCGTTATACTACATGATTATCGTAAATTTGCTCTAGTTATAGCATATTAAAGGCAAATGTTTCAATCATCATAATGTAATTCAGTAGTCCATCAGGGTATTATAGTCTGGGGAGGGCAGAAAAAGGCTGTGCATGGCTCTTGAAGGGAAATGGCCTCGAGCCATGAGGTTGTTGAACCTGAGCCAGATGACAGAAGGACCTGAGACCAGACCCACCCAGCAGGCAAGCAGAGGTAAAGTGGCTAATAGTGCAGAAGATTTCAACAACAAGAGTGGCTGTGAGGGATCCAGAGGCCCTGGCTTCATTTCTGTTCTATTGTGCTCTGTTTGGGCTTGGGCGGCTGACAGAAGAGACGTCCTATTGGGATGATTAGAGCTGGACCTTTCTTGGTCAATTCTAAATCATTTAGCTCATTTGTTTCTCTCCCTCTCTTTTAACCCTCTCCTCCACTCTCTCACTCTACATCCATATTCTCCTTCTCTTCTAGCGAGAGAGAGAGAGAAGATAAAATAAGCAAGGAGGGGAGGGTCAGCCAGAATAAACATTGTTTTTTGTCAGTCAGCAAATGAAACACCTGGTGCTGGTAAACCCAGAAGAGATATTTCATGTTGCCCTGACACTCGGGATTAATGCAAGATCAAATTGTTTTAAAAACGGGGACGGACGCTACCCAGAGTAAATCATACGTCCCTTTTTATTAAAGTTTGCCCGAAAATTTATGTTTTGAATCGGAGGAGATCGCCTGTGCAGAGCCGACAGATGAGATTAGGAATGGGCTAGAATAAGTTCTCATGTCGAAACAGCTCTCGGACATAGTGTCATAATGTGAAGAGGAAGTTTAGACTCAGCCACTGAGTACTGCTGTGGCTTTGAGGTGGATTCATTCCCTCCTTCACCTTTTTTTTCCTTAGATAAAGTGATATTTGTCATTCTTTTCTGTGGGAACCGGGTTGATAGATGGAGTTCTCAATGTCCCAGATGATACAGTGAGCGTATTGTATAACATGCGAGCCAATTTCCTGGAAAGGGAGAAAATGCCATTTGCTTCCAGTGTCGTTACGGAGAGAGAAGGATTTGGTTTGTGTTTGTTAAGCTGATGTTTGGAGAGCAGAGCAGAGGAAGCCAGATGAATGTTAGTGGATTTGATCTTTGATCTGTGAACCAGAGTACCTGACCGCTGTGTTCAATCAAGCTAACCACTCAGTATGAGGCTATCAGTCTTCCTAAGGGTCTACTCCAGACTATCCAGCCTGACCGCCAGCCGTCCCTCTTTCTGTCCGACTAGAGGCCTGCAAAGAAATGTATCCGGATGAAAATCATAGTGAATAGAAATAATCAGTTGATCTGTCTATCTCCCTGCCTGTCTCCCTCCACTTATCCATCCTCGGTCAGCTCTCGACCACAGCTCCACTCCTTTACCTCTGTGTTTAGCCGGCAGTGTGTTGTGCTGTATATGAGCAGGGAGCTGTATACAGCGTCTTGTGTGCTGTGTTGTGGTGTCTGCTGACTTCTGTGTACAGCCTGTGGTTCATTCCATAAATATCTGTGGCCTCTCTGATGTTATTCTCAGGGCCTCTCCTCTGTGAGAAGCTTGCACCGCAACACTTGTATTCCTCGGCCTGCACTTAGAGGTTTAGGGGGATTAGGAGGCAGAAAACCCCAGCCTGGGCCCTGCCATAGATTTATATGGCCATTTTATGCATATGATTCAGATGAAGTGTGTAGAGAAAGGGGAGAAGAGGGATGGAAGGGGGTATTAGGAGTACCACAGGAGCATCAAACAACTCAACCACAACTGTTCTTCTCTCTCTTTTTCATTTATTGTGTACTTATTCGCGCACTCGCTCATCCGATCAACCCAATGGCTTCCTCACTCCGTCACTCACTTTTTTTCATCTATAGCACTTTCCATTCTTTCAATTGGATTCTTTTTTAGTGATTTCATTCCCTATTTTGTTTTTCCTTCATTCATCTCTGTTTCCTCTTCTCTCCCGTGGGGCACTGACAGCTATGACAGCTCTTACTCACTGCAATTTCCCCCTCTGAGTTTCATCCCATCACAATCCCATTCACCGCACAACCAAAACACCTATCGATTCCCAACAATCCTTTTTTTTTTTGTCTGTCCTTCTGACATGTTGCTGTTGGAAGCAGCATTGAAGGGGGGAGTCTGCATTCCTTGTGCGGCGGCACACAAGGTGACAGACCTTATTTCAGAGCTTCCCGGAAACTGCCCTCATGTTTTGGTGTCCGGTTGTCAGTCAGGTCGGGATGCGCACTGACAGAGGCGAGAGGGATCACCCCTCAGCTGTTCTGTGCTCGTAAAAGGGCCTGATCTGGGGGTTGACCGCGTGGCCACAGGGCCACAGCCTCTATGTATGTGTGTGTGTATGTGTGTGTGTTTAGTTTATCCTGAGGCAGGATGTAAGGTTTCTAAGAATACACACCCATATCACCAAACTGGGAAGTTCTCTACTGCAGCTTGCAATACAGAAATTCTACCAGTGTTACTCTGTCACTGTGTGGCTCGGTGTGTGTGCAGCCTGGCGCATTTTTTTGTTTTTGTTCCTCTTCTCCCTGCTCATGACATGTTGACATTCTGGCATCCTGTGTGGTTGGTTTGAAGCCGTTATTGTACTGTCAGGGAGGCTCTGACTAGCCAGTCACACAGCAGTATCAGAGGCCAGGCGCTGGGCTGAAGGACCGTCAGTGGAATGCAGGAATAGTGATAGTCAGTGTGTCTCCACTGTATCAGGTTTCTTTCCGTAGGATTTACGTGGAAATGGCTTAACTTGAGCCATGTGTCAAAATGTACAGTAAGATCTGGGATGATAGACTTGGGAGGACAGTTGTTCACATGGCAACTGTTTTTTTTTTTCCCTCCCACCAGTGAGGCTTTGAGCGTAGTTTCAATGCAATGCTGTTACAGTATGCAGTATTTTCAATAAAAAGCAACTCATGCACGCACACACACCCATGTATATGTGTATTTGTGTGGTTGGCAGCCTCCTGCCAAATGACAATTAACAGTAGGCTACGTAGTAGTAGTAGTAGTAGTGGTAGTAGTAGTAGTAGTAGTAGTAGATCTTCAGACCAGAGCAGAATCAATTGGAGGACGAAGTAGATGTAAGAAAGGGGGAAAAAAATGAAGAAGCCAACCTCGGGGAAGAAGGAATGTGCAGATGCTTTCATATGTCCATGTGTGAAGCCACAAGCCCTTCTGTGGCTCTGGGAAGCCAAAGGGAACCCGATGGGGTAATTGCCTAATGCTTGTGTAATAAGAGGCACATTACAACCCCAGGGGGCCCAATCAGACTTGAAAGAACCAGAGGCTGGCACAAGAAGGGGTTCAGAACAGTCGTGTCCTACTCCTGGTCTTCACCAGTTGCTCTTACTCCATCCTCCTCAACATACAAACGGTTCTGTAATATATCAGTTACAACAGCATTAATTGTTAGATTGAACTCTCTAACCCTTCTGTAAGTAAGTAACTCTTTATTTATATAGCACTTTTCAAAACCAGAGTTACAAAGTGCTTCCCAAAAACACAAGAGCAACAGAAACAGTGGAAATTACAGAACGTATCAATAAAAAGTGTACAAACAACGTGTACAAATCATTTTAAAGAAGTTTAAAACGGTTAACAGTGTTTGCAGACCTAACTATTCCACGGTTTGGGGGCCTTTACAGAAAAAGTACAGTCACCTCTGGATTTGAAAAGACATTGATCAGTAGATCTGGCATCAGCAGGTGACTAATGTATAAAGACTAATGCAAAGCCTTATATGTAATAAGAAGACTTTTGGAGTCAATCCGACATTTATCTGGGAGCCAGTGCAAGGAGGCCAAGACAGGAGAAATGTGAGACCCAGAGCAGTCCTTGTCAGTAGCCTTGCAGCCTTGAGCTTTCCTGTATCCACCAGACAATATTACTCATCTAGAGGTTTCTGCGTTTGTGCCTGTTGTTTTTAATACACTATGCTATTATTATTATTCTAGTTGTCTTCTGAACTGGCCAAGTCATCTCCCATCAGGCTGTTTGACTGTGTGCATGTGTGGGGGTGGGGGTGTGTGTGTGTGTGTGTGTTTGTGTGTGTGTGTGTGTGTGTGTGTGTGTGTGTGTGTGTGTGAGAGAGAGAGAGAGAGAGAGAGAGACAGAGAGAAAATGATGTAGCATTTGTATCCATCACAATGTGTAGGTTCGTACTGTTTGGCTGTGTGATTGGGTGTTGTACGTATAAGTGAGTGTGTGCATGTTCTTGCGTGTGTTTCTGTGTGTGTGTATATGCCGTAGTCATGTTACCTCAGCCACAGGTTGGAGGGAACCGCAGGGGGAAATGTGAAGCCGCCGTGTGGACAACTCCACTGTGGTGGTCCCCTTTCTTCTCTCTCCACAACCTACCACACACACACACACACCAGCCCTCTGATCAGCACCCCACCCCTGTCATCGTATCATCGCACATATGCACGGCTCTAGTTACGCACATTTAACCGGGGTAAAAATTATGAATTTGAGCAAATATGCTTTGCTCAATGCGTTTCAAGTCGAATCGAAACATCCAAGCGCTGGCAAGACTTGCCTCCATTCTTCAGTAATGAGGAGGAGCCAGTGTTTAAAACATCATTGTCCCCCGCCCCCCCCCCCCCCCCTTGATATTTTTCCATGTCGTCTCCTAAGAAGTGAGAAAATCTTTGGAAATCTTTTTGGAAAGGGCCTCAGATTATGCCTAGCCTGGTAATGGACTGATATTATTGGCATTTTAAAGCCACTTAAGAATTGCGTTCAAAGGGACAGAAGGCTGGTTTGATGGTGAGGGAGGGATCCAGCTGACAGGCACATGTTGGACAGACACCACAGGGAGCCAGGAGCCCCGGCAGAACCAAGCTAACACTCGCACATCACACACACTGACGTATCACACACTGTACATGTGCAGAGACGCATATGCGCAAACGCTCACACACATAAATGCGCTCATAAACACACGCGCCAAACAGACAATGCAAACATTAACATTGGATACACGGCCACCGCTACTTTTTGTTTGTGTGAGTGAAAGAGAGGTAGACAAAAGTCAAAGAGAGAGGTAAATATTATCTCTCCATGCTTCAATAAAGTTGTGTCACTACTCCACACCCCCGTCCTTAGCAAACATCAGTGCTGTGAAAAACGATTTCTTCTGAGGATGATGCCAACTAAAGACATGAAAGGGCTGAAAATGGAAGATGTGCCACATTACACAGACTTCTAAAAAGAGATTCAGCTGGGAGTGAGTTGAGATGTGCATGTAGTCTTAGAGAATGGATTGGATGCGTTGTCCTTCCTTGTATCCTTAATTCTATCCAAACTCTATGTTTTACCTCTTTAATCTTCTTTTTCCTCTTCATTCATTTCCCTTCCTCTTTATTAACCACCCAGCTCAAGCATGCCTAGTTCAACCTGGCCTGCTTTACATTTCCATTTCCCACAATCCCCTTCTCCTCTTCCCCTCCGCCAGCCCAGCCCATTAGGGCCTGGTCATCTCACAGGATATTGTACAGCATTTCCTACCCTCTCTTCGCTCCTTCTCTTATTTCCCCCTCTCCTTGTTCTCTCCCTCCTTCTCTGCCCTGATTTCTCTCTCTCTCACTCTCCTCTGGCCAGGCAGGATGTTGTACAGCATTTCCTCTGCTCTCTTTCCCCTTGTCCTCCTTTTTCTCCCCTTATCCCTCTCTCCCCCTTTCTGTCCCCTTATCTCCCTCTTCTCTCCAGGATGTTGTTGAACATTTTCTACATGGGCCTTCTCTGGTTCCTCACGCCCCACTTTCTCTCCTCTCTACCTTCTCTCTCTCTCTGGTCAGTTCACAGGATGCTGTAGAGCATTTCCTGCCACCAGGGCTACAGGAAAGAGGCCAAGCGCAACGCCGTTTGATGTCCCATCTCCTCTAATTCTTTACACCTGGACTGTTCTCTGCACAGCTTTTCTGCTCAAGAAACACTGCTCCTTCCCTTCTTCTCCTCTTCCCTCCTTTCCTACCCCCTCCCTCACTCCATTTCTCAATCGCTCCCTGCAGCCTTTCACTAACAACATGGTCTTCTGTCCAATGTGCCTTTAAGACTTCTGCAGGGGGTATACACTCCATCCCACAGAGGCGCAGAGGGGGTCGTGTTAGTGGCCTGTCTTCCCTTCTTTCAGTTTGTTCTAATAAAACCAAGGCTCAGTCCCATCTCCACTTCAACACAGACCCTCTATTTTGAAGCTCCTTTTTTGTATGTTTTTGATTTCTATCCTCCCCCTGCTACTGCTTCTTTATTATTTTGTCCCTCTTTTCTCGTTTTTCTTCTTTGGTTTTTCCATTAATGGTTCTCAGTGCCCGGGGCTGTTTGAATGTCGGCATTTGGTCTGAAGTTTTGGCATTGTGTTGTTTGAATGCCATGTTTTCACAGCGCTGCCTGTTTAGAGCTGTGGTTTGTCAGAAGCCTGGCCCGCAGGGGCCACTTCCTCCTCACTGTTCTGGAGTCGCTGTACAAAATACTGACTGGCAGGAGATGAGAGTTGAGGTGAGGAAAACGAATAGGAGAGCAGGAGAGAGGGGGGGAGAGGGAAAGGAGATGGAGGACAGTAAAGTAAGGCAAAGGAGAAGACTGATGACAGGAGAGGAAAGCACAGTAGATAGAACAGGAGATAGATAAGTAGAGAAGACAAGAGGAAAAGAAGGGAAGGAAAAAGAACAGAGGAGAGATGTTGGAACTAGTCATTCTCAATTAGTCTTTCTATTCACTGTATCTGACTATTTGTACATTCTTTATTTGTTTCTCCCTCTCCGTCACTTTCCATAATTTCCTCGTCTCCATTCATCTTCTTATATATCTTTGCGTCTCTCTCCTACCCACCATCTCCCCTCATTTTCTCTCTCCCTGTCTTGGTTCTCACGCTCTGCATGGTTCCTCCTGCTTATTGGAACAAGGTGCAGTGCCAACCAACACACAGGAACAACCAGGCCGAGCCTGGTCTTTGAGACCACTGTCATTGTATGACAGGCTCCAGATGAGGCTGATTGAATGCAGCCTTTATTCCAGCACTGGCCTGGTGAAGGTCTCTGATATTAAGCCATTTCAGCCACCTGTTAGAAGGTGGAGGGCACTCCAATTTCATCTAACCTCTCCTCACATGGCAATTCTGTCTGGTACCCTTAATCTCTTTGGCAGTTTTTCTTTCTCCTTCTTTCTCACCGTATGTCAAGACAGGAAGTGAGGCAAAATTTCTCTGCGCTTTAGCCACAAGTTTGATCACTTGAAAAATAAGCAGTGAAATTGACGTGACGACATGCAAGCACACGTGACACGAGGCCAGGGCTATAGTCCCAGCCATTATGCACTTGGTTGACATCTTTCATGTTGAAAGTATGCTTCAGCAATATATATATATATATATATATGTGTGTATATGTATGTTATTTTTATTCTATCATGCTTTGCCTTTTAAGACTTGCCAGGCTTTGTAGTCGGCATGGCCATTGTCGTCTTTGTGCAGTCTAGTTTTTAATCAACCAGTGGAGAAATTGACCTGTGCCTGTATAGAGTCCTGCTTGAAGCTGATTGGCTCTTGCTTCACTGCGTCAGGCAAATTTCATGTCCAAGTTTCAAATCAAGTGAACGCCTTTTCCCCTCAATTCACGGCCCCTTGAGCAAACCTCCTTCTTTTGAGTTTGCATGCATTTGCCCTGCCTCTCCATTATATTCCATGTTGTGTTTGGATGTAGGGTTAGTCTCTTTTGCAGTCTCCCTCTCTTCCCTACATTCCCTTTCCCTCTCTCTCCCTTTTTCTCCCTCCCAGAATCAACAGCATCACTAGTGGAATTAGATAAGCCTAGGATTTCACTCCCTCAATGTGATTTCCTCAGTGAGAGGGGGAAAACGGGGGAAATCTCTCATAGAGGAATGTCATTTTGTATAAATACACTCAGCGGTTTGGATGAATGCGAGATCCGCTTCAGAATTATAAACACTAGCCCCGCAGTCATTCACAGAGGAGGAAGAATTAGCTGATGTAGGAAGCATGTGTGCCCCAGATTATTCTAATTATTTTATGCTGTTTTTCCTTGCTGACATAAAAGTATTTGGACACTATCTCATGAGAAAGTGGTTGAAGCCCTGTTGTCTTGGGCGGCACCGGGGGCTTCCAAGCTGCTCTCATATTCTCAAAGTCTGACCTGCCTCCCCTTAAACCTTGTGATTTAGACATAAGTTTTTAATTCCATTATGTGGGAGCTTCCAGCAGCAAACCGTTGTATTTTGTTTCATTCTGCCTTTTGTTTGCTGGAAGGAAATTTGAATTAGAACAAAATGTTGTTTAAGGTCAAGGCAAACGTCAAGGAGAAGGACCTACTGTTTTAGCTATCCGATTACATGTTTGTTCAGCCTGTCTGCTAAACCTGTAGCATACGTTAACCTAATCAAATATGGCCATCATTTCCCTGACTTTGTTTAGGAAAATTTCCATGCTTTATCCCAAGAAGGATAAGGCCTTGATATGTAATCTGGCTGCTTTAAACATTTGTCAGAATTCAATAATTGCTGTAAACAATGTGTAATCAGCTTCAAAGTGCTCTGCCAAAGACCCTCATTTTCACAGATAAAAATGAGCATCTTCAAAAATACATACAACGTGCCTGTGTGCGTACTAATGCGAACCAGCTTGGCAATATTGAACCGCTTAATCAATTTCAAGTGGAAAAAACAGTAGTGGCTCATGCTGTTGGATCCATAAAGCAAGCCTAATTTTACAGCGCCATAAAACACCCTCCTTGCCGGAGCACGCATTGAACAATTTATGTGCAGAAGTCAAGAGGAATGCAGTGAAGGCGATATAATCATCCTGGTTTGAGGTTCATATCATAGAGTGGATGTATTATGTGTGTGTGTGTGTGTGTGTGTGTGTGTGTGTGTGTGTGTGTGTGTGTGCATGAGGGTGTGCTTGCTTGTGTGTGTGTGTGTGTGTGTGTGTGTGTGTGCGTGCGTGTGCATGAGGGTGTGCTTGCTTGTGTGTGTGTGTGTGTGTGTGGTAGTACAGTATGTAGGCTCTGGTCCTGGCAGCCCACGTCAATGTCACACTTAAAAACAGACTTAAAAGTTGTACTCCTGCTCAACAATTTTAAATGAAATGTAGGAATGAAAGCAGAAACAAGCACCTCTGGTCCATGTACGGGTTCATGTTCTGGCAATCTGCACAGCGCTTTTGATACAACATGTGAGGTGCAGCTGTACAAGTATTGTTCTCGCTGATATCATACGTCAATCCACTTGAAACTGCGTCAGCTGGAATAAATGGTTTTGGTCCTGGGTGATTCTGGGCCCTTTTTTGTTTCAAAAGAGGTTTGATCCAGTTCAGGCGTTGTCAATCAGAGCAGTGAGCAGGTTGAGCGCCTTGCCAGAGACCAGCGAAAAAGCTTCAGATCTGGAATCTTCCTGCTGCAAAAGGATTATTTTCCTTTAATTAGTGTTAAAGTAGCATTGAGGTATGTGCCTGTTCTACTTTAGCCTGATGAAAAAGACTGCACATGAGGGCAAGCCAGATCCTTGGCTACCCCTGCCATGTCCCCGACTGCAGCCAGTTATGAATAATATATTCCATGCATGTGTTTAGTGATTAATTAAAGATAAGGCCTCTTGAATTAAAATGGCAGTGGGATTACATCATTGCAAAATCGCTCGGTGGGGACACAAATCTGGTTTCAGTCGGGGTCGGAGGAAGTCAACGAGGCATTCCCTTCACACCTCTGCATCAGGGACCTGCTGCTAAAACTCCGCCTGACATGTTTTATAAAAGCAGCATTATGTCCATTTTCAGAGCAGGGAGGAAGCATATCAAATCTGTTACTGCTAACATAGGAAGTGATTTCACAACCACTGACCCACTCCTTTTTATGGGAAAAAGAGTAGCTTTGTCCAGCGGTGCTCACACACATACACAGCGTATAGTGATTCTCAGCAGCAGCAACTTCAATTGCATACAGAAGAGGATCTAAGGCGCACATACACACACCCAGACACACACACACACACACACACACACATGCAAACCTCCCAGTGATTTTCAGCAGCAGCAGTAACTTCAATCATGCACAGAAGAGGATCCAAGGAACATTTCTCAGCAGATCCATTGCAGATGTACCTACCGTATGAAGGAAGCCAGTGAGAAGTCAGTGTCTTTTAAAAGCCTGTGAATTACTGTCCTTATTACCCAGGAATGCTCCGTGTTTAGAGCTACCTGCAACCAGAAGCAGGAGAAGAGCACAGTTAAAGCTAAGCAGACCAGGAAAACTCTGCGTGTGTGTGTGTGTGTGTGTGCGCGCGCGTGTGTGTGTGTTTGTGTGCGTGTGTGTTAAAGCTAAGCAGAACAGAAGCAGTGGGAACGAGGACAACATCTGTATGTTTCAGTGGATGGCAATTCCAGCTCTGTTCGCAGGGACAAACTGCAGAGCTCTCCATGGACAGAAATCTAAGTTTGGAGTCGCATCAACGTTTTGACTGATGAACAGCCAAGCACATGTGATATTGTATAGCTTTAAAAATGACTCAGGATTGTTATAATGTCTTAATAAATGGATCACCATTCACTGTTTGATTTTAGAGTATGTTTTTACAATGATTCATGGCATAATGTGATGAATGAAGAGCAGCTTAATGTGTATAGTAACCGGTATGTGTGAAATCCATGAAATATCTCTTCAGTATCCACAGCTGTCAGATGGGTTCTTTGCTAGCAGGAGACCGCGCTGCAAGCAGCAGAGGTTTAGAGAGAATTAGTGCACGACGAGCCTATAAATTGCACACGCCAGACTGACATCTTTAGCAGGTCGTCATGGCGAGCACATGTTAGCCAGTGTCATGAGAGCAACACATCTAATACTGGCTGTGTTTATAACAATATAGCGTCTCTGACATGTAAACTGCATGGGAGATAAATGACTCCTGCAATTAAGATGTTGAAATCAAAGTGCAAACACTGACTTTTAGTATACACCATGTCACTGTAAACAGAGCCTACTCTATAGTGCTCTCTCTCCATCCCTTACTATCTTATACCACTGTCATGAGGGTGGTATGAGCTTGAGCTAAGCCCTGCTTGTACTGTATATAGAAGTAATAGTTTCCTCCTAAGATCTTGTGTAAATATGATATAATTGGTCGAGTACGAGTGTCTTTAAAGTACAATCAGCCTAATGAATAACAGGCTTCTGTTGGGAGCAGCAGTGGAGATGAGTAATGCTTTTGGGCTTGAAGATAATGGATTATTGATCTTTTTCATGTGCATATGACAGTAGATCATGGCTTAGAGACAAAGCAGGCAAGCTGCACTTTCTTATTAAATGAAGATTGCGCCAGAAAGAGAAAAGGAACTAAAGATTGAAATCTTGTATTGTGTTAGGTCACAGTAGTTGGCTTAAAACACCCACAAGCAAGTAGCTTTCCATTGCCTAGTGTGACAAATTTGGAGCATTGTTGCTGCTTTGTTGACTTGGATATTTTGTTTGATTTCTGTGTATGTGACTCCTGTTGAAATGCTCCAGTCATCAAAAATCATTTAAGTAGCAGCAGTAAAAAAAAAACCCAGAGTGACTGGGTCTTATATATTCTGCTGACTCGCCATGTTCCACAACATCATTTTCCCCTTTCACTCCGAGGGCTGCTCAGCGTTCTAATTCAGAGGCTTAATTACTATAATTGCTAGATGCAAATTAACAGCAATTGGACTTGACTGGGGTCATAAATCCCTGGTTCAGAAGTTGCCGAGTTTTTGGCAAGTCGGAGTGGACCACCGTCGGCAGGGGTGCTTAACTTACTAAGTAATTGCAAGTTTCATGAATCATAATGCTTATGAATTCCCCCTCGGCGCACACACAGGCTCAGCGGGACTGCGATTTAAGCCGTTGGGACTCATAGTGAGCTGATTGAGAAGCCTCTGCACAGTTTAGCCCTCCCCACAACCAAAATACCATGGAAGAGCTGCTGGGTGCTAATGGTGGTTGGCTAATGACATTTGGAGCCACAGAGAAAGAACATCGCAACCTCAACTGAACGCTGGCTTTTGTAGAATTTATGGCTGAATGATACACTTGATGGTGGTCCCACAAAAGCCCCATGCTTCATGGATATTATTTTAGGGTTTGAACAAAGTGGTAGAGACCCTGCCATGAAATGAAATGACACAGCAAAAAGACATGCACCGTTAGTATTTTATGTAGCATGTGTTCTTTCCGTCCAAATATACAGTAGTAGGAGTCTGCTCACAACAAAGACGACAGAACACCCATGAAATATAGCACGTCTGTGTACAAAGCTAATTTAGCTTGACTTGGCCGAATTATGCCTGAGCTCTCAATGAAATTTCTACTCAGTATGTATGTTGTACCAGGAGAGCAGACTCAGGGGGCCCCATCTCACTTATATACACACACACACACGTTCACATACACTCCTGCCTCTGCTGAACGTGTAAGCAGACATGTATTGCATGTGATTGTTGGGGAAATGGAGTGAAAAACAGGTCCGGGGTTGCGGGTTCAGGTTGCGGGTTTCAGAGTGACGAGATCCAGAAGCCGGTGGGCTTGGTATTACCCCGGTGCTTCCTGCCCCCGTGGCCTGGATGGGGGAAGGGATGAAGGTTGAGAGAGGAAGGAGGGAGGCCTATTAAAGCCAGGGGCCACGATACTACACCCTACAGGAGCACCTCTGGAGGGAGCTGAACCCAGCCCACTCCTACCATCAGCCCTTCGCCTCGCTCCAAATCCCACTGCGGTTTGTTTTATAACCTTGAACCACAGTTAACCTTCAAAACCTCAGTGTGGTAATCGAGGTCTCCCAAGATTCCACTCTTTCACTCTTCAACAAGTCCTCTCACTTATTTACCCTTTTTCCACCTCTTTCTCCTCTTTGCACATATGTCACGTTAGGAGGCTATCGGCTCATTCACAACTAACTATTCCATTCGGAAGTCCATTCATTCCTACGGGAGACAGTTTTGACTGAGCGAAATAAGTAGCTGTCCCTCTCAAAAAGGAATTTGAGGGGGCACAGAAAAGCCAAGACCGCCACCACGTAACTTTCCTCCATATTACAGTGCGACTCAACGTATTTCGACCAGCTGGGGGCAGCGTTCTGTTGGAGACGTACGTAGAATGCGACAGTCAGTTGTGAACGAGGTGTATCTCAAAGTCGTGTGGTGCCGTAGCAAAATGAATCCTTCCCAGCTTCCACCTAATGCCTGCATGAAGTGTGTGTCTGCGTGCGTGTGTGTGCGCGTACATGTTTATTTGCAGTTTATCAGCATATGTGCCTGTGTGTATCAGTTAATGTATGTGTTGTGCATGTGCCCAGATGGTCCCACTGTGAATCCTATTACTGCCTCAGCACATGATCCCAAATCTGCTGTACGTTAAGCAACCTGTCCTCCTACATGTCTACTTAATAACACAAATTATGATTGATGCTTTGCCCAGCACATGCATGAACCGAAGGGATGTTAAACAGAGAACAGAACTTGCAATTAATTGCCGATCTCTAAATTCGTCTGCATATTTCCTGTTAGAAGGAATTTGGAACATCATTTCTTTTTCTGTGATGAAGTACTAGAAAATAACTCTCCATCCTACATTCTAGCGGCATATCACTGCCATGTCTTCACTATTTTGTCTGCAGTTTCCCACTGGAGGGCTTGAATTAGTTGGAAGGCTTGAGTTTGAGCCATAATAATGTTGGAGAGGAGCCCTCATATTTCAGCTCTGATGCGAAATCGGCCCAGTGGCTTTTCGGACTCAAATTGGGTTTAAACTGTGTCAGAAGGAGAAATGTTTTTTAAAATAATAGCCATGAATGCCATGCAACAGAACTTTCTTACTGCTGAGCTTTTGATCCATTTTTATAAATAGCAGAATTTTGTCGTAAAAAATAATGTTTCTGCGGTCTTTTCCTGCAATTAAAATAAGGTTTGGCTCAGGAACAAGGGCCAAGCTAAGTACTCGTGTTTTAGAAGAATCTCCCCCTCTCTCTCTCTCTCTCTCTCTCTCTCTCTCTCTCACCCCCTTCCCGCCTCCCTCATCTGTGAGAGCATATGTCATTTATGACTTGTTATTTTCATTTTTCTCCTTATTTTCCACATGGCAGCGGCAGGCAGATGTCTGATAATGGCATGTGAGACCTAGCAGAAGGGTGTGTTCCACCTGCACCGCTCTGTATGTTTTTAGTTCGGTCGTGTATATGGTGGGCAAAGCGAGCGCCGTGCTTTCCCAAGACATTCTCTGATTCCTCTTGGCCGAGCGGTGTGGTCTTCACATGACCAATCAAATATGTCAAACCGCCAGTGTTTTTCCCCCCGCATGTACAACAAGAAAATCTGGCTTCAATTATTATTGCACCCTGAGGGGAACTTCCAAAATTCCTCCCCTCCTCATTTGTCAGAAATGAAGCTCTCTCGTTTCCTGCGATTGGCTGAAATATGTCTTTTGATATTAAATCACACCGGTTTCCACTGGCTGCATGACCAAGACAAATGTTTATCATATTTATTTATGTCATTGGAGATGACCCCGCAGCTCAGCGATGTGAAGACTTGGCTGCAGACTCCCATGTTATGTTGATTATGAGTAAGAGAGTCTCCTAAATAAGCTGAAGTTAAGAGATAATTTGGAAAGCATATGAGGTAACTGTGGTTTGTTTAATGTGAAAAATACAGCTTGGGGTTGGGAGGGTGGGGGGGGGGGGTGATGGAGGTACTGTTACAAAATGCCTAATGAATCTAGACTGACACATCCCACCCAAATCTTAAAGGTTCTTGGTTTGACTTATATCATATTCTGTTGATAAATGTGGTTCCAAATGTTGATTAAGGATCTGTTTCACTTGTTTGTATGTCAACAAATCCAGCTAAATCCAGTTATACACCTCTGATCTCCCATTGCCGTTGTTTTTGTACTTGGTGCTCATTGTCATAACATCACGCTCTGGTAGAGGCCTTCCCAGTGTGGCTAAGGGAGGGAAACGCTATATGAAAATTGCCATTGACGTTGCCGAAACAAATAAAACTACTCATGCTGTCGCTACATCTGTAGCCATTTTAAGCCCTTATTTATACCATTTAAGCTCTCATTTGAATTCACCAGCACAAATAAACATATCATAACGAAGCGGAGGCCCTGATGTCATATACAGATGTTGAATTTTGATTATTCCTTTTGCCTCGTGAATTCATCAGGATCTTGTCTCTCAAAGGCAAAATAGATGACATCATTGTTTCTTGGCACTGACGGGGCGATGTTTGCTCTTTTGACTGCAGCACTATAGAGACAGCGCTGCCCACTCCTGACATATCTCTACATCTTTTCTACCATGTTACCGTTTGTGTATACTGGAGAAGTCTTCTGTTCCTAGAGGCAGAGATGCAGAGAGAGGTACTGAGGGCCCCAGTCTCCAGACTACCGTGTTGTCCAGCCAGGTTTTAAACAATGTTTACTGCTAATGATAGGTTGGCATAAATCACAACTCTTTAAAAGGCAAATGATTTCACCTGAGGCCTGCAAGGTTATTTATCTGAGTTCTGGGTATGTGAGTGTCTCCCAGGGGCTGTAATTTAGCCATAAATCTGCCTGGATGAAACCTTGGGCTACTAAACCACTGAACGGGCAGAGGGAAGGAGGGAGTCGGTAGTGGTTAGGGCCTGGTGCCAGGGCCTCTTTACTGGTTCAGTATAACAGACTACCTGGTCTGCTGCTGCAGCTTTTATATACTTTACTGTAATTGACTATAGTAAGGACAGCCTGACCCAGCGTGACCCAGACTACATATCCATGTTTTATACATTAGGGTTTGCTGTGCTTATCCAGATACTGTAATCTGCTTGTTGAATGTGACTTGTACTCAATCCTCTTATTGATTGACAACTAAAATCTCCCTCGGTTTCCCTGATCTTCCCTCCAATATGTACTAGACCTTGTGATGTCCTCTCTGAACTATCTAAATTCTCATTCTCTATACACCTCAATCTCTTCCAGACAAGTGCTGAACCTGGGTAACAAACTAATGAAGTTAATTGTGAGTTAAATGAAAGTCTTCTCCCTTTCTTCCCCCTAGACGTGCGTTGAACCTGGGCATCCTGCGTGACCCGGGCTCAGAGGTGGAGGACCGTCAGTACCAGCTGGACCTGCAGTCCATCAACATCGGCACGGCCCAGTGGGAGCAGCTCAAGCCGGAGAAGGAGGGGGTGAAGGGAGGGGTCTCAGCGGAGAATGAGCGGAGCTCCCAGAACCCGGCCCTGGAGTGGAACATGGCCAACAGGTCAGCATTCAGGGGCTGGGAGACACTACGGCAAGACGTAGCCCTGACACAAATTAACAGATTTTACGTAGAATCACATGCACTTGAAGGCCCCATTTACTTACACTATCCTTTATGTTCAGCCGGTTAAGATTGGATGCTTTTCAATGAAATGTGTTACCTTCTCTCAAGTTCAATTCAGCAGCAGAAATCAAATTACAAGAGAGCTCTCGTAGCTGAGATCCCGTTGATTTGTGTGGGTGGGTGGGGTGAAGGTTCATCCAAGCCGTCACAACCTGTGTTGTCTATAAAATGCAGGTACCTAGCAGACAATTAGCACTGGAGCCACTGATTAAGGTGTCATATACCCATGATCTATTTTCTATGTTAACATATATTACCACATATCTGTCACATATGCTGTGAATGTCCCATATTTCATCTCGTCAGTCTTGATGTGGGAGCAGCATGTAGTTATTGAGTTAGCTCCCTCTCATGGAGCCTCTCCATGCACAGTCATAATTACAAACCCTGTCATTTTTTTATAGACTCAGGAGCTAAAACAAGCACTAGTAACGGCCTGTTTGGCCCCACATCCTTTTTTTTCCAGTCATGTTTTGAGAGGGAACAGGCCCAAAAATCACAGAATCACAGGCAAGGAGTCCAGATTTGTTCCCTGTCAACTAAAAATAAGCCCCGTGGAAGAATGCAGCGCCGTGCAAAATCAACACGGGCCTGATTGAGACTAAGCACTCTCGGGTCATCAGGACTGAGTGAGGCTGGCGGAGGATACACACACATCTCAGACACACATATGCACACTCACAAAGATACACACAGCGCACACGTACACACATACAGTACACATACAGTATTCACCAATACACATATTCTCTATATCTTGCACACACTCCACAAACAACACAAATACTCTACATCTACCGCCCCCCCCTTCCAAAAATAATCAGCCCTGGCATTATAGCCAGCTCTCCACAGCACGGTGAGGTCAAGGCTGTCTCAGAGAGAGCTTCTCCACTGTATGATAGCTGATGGAGCTTTGCCAGGAAACTGAGACTGAGACTGCCTGCTTCTACAGCAGCCGCCGCTGCCGCCGCTGCTGCTGCCGCTGTTGAGCCTTGAGCTCTCAGGCCTGCCTTAAGACCCTTTATTACTACAACCATTCAACACAGAGCCCGTTCTAGCTCTATTTTTATGTCATGATGTAGCTGAGGTATTTAAGGCCTTTTGTTAAAAGCGGGGGGGAAAATGGATTTTGCCGACGACAGAACAATGAGAGAACTCGCGTTTGAGAACATATGGACTTACAAAGCAGCTTTATGTGTCAGGGGAGAGAAGTTTGTTATGGGACGGTCTAGACTGCTAGAGCACCTGCTGCCCTTCTTTGTACTGTCTCTTTACTTCACCCCGACAGTTTAGACTGTCCATCCCAAAATCCTCCCTTTTTTGACCTGTTTTGACCTGTTCTAACCATGGCAGCCAGGGTCTGTTGTAAAACATCCATTTTTAGTAGCAGACTTGGACCTACATTATCGTCTTACACTCTGCTTGGCAATCCTACTGTCTGACCAGCTGACTAATCTTCTCATTGGGGCCTAGTGCTGACATGCTGAGGCCACGTTGTCTGAAAGGGCAATGAGGTGAGATTTTAGGCTCACACTTACATGCTCCGTATTGGCTCCTTTTGAGCGGACTCAACTTTCCTTAGAAATAGTTGCGGGATTTGTCTGGATTTCTATTCAGAACATGATTGCAGGATGGCCTAACATGTATATAAACAGTAGACATTGTGGGGACTGAGTGCATTTAGACTGTTATATATATATAACATAGTGATTAGAGAAACCCTCTTATAATTAGAAGGTCCCAGGTTTGTTCCCCACAACATCTAATGTTGTCCTATCCAAGTGTCGTTACCTGCTCACTCACTGTAAGCCACTCTGGATAAGAGCATCAGCTAAATGCCTGCAGGCTACGTCACACCAGACAATTGGGGTGAGTTATGTGCACTTTGATATATAAATAAAGTGGTTTTTTTTATTAAGTTCGATGTGTGTGCCCCATATTTGCCCCGTCATGTAGACGGCGAGGACGACAAGCAGACCTTCGAGGACCAGTCATTCAGTCTGAACTGGCCTCATCAGGCAAGACTTTAACAGTCGTTGTGCATGTGGGCATTCAGTTTTTTTTACCTCATTGGGATTCCAGGTGTTTTTCTAGACACCTAACTCCCATTCCTCTCCAGTGTAGATTTAATTTCCCTGCTTTTTCTCTATCATTTCCTGTTTTTTTGCATGTTATCCCTGATCACTAAGGGCAATGACAGTCAGTGAATTTGTCTCTTTGTGGTCATGCTGAGGAGGTCAGGGCTGCTGTTGCTGTTGAGGTTTTGAATGGCAGCTAAAGGTGGTGTTTTGCTGCCCTGTAACTCACCACAACTGACCAGTAGCTTCCAAACAAACCATCCAAGGTGGCTGTGGTAGCTTCCTCGTTCCCCTCTCTTCTCGCTGCGGCAGGAACAGCGCTGGAGGCTCTGTTGGAAAATGGGCTTTGCTGTACCGCTGTGTGCTGTACTGTATACCCCAGCCTCAGCCACTACCACAACCAAGCCATAATTAAACATGTGATTTGGAATGTTCCAACACACCAAGGAAGGGGGAGTCGAGTTCACGGCTTTATTTGTCTGTTGCGATCACCCGCAGAAACACACCACCTCGGTCGTAATGAGTTGTGACACACACTACTTCCAAAGTTCACACCTTTCCCTCCTCCCTCCCTCCCTCCCTCCATCTGTGCCTCCGCTCTAGCGTTGGACTCGTGATCGAGCTCCAGTTTTGGGTTTTTTTTTGCATTCAATTCCAGTAGTTGCAGATCAGCGGTGGGCTCGGCCGGCTTCCTGAGGTTTTTTGCAAGGAAATTCCAGCACCGTGGGTCCGCTGACAGGATCTGTCCTCGTCGCAGCGTATGGTTCCAGGCTAGGAAAGACCCAGTGTCAGGGAGCTGTGAACTCTCTCCACCTCCCCTCCTCTCGCCAGCCCGGAGCAGGCCTCCCTCTCTCTGTCTGTGTCACTGAATTCCTCACTTACTGTTCACGCCGTTGAGCTTTGTATGAATCATAAGCTCTTTGCACACTCACTCAAAATCATTCCCCCCATCTTTTGTTTACACCACGCCCATTCAAAGATGTGCACACGCATACATACACACAGAGTGACTGACACTCGCACACATGTATTGTCCACAAATGCTCGTATACACATACACATACAATACACACGCACACTCACATACAATCACAAATCCCCACCCAAATCCTTACATTACGGGGTGGGGGCGTTCTACGTCTCTCCGGCTCAGTCAGAGGCCCCATATTACTGGTAAACCGAGCCGCACGCCTCCTTCCTTTACTGGTGAATGATAACACCTGTCCCCTGCAACGGGACACTCACTGTTTCACTCTGTCTGAGGGGAGATTAGCCAACACCAATTGGCCTCTCACCGATCATTTCACCTCTGAATTGGGCCTCCCTCAAACTCTCAGAAATGAAATGTGTTGGGGAATAATCCCTTCAGGGCACTGGTAATGCACATTTGCGTAGCGAGAGTGAATATGATATTGGTTCTGGTTAAGTACTGTACTCCAGGCCACCTAGAAACAGGGCCTTTTCTAATCCTGGCCAACTATAAATATTGGAAGCCGTGCCGCTTGATTGTTTTAATAGCAGCAGATGTGGCAATTAACACCACCTTATAAAGCCCACTTGTATATTTGTTTTACTGCTAACAAATGTTCCCACAAATATGACTTGATTGTGGGAATGAACATTAGTGAAATGGAGAGAGTTGATGTGAGAAGGTCTCAGTTTGAGCTTGTGTATACAATTAAGGGGTGTTCCCAATAGAGACTTGTCAAATAACGTCTCACTCTGTCTCTGTAACCATATTCAAGCTTGCAGCTAAAATGTGTTAGACCAGAAATTTGAAATGCCCGGTTATGGAAATATTTCACAGGTCTGGCCTGAGAGTGAAAATCGATTTTGAAGTCTGGTATTTGGAGTTCAGCTTTTTCATCCTACTGGTTTGAATTTGAAAAGCCAGAGCAAGTTTGAAATGTATGTCTGCTTGTCAGCTAGGGGCATAACAATAGCTCAGTTGTGAACGTTTTGCGGTTTTGACTGTGTTGTGTTGACATGTCATTGTTAGGCAGATGGGACAGTCTTACATAGATTTTACAACTGGTAACCATAACAAGTTATTAGTAAATAGAAGTGGGGAAATTTTAGTGAATAAGTGGTCCCTTATGGTTGTTGCTGCTGTTGGAGCATAGCGCTGGAGATATTGCAACATTGGGACTATACTATATTGGGTGTATCCTATAATATAATTATGTAGTTACTAAATGCATTTTAAGCCAAAATACCTATTAAATTGCCCTAAAGTAAAATTATGCACTTGAAAGTAAATATCCCCATTTGTAGAACCTCACGATCCCAATCTGCAAATGCAGCTGCAATCAACTAAAGCACTAAAGGGTTTTTCCCCATTTTTGAGGCTTTAACAGTAGAATACAATTGATAGAGCCCTCCTGATGAAGCGTAGGCCAACAGTTTGACCCAGTGTTCGTCTCTCTCTCCAGTATCAGGAGACACCAGGAGCGCCGGGCCATCCTGACCCCTATCCTGACTGACTTCTCTGTCCGCGTGACCGCTGCTCCAGCCATCATCTTCAGCAAGCCTCTGTCCCCTGACAGCGGACAGGCGGAGGTCAGTACGGACCCAACACAGCGTTTCATAAATCAAGTATTACATCTTTTTCTTAAAATGTGTTACATTTTCTTGAAAAGAGTGGAGTTCTCTACAAATATAGTGAGTTAATTACACTGAAAACAGTTAATGTATTGTCTTATACTAAATAACACTTGCCAAGGTGGATGTTTGTAGGGATTTCTCAAAGAATAAACACTCACACAGTTAATCAATCTGAGAAGTTACCTTTCTCTGTTTTCTCTATAGAAGTACCCAATTTGTTCAGTATTTGTACTGACTGCTTGTGCCCTTTGACCAAAAACTGTTAACCATGATTGCAGCCATTATTCTCCCAATCCGTTTTTCATACTGAAAATAGACATTGATTATGTGGGATGTCAGATGTATTTAAGTTTTACCTCTTAACGTACACTAACTTCCTCATTAGGATACCCTCAGTCGGTTCGCCATGTAATGGAGGCTTTTGACCCACAGAGTTCAAACCTTTCTGCTTATACAGCTGATGTTTTCTGGCATGGCTCTCTGAGACTTCCTGCCTCTTTGATGCTTCATCCGCCCATGCTAACGTGCCCCATGACAATGCATAACAGCTAATCCATAGTTTGTGTACTGACACACACACACACACACACAGAGGGACACACGCAGTGATTTGTAAACTCCCTGAGATGTGGAGACTCTGAGCCAGTAACAACACAAACAGAACAGGAGGACACTGATGGTAGCCATTGAACCACATACTGTAGATAACACACTTCATATGACTCACTGCATGACTCTATTCATATTTATTTTTACTAACTGATTGATGCATGCTTACTTTATTCTAACTAACAGATAATATAAATAGAACAGCTGCCGTTATCTACAACCCATGGAAATTGTCATTGACCCCTGCAGCATATTCTGTAACCATTATTGTAACCTCATGCTATAATACTACTACAGCTACTACTAATACTACTACTACTACAGCTACAGCTACTATTACTACTACTACTACTACTACTACTACTAATACTACTACTACTACAGCTACAGCTACTACTACTACTACTACAACAGCTACTACTACTACTACTACAGATAATATTACTACTACAGTTAATACTATTACTAATACTACTACAGCTACTACTACTAATACTACTACAGCTACTGCTACTACTACTACAGCTAGTACAGCTGCTACTACTACTACAGCTACTAATACTACTATGACAGCTACTTCTACAGTTACTACTACAGTTACTACTACTACTACTACAGCTACTACTACCACTACTACTACTATTACTACAGGTAATACTACTAATAATAATAATAATAATAACAATAATAATAATTCACTATTGCTTTACAAGATATAAACAGCAATGTTATGGTATATTTGATATTCTAAAAGTTTATTAGCAGTTGATTTGAACGAGTGGTCAACATCCCTGTGTGTATTTGTATTATTCGGGCCAGTGGGTTTGCATGCACGTGTGCAAGTGTGTGTGTGTGTGTGTGTGTGTGTGTGTGTGTGTGTGTGTGTTTCAGTCCAGAGTGTTAGTTAGTGATATCCTGTTAGATGTAGCCTCCAGGCAGAGGACTGGACTGCTGGTTGTGGGCGGGACCCTGGAGAGGACGGAGCAATAAAGGGGAAGGAGGGAAAAGCTGAGCTGGAGAGGGCAAGAGAGAGGGGAGATAGAAAGTGAAGAGAGAATAAAGCTTAAGAGAGAGGGGGAAAGAGGAATGTGTGAGGTCGCAAACAATCCTGATGTTTTGTGTTTATTTCCCTACGCCCTCCTACGCCTCCCTCTACCCTCTCTCCTTCCCTCCTCCTCCTTCCTCTTTTCTCCTCCTGTGCTATCTCCCTCCTCTCTTTAGGAGGTGGTGGTGTGCGGCCACTCTCTGGAGGTGAATGTGACCAGCAGTCTGGACTTCTACCTCAGTGTTGCCCAGGTCCAGCTCCTTCAGCAGCTCCTCAGAGACAACATGGTGGGCATGGACGCCCCCGAGAAGAGCGCCGAGGTACATACAGTATCACAAATATGAGTGCACACATGTATGTACAAGCACAAACACATTCACTAAATCAACAATGCATGCATGCACAAGTACTCACACACACACGTTATACTGTACACGGTCCAAGTCTGGAATCACAGGGAAAACTAAAAAAAAGTATCTGAAATGCTTGTTAGAAGTGGGATTTGAACTTGGGTTACACGCAAAAAAAAGAATAATATATCAGACTGATACTGGGCTTTTATTAAATAGTGGATATCGGCCGGTCAGTGTCATCTACTGACTTAATAAACACACTGGATTATTTACTCTTCAATGTAACAAATCAGAGGATTCTTTGATTTATCACACTTCCATATACAGAGCCACAACCCTAACCCTCAAAGAGCCCGTTTTGTACTAGAATATATTGAATTGTACTTTACTCACAAACACATACACACATAAGGGCAAAAGTCTCAAAAACACACATCCTGTTCTCCTTGCTGATATGATTTATGTCCTCTTCATTCCCACATGGTGCCGCAACCTTTCAATAGAAATCCATTAACAAATCATTCCGCGGTACTATGTCGATTTCACAAAGCCTCAGAATTCATCATGGAAATGTTCCTGATGCAGTCCCCCTAACGACCCCCCCCCACTATTTGGGGTGAATCTAACACATTTAAATATTTACTCACTCAGAGCAAGGCAGTTTCTCTAATGTGGCCTTAGTTTACTGCGCTGTGCTCAGCTGCAGCTTTCAGGGCCCTTCCTATTGTTTACAGGACAGGGAGCTCCCAGGCGCCATTTGCCCCGTCTGACCGCTTAATAAAGCTTTCTAATGGAACACAATATAAAAATATTTACCAGCTGTGGTGAGGATGGGAGGCAGAGAGTAGGGGACGGGACAGAGGAGAGAAGACGGGGGATTGGGAGGGAATAAAGTGAGATGAGTGATTTTACCTAGAGGAGTTATCTCTGCTAGTGTTTCTTTACAGGGACGTGTTTACTGACGTGGAGTGAATGCGTAAGATCCAGTAAGGGCCGCTGTAGTGTTGCGTAGTATTTTTAGGAAAAGGACTTTGAATACACATTAGATTGGTATTGATTCAGCGATCTTACTCTGTTTCTGGGAAACACCACGGATATGAAAGCACACTGTACTTTAGCAACTTGTGCAGACAATACAAACTACCTTCTTCACATACACACAGTACACCAATTCAGGCACATATATACACACACACAAGCAGGTTCTCATCCGACGGCCCCTACAGCATCAGTGAGGTCAACAACAGGCTTCCCACTCCAAAACCAACACAGTGACACCCTAAAACATTTCTATTAGCATTGTTTATGTAAGGCTATAGGAAATGAACGTGCCTGTGTTCCCGAGAGAGATGGTATCCCACTCGCTGGCTGGCTGGCTGGCTGGGTGGGTGAAGGGGAGTTGTTTTTTTTTTTGTTTTTTTTTAGACAGTCACTCTTCAGGAGGTGCCTGCCGTGCATCTGGTACTGATTTCAGGGTGATCTCGGAGCCCTCACCCCTGGCTTGTAATGATTCATGGCTTGATTCTGTTAAGGGGCAGCTGACGGCTGCAGAGGGTTCACCCGGGTTCAGGGCAGGATGTAAAAGTTCAGCAGCTACTCTCTGAGGTCCACTGGCTAGTCAGGTGGTCACAGAGCCGACCCCCCTTCCCGTCTCTAGTGTACCCCATCTTAAGAAATAATTGAAAATGAATTGAAATCATTAGTATTTTTTAACTTATCATTTCAGATAAAGCATGCTTGTAGTTGCATCCAGCAACACCCTGCTACACATTCATACATTTCCACCCACTGGGAGCTAACCGGTAAAACCCCAGTATTCTGCTAGTGGCCGCTGAGCAGTTAAGGGTTAAGTGTCTTGCTCAAGGGCACCTCGGCAGTAGTTGTTGGTGGAGCGGAGAGCGTTACTCATTCACTTCCCCCACCCACTTTTTTCCAACCAGTAAGGGGATTCAAACCAGTGACCTTCCAAACCTAAGCCCACTTGTCCAACTTCTATGTGATGTGATGTAATATTCAGAGATCCACCGTTAAGAAGGGAGGAATTCACGCCTGTAGAAAAGAATCAGCTTTTTGGTCACACTTGGAGGTCTTTGAACCTCTGTATTTCCCTTTTCATTTGTATTCTACCACATTTATTTCAGTTGCATTATACCACGTTCATTACACCGTCTGTTTTATAGTAGTACCAGTATACAGCGTAACAGTATAACAGTACCATTAACACTGAGGTCAGTCAGTGTGTGTCTTCACCTCCGTCCAGCTGCAGAGCACGGAGGTCACTCTGACTAAAACATGGTCTGGCTTTGACTTCTTGGACACTCTTTTTAGAACTATTTGAACCTCCATCTATCTCAATGTCGTAAGTCTTTTGGCGAACACATCTGTCCGGCTGCTTGGCCCAGAGCCCGCAGCAGGGAGGTCAGTGCCTGCAGAAGCTAATTCCACATGCTGCAGAGCCCTCTAGTGGTCTGTTTCAGTACAGCAGGGTCTGGTTGCATGCCTTGGACCCACACTCCGGAGGGCTGGTTCTCTTCACTTGCAGTCTGCTCTGCCAACGGCCTGTCTACCCCCCGCTAACACATTAGACACACCACCATCAAATAGTATCACTAGTATGTGCACTGACATTGTTTGGAATATGAGTTTGGAACAGGTAATGACTTTTGATTTTGTAAGAACAGAACAAACAGCGGCCTGTCTACCCCCCACTAACAGGTTCCAAATAATCATCAAAAAGTTCAGCTGTATTTCCATTGCCAATTTCCACAATGTCAGGACCTGGAATTTGAAACAGGTAACAGCTTTTTGGATTCGGATAGAATCAAACCCCAACTTCACTCATGATATTTATAGTATTTGACAGTTTTGTTTGTACTTCCTTTATACAACCTGTTCAAAGGATTCGATTAAAAACAGGTCCTAGACCCCAGCCATCTGGTGGAGGGGAATTGTTTTTGTTGTTCTGCTTCAATAAAGCATCTCCGCTCTCACAGTCAGCTCTGTCCCCAGCAAGAACATAAATTAAACACTGCTCCTCGCTCGCTCTTATTTCCAAATCCTTTCCTCTTTTTTTTTTTTTTATCCTTTGCTAGACATTTTGACAACATGCTGTTTGCCTCGAACAGATTCTCCAGAATCCCGGGCACAGATTTCAAACGGTTCCCATCGTCCCCTCACAGCTGTGTTTTATTGTCTGGGTTAATGAATTTGTTTTGTAGGGGCTTTTGGGTTCCCTGGCAGTGGCGAGGAGAGCCGGGCGCGTGGGCAATGTGTGTGAGCCTTGTGTTTTGTGAGAGTGACTTCAGCCATTTCTGGTCACTGAGCTGTGTGTTAAGAGAGGAGAGAGAGTCACTGCCCCCCCCAAACACAGACACTAAAGCTGAGCCTGACCATGGGATACATACAGATGCTGTATGACCTTCATTGTAATCAGTTATCCACAGTTCCCTACTATGCCAGTTTCCACTCAAATAATACAAAAAAGCTGCTAAGCGAATGCAATGTGATTACTAAGCGCTCACTAAGCAACTTTGCAATTACATCTTTATACAGATGTATATTCATTCATTGCTCTACAAATCACCGCGTTATTAGGATGTTTATCACAGCATTAGCTACGGTCCGTCACAGTTTGACTTCATCTCTGTATTTTTCCGTTGATGTTAATGATGATAAAGTGAGGCTGGGTTGAGATCAGGCAGCTTTCAGCAGCAGGAGGTCTCAGAGCCAGGGAGCTATGAATAGATGATAGAGCGGCTTCTGGGACTTATCTCGCTGCTCTGTCATCGGCACTGTCACCCAGCAGCACACGCACACAGATATATACCCTCGCAAAGGCATGCACACACATACACACAAACGAGCATGCACACACACTTGCAAACACACACACACACACACACACACACACACACACACACATGGTCCCCACATTCTCTGCATGGTAACTTTCCCTCGTTTGAAGTGGCTGCAGCCTTTCAGTTGGGAGCCAGTACTGTAATGCTGCTTTATGACTGAACAGCTGACCTGTGTGTGTGTGTGTGTGTGTGTGTGTGTGTGTGTGTGTGTGTACGTCCGTCCATGTGCTATGATGTTTGTGCTTCAGAGTGAGTGACAGGGAAGTCAATGACTTGGTGTGAGAATGTGCCATTCTCTCATCTTCCCGCCAGCTACCCAGCCTTGCCAGTCTCTCTCTTCCTCTCTCTCTTTCTCTCGAACAACCGCCCTCTATACACACACACACGCCCTTTCTTTCTTTTATTTACCATCTCAGTGCCATCCATTCTTGTCTGTGGATTTTATAGTGGAAACTCTCATTGCTGGCATCACTGTCTTGTCGTCAAATGCCTGCCAGCAATGGCCACAGTGACAAGCTCCCAAAGTATGTCTGAAATGTCAACCAAACTGGTAGAGAGAAAAGGGAATATTTAAGAAATTGCTTACCATCTCTTGCCTTGTATGTCTCGCTCTCTCTTTTTCTCTTTCTGCCTCTCTCTCTCTCTCTGACACACACTGCGAGGCAGCTTGGGTCAGCCATGTGCTTGTACCACAGTGTGAGAGGAAAATACCCTCTGGTGCAGGGGAAGTCCCGCTCGGCTTCATCCTCCACCTCATCATGGGATGATTACACGCATGGGAAACAGGGCTTTAGACTTCCTCTGACACACACACACAGTCACACACACACACACAGATACCCAGGCATGCATACTAGCGCCCAGGTTCAGGGCAAGGTATCAGGCATCACAGGTACCTCTAAATGTAAACACATCTCTTCGCTCTATCTCCCCCACTCTATCGCTTTCCTCTCGTTTCATGTTCTTTCTCGTCTCTCTCTGGACTGGCACTGGCAGCTCCTGGTTGGAAAAGTGTAGGTCCTTCCAGAGCTGGCTGGCTGTCGGTGGAGGGGGTTCCACCTCCAGAGACTGATAGAAGTTGACAGTCCGTAGATTATGATATTATTACGCTATTACCCCCTTGTAGTCCGAAGCGGCGCGCTAAGGAGGCAAACAGGCAGCGCTCTCACGCAAGCTTGACTAACGCAGCACTTAGACAGTGTCACGAGTGGTGCAGATCGCCAGCCAAGACGAACCACTCTGAGGAGTGGATTTATGGTAGGCACGAACAGTGGTCGGTAGCTGGTTTGGTTTGTCAGTGGGTTTGGACAGCAGTTGTAGGGTATTAGTGGGGAGGAGGCCTCTTGTGTATATGTCTTTGTGCACATTATCCACACAACCACACCAGTCAACAGTCATGAAAGACACCTTTAGGTCCCTGCCCAGACACTTTTGGGAGTTTGGCTGTAGCTGTGGAATGTATACAATAATCTTTCAATATAAATGAAGAGCTTTCTGCACCTCAAACCTCCAAATGCTACTAAATGTTACACTGCAGGAGCATGGAAGCTTGCTGACCTATTCTTCCCTCTTCTACAACAACTTAACTCTCGCCTATGTAGGAGTATTAGCTGGATGTCAAAAGCACAGAACATGGCTTATCTGAGCCGTGGTGTTGTTGACAAGCTTGGCTCGGTGAGCGACCTAGGGCTGGATCCTTGTCTGTGTATGTTTAAAGTAAACCATTTCCAAGACCGCTCCTCTTTGTGATGAGTGTTTCATATTGTCTTGTAGCTGTTGAGCTGTGAGAGCTGGAGTCTGCAGTCTCTCTACGTCCGAGCTGTCCAGGACAGTGAGGTGTCAGAGGAGCTGCTATGGACACCGCTGGCTGACGGACAGAGAGAGACAGCGGAGAGAGCAGCCAAAGAAAGAGCATAGAAGGGGACAGTAAGAGAGAGCGAGGGAGGGCGATGAAGACAGCGTGAGAGAGGATGGCAAACTGACAGAGAAGAGTGAGGGGGACGTGGAGAGAGAGTCCGGGTCCTGAGTTTGCTTTGGTTCCTGGCTCTGTCCTAAGTGTTTGTCTTAAATGTGGGAGCTGATGTCCCTGAGAGGTCAGCTCTGAGCCAGTCAACCTGGCTATTAACCCTCTCCGAGGGCCAGATCCCTTTCACCCGGACCTCTCCCCATCCTGCGCACCACTATTTTCATTCGCCCTGTTGCTGCTGAGAGCAATAATAAATACGGCTCCCTGCGCGGCCGTCTCCTTTTGCGTTTTGGCTGCCTTACATCTGTTAAGTAAGCGCCGTTGTCTCAGCTTATCTTAAACATACATATTTTTATAGCCAGTGTTCATCTCGCTGCCCTTCTTTTGTTATGAAACCGTATCTTTTTTCTTTTGCGGGTCTCGCTGACCCCTCCTATGTGAATCAACTGCTAATTGACAGCCAGTCATAACAACTCACCTTCCCTGTTCGACCCCCCACCCCAACATACCCCCTTCTCAAAGCACGACCGTGGCACATTCTTAAATTGGCCCCCTCGGAAACTCAATCTATTTGAGATCAGTAGCAGCTGAATTTGCTCTCTCCTCAATCGGTTTTGTCGAAATTGGCGTGAAAACTCCAGATAAAATCACGAAGTTTGGAATTCTATTAGAGGAGGGAAACAAATGCCGCCTTTGAGGAGAGGCAGTTGGCCCCCGCCGTGAACCCTGGGATCGGGTGTCGGCTCAGGTGAGCAGGAGTTGGGGGTGCCCCCTCTCTCTCTGCCTGCAGGGGAAACAGGGTCACAGACCCAGGGGACAAGTAAGAGCAGGGCACACTGGGCCAGCTAGTACAGACACAGAAGTAGACTTGAAGTGAAAAGCCCTGGATTCTTGTGTGAAACAGGGAAAAGAGTTTTTTCTTTCTTCACACCTGTGAAAGCAAGATTCCACCTAGAATAACAGGTGATGGGGAGTATTGGGTTCGCTCGCTGGGACTTGGATGGTGTAGTGAAAATGTGTGTGTGAATGTTTGTGTTCCACTATTTCTCTATCTGTTCCTCCCACACTGTGACTTTATAGAGTCCTATGGTTGATTGGAGTGCTACTGAGTTCCCCTTGGCCTGATTTCATTAAACCACATATTTACCCATTCCTTTGACCTTTGACTGATCAGTCCAGGTTTTATCAACATGAGCAGGTCTCCCAAAACTAGAAACTAGAGACTTTCCATGGATGGAGACACATTACCAGTTTCAGAGAATCCACACTACTCTGATTAATCTTGGTAAGATGTAAAGCATCAAAGTCAATCTTCCACTCATTGTCAAAGCCATCCAAGACTATAATAATAACTTGAATTCCGGTTTTAAGGTGGGCGTTCCCTTATTGTTTGACTTGTTGTCCCTTCAAGGGCATCTTTTAAGAACTAAACGGTATTCTAAGTATACCCAAACTTCCATCTATGGATGTATACAATGTGTGTCGGGTGAATGATGTCTTTGTCTGTGCTTAAGGCTCGTGACTCGTGGCCCTGAAACCCGATCGAGGCATGTAAACCCAAATGAAGTCTAGGCAATGATAGTTATGCACGGATAGGTGCCATGTAACCACTTGAGACCTGGCTCAAAAACATAGGTCAGATGTCTTGGATACTCAAGAGGTGGGCTTGGTTTTATACTTCACCTGTTTCAGTTTGTCTGTTTGGAGATCGTCCAGTGGTTTAGCTGTGCATGTTAAAGATGAATCATCAAGCGCACCTCACATATTCCAACACTTGGAATAGTGCTCTCACTCAAATGTATTCTTCATAATATGTTCATTTGAGTTACATGATCTTGAAATGCCAGTGGTCTAGCCAATGCAGAAAAAGTGATCATGATTTAGTTTTGCACTATAAAGCATTACAGGTGTTCCTTCCATAGTTAATCCTCATTCTGAATCAGTGCAGCCAAGTCCTCATGTATTTCAAACACTTTTTTTTTTTTCTTGTTCTTCATCCCACAATGTCCTCTTGACCCATGTTTGTCCAGTGTGTTCAATCAAGGTATCTTGAAAAGCTTTTTTGCGGTCATCCTGCCTTCATCCCCCTTATCGAGGCCCTCCCAGCTATCCCAGATCAGGGGACAGGGGGTCTTGCATCATTCTCCTCTGAGGACCCAGCACATCAGAGCCTGGGTCTCGCTCAGCCCTGGGAGCACATCCAGAGAGAAATTAAAGGAAGATTACTTCAATCTTCCTCTTCTAATTTCAGCTCTGTAAATAGTCAGCGAGCCAGGATTGTTCTCGTCTTCACACCGCTGTGCGAGTGTGTGTGCGTGCGTGTGCGTGTATCCGTGTGCATGCAAGCTTGTTTTTGCATGTGTGTACAAGCTGGCGTGCAAGTGTGTCTTTTTGCAACTATGTGTGTGTGTGTGCACTGGCTCCCCAGGGTGTGGGTTGATCACAGCAGCATCGCTCACAGTTCCTCAGCAGGCCACCTGGGGCCGAACTGCCCTGCTCACCCCGCCACCTCCATCCCCCCCCCCCCTCCCCGTCCTGCTCCAACTAGCCCCCATCTCACCTCGGGTCACTGTTGTTTTCCCTGCCGTTGCTGTTTCCCCGCGACCTCGTAACTAAAGCAGAGAACACAGACATGGCCGCCAGGCAGCACAGGCAGGCGTTTCAGAAGAACACTCCATGACCTAATGGAAGGCATCTCCGCTGCTTTTTGAAGTCCCCCAGACGTCTGCTTTCGCAAACTGCCGAGCCCGCGCTGAAGACAATGCAATTTGAAGGCTCTTTTGTTGTTTGTTTGTTGAAAACACGATGCCAAGGCTAATGATGTTCAGTTGAAAGCTTGGGTGGATGAACTTTAGGGCCAGGCTGAAACCTGATGAATCGCCTGCTGCATAGCTCTGTGCTCTATTGAGTGTGTGTTTTCACTGTGTTCACTTACACTGAAGAAATGAAATGTGAATTACATTGGGTCGGTGCTCTTTGCAACTCACTCGTGTTATGCACCCTAGATGCAGTTACGAGTTATAGACACTTGCTGGCGAAGCACCTACACACATAATGACACTCACATAAGGTACATGCATGTTTTCTCTCTGTATCTCTTACACACACGCACACTTTCTTACTCTCTCCTTTTTCAGGCACTTAGGCTCACACCCGTGAAACGCCACCGTCACCGCCGTAGCCCACCTCGCTCAGGGACCCTCAGCATGTGTAAACACTGGAGCCTGAATATTAGATTAGAAAATTACCCCTGCACAAATCTCAAACCTAAATAGAGATGGTGACAGCTAATGAGAGCCAGTTGTGCTCCACCGCACACCCAGGGAAAGAAAGAAAGAGAGTCAGGGGAAAAAGGGAGGAAGGATGGAAGAAAGAAAGCCTGACGACTACTCTGCTGCTGCTGCTGAGGCCGGGATCACAGCAATTAAGAGAGACCCCAGGGTGCTTCTGTCTCTCGTTCGCTCTCGCTTTTAGTATATCTTAACATCACACCTCTGTCCACATCTGGCATTCGTCTCAATTTCATCAGTGTCGCCAAAGAATGCAAAATGTCGGGAATCTGGTTTCATTTGTCCAGGGACATACGAGAGGGAGTTGTTGTTGATAGTAGATGTTTTATATATATATATATATATATATATATATATATATATAAAACATCTATAGGTTCATCAGAGCCAAGTTCTCCATCTGGGTTTAGACTCACTTTATCTTAAAGTTTCCATATTTTACTGTCCTTGTTTTGTTTATCACATGACTGATCTTGTTTATCAGTAATGATGGAAGCATTTTGTGATAAAGTCCGTTCAGCAGCATCCCATCCCAGCCAAGAGATTATGTTGGATGAGTGAAAAAGGTCTGTATATCATTTCTGAATACTTACATCATGACACTCAAGCCCCATTCCCCCTCTGTTTGTTTTCACTAACACAGTCGCGGTGTTAATCTAGCAATTGTCTTCTGGCATTTTTGAAAAACTTCCTGCACTGAGCAGTACTACTTGCTGTATCCTGCTTATTCAAGCGATTGTAATTATAGAGATATGAGGTAAATCCTGCATGTCCTCACGTTCACCCCTAACCAAAACCGTTGGATTTGATTGGTGGATCTGGATCAGGGGTTTGGTTTGGATTGGTGGATCTGTTGCAGATGATTGAAGCAATAAGTCTCCTGTTGAGCTCCAAGGGTGGTGTCTGTCAGGCCTTTTAAATCATTCTGGATTGCCAAGGATTGAGAGCGGGGCACAGCGGGTTTGGCGAGCTTCTCAGAGGGCCTGGAGTTGTACTGGGATGGCCTGGGTCTTTAACGCAACGTGTTGAGTACCACACTGTAGCCTGATGCATGTCAGAGCTCTGGATGCGGCCCTGTTTTACTGAGTGATTGCAATCTGCGTTATATTTGTGGCAAAATATTTGTAAGCAAACCAATGTTGTGTGCAGGCGTAGGAGAGAACCGGTTTTGAAGTTCAATAAATTACAAAACGGAGGCTCTGGCCGCTTCATCTCCGAGAGCCAGCTTTTTGTTGAGCAGCAAACTGTAGTTCCCAGATGGAGCACATTAACTCACACTGTTCAATTTTTCTTTTCATTTTCTCCAGGCTTTATCATTTTTGCATCTTTGTTTCCGAGCCATGGCTTCTCCAAACTGTAGAGCAGCTGAAAAAGAAAGAGCGTTTCTGTGTTTCTTGTCCATTCTTCTTTCTCTGATTTGCTCTGTTAAGTGCTACGCAGGCCGTCCTCGCCGTAGCCCAGCCTGCAACACAATGACAGCCACACTCAGGCCTGACGGTGACAATCTGACATCTAATAAGTAATAGTATTTATGCCCTCGTCTCCTCTCTCCTTCCCCACTCTTTTTCTCTCTCCTCCTCCAGCAGGCCTTGCTGGGTGGGAGGTGTTCCAACTGACCCATTGCTTCAGGAATGTCAACATGCTTGAATTATTACAGTCACCCGGATGTTTGCTATCCCCCCTGTCTGTAACGTGGCATCAGGGGAACAAAAGAGCCTCTGACACGGCAGGGAAAATATTAGCAGATTGTTATTCTCCCATCCTGTCCAGAGGATGGAGGGAGAGAGGGAAGAAGGAGGGAGAGATGATGGGGGGGGTTGCGTCGTGGGGACAGACCAAAAAGTGGGAGATATTCACCGTCGTGCTCTCTTGAGGAACATGTTATACCCTGAAGCAGTACACCCACCCACCCTCACGCATTGCTGGGTGGAGGGAGCTTGTTAAACAGGCTCCACTCGACGTTCCCAAGCTTTGGAGCATGTTGTGTTTAAAGTGCAGTTGACAGTCACTCTGAAGTGCCCGGCATCCATTTGCGAGCTCCGGGGTCGCGACCTTCCCTTGCCTCTTTGTTGTGGTTCAGCCGAAGTGCATAGCAGGTTGCCTTTGTTATTGAAACAAAGTTCAATGTATTAAAGACCGCCTTTGATGCTCTTTTTTTGCTTTGTGACCGCTGCTACGGCTTACAAAGAGCGGTGACTTCATATTATAAATGTCTTCCCCCCTCTGCTTTCCACCAGAAAATGAGAGAATGAATTGCGGTCTTTATGGCATTTGGTTAAGTATTATTGTTATTATTTTTGATTAAGATGAGGTATTGCTGCATTGAGGCTTTCTTCCGTCAGCCGAAAGGCACAGAGGCCTGCTATCAGCTTTATGGTTCTGGTAAACAATAGCGGGTAGCGCAGCAGGGGCATAACCTGTAAACTCTGATGTAGTCAAGATACTGGAGTTAATTTCCATGCAGACGTCTTGCAAGTAAGTAGCTCAACTGAATAGTTCTGTCACAAAGATTTAGTAATATTACTTCCATGCTTTTGAATGGGAATTCTCCTGGAGTTACATGGGAAGATTGTGATAAACATGAAAACAATTCTTCAACGTGAAACCCAAGCTGACCTGCAGCTTTTTAATTTCTTTTTTTTAATTTTTTTTATAACATTTGTAATTGCCCCTCTGTGATTGCATTCAGGCTCCTAAAGTGTTCCTAACATACCAAAGTTAATTGCATTGCATATCTTCTTTACTTATTTCGGCAATGTAGCTTTCTTGCCACAGTAACTTTCACATCTGACAAAGCTACCACTACTACTACTACATACGAGTGTGCTATGGAAGCATAGCACATGTGCAGTGGCATTTAGATACTAAGAAGGAAAATGGTCGACCAGCTTGTTGAAAATTGTCCCTGCCCATGTGTTGTACGGCCGTTTTCTGGCTCCCTGTGACTCTGTCCCCACATCCTTTTCTTTTTCAGCATCCATGTAATTCTCTAATGATGTCAAGTTGCTGACCTCTCTCACTCAACGCTGATGTCCAAGTTCTAATTATACCACCGCCTTGACCTTCTCCCACAATTAGCACTGTTGTCACTTCCTAATGATGTCACTCAAGTAACCTTTCCATTTACTAGTGCAGTCCTGCTCTGATGATGTCACCAACATACATTTTACCACTCAGTAGGGATGTTTTGCTGTGTGTGTGTGTGTGTGTGTGTGTGTGTGTGTGTCAGTCAGTGGCATGGCCTCTGTTATTACTGCATTACTGCCTCCTCATCCATCCATTTGTGAAACCAAAATGGTTTTGTGTTTCATGTAGACTGCATGAAACACAAATGCAGCCTTTGGTGTGAATGTTTGGCTGTTAAATAGACCTCCTTTCTTCTATTGAATAATAGTCACCTTTGTTACTTGTACTGTATTGATTAAATCCCGCCTGCCATTGACTTCCCTACCATCCTAAAAACATCCAGATTTTCATGTTTCCTAATCCCTGAACCTGAATTGCAACCTACTTTTGATTCATCTGGAAGCAATCGGCTGCATATGTGGTATTCAGATGTAAAAGTTATGTAGTCATATTCGACTACCCGGCCAACACTGCAAACGGGTGGCATTTGGATGATATGACATTTGCTTCCGCACATTACCCTGACTCTAGCCAAGCTGTTCTGAGTTACACTGACAGAAATAGGGGTCAGAAGTCGTACAGATGCGCTCTGATGTGATTGACACTTTGGAGACTCATGGTTTCACACTTTGGGGATTATCCTCCATTTTCCAGAATGTTCTGCCTAGCGACTCTTGAGGGGATGACCTCATGATTGGCCAATGGGGGTTGGGGGGATTGTGTGTATGTGTGTGTACTCGCACGTTCATGATCATGATCAACTGCATCCAGAGAAAGATTGCACTGGGATCTGGAAACAGTGCTTCAGTACAGCCATTATATAATAATATAATAGAAAGTAATGGTTGGAAAAGGGGATTTCAGCCGGGACCAGGCCTGTAGCTACAGTGCATGTTTGTATTCTGAATTTATTGCCCTCTGTCAATGAATAAATTGGCGGATGGTTAAGACATATAGACTATACCGCCATCGGCTTATGTACTGTATGTATACCTGCTCTCTTGTTCAGTGAGTAAGCACAATGGGGATATAACTAAACCCAGAGATGTAGAGAAGAAGCCAGCAGAGAGAGAGACAGAGTGTGTGTGCGTGTGCGTGTGCGTGTGTGTGTGCGTGTGTGTGTGTGTGTGAAGTTTGTGCATGCCTTTCAAAAAAAGCGGGGTGCTTTAAGTCAGTTGAGATCAAACCGTATAGAGGGAAAAAAAACGATTGTATGTGTGCACGTGTACATGTGTGCGCATGCACGCTGATTCAGTCTGTATGAACGCATTGTGCACTGTGGTATGTTTTCTCATTGTCCCTTTTCCCCTGTGCCCCCGATTGTGTTCCCCATTATTCCTTATTCCACTTGTAAGCACATCTAAATATAGACCAAGAATTTGCTTAGGGGGCACTCTCTTAGTAGTGGTGGTTAAAGAGAAGACGGGGTATTTGCTGTAATTGTAAATGCATGTGTACAGCCTAAGCTTGGGAAGAGAGCGAGAGAAAGAAGCATAGAGAGTATCTGGCGGTTTCTCCTGGCTCTCTCTCTCGTTCCCAGCAGCTGTGCAGCTTATTTGTCCCTTCCGACGTGGAGCGCTGCTCGGAGTCGACGTTTTTGCCTTCGCTGGATACCTTTTTTTATTTTTTTTACATACCTCCTTACCTCAATGCAAGTTTTACCCCCTTAACACAACACACATGGAGAGAGGTCCAGGCCCTTTCTGCCTGCTCTCCCTTCCCCATTGCTTGGAAAATCTTACATTTCTGCAGAAAAGAAGTGCACACATCCTGTCCTCATTAGGCCAGGGAGAGGAGAGGGATCTGGCAGGGCCGATCCTATGGAAGCCCTACACATGAGCCTGGCCGAACAGAACAGAACAGGCAGGCAGGCATGCCGCAGCGTTTTATATGGCTCTTGTTCTTATCCTTTGATGACACTGTTTAGAATAGGAAATATCTAATAAGTCAAGCATTCTGTCTAATGTGCTGCCAGTGGGTTTAGTATATGCCTGGAGGTCTTGAAACACTATCTCCGCCACAGCAATAATATACATTTAAAATTCTCAGGGAGTGGGAGGGAGTGGGGATGAGAGAGAGAGAGAGAGTGAGAGAGAGAGAGGAAGGCAGCTGAGAGTACATGCTGTAATAGGAACCATGTGCAGGTCGGAGCAGACGAGGGTGGGATAGTATGGGATGCACCTTGGGTCTGTCGAAATCTCTCTCATCATAATCCTGTTTTAAAAGAAAGCAGTAGCTAATTGAAACTGATGTTGCACCCATTAACATGGATGAGAACGATACTGTGAGAAACGTCGGGGAGAGGCCGCTGTAATGGGGTAATTGTATTGGACATGCTAGTGGAGATGATGATGATGAATAAGCCTCTCGTGACACACCTGACAAGCCTGCAGCCGGAGTAGGAGTGTTTTAATTGATGTGACCCAGTAGTTGAACAGACTAGAAAACCTTGCATGTGGTCTGACTGCGTGGCTTTGTATCCCTCTTCACGCTATATATTTGAACTCTTCTTTTTGGTATTGTTCTATGCTCTTTCTGTCTGTCTTAGTTGTACCATATGGGAGGAATGTTTCTAAAGAGGTTTTTTCCCATGCGTTTGGGAATTTTTTTGAAAAGTAAATGCTTCTGTTTATTCCTGCTTTTTTTCCCCCTCACACGTGTCACTTCTACATAAACATGGCCAGTAATTTATTATTTAGTAGGTGGCGTTTAGTTTTATGTTTGTCTCGTTCCTGTCCCATGGGAGCCCGTGGCAGCCCCTTCATGGTCGTGAGGATGGCATGTCTTGGTAGCAGAGAAAAGCTGCCTGGTTTTATTGTCGTTTGAAACCCAGCAACCTACTCACATTGATTTATATCATCTGTCACTGAAAGCTTTTTATTGCCACAACGGCTGGAACTTTCCCGACATCCGTTATGTTGGAGCCAAGCATAAAATCTCAGCCGCTTTATACACAATACCACAGTCACTGCACGAAACAATTCGATTTGCCGGGGTGAGGCCCTTTTTTAAAGACGCTGTCCAATATTGTAAGAAGTGCAAAATGATTTTAAGACCACAGAAAAGGCCCCTGAGCATGCCTTTAATGTCTCTAGTTGTGGCTATACAATGCTCTCCTGCTTTGGTCAATTTGTCCATGGTTTCAATCAAGCGAGTTATTTGGTTTATATCCTCTTGTAAAGAGAGGATCCAAACAAGAGAAACTTAGCAGAGAACCTCTCATCCCTTTTTATTTGATGCTGTGATCCCTTGCTGTAATGGCACCAAAGCAGAAAGCATCTTGGTTTGTTTTCAGATAAAGCAATAATTCGTTTTCATGCTAATTGAATTCTCATGTTCCCCTGGTTTATCAGGCTGTTGCACATGTTTTGAGGTGTTTGTGCAGTTACACAGGTTGCAGCTGCACTTTGGTGTGTGTGTGTGTGTGTGTGTGTGTGTGTGTGTTTGTATATACTTGTTGTGTATATCGTGCAACATGCACTTGTGTTAACCGCTGTATCCGCCAGCATTTACGTACAACTCTCAATTTAATACTTGCCAGAAACACTGCTAATTTGCTCCCATACTGTCCCTTGTTATTGTGATAAACTGTTAGCTGCCTATATATGTATGTGAAACCCGCCTCCGCTGCATTGTGATTTCTTGGCTCACAAAAAAAGTGGTCCACATCATAAGCGGTCCTTTAAAAAGTTTGCCAAGTGTTTTTTCAATATGGCTGCTTTCCATCCACCTTGCAGCCATTCCCCTTCGACTTCAATGTAACAAAAACCCACTGACGATAAAAAAAGTGCAATCGTGTGAACACATCCTTACCCTTCAGTCTTCTTGTGTGTTTCCTCCCAGGTGCGTCGGCAGGAGCGGCAGCGTATCGGTCGTGATTCGGCGGCGGGCGTTGACTCCTCGTCCCGTCACAGCGGGACGGGGCAGGACAGCGGCTTTGGCAGCGACAGCGCCCACATCCGCATCGTGCAGATAGAGCAGCAGAGCGGGGCCAGCCACCATCGCCTCGCCAGGCCCTCCCACAAGTCCACCATCACCAAGAACCTCAGCTTCATCCCCTTCGACATCTTCCTCACCGGCAGTAAGCTGTCTGTCATGACGTACGCTTGCTCCAGCCCCCCCAAAGCCCCCCCTTCCTCGTCAGACACCCCCACCATGCCGGAGAAAAAGGACCCTGGGGATAAGGTAAACAAAAGGCCTGTGGAAGCGCTTGCATGAGTCATAGTTCCTGGATCTGTCAGTTGTACATTTGTTTATAATTATTATTATAGTACACAATAACAAGATGTATGGTTGTGCATTGTAGAATGTCTAATTGTTCATGTCTGTATCACCCACCTCTGCTAAATTATCCCACTTAATCTTCTCTAGGTGGGGAAGAGTGCCCTCAACCAGCCTGAGATCCCACCTGAGTCCCCTCCAGCCTCGGCTTCCCCGACCCCAGACGCTGCTCCAGCTGCCCAGGATTCCCTGGCCGGTCTGACCGCCGAGGACCTCCTCAACAGCAACACCTCCCAGACCCAGCCAGCCTCCCCCCTGCAGCGAGGCAGCCTGCTCTCCCTGGACAGCCTGCCCACCCCCAGCCGCTCCTCGGCCCGCCAGGCGCTGGGCGTGACCATTGTGAGGCAGCCGGGGAGAAGAGGGGCCGGAGACCTGGTGCTGGAGCCCCTGCTGTACCTCCAGGTGGTGCAGCCCTCGGCCCTGCTCAGCTGCCACCACCGCAAGCAGAGGATGGAGCTGTCGGTGTTTGACGTGGCCTTAAGAGGAGTGGCCTCTGACTACAAGTGCCTAGGTGAGAGAGAGATGGGGCATGGCGAGAGTGGAGTGTGAACAACCATGAACAAAAAAAAGAATAAATGAATTAAGAAAAGAAAAAGAATGAAAATGCAGTAAAGGATGGGGGCTGTGTTTGACCCGGGGTAAGGTATGGACCCTGGTTAGGGTATGGGGGAGGAATCAGATTATACTCCCACATGCCTACATACTAACAACCAATAAACCAGCCAACATGCATTCTCCAATCTCCTATGTAACCAATTTTGGCAGTTACACAGGATGCTGCTGGTGTTTCATTTTTATTTTCAGTTAGCACGGAGCCCCTTGGTTCCTTCTCTTTGTATTTTTCTGTATCAATATCTCCTTTGTTCTGTGCCCCTCACCTGCTTGCCTCCCTCTTATTTTTCCCCTCTCTCCATCTTTCTCTCCAGACCCAGGGAAGACTCTGCCAGAGTCTCTGGACTACAATGTGTTCTGGCTACAGACGGTAGCAGGAGAGGCTGACAGTAAAACGGGCATCCCTCCTCCCTTGCTCTGCCTGCAGATCAAAGACTTCCTCAACGGACCAGGTGGGGATCATGCACACACACACACACAGCTAAAGTCCACACACATACATATAGATCCATACACACTTACACTTGCACGTGCATGTATCGAAATTGCTACACATACGCTGGCCACACATACATGTTGTGCACACTCACACGCTAACACTCTCATTTTCTATTTTAGCGCATCCATTTCACATTTAATCCCATGTCAGGGGAAATGTCCACCGCTGCGAAGCAGCAAGAGGAGCACGAACACACATACCAGAGGCAAACACAAAGGGCTTCTTTTCTGCTGTGTGTGCAGATGATGAGCTGTGTGAGTGAAGCTGTGGGTTTTCTCTGCAGGATAGCACTCATATCACTCACTGTGCGTAGGAGACCACAAGCTCCTGTGGATTTGTGTTTCACAGGGATCCGTACTTTATTTTTAGACTGATA
Organism: Hoplostethus atlanticus; assembly: GCA_034670405.1. Lineage (NCBI taxonomy): Eukaryota > Metazoa > Chordata > Actinopteri > Trachichthyiformes > Trachichthyidae > Hoplostethus > Hoplostethus atlanticus. The sequence goes on along the minus strand of JAXDDX010000005.1, from coordinate 824,198 downwards.
TGACATCCATATGAGTGGCTTTGTGATAAGGTTGTCAACTTAAGGGTGTGGTTGACTTCTTAGCCAAATAGAAGTGCATTGAAGAAAAGGGTGAGTGGGCTTTTGAGTGGGTTTTGGGAATGATACCGTGTAAGTATCCCTCGTTGTAAGTATCCCTGTGAGGTTTTCTTGGAGAGTGTGTGTAGGCGCAGGACATCCTTCAGAGTGGAGAGTTCAGCTCCCTGAACCCAGCAGGCCAGATGCTGCAGATACACACACATGCAAACATAGAAAGACATAGCTTGACATATATTCTGTCTCCCTCACACATGCACGCACTCATTCTCTCTGACAGTCACAAACTGTGCACATAAACACAGAGGCTGGGCTGTAGGTGTTGTTGATGATGGCTTGGGGAAGAGTATAGCTATGTCGCCCACACGCAGCCCTTCCTGCTGTCAGCGGAAAGCCCTGGGCTCCTCCGTCCACCTGGAATCACACAACACAACACAATACAGCTCTCTGTCCACCGCCGCACTCACACAATACAGCCACACACCACTATATGTTCATCTACCCTTCTGCAAGCCCCAAATGACGCCAACCGTCAAATTCCAGTGAGCACGACCCTTTCCATGAGGCACGAATTACATCAGTTCAGTCAGGTTTTTGATCATTTTGAGCATTTATGGTAAAAACCTGACTCAAGGTGGCGTAGTGAGGAGGGAGACCGTCCTTCAAGTGTCCTTGAGCAAAACACTTGATGCCTACCAGCTCCAGCAGTTCTGTTCTGCAGCTGACCCTGAACCAAGAGAAGTTTCCTACTGATACTATATATTATTAGTAGTAGTAGCAGTATCATATCTCTAGGTCAACTTAATACAAAATATTCACTTAGCTTCACTTATCTTCCATATTGTTCAGCATATTCTTCATGTTCTTCATCTGATATATTAAACAGATGTTTCATTGCTCCACTAAATGTGATTATTACCAATTATGTTATTATCTCCAAAGATAATTCCTCTAGTACTGTAGGTACATCTGACTGCACTGTGCAGTTGAAGTGCAGACATTTTACAATTACAGTCAGGTGTTTCCCTTGAACTAGCAAAGAGCAGAGCTATCCATGTCTCGGTAGGATGACTTCAATCATAATCACTCACATACACACACACACACACACTCACACACACACACACACACACACACTCCCAAATGACTCAGACGGGATCCAGGCTCAGTGTGAGGTTGCCCCAGGTCAGACTCTGTTGGAAATATCTAGAATTGACCACACATGCTACTGGTTCCTCTTCGTCACACGCACACACGCACACACACACGCACACACACACAGCACACACGCACACACACACACACATAAATTCTCAATTGTGTGTTGTTTGGTTAGATGGGTCCTGTCTGGTGGGGATTACCTGCCTGTCCTTGTCTGCTTTTTTAGACAGTATACAGTCTCTAATAACACAACTGTGGCTCATCAACTTACTTATGTGATGCATCAACAATACCAACGAGCCACCAGGGTGCCTCTATAATTAAAGTTGAATTTGATTGTGTTTCATTTGACATGGTTTGAATGAGACATGAGAATGCAAGGGGAAAGAAACAAAGAAGAACAGTGAAGGATGAAAAAAGGGAGGATTTGGAAGAGAGGGAGGGCATCCAGTACTTAAAGATCCCGCGTTGTATTTGTCTGTCTTCTGTAGCTACCACAGAGGGTTTATTTGCAGATGGTCTTTATATCAGTCTGTCTGTCACTGCGTGTGTGTGTGTGTGTGTGTGCGTGCCATGCGATGTGTGTATCTTGTCCGGCGGGTTCTACTTTGATTCGACGACGCTTCACATTCGATCTGTTTCAGCGAGGCGCAAACGGAGAGCAGACCGCCGCGAGGCCACGTCTCGCTGTGTGTTTACAGCAATGTGCTCGCAATTTCAGCAGCATTTACTCTGCGAGACCAATCAAAGCCGCCCTCCCAAGGATGCCGAGTGGGAAACACTTGTAACATGTGTATTGTAAACTGGATGGGGTTTCAGTGCTGACCCTCGCTCGGCAATTGCTCATCACATACACACACCATTTAAACAGCATACCCATGCACATGCATACAAGGAAGCATTTGTTTCAGAACCAAGAGGGTTCAAGGCTTGACCAACACTCTCTCTTACACACGCTCACACACACTTTTTTTACACAACTTCATACACACTAACAGCGTTACAACAGCATACATGCACACATACACTACATACAAGTTTTTTTTCAGTACCAGGAGAGTTCAAGGCTTGACCACCAAAAATATACACGCACATACACACTGCCACACGCATACCTTCTTCCCTCCCTCTCTCTCGTCTCTGTGACTCAGTTCCAGTCTGAGAGGGTCAATGAGCGAGTCCAGAGATGTAACTGCTACCACTTGGAGAGGAGAGCGATCAGCCTTCTCTCCATAGAGAAGCAGCAGGTGATAGATTAGCTAGAACAAATTGGAACCATTACTCTGCCGGGATACCTGGATCCCGTCAAGCTATGGGAGCGTAGAAATGTTGTCAGTTACTGTATACAAGCCTGTGCCCCTCCGAACCGTCCAGAACCGCTCTAATTCGAGTCAGATGGCATCTGAGGCATGTGTCACTGGCCTTACTTGGTGTGAGGCTTTTTTTTCTGTGATGCTGGGATTCATACAGATGCCCCCAAAGAAATGATTGCCCCCTAGAAACACAGACATACACACACACACACACACACACACACACGCACCCTTCACAGGCCCTGTGTAATTGGACACATTACCACCTGTGTCTGACACAGGCTTTCTGCTGTCAAGGAGTCAAGCATGAGGCTAGAGATATCAAAGGTGGGGTGGGAATGAAAACAATGTCAGTGGTGCGTGCACACACACACACTAACAGACACACACACACACACACACACCGGCAGGTTCAAAGTGAGGACAGCATCACGTGTGACCTTGCCAAAAAGGCGCAGTAACCTGGGTAATAAGCATATTTCATCTCCCCCACCTCTTTGCTGAAGTGTGTGTGTGTATGAGTATATGCGTGCGTGTGTGTGTGTGTCAGACCTTGATCTCCCACTTTCCCCAGTGCTAATAGAGGCTGACACCTGAGAAGGGCCAGTCTGCCATCGGCCCAGCCTGTTCACATTAAGGCCTGTTCTTTAAAGGTATGTGAACACCAACACCAGCTCCCAACCTCCAGGCTGGTTGCTCTCTCCTGGCATGGCCCTCCTCTTTCCAGTCCCCAGTTTAAAACAGCCGTTCATTCTGCAGCTTAAGCCAAGGTGTACCCAATAAAAACATGTGTGTGTGTGTGTGCGAGAATGCCACTTCTGAAAAAGCCCTCTTTTGATTTCCCCTGCTTTGTGTTGGAAGTGCCACCACCTTTCTTTCATTAATTGATACCCCCCCCCCCTCTTTTTAAAACCTTTCCCCCCATCCTGGCCCACCTAGTGCTTAATAAGCCACCTTTGAAGGTAATATGTTAAATGTGTTTATAAGTCGGTGGCTAAGGAGTCATAGTACTTTCCCAGGTAATCCTAGTAGTTGACTTTTACAGTGTTTAAGAGGTGTGGTGGTGTGTATGGGTGAGAGAAGTCTTTATCATAGTATTGAGTTATATCTCGATCCATCAAAATAAGGATTTGCAGCTCGGCCCGTAGAGCTTATAAGTCTGTCGTGGCTTGTAAATAGCTGATGTGTTTTTTTTCTGTTGTGAGGTTTTAGTTTCATCTCTCTGTCTCCTTGGCCTGGATAGTGAAACCACATGGAACATCACTGTAAAGGCCATGTCGCACACACAAACAGGCGCACACACACACAAGCCTCAGGGAAAGGACCTAACTTAGAAAAACGACACGGATGTACTCGACATGTGGCTGTATAATGCTGTGCTGTTATTTTATTGGAGTTCTGCAAAAGATTCATCTTTTGACACTGTTCCACTGCAGTAAAAGCGCTGATGTGCTCCATCGGTTGCTGGATGAAGCCAGGGGATAGCTGTACAGATGTGGCCCCCAGAGCAGCAGAGCGAGCTGGGCATGGGGTGGCTGCAATGGCCCCCTGTTTCTTCAGGGGGCTCCGTGAAAAGTTCCTTCAGAGTTCACACTACTTCAAATCCAAATCGACTTTATCCTGCTGTCGTTAGACGGGGTAAAAAAAACAAAAATGTCCCCTCAAAGGATTTGTCAATCCCTTAAGGAGTGCTCGGATTAGAAGTGTTAAGTGTTTCAGTCATTTGAACTCCAATATGTAACATGTCACAGGTTATCTCATTGGGGGCGTCTTGTGCTTTTTGTGAACTAATGAATTAGCTGTAAGCTTCACGTCACTGCACTCTGTTTGCACTTTGTCAGAAATTGTATCAGTGAAACAGTTTTGCGCAAGAGACGAATACTTACGGATATTTTATCTTTACACTGGAAATGTACAATGAGTGAGAAAAACAGGGGGACATTGCCTTAACTTAAATATAAAAGCAAAAGTGGTGCATTCACCACCCAATCAGCTGTATGTGTTAGTTCACAGGAAGGGATCACACTGGTCCAGTCAAGGTGATGCCTTTATAGATTTTGTGCTAAATAAATCAAGTGCTCAGTTTGTTCAAATATGTGAAACTATAAATATTATAAGTATAAGTGTATATACATATATATTGTATGTATGTATATATTTGAATCCACTCCCCTTAGCATTTTTGTTTTATTGAGATAGTAAGAAAGATGAGAAGGTGGCAGGATGATCCCAGGCCAGCACGGGAACACATTTTCGCGGCAGGATGGCCTTGTGGTTAGGGTTAGAGACACCCGTCCTTCAACCAGATGACCCAGGATCACCCAGCATCCGCCCTGCTGAAGTGTCCTTGAACAAGCCACTGAATCGCTACCAGCTCCAGGGGTGCTGTTATTTTGTACCTGACTCTGACCTCCCAGCAGGCGGGAAATTAAAATAGAATTTCCCTAGGATCAATAAAATGTCTTAAAAAATGTCTTTACCACTATATCATCAGTGGGTACTCAATGTGTATTTAGCCAGTGTCTGAAAGTCCAGGAAATTTCCTCCTGATAGACCTGCCAGGTTAAGTGCAGGTTAAATATGGGTTAAGTATGGAAATCGCCTGGTTGCACTGAGCTGTATCCCTAGCACTGCTCGATCAGGCCAGGTGGGCTTCTGACAGGTTAAGCAGGTAATAAACCCCCTGCAGACAGGCCGGGGGGAGGCAGAAATGCAAGGAGGGAGGACAGCCCATAATCAGCACCAGGTCTCCTTGTAGTGAGAGCCAGGCAAGGCCTAGGCCCCGGCCCCGGCCCTGGCCCTGACTAGGTGATCAGAAACAGCTTTATGTGATTAGAGAGGGAGGGAGGGAGAAATGGAGATTGGGGAGAGGGGAGGAAGAGTAAAATCAGTAAAAGATAGAGAGGGGAGGAGGAAGAGGAGACAAGCAGAAAGATAGATGAAACGGAGGGAGAGAGAGAAAGGGTGTAAGAATAGGGGAAGGGGTGGGAAGCAGAGAGGAACCTGGATGAACAGCTGCACATGGGCTATTTATTCCACTGCTGGAAAGTTTCCTGGTGATAAGTCAACTGGAAATGATAAGCTACATTGCACAGCAAATTCCATCCATCTTTCCTCCAATCCCCCCTCCATCCATCCTTCCATCTGACCACGCGCCTCACTTCCACTGGATTAAATGAGAAAGCATCCTGAGGGCAGGCAGTGTGTGTGTCTCTCTGTGTGTGTGTGTGTGTGTGTGTGTGTGTGTGCCTGCGCCTGCGCCTGCCTGGCTCTTGGCAGCGCTCCCCCTCATGTCATCCAGTGCTCCTACCTGGGAAGGAGACAGACGGGAGGCCTAAAACCCTCAAAAAGCCTCTAAACACTGGTGCCTTGATGAGACCATGAAAAACAGCTGCACTTGTTTTCAGCCTCTTCCCGCTCCCATCATCATGACCAAGTGGAAAAATGGGATAATGGAAGTGGTGTAAAACGGCATTGAGTTAATTCATGTGTCTCTGTAAATTCCAGTCAAGTGTTTGAAGGCTGGAGCACAACAGAGAAAGAGGGAGATAGAAAGGGAGAGAGATGAAGACTCTGGGATTTATATGGTTGGCATGGAGAAAAGATTCTCTTCTGCTATTCCGCAGTGTCACGTTAGGATGTTACAGTGAGACAGCCAGAAATGGTGTGTGTGTGTGTGTGTGTGTGTGTGTGTGTGTGTGTGTGTGTGTGTGTGTGTGTGTGTGTGTGTGTGTGTGTGTGTGTGTGTGTGTGAGTGAGACTGATGAGAGCAGACCCAGCTGTGCTTTAACAGGTCTTTGCATGCAATGCTGAGTGATTTGATGGAAAGGGAAAAGTTCAGTGTGATCTGTGAGACGTGGTACCAAGCAACATCTTGTGGGTTAGATAGCGAAAGATCTACTTGCTGAGTGGAACACTGTGTTTTCTGAAAAACCCAAAATGGGTCGTGTCCTGTTTATGGTGGGTCTCCAAATGACAAGAGTAGATTTTAAAGAGGAAGAGCCCCAAGTGGAAGAGCCAAGAGTGATTTAGTCTATTCATTTACTTTATTCATTATTCAATTTGCGTCCCAGTTTGAGAGCCCCTGGTGTCGCTCTGATCAAGGCTAAATACTCTTTAGGCTCAATAGTTTGGCCTAAATAGTGCGTAATACAAAGATATGTGGGACTTGCAACACACATGCACACAAAGCCCCAGAGGAAGCCAGGAAGAGTTGAGCGTGTATGTTTCTGCTTTACGCTGTATTACCCCATAGTGGAGTAACAGTGGTTTTCCCACACTATAAAGTCATGTTTTTATCACCTGCACAAAAGCATCACTCTCTCCTTCCTGTTCTTCTTTCCCCTTCACTCTGCACTTCATAAATGTAAGTCAAGAGATACTCCCGTCTTTTAGGGAGACGTAGGCTGTAAGAAATAACACCGGTTCACGTTAATAAATATCCAGGCAGTGTTTTTCTTTCTTTATGGCTTCATACCTAAATCAAAAAGGAGATGCGTTGTGGTTTGTGTGGTCATTACAAAAATGTCTTGTTTCAGACACTCATCAGTTTACATCGCTCAATACTTCAAGTTAATTTAGCATATTTGTAGCATCACTTTTGTCAGTGGATCCCTTCTCAGGAAGCCCACTGGTTTTACCCTGGCTGAGCCATTGGCTGGGAGCTTCCTCTCCTTATTCATACTGACAAGCTAACCCTACTGGATTGAAATACCTTGCCTCGCTAGCAACCTTTATTACCCATTATCAGTGATGAATGATGATAAGTCAACGCTGCATGTTGATTTAATATTATTGGTAATAGTATAATAGTGGAAATACGAGGGCAGTATGCACTGGGGGAGTTGTATTTCTAAAGCTTTCCCGTCAACACTATTGTGAACACTGTACAGTAATGTTCTTTAATTCTGTCTTTCTCTTTTACTCTTTCTCTCCCCCTCCTCTTTCCCTCTCCCTCATTCCCTTTCTTCCTCCCTTCTTTCCTCCACAGCTGAGCTGAATGTAGAGCTATCACGCCCCCTCAAGATCAGCCCTACACTGGCCAAGCTGGAGCAGGCCAAGGCCTACCTGAGGAAAGTCCTGCCAAACCACATGTGGGATGCCTCCAGTAAACCCGCCTCCACCTCCTCCACCCCTCACTCCTCCCCCGCCAAGATGCCGCCCAGGACCCCCCCTCCTCACGCTGACCCCCACCATCAGGCCTCTGCCCTGGGTAAGGCCAGCAGCGTCAGAGCCCTGGCCTTGTCATTCCACAGGGTGTCCCTCCGCACCGCCCAGATGGTGGTAGTCATGGAGACGGAAGCCCATCCAATGAGGCCCAGCGTGACTGCATCGGTGTCGGCCATGACGGGAAGTCTGAACATGAAGCCCGGGCCCAGAATAGAAGGTCAGTAACACACAGTTACAATTCTTTTCACAATCAGTCCAGAGTGTGCTGTTTTCCTGCCATGCCCATCTGGTTTGCTGTTTTCCTGGTTACATTTCTGAAAAGACTGTTATAGATATATGTCTATAGATATATTATTTCATCATGATTTAGAAGAAGTTCTTTTTTCTCTTTTTTTTTGATTTATACATTTACAGTACTGCCATAGATCATGTCATTTGTTACAGATCATAGCCATTGTAAAGCACTTCTTTATCCCCTCTAAACCATCATAGTCCTTTAAAGCCTCAGATATCCGGTGTTCACCTTCAAGTTTAAACCCGAAACACAAAACCCATACTTGTTGTTGTCTTAGCTAACAAAAAGCATCCACTTAAAACGGATCTCTTTGTGGTGTTACCTGAGCAGTCACTTTAGTCGCATGTTGTGACTTGGCAAGCCCTAGTTTGTTTTCTGAAGCCCAGCAGGAAACTGGATGCCCCACGCTGTATAGAGCTGTGGCTTAACGCTGGTCACGTGGCCTCCGAGGCTTTAGTCTGAATGAAACTAGTCTTTGCAGTCAGACCCACTACAAAGACTTCTATCTGAGCCCAGGAAGCGATGTGTCGTGTCATGGCACCACAGAAATGATCCATCTTAACAAGTCATATATTCTTGCATTGAGTTTCGTATTTTTCTTACAATAAATAAAATATCTGCTACTGGAGTGAAAGAATTTCACTTTCACTTAACTTTCTTGATCATCTTGATAGCAGTGAAGTGATCCTCCTGATTCTTAGATTAGATTAGATGAAATTTATACGTGAATGTCTGCCTTATTCCAGATATTGTCACTTGTTTCAAGAACATTTTCTAAACAGGTGTAATTTCATTGGAAACAAGTGAAACTATCTCACTCCTTGTGCAGATTTTTTTTAAACAAGATTTTAAGACTCAATATTGGACCAAATGTCTTCCTAAAGTGGATTTTCTTTGCAGTCCTTCCCCCCGTACCCACGCTCACCACATGACCCAACAGGAATGAACCCAGCGCTGTTGAAAATGGAGTACAGTTACCCAGCGCTCCGATGTGTAGTGGAAAACAGATCGGTCCGTGCTTCATGTAATTGTGTAACCAAACAGATATTGATGTGGACATATGGAACTATACCCACTGAAGTTTGGAATTCCTGTTGTTATTCATTCAGATTAAAATTTATTAGGAATGAGGATGTAACGTTACAACATGTTGGCTTAGGAATGTGTTTTGCCGAACAGATGTTCAGTGGATCGTATAAACAGAATAAGAAGAAATCCATTCCAGTTCTGTGGTCGTAAAGCATACGGAGACGTTGAGGTCTATATGAAGAGTTTTATTCCAAATCATGAAATATCTCAGGAGTTTTATACAAAAGAATTGTTTCCAAATATCATTGGTCAATATTTCAAAAATACCAATGATTGTTTTTTGGGCTGACAGAGTTATAGAGGTAATAATCTATTACAAGTACTAATACTCCTCCTCTGTCTTTCTCTCTTGTTCTCTTTCTTTTTATTACTCAGTCAGCCCTCCCACCTCGCTCTCAGTTATTGATGAATATATGAAGTCACCGTCTTTCCAGAGGATTTATCGAGGTGTCATACGCTGATGCTCGGAGAAATTCGGGGGAAAAACACAAATATCGCTTCTAATATCATTTCCAGTATTGCTGCTCTGTACACATGTGAGCACGGTCTTCATCTGCCAAAAACAAGGAGAGCTGTCAGTAAACTGTAAAGTGAGATGTTTGTGTTAGTGTTGGAACTAAAGCCCTGCTTAGGATGTGCGTGTGTTTTTGCATGGGCATGTGTGTACGAGGGCAACGGAGAGAAAGATATGTGTGTGTGAGAGAGAGGGAGATGTTTGTTTTCACATTAGGACCAAACTCGGCCCTTCATCAACACTGACTATTATCCAGGAGGCATCACAATGTTTCCATGATCACAATCAGAACCGCTAATGCTAATGTAAATTAAAAAGGCTTCCAATTTCTCTGTGCCATTGGGTGTGAGCCTACGTAGTGTAACAGATGATCGGGGTTTTTTGTTTGTGTATTTTTCATTTTTAAGATTTTTTGGCATCCGTGCTGAATTGGACTAGCTCAGGGAAACCGAAGGATGGGAGAGAATGAGGAGATAGCATGCAACACGCACTAGGTCACGAGGCAGAGTTGAACCTGCAGTTCTGTGAGTTAGGTGGTTTGCACCTCAGTGCCGCTGAGCCACGGAGCCCCCCCGATGCCTGGGGTTGCAGAGGGACTAGGACAGAGCTGGAACCGGGCTCCCTAAGCGCCTGCATCTGTTTTACAGATGTTCTTATATAGGGTTACTTCAGATAAAATGATTGGCGAAAATGTTAATTAAAACCTCAAACAATTTGCACTTTGTTTACTCGAATCTACATAACTGCACGGTGAGACAATGCTCGACGCTGCTGCCCTGCGCTGATTTTCACCAGCTTTTCAGCTTTCATCCACGTTTGATGTGTTGACGTCGATAAACACAGTTGAAAACCGGGTATGCAATGCAGTGGAAAAAAACAAATAGAGTTTAGAGACAATTGTGCTAATATGAAAGTTAACCCCCCCCCACCGCTCCAATCACTTTGAGATGACTATTTTCTATTTTTAGCCACTTCCTTTGCACATCGTGAGCCTTTTCAAAAGAGATTTGTCACCGAGAGTTCTTCCTATTGTTTACAGTAAACACAACAAACAGAGATTAGTGTGCAGTGAACTTTCTCTTCATGGATATTGTTTTTCCCACAATTACCAGCATCTTGAAACAGAGCCATCGCTGTACTCGGAACACTACAATTTGACTGGACACAAATAATAATGTTGGGATCGGGAGCGTTGCTGTTTATCTATTGGATCGTTCGTCCACAGTCTGGCCCCGGAGCTCTGTGAGACACTGGTCATTGTTAGGACAGGAGAACACAACTTCATGAATGTCTGCTTTGAATGAGACACTGTAATAACTGCTATGAAACAATGCTGTCATCATGTGCAACGACAGTATACTGTAACAAAAGTTTCATTCAAACGCTCTTAGGCCACTTTTCAATGGTAAAGATACACTGTGTTGACATGCCTCTTGGAGTATGGTGTAGAAAAAGGTATTCTCAAAGCAAATGTTGGACTCTGAATTCCTGCTGAATAACATGTTTATCTCACAATAGCTGTTAGTTTTTGTTGGCTGTGGGTAATTTTCACACTCTTACAGATCTTTGTTACAACACACACACACGAGGCTGCGTTCCCTGCAGGATTCTCCAAATAGTGTTTCCAGATTTGTTGCCATCAAAAGGAGACAAATTGTCTCCAATTACGCAGCCGGATCGCCGGTGACAATAGATGTATCTACTGACTTCTAGCCTTAGATGCACTGCCTCCATCACTCACCACCCTGGCCTCTGCAGCACTGCTCCATACCTCAGAAAACGGATACCTTGGAATTTTATGATGATAAAGGTTGGGATTCATGTTCTGTAAGGTTGAGCGTTTGAGCTGCCATAATAAGTCAGCGGGAATGACCCCCCTGGGAGAGGCTGTACATGAGAGATGTGATACAGGAGAGTGTACTACTACTACTGCTGCTGCTGCTGTTGTTTCTCTTCTGGTCCTCAGTGGCAGACGGAGATTAATGGACCATGGCAGACCTCAGGTTGATGCTATTGGGCTTGGAGAGACAGCAGAGGGAGGGAGGGAAGGGAAATGAAGCAGAGAGTTGTGAAAGAAGGAAAGAGGGGAGGGGGGTGAGAGGGAGAAAGGGGAAAAAATAAGGGAAAGAGAGGGAGAGGGGCAGGAGGGAAGAGAAGCTAGGAGGGGTGAAACAGCAGTTATGAAACGAGGAGAGGCAACAGGAGACAAAGATGGAAAAAGACAGATGGAGTGAATAGGAGATGCAGTAGAAGAGAGAACATAAGGTAATGGAGTGAAAGGAGAACAGGAGAGCAGACAGAGCGATGGAAAGAGAGATGAGTCTAGAGACAAAGATGCAGAGAGAGAAACAAAGGACAGGTTGACAAGATGGGGGCGAAAGGGTAAAAACAGGAGGCCGAGACAGACCTCTCTTAGGTTGAGCAGGAACAGGAATCTCTTCTATGGATTTTCATGACATCCATCCCACCACCACCCCTCCCCACCCTGTCTTCTCCGTCAGCGTCCATCCATAGCTGCAGCGGAGTGAGGACCCGTCACACCCCTCCCCGACCCCCCCCCTCCCCTCATCCAGGCAACATCTGGGGGTTTGTACCTGGTCATGGCAGCCCCTGTCTGCCAGGGGACAAGATGGAGAGAGAGGGGATTAGGTTGACAGTGAGGTGTGTTACCAGATCCTGTGTTAATGAAAAGCAAGTGGAAGCACCGCATTCCTCCCTCCGTCCGCCGCTCACCGCTCCCCGAGGTAGGGGGGCATTTGTAGTTCAATGAAAGGAAGGAGGGAGGCAGGGCGAGAGAGAGAGAACAGATGTCCTAAGGTCCATGAAACAAGACCCTCCCTAATCTCTCAGCTCTCCGCCAGACTGCCCATGGAGCGCCCCTGATCTCCCAGGAACACGCAAACACACGCACACACACAGCGACAGACATTTTGTCATATACATACAACAACAACACACACACACACACACAGTTCTCACCAGCCTCTGTGGACCCCCCGGCTCTATCACGGTGATTTACTCCTACACACTCGTAAAGGAAAACTTCTGTCTACGGAACAAAGTGAAAGCTTATCCATTAATTATTTACGTGTGTTGTTTTGTTTCCCTGGTCGATATTTGAATTACGACCGTGTCAGTTTGTTTACTCTGCTGAAAAAAAAGCTACTTTCCTCCATTCATCATATTAATATGTTTCAATAGTCGAGGCGAAGCAGAGCTGAGCAAAGCCGAACGTAAAGAGATTTATATTTGGAAATACACCCCGCTGTGATTTGGCAACTAACCCGACTTACATTGTTTTCACAGCATTAATAAAATAATTATGTCACGAGGAGGAAGGCGGGGGAAAAACCAACCTGTACAGCAAGGTAGTATTTGTTCATACACACGGTTGCCGAGTGGAGACGAAGATGTATGTCGTAGTAAGCCGGAGAGAGGAGAGGAAAGGTGTGGGATATCTAGACAAACATGAACCATTACTTTCAGCTTCATGGCTTTATTTGTTTCTTCCTTCCTTTTAAGAGCAACAGGCTTTCTCCTAAAAGCCAGGGGAGGCAACTGGAGAAAATACACACTTTTCAGTACACATGCAAGCTCACCTTTAGAGGCGCCCTGGTGGCTGTCAGTGTGTGTATGTGCTTATAGCCTGTGTTACATGTCACCCTGTCCCAAAAAAATCACTTTTAAAGTTGAGTAATAAGGAGCGTGTATCTACGAGGCGGTGCACCGCACCGTCATTTGCTGATGGGTTGCAACTGTCATTCACTTCATATGCAACTCATCAGCACTATTGGTTATTTGTCACAGCCTCGGATGACGCATGGCTCCCTGTGCTGTAGTCATGTTGGCCCTCAGTGTCCCCTGCTGCGTAGCCACTTTCCTCCAGTGTCCTATAGTGGTCTTGTGGTCAGTGAACAGTATATTGCTGTGGTGAGTGACAGTATATTACTTCTATTACTCCTACCATCCCAGACAGTCCTCAGGGGCTGTTGTTAGTTAGGTAATGACTCCTTTCGGTTTCTCCTAATTGATAACAGTGAGTCCCGGGGTATAAATCAGCCAGGCAGTGGTCAGATAACGGCTGCCAGGGAGAAACCGACGCGGTAAATCAGCGGCCCGATCCCATCTAATCCTACCCGAGCATTTGCCAGAGATGTATTTCACTTCAGGAAGATTTCCATCCATCCCCTTCCCTACCCCCCACTTCGTCAGGGAGGAAGTCAAGAAACACTGGGTGTCTTTTATGCTAGCTGTGGAGGAGGATGTGCTCGTGTATTGGTTTTTGTTTGTAATAGACAGTCTATGCGTGAGATATGCACGCGCAAGTTAGTGCGTGTGCCGGTGTGCGTGCATGCTGCTGGACTAGCGGGTGAAAGCAGAAGCATAAGCTCAAATACAGACACACATAATTGTGACCCTGTCCCTTCATGGTAGCCAGATCCTCTTCCTGCTCTGCCACCCACACAAGGACCAAACCCCCTGGATTACACCCAAGTCCCCCTCCGGCTGTATGCTTGTGAGATATTTGTTTGTACGCACATTTGTTTCTGTGCCTTTTTGTGTGTGTGTGTGTGTGTGTGTGTGTGTGTGAGTGTGAGTGTGATGGTGTGTTGGTAGCATTCATATATCCCAGGATCCATTTTCGGCTCCCACTGAGCCAGTTTTCTAAACCCCAAACACATGAAGTGGAGAATATTGGAGCCACCTCAGAAAAAACCCCAAAACAACAGCTGTCCATTTACTGTAGTGGTGCTGTGTGTGTGTGTTGGGGTGTGTGTGTGTGTGTGTGTATATGGCTTTTCCATATGGGACGACCACAGGGTTCACAGTGGCATAATACAACATTCTTGTGTGTCCCCATGCCATGCCATTCTCTCTGGTTTCTGGGAAAAGTGCTCATATTTCTCAGAGTAGGAGTGTGAATTTGAGCATTTCTGCCTGCCTGTGTGTTACTGTCTTAGCGTGGTGTGTGCGTGCGTGTGTGTGCGTGCGTGTGTGTGTGTGCGTGCGTGTGCGTGTGTGTGTGCCGGGGGGGTATTTGATGTCCATTGGGCTCCAACCTCAGTCTATTGTCTCTCTAACCAGAACTGTAACTCTCTCTCTTTATTTCTCCATCTCTCCCTTTGTCTCTCTTTCTGTCTGTCTGTCTGTGTGTCTTTCTCTCTATCACTCGTTCTTTCTCTCTTTTCTTTCTGCCCTACTCTTCTTTCACCATCTGTGACTATAACACAAATACTTGCATCCATGCATGCACACAGGCATACCCCACACACACCACGCACACACACTTTCTCAGCTGTCCTCCTGCTGTGTCCAGTCCCTTTTTTTTTTCTTTTGACCATCATTTCCTCTGCTCCTCCCTGCCCATGGCAGCACATCACAGCTCAGCAGTGTAATGTTATGAGGCTGCCTGTTGACACGTCTCTGGAGACAAACATAACATGGTCATATGGTGGAAAGGAGGGATGGAGAGAGGGAAGGAGGAGTTGTGTCGCTGTCTAGCATTCAACCAGGATGGAAGGATGGAGGGAGGGAGAACGAGAGGGATTCCCCCCTCATTAAAACCACTCCCAATTAGGGTGATTATTAAGACTGCTGGCTGCTGCTGCTGGCTCTGACACCAGGATGCTGCGGTCAGCTGGGCTGTAAATGACGCATGGTGAGAAAGGAGAGAATGCTTTAAACCCTGCGTGTGTGTGTGTGTGTGTGTGTGTGTTTCCACTTGTGCACTCACATATGCCTGGGTGTGCGTGTCTGTGAGAGTCTGCATTTATGTGTGTGTGAGCATGTGTCTGTCTCTCTGTTTGTGTGTGTGTGTGTGTGTGTGTGTGCGTTTGCAATTGTCTGTATGTGTGTCTGCACTTTTACACACCTGTACACATTTGTGTACATTAGTGTGTGTTTGTGTGTACATACAGGTGTGTACATGTACAAGTGCAATTGTGCACTTGTACATGTTTTTGTGTGTCTTTGCACTAGATGTGTGTGTGTGTGTGTGTGTGTGAATGAGAGATTCTCCATTTAACAAGCCAGTTTGGGAGTTCCCTAGTGCTGTCTAATAAATCCTAGCTGTGAAAATAAACCTGGTGTCTGCAGTTCAGAAGTAATCTCTTACTGCTCTCTGCGCTGCAACTCCAGAAAATATTAGCAGGTAAATTGCCAACTTGTATCAACAATGTTGATCCTGAGAGAGATGAGTCATCCCAGTATAATATTTCCCCTTAGAAAGATTTATACAAGAGAAGCCGTCCTTCACTGGAAGCCCCCTGTTGTGTTATTGGGCTCCGATGCTGAATAAGATGTTCCTTAGTCGGTTCACCAAGCCTGGAAAGATGTGAGCTCTCTCTCATCTGTCATATCTTCTTCTTTGTGTGTGTGTCTCTCTCTCTCTCTCTCTCTCTCTTTCTCTCTCTCTCTCTGTCTCTATCTATTTGTCTCCTCATCTATCACCTCCTCCCCTACTCTCTCCATCTGTCTTTCCATCCGTTCCTTCCTACCTCTCCCTCAACCCATCTACCATCTTTTACTCCTTGTCCCAAGTGAAGCCCAGTTTCCTTCTGTCCTTCCTTAGAGCTACAAGATTGTTATGTAAAAATACAACTACAACTGTCCCATAACCACTAGTTGAGACCCCATAGATCTACCCTATTTGCCCAAACACTCCATCCATAGGAAATGAGAAATCAAAACTTGAGAGCGAAATACAAACTTTTCTCTCTACTTTTTGTACGAACTAGTGTTCAAAATCACACAAGGAAATAATAGTTATATTATATAGTTGAATTTAATTTACCCTCTTTAATTGCAGTTAGGGACCAAAACAAGTCTTGTGCTGTTTTCTGTTGGTTTCCCAGACCTACGACCAGGCAGGCAGGGGTTTCTGGAGTTAAGAGACGCATGAGAAAGCTGTTTCTCAGGGCATTATTAGTCATCCCGGGTAGAAGCTTCCAAATGGACTGCTGCTGCTGTAGCTGTAGCTGACCAGAACAGCCCTCCCATGTCAACGACGAGCGGAGGGGGTTTCAGTCTGCTGATTTATGAGGCCAACAGGCCACCAGAGTCCAGGACAGTCTCTGACCGCAGTGACACATCTCAGTTTCAACAGAGAATGTTGTCCTTGTTATGCTGTGGTTCAAGGTCATTTCTGTTCTTCCAGCGTAAGTGGCTGTGCTCTTGGAGCTCAGTCTGTCTACGGCCTCGGCTGGTTCTGGATTCCATTAGGACGCTCTCACTGTCATTGTGTTTCTGTCATCTATTAAACCTTTTTTTTTTGTTGTTGTTTTTCAGGCCATACAGAGGTACAGATTCAGGTTCAAATTCAGTTGAACAGAGGGTCAGTGGCGTTAATGGACTGGTGCTGCCTTTGCTGGCCAGAGGAGAACTCCGATAAAAGAAGGGAGCGATGAAAAGAGGGAGGGCAGGATGGAAGTAGGGAGAGAAGACAGGGAGGTTGCGGCAGAATGGGCTCTTCATCTCGTGATTTATGGAAGCAGCAGGCGACAGTAGTTTGGTGTAACCGTGACCCCAGAACAACTCTGTCACAGGGGGACACACACAGGGGTCAGGAGAGGATAGTCCTCCTCTCTTTTACATGATGTCTGCTACTGGTCATCATATCACATCACCGCAGAGAGGCCTTGCTTCGACTGTCACTGTCTTTCTCTCTGCTGTTAAGGTGTGGCAGTGTTTTTTTAAAACTTTTTCAACCTGGGACTTACATTTTTTTTTAAATGTGTCTCACTCTGGTATCCAGACTAAAACCTACCAGTCCCCTTGACTTATGATACCTGTCAAAAATCCATCGGTTAATAAACACTCACATAAGGGAAAGGACAGGTTCATACATATTTTCTAACAAAGGGCAATTGGTCCCATATTCCTCCTGTTTTCAGGGAACTGAGCATTTCTGGTCCTAAACATTGGATGAGCACCATGTTTTGGAGGCCAGTGATGTGATTGATGTGTTTGTATGTTGTGCTGCTTTGATGTCTCTAGGCCAGATTGTGTTCATTTGGTCCAAAACGCAGAGGACAGCATTTGGTCGACTGACTTTGGAGGTCGGACTGATCATGTGTTTCAGTTTCTTGCGTCTCAGTTGCACTAGTATCCCTGAACCATGTTAATTATATATCATTAGAAGGGTAAGTATTGCACTTTGAAGTTTGACTTTTCCACAGAACTTCACCTCAGTTCACTAGTATTAATTCCAACTCTGTTTTTCTAAGTGAAGGTGCTACCTACAATGAGTCTGTTTGAACCCAGTTTCCCCCATGGCTAATCAAGGCTTTATACCTCATTGACCACTCCTATTCTATCCTCCTACACGCCAGTCAGTCTGGGCTACACACATCATTTACTTCGCCTTTTTCCCCTCTTAGTTCCAGTCTAGGCTTTATTCGTCATAGGCCACGCTTTTTTAAACCTCCAAGCACTTGGCCCAGGCTCCACATATCATTAACCTTTCCTTCTTTTCCTCCCACCCACAACCTTTGCTGTACACATCATTCACCACTCCCTATCTGTTCTTCCTAGATGCCGTTCAGGCTGCCTCTGTGCTGCTGGAGCTGCAGGATGTGTTGGTGAGAACAGGGCTGAAGGACCGGAGCCGTCTGCTGCTGGGGCCTTTCTCCTGCAGCACTGCCCTGGAGGCCCAGTGGTGTCGGCACAGTGGCAGCCCAGGACCTGAGCCCGGCCCACCTAAACTACTGCTGGACCTGAAGGGAGGCCTGCTGCAGGTTTCAATACTCCCTACATTAATACATATGGTCTTCAGAGTGGATGTGCGCAAGATTTTGTGTTCAAGTTCAAAGTCAAAAGTGTGCATCTGCTTTCATTACAGCCTGATTCACTACCTATGATATTCATGTCCTCAGTCACAAGACTCAACACCCATCACGTTTACAGTTTTAATAATAATAAAGTGACACGTTGCTTATCCAGACCCTCCACAGGGAGGTCAGCTATAGAGCAGCATCCCTGGAGCTAGTACGGAGTGTCTTGCTCAAGCACAATTCAGCAGGGCAGATGTTTAACAACATTTAACATTGATCCCCGCTCCTCCTCCAAGTCTCGTTGCCCACTAGGCCACCATACCTAAAACCTCATCCTCAGCTTGACCGTCTTCAGCCTCCACTTTAGTTTTCACTCCTCATTTTTACAATATTCCTGAGCTGACACCCGGAACGACAGCCCATCACGCACTGCACTTCACTCTGCTGTCCTTGTTCAACTCTTCAGCTTCAGTCCTCTTTTCAATTGAAGTGATGACATTAAGAGTTGCATGCTGTAATTCCCATGTAGCTTTGAGTCACCTCTGCTGGTTAAGTGATGGAATATTATTATATATTATTTTTAGAGGGTTATATCTTTTGTGTGCCTTTTTCCTGAGAGTTGTTACATAATATACACACTGAAAAGTCCCCTTTTTGATGTGACTGTAACTAAGTGCAGTATTACTGGTGCAGTATTCCACATTACTTCAGGGGGAACCCCCCTTCCTCTCCCCCATTTTCGAAGGTTCCCACAATGCTTTTATTGCGTGCCCATTAACAGAAACATCACTCGCAACTCAGCACTTAATACGTAATCATACATTTCCCTCTGCAAATATTGGCGTTTGTGGTGTTTTAATCAAGTCCTCTTCAAAAACCTCCGGAATTCCTTCCGATTCCTTCTCTCTGTCTCGCTTTCCAAAAACCTGAAAAACTCCCCAAATTTTCCTGTTTTGAGAGTTTAGTCATAATCCACCCTTGCGAGCGAGTGAGTGGCGGGCAGGCAGGCAGGCAGCTCCATGTGTGAAGTGTTTTTGACTCAGAGATTCCTGGTCCTCAGTCCAAACCCCAGGCAGGCCTGCTTTGATGGAGCAAGGGAAGGGGAATACCGCGGATAAGTAAGGAGGATGTTAGGTTGCGTTGGTTAATGTTAGTAAGGATGTTAGGGGTGATGATGAGGGTAACCCTGACTGCCTTTCTTCCTGTTTTGGAACAGAAAGTTTAACTGATTGTCTACCTGACTCTGACTCTGTCTGCTTCATTGCCTAGCTTAGTTGTTGTATTTTGTTTTCACTATTTCTATTCTTTCTGTTTCTCTGTCTCTGTCTGCTTTTCCTTTATCCCTCCTTTCTGTCAATCCCTCCATCTTGCTCTCCACATCTCCCTCTCTCCTTCTTTCTGTCCATCCTCCCACCCCTCCCTCTCTTTCATCCATCTCCCCAGGTGTTTTGGGGTCAGGAGCATCTGAACTGCCTGACGCTGGTGGAGGAGCACCTCCAGGCCTACCTCCACCTCCAGCAGGGGGACTCGGCTGATGCTTATCCCAAGGACAAGCCCCACCACACCCAGCCACCATCCTCCCTGGCTTCCCCCTCTCCTAGGACAGAGCACAGCTCCGATGACCTGCGTACTGGCCTCTTCCAGTACATCCAGGACTCAGGTGAATGGACTTCCAGTTTAAAGCAGGCTTAAATCTGGTTAAAGCCTGGGTTAGAAAGCTCTAATTGTAGTAAGCAATATTTCTGCTTTGTGGAACATTTTTCAGAATACACACCTCTGTAGATTTTCAGCAGTAGTCAACCTCCAAGATTGACTGCTCTTGGCATTTGCTGTAATCACTGGCAATTCATAGTAAAAATTGGGAACAGGCAAAATTACTTTTTAAAGAATATGATCTGGGACACAGAATGAAATAATATTACCTGGATGTACTTTTCCTGGTTTGTAGATGCTTTATTCAGATTATTTTTTGACTAGGGTTTCAAATAGGACAATCAGTATCGGTGGTTCAGTTGTTCATGAAATCCTATGAGGTTTGTGAACTAAAAATATGAAACCGTTTTGCCAAAGTGAGATGTCACTTTAAGATACGCTTCGGCTTAAATCAAAGTCAGAT
Organism: Hoplostethus atlanticus; assembly: GCA_034670405.1. Classification (NCBI taxonomy): domain Eukaryota; kingdom Metazoa; phylum Chordata; class Actinopteri; order Trachichthyiformes; family Trachichthyidae; genus Hoplostethus; species Hoplostethus atlanticus. Next base: position 803,716 of record JAXDDX010000005.1, on the reverse strand, counting down.
GAAAGCCCTATGCTCAAAGTTTCATCGGACACGCCTGCCTGGTTCCACTCTGAGTAACACGCTGTTTATTCCCGTTCCCTGGGCTTTGTGTGTACTGTCCTCTGTCCCACAAACACACACACACACACACACACACACTCACTCCAACATTATACACAGAGGATCAAACTTCTCTCTGGCTCTAGACCAGCCGTCCACTCTGTCAGCTGTGGTTGAGTCTTTGTTTGTTGCACTGTTACACTGGTCTTTGATGCATTTAATACGCTGGCTGGAGCAGGAGAATGTACAGTAGTGAACTAGAACAGAGAGGACAATCTGTCGGCAACATGTTGTCAATAGCCGGGGCAAACCGGGTCCCGGAGAACAGGGAAGAACAGTGAGTCGCCCCCCCGGGGCCAGAAGCAAAGACGGAATGGATAGATGGACAGAGGAAAAGATGAAAGGAGGGAAGGAAAGGTGGTGAGAAGGGAGAGAGGGTCAGATGGGAGGCTGGGGAGAGAGAGGGATGGATGGAGGGATAAAAGGAGAGTGGAAAACTGGAGGGAAGGCTGGAGGGAGGGAGGGATGGACAGAAGGTAGAGCAGCTGGAGAGCTCTCTCTCTCTCTCTCTCTCTCTCTCTCTCTCTCTCTCTCTCTCTGAAGCAGCCAGTTCAAACTAACGTGAATGAAAGCAAAACCTCATGAAAGCAGCTTTTTTCTCCTCCATCCACCCCTAAAACAAAAGCTACAGCGACTGTTGCAACAATACTCTGTCCACCTTCAAGTGGGCAGCTCCCCACTACACATAAAAGGAAAATAAGCTGCAGTCGGATTGTGCTGTCCTTGAAAAGCGTTTTCTGGAGTGCGAGCCTCAGTGTTTGTACCCCCGGGGGCCAAGCAAAGCAGCCGCTCTGTGCTTGACTGTTTTTTTCAAATAAACATTTTTCCAAAGGACTTGAATCCCAAACAGCAGCCATGACTTAAGTCAAACACCACTCAGAAGTTTAGATCCAGTGTTATACTTCTTCTCCAGTTTTTGCAGGTGCTTGGTATGGTTCAATCAATGACTGTTTACGCAATAGCAAAATGTTTACTCATGCACTTTGTTTATATACGGCTTCTCATGCATGTAAACATTCTGAAAGCGTGGAAACATCCCCAGTGCTCTTTGAGGAGTTATTGTTTTGCAGGGTTCAGATTCCATAGTAGAAATAACTATAATAACTTTGCTGCAGCAAAGACGGCATGCAAGTTCTCTTGCCACAACAGGTTTACATACATGACATACCAGATTGGAGTTTTAGTCACATTTGATTCAACCTTTCTGTGTACGTCTTTCTTCTCCAGCATCTGAAAAAATGCCAGAATCTTATGTTTTCTTCTATCTCTTCTTCATTTTAAGTTTTTATTTATTCTTCTTTAACTTATTTTCTCTTGTTTGCTTTTCTTATTTTTCAACTCCTCTGTATGTATTTTACTATTAATAGGCCTTCCTGTAAAGCACTTTATAAATGTTATAAATATATATAAATATTATTGTTATTATATCATTACCATCATGTTATCTCCCCCACCAGCATCCCAGAGGCTGCCAGGGCCCTACGAGGTGGTGTTCTACAGCGAGACAGAGGACAACCCGGGGGTGATGCTGTGGCGGTACCCCGAACCCCGCGTCCTCACCTTCGTCAGGATAACCCCGATCCCGTTCAACACCACCGAGGACCCCGAGATCAGCACCGCGGACCTGGGGGACATCCTGCAGGTAGACGTGCACACACATGCAGATGGACAGACAGGGAGAAATGTAAGAATGTAGTCCAGAATGACGTGGCCTTAGAGCCCTACTACTAGTAGCAAGGTGAAGGAGGAATAGGGTAAGATGAGAAGAGAGGCTACACATCCCTCTTACTACTCCCTGCTGAACATCACCTGCAATGAAAGAGAAATAAACTGTCTTGGAGCTGGGCTGTATGCCATTAGGACGTCCCACAGCGACTTCTGAAATCTTCGCGATGAGAACTCCCATACCCTGCATGCTATTGAATGACAGAGACCCCCGCTGTCCTTCAAAACATGTAATACACGGTCGGACAGCTGTGGAAGTCATCATGCACGCTCTGGTGTGAATAGCCAGGTGTCTCCAACCCCAGATGAGGTTATATTTTGGCAGGCCGTAGCAGCTACTGAGTCTACTGGGGCTCAGCAGGGGACGGGACATCCCACTTCTCCTCCTATCACTCTTCTTCCGTCTTCTTCCCAAGCTCCCCAAACACCTCCTTTTCACTTTCCCTCCTACTCTTTTTCCTCCTCCCCCTCCTTACCTGAAGCATAAACAGGGTAGCCAAATAAATTACCTAAATGTAAGGGCTTTAAAATGTCATAAATAGTTATCAGAGGTCGTATTTTTCACCGTGCTATCACAGGTTTCTTTGCGCTGTATGTCCACTTTTAGATTTATGCAGCTCAGGGTTAGATTTTCTTTTTTTATATACCATTTATAGTTTCTTCAGCTTTGTTCAGCAGAAAATGACTGTTTTTGCCAGCTTTGTTTCTTTATTTTGGTTGTTAAGCATTAAGGTCTTAAAAAGCCTTAACAGATACATAACTGCCCTGCTGCAACTGATACGGTCATAACTGCCAGATAATACAATAATTTGTCAAAATGTAATAAAAATGTCACTAAATGGGTCAGAAATTTAATAAAACCTATTGACATAATAAATTACCAGATAATGCAATGGCATCAAATTATTTGATTCATAGTGATTCAATTATTTGATTCATTTACCAGCAATTATTACTTAATAAAAATTTTAACATGTTTATTTGATGATGTAATAATAATGTGGACTAATAATATGATGTCAATATAATATAATAGAAATATATAATAAACAATAAAACATTATTTATATTATGGATACACACCGTATGACGTCATGTTATAATGTGATGTTATTACATGATCAGTTAATATATTATATCAACAGGTTTTATTGCATTTTAGAGCGAAACCTTTATTACATTTTGACAAATTGGCCTCTCTTCCTTGTTCACCTTCATTCTCCTTCCTTCCTCCATCTCCATCAGAAGCTCCTCATCTCTCTCTAAGCTCCCCCCATCCCTCAGTTGCTCTTTTGGACTCCTTCAGTCAAGTACTTCACCTAGGGCCGCTTTCGCCTGTCTGTCTATGTGTCCAGGCCAGGGATATTTCAGGGTTGCAAGGTGCTGCAGATGTCTGGCATCACTCCGGGGCCTCGCAGCTGTAAAGTCCATAATGAATGAAACGGAGTCTTCTAGCTGATTGGCTGCATATGGAGTTACAGTAGAGAATGGAGTGAGAGGGGCTGTGGTGTATCGAGGAGGGATGCAAGAGGAAGCAGGGAGGGCTAGATGCAATGGCAGTGATAGACAGGGTTGGGAAGAGGGAGATGGACAGAAGTGAAGGAGTGGGAAGAGAGAGATGGACAGGGGTTGGAGTGGTGGGGGGGGGGGGGGGGGTCTGGAGACCTGGGGATGGATGGTGGTGTCTTCAGCAATGCTCACAGGAGCCTCTGTGTAAGCCGATATGTGTGAAAAGACATTTTCTCCAGTCCAGGAGAGAGAGAGGTGATTTTTCACCAGCTGATGAAACGCTGTCCCGATGAAACGCCATGTCCTGTCTGACAGGAGATCGGGAGGTGGAAGCCATATCCCAGCACCTCACACACATTTGCACGCACTCACACACACGCACACAGAAAACATGTGCACACATTACATATTATTTGTATGTTACAGTTATGAGATGGGTGGATGCGTCTTTTTCTGCATTGATGTATGTGCGTTAAAATGGGTGCCTGTGTGTGTGTGTGTGTGTGTGTGTGTGTTTGTTTGTGTGTAACTCAGGGGGAGACGTGGAACTTGTGGATGAACCACATGTGGTTTCCACATCTTCCTCTCCTCTCGTTGTCTGGCGTGGCCGTGTCTCCTCTGACATGTCTGTTAAACGTAATCAGGTGATGAGCCTTTCACGGGGGAGGTGGTGAAAGGTTGAGGCTCCCAGCGCCCATCTGTTACTGAAACCACTCCATGTGGAGATGAGATGGGACGGGACGAGATGAGATCCGTGTGGAAAAGCAGAAGAAGCCAAGGATATACATAGGAAGCACTGTTATTAACAACTAAGAAAACTGTCTAAACAATTCTGCAACATTTGTTAGCATCTGTTAAAAAAGAGAAATGGGACTTGCAATTATAGAAGCCATTGTGCAAGCTGTAACTGACTCATAGGTCAGGAGTCAGTCTGCTAATTCTGCAGCCCGTGGTCCTGTGATGCCAGGCCCTGCAGCAGGCTTGTCTATAACAGGAAACACAACGGATATAGCAATGTTCAGCAACGGTATTGTTGGTAACATTCATGAAACGTATGAATTGTAAAATGTATGTATTAGGCTGGTTTAAGTCCATTATTGAGAGCTGCTCTGATGCGCTTTGTCAACACCGCCGAGTCCAGTATCGTGTATCGAGGGCTGTTTGAACGAAGTGGTTGTGGAGTAATTATGAGACATTGGATCCGTTTTACTGATGTGTTACACAGCCCTGCTTACCTCATATCTTCATCCAAACACTCACATAGCAGTACGCCAGTTGTGTGTGAGCAGAGCAGGGTTGGGTGCCGCGGGGGTTCGTGGGGGTTATTTGAACAGGGCCCCTTGGTCATTAGCCAGGCCCATTGTGATCCCAGATTTTAATTGATTTCAGCTTCTGGCGCACAGTGAATTTTTTTTTCTCCTTTCCTTCATGTGAAGCTTCAAAACTTCAAAAGGTCTCAATTAATTCATTTTTTATTTGATTTCTCTGGGGGGCCAGAAAGAAAGTCCAGCTACAGGGAACGGAAATGCAGCCATAAAAATGCAAAAACAGTAATGGCTCAGTTTCTGCTCCAAAGGAATTTCATTTACTTCACATCTAAACTAGAGAGAGAGCGAGAGAGCGAGAGAGCGAGAGAGAGAGAGAGCGAGAGAGCGGGGAACAGAAAGAGGGCGGTCACAACTTCTCAGGGCTCTTAAGTTACCATGTGGCCACACGGAGATGGAAGCCGATAGAGAGATCTTGAGAAATGGAAAGCAGGAGGGAGAGTAAAAGAAATAAAGAGAGAGGGCGAGAGAAAAAGAGAGCACATATACGGTGATTTGTCTCCATTTAGCAGCAGGTGGAGGGAGAGAAGGAGTGCAGGTGAACAGAATACAGCTGGGTCCTCCTCTTCTCTCTTCCCCTCTGTTCTCCTCTCCCTCTCGTTCTACTCCTGCTCCTCTCTTCTCCCTCCCTCTCCCACCCCCTCTTCCCGTTGCTCAGAATAGATGGGGGGGGTTCCTGCTCCTAGCCAGGCCGCTCGCTTGTCCCCAGAGCAGATCATATTAACATTTTATAAAATCAAGATTTCCTGCATTTAAATAGTTGTGGTTTCACGACTGGTTCCAGTATCTCGGAGGGGGAATTCAAACCACCTTCCATTACTCAAAGACGAATTGTTGCCCGCGCTGTTTTTACATACAGTAGGAGGTAAGGGTGGGGAGGGTTAGAGTAAGGGGTCGGGGGGGGGAGGCGGGGGGGGGGGTGACAGTTGAAGAAGGACAGAGCCCTGGCTGAGCATCCAGAGGTTCCCACCTGCAGAGGTCCAAAGTGATTGAGGGAGGAAGGAAGGTGACTCATTCTCACCTTCTCACCACCATGTGGTCCGGTCCTCTGAATCATAAGCAGGTGTCCTCGCTGCTCTTTTTCCACTCTTCTCTTCTCTTTCTCCCTCTCCCCTGTTCCCCTGTTCCCCTCTCCTCCTTGTCCCTCTCTGTGGGGCTCTGAAGCCTGAGAAACGGGGAGTAAACACAGGAGCTATGATTCAGCCTGAACCCAGCTCAGGGGAGAACGAGGAGGAGATATATTGGAGTGGAGAGGAAGAACTGGAGTTCAGCCTCAGCGTGTAGTCAAAGCAAATGTAACGTACACTGTTCTCCTGCACGCACACATTTACAGTGTAAGCTATTTTTAATACACATGTATAAAGTTGATTGCCTGCTCACTCTTTCATGTGTCCCGACTCACTCTGACTCTTAAACACATCACACCCTCTGCCCCCCTGCTGGGGTTTTCGTGCCAGGCGCTGTGTGACGCCCACTCATGTCCCAGCAGGGTTCTGCTCTGCCATCATGGCTCCCTTGGCCTGCGACCGATATTCTGAAAGCTGTGGCCTGAGATGAACCAGCAGCTCTCAGCCATAACCGCTGCTGCAGCTGTTGTTTTGTCATTGTTGTCATTATGAGCAACACGGGTCGACCATTTTTTTTTTTTTTTTTTTTTTTTTTTTTTTTTAAAGCCTCATTTTTTAAGCCTCCCTGAGCTTCACATCCTCGGCACTCCCCTTTTTATTGATATGTACTGATTCTCATTAGGAAAAAATCTGCAACCTTTGTTGGGAGGTAGAATCTGAGGGGAGCCAGCAGGGCCTTTCACTTCAGAGGAACAGAGGGGACCAGAAAGAGAGAGGGAATATGGTTTGGCCAAGATAACTATTATTTTAGTGGGACAGCGCTCAAGCAGACCTGCATTAGTCACAGCTAATGCACTGTAAAAATAAAAGACTGTCCATGTGGTTAATTTGATCTGGAGGAGTTTTTACACCTCATCCAGCAAAACTTCAGTCCCCTTTTAAAAGTTTTGCATTACAGAGTAAAAACAGAAAAAGTTGAGAAGTTGAGATCTCAGCCCGGGCTTATTCCTGATTTTCCACACTGATTAATGCTAACGTATATTGGCCCACCTGAGACACCATAGCGAGAGTCATTTTCAGAACAATTTTCATTACATCTCCTGAGTAAACATTTGCTCAGGCCGATGTCAATTCAATTTGTCTGCTGGCTGATAAGAGGTAGCTAGCAGTGGATTCTTTCCGACATATAGGCATCAGCGAAATAACAGAAGACCTAATAGTGGTGTTGATGTTGTTAATAAAAGTAATGGCAGACGAGGCTGTGGACGTCAGTGCCTACAGCCCCAGAGTGAGCTAGGGGAGTCTTCAGTTGCAGGGATATATCTGAACTTAAGCAGCAATCAGACCTGGGTCGATTATGAAAATTGAAATCATTTCATTTACTTTGCGTATTTTCTTTATTCTGCCTGGGGCATAAAACAGGCCGAGTTTACTCTTTTTGGACAATGTGAATGGTCAATCAATCCCAGAAAGGTAATTGAGTCCATGCACACTAGTAATTTGACTGTGGGTTGGCAGTGATGGAGGCGGGTGACAGGGATGGAAATCAGATCTGTATATGCACCGTGCTGCCAGCAGTCCTGGACACAAATATATTTGTAAATAGTTTTGAATATTTGAACTACTTGAAGAGTCCTTGACTTAACTTTCCAGGCATTTGAACCACCTCCAGAATGGAACCATAACTTTAAAATTAAGATAAACCTTCAGCTGTGATTTTGCCCGAGGGTCTAGCTGCCAGGCCTGCTTTGAACACTGCCTGAGGAAAACACAGATTGGACCCATCCAGCCAGCGGCATGTCAGCTATTCAGGGTTACATGTTGTTTATCAGATAAGGTACACACACAATCAGGCAACGAAAACTGACACTGTCCAGGCTGTAGCACGCGTGCACACACACACACACATGCACAAACTTACACACATATGCATACACACATTTTCTGTCTTAAACACACAATCACACATATCTATCCCGTGAGCACAGGCACAGAAACCCCTTTGACATACACACAGGTGTCTTTTCCTCCCACGAGCCAGCGCCAGACTCAACATTGCTGACTTAAACTGAATTTCATCCTTTTTTTTCTTTTTTTCACCCCCCTCCACCTCTTTTTTTAAAATACTTATTGTTTTCCTCCCTCCCCCCCACCCTCACCAAGACCAGGGGGAACATGATGCAAATGCAGCCGTGCAAATGTATTCCACTTGACCATGTATGTACCTTACATATTCATCGCTGCATGCCGTCATGTGTATAGGATATCGCAGTACACCCCGGGTGTTTTCATGACGCAATTCTGGGAATTCTCTGTGGGGATTCGGTGGGTTTCCGCACCAGTGGCTCGGTGGTGGGGTTGCGGGTGCACAACTCTGTCAGGTACGATTATATGAACTTGGTTCCAGGAAAAACTGTGTGGCATTTTGGACATGATGTAAGCTAAGGTTACCTCATCCACTGCACACACACACACACACACACTTTGTGCACACAACATTCTCCACTCATACACACTGACACAGCACCGCACACACCGCCATGGCCTTATTGACAGTTCCATGATTTGGCCATCGTCCAGGAAGTGCCATACCTCCAGTAGACCGGTGGCTAGTCCTTCTCAGCTAATGCACACTCTCACACACACACAATCATGAACTTGTGCCTGACTGCCTGGCAGCTTTCAGGTGTGGTGAGAGCTCCCTGCCACTACTGATCAGTCAGTCGCTGTAGGTGCAGGTGGTCGAGGGAACCTGAGAACCTGGTTTAGTTCACACAGGAGGACCAGCCACAATGTGACAAGAATGAACGTCTACCAGTCGCCACATAATGGGAGAACAACACTCATATAGCCTGATCGTTATTCAGTGTGAAAAAGAGCTCCATGGCCGTACTGTAGTGTAAAGTTATGCTGTGGTCATGCATGTCGTTATGGAGATGAGTTGTCCTCTGGCTGCGCTGGTGGTCTGCGGTGGAACCGATGCAGATTTTTCCGACTAGACGAGACATTAAGGATCGGTTTGTCTGAAATGAGTAAAAGTCAAGGTTGCAAGTAAGGCAGACACCATAAAAACTCATTCACTCATTCCTTTCGCAAGGGAGGGATTCCCCGTGTCTAGAAAAACTCAGTATCAAAGCACTTGATGAGTAGCAGACCACTGCAGTTGTTTAATACTTGATGAGTAACTGGGGGATACACTAGACTGAAGTAGTACCTGTTGTGCAATAACAAAGCCTTACAGAAATCCTGCAGCTGATGAGTAATAAGGATTACACCGAGAGGGATACAATAGTGTAATTGCTATCTGTGTTGTTGGAGTAGAGCCTTAAGTTAACGTGCTGAGCAGCTGAGGGATACAATGAAGAGCAAGTATGATATCCTCTAGACACTAGGGGATGAGCTAATGATGATGCGATAGCTTCACTTACAGTAAAGTGCTCTGATTTGTTGGAGCAAAGCCCTCAGCTAAAGTGAGGAGCAACTGTGGGATCCACTGGTAGAAAACAGTATCTTTTGTTCGACAACAAAGCTGCACTGTACATGTCGAAATCTTCTGACATCTTGCTGGTGAGCATTCAAAGAATACAACGGCATCCAGTAAAAGGCTATCTGCTGTGTTGTAACTGTAGTGATGAGTAACTGTGGGATGCAGAAGGAATTGTATCTTTTTAGATTAAAAAGTCTTACAATAAGCATTGTAAGGCAACATTGCTGATTGAGTGACTAGAACCTAGTGAGGAAGTATTTCAGTACAGATTTCTGTAGAGGTGTCTGGGTAACTGCATGAGGCCTTAACCCAAAGGCTATCCAATACCTTACTTTGGGTTAAAGGACTACACCAACTTTTTGGGAAATTTAGTAGTTGGTCAACTTACCTTTTTACATGTTACAATCATCTCTTGTGTGTCTGGTAGATATCTCTGTCTTGTGCACTTACTAGGCAGGGTTACCTCTGTGTATGTTCATGACTCTGACATCAACACTTAGAATGGACTGGCTTTCTCAACAAAAACCTTATAGGAGTTTTGGCACTGCTGATAAGTATAATGGGAATGCAGGAGGCTTAAACACAAAAAAAAAGATCTACTTAATAGTGACAACAAGAGCGTCTGGCAGGGCTGTCAGGAGGATAAAAGAGCGGAGATCTCACAACAGCCTCGTAACAGGAGTTAACGGTACTTAACAGTGAGGTGGGATGCAGTGAGGGCTTTTCTCTCCAAGCTCTCTGGGAACACTAGCCAGGCCAAAAAAAAGAAAGAGAGCTAACTAGCTGTGATCATTACAGTCTTTGTTTAATGGATGTCAGCAGATACTAGCTGGCTGTATGGTAGAAAGGAAGGAAGAGAGGGAGGGTGAAGTAGTGCTCAATAATCACACATGTGTTCTGTAAGTGGATGTTGGAATCCGGCCGGGGACACCTCTAGGTTCACTCTGGGTTCTTCCTCTTCCATTTCACTGTGTCTTTCCTCATATGGATGAAAACATTGCCAGTCTCTACTATTGACCTACTATCTACTATTGACCACTGAGCAGATGGAGTTCAGTACCTTGTTCAGAGGCTCTTTGTCTCTAGGTGAGGGAGGGGATAGAGTTTGTACCTTGCACCAGCAAACTTCTAGTCACAGTGTAGGTTCAGGTACAGAACAGCACCTCTGTAACTGGTCAAGATTCAGTGTCTTCCTCAAGGACACTTCAGCAGGGCAGATGCTTTACATCAGGAGGGCTTGAACCTGGGTTGAAGGACACTAATCACTATGTGACCCCGCTGCCCCAAAGAGGGATAGACAGGGTATATTAAAAAAAATTGGGGCTAAAATATTGAAGTTCTGTACTGTTTGTTTCCCTCCAGGTGCCATGCAGCTTGGAGTACTGGGATGAGCTGCAGCAGGCCTTTGTTCCCTACCGGGAGTTCAGCCTGTCGGAGAGCAGCGCCTGCCAGCTGCAGCTGCCCAGCCTCAGCCTCACCAACCAGCAGAAGGAACTAGTGGCATCAGACCTCTGGAGGATCGTACTCAATAATAATGGAGAGGGAGGAGATGAGCAGAGGTGAGAGGGAGGTGTCTGAGTGAGTGTGTGTGTGTGTGTGTATATATATATGTGTCTGTGCGGACATGGACGTGTATATGTGCGGTTTACGTGTGTGTGCGTGCACCTACCGTATGTGTATGGTCCGGTGTGAGGCAAAGCAGAGAGAGAGTGCACCCAGGCCGCTGAGCACAAAGAGCTAGCAGTGTGTCCCTCGCCCCACATCTGGTGTGCAGGAGCAGGGAGCGGGCTTGGAAGGCGTTCAGATCGGCCTAATGAGATTTCCCAGCACACCAAGTGCCTGTCATGGCCCATCCGGATTCCTTCCTGCTTACCTTGAGTGTATCTAATCGGGGGGAAGCTCACGGGAAGCAAGGAGAGTAAAACCCCCTTTGCATTGGCTCATACGTTCCTAGGCCTGGCCTGGGTTGAGCTGGGATGGGATGGGTTGGACCAGGCCTGCCAAGCGCTGCAACACCTCAAAGAGCATGTTTTTACTCCCCTGCTTTTGCTACCACTGCCTCTTTTTCTCTCGCACGTCTCTCGCCCGGCATCCCCCTACTTCTCACTACTTCTCTTGTTCTGTGCTTCACCCATTTTTCCCTCTCTCATTCTCTCATTCTCTCTTTCTCATTGTCACTTGCTCTCACTCCCTCTCTCTCTCCCCCCTTTCTCACTTCCTCCTGGGGTTTAGGGAACTTTTAGTGGAAGGGAACTGCCAAGCCCACATTCTGTGTGGCTTAGAGAGCTCCAGAGGAGCAGAATGGGAGGAATAAGAAAACATGTAAGAGAAGAAACAGAAAAAAACCTACAGTACCAGATCCAGTGTAAAGCAAAATATACATCTGCGTTTCATTATAATCATACTCCAAACACTACATTTCCTTTATGTTTAAATTATTTGTCCTTTTTGATCAAAATTGATTCCCCTTTTCTTACTCGCTCGTTTCATCTGCCTTACTTTAGTTTCCACCAGAAAAATAACTTGGCTGCCCTGCCAACTGGAAGTAATGAAAATTGTCAACATATGATGCTTATCTTTTTAAAGAGCGCTCTGCTGCACCAGCGTTTTTCGGGTCTTGAGCGTTTCCTCCTGGAGTTTTTATGGTGGATCATGGTAGCAGCAAATTACAGAGCAAATGGTCATTCACTTCAATTACCTTCCATTCGCCATCATCAACCATGACATGCAATTAATGTCCATGGAGAGGGTCTCCTGGAAACCACGGCAGTAAGTCTACCTAGACTCATAGCTCCGGATGGCGAGGAGGCCCTCTGTACGTTGTTGTCTCCTTTTCTTTCCTATTTCCACTTATTGGTAGTGTTCGTTTAACTCTCACGTTCTGTTGAGAAATTCCCAGTTTTGAATCACTGGACAAAAGACAAAAGTGAACTTATTCACAAATATGAATCAGACTATTAGTGAGTGGAATCTCTTTGGCTGTTATTCCACAGCTCTGCCTTTACCCTTGATATTAGAAAACAACTGAGGGATGATAGAAAATCAATGACTATTTGCTTGTTTTACCCTCAACACTGTCAGAAGCTGAATCGCGTTGGTCTATTACTCATCTTTGCTCCAGTATGTTTGCCATGCAAAATAATGTCTGTTTCATTTTTACTAGCATCAGAGAGTGCTTCAAGATTGTATACTTTTCACTCTCATCATTCGCAGTAAAAATATAATTTTTTGCTGGATCTCCTTCTTCCATTCCAGTTCAGATAGTGAGTCTGGCTCCCAGCTACCCTGCGATCAGCTGGTGTCTCCCACGGCGTTGGCAGCCTGCACCCGTGTGGACTCCTGCTTCGCCCCCTGGTTCGTCCCCTCCGTGGGCATCTCGCTGCAGCTGGCACAGATGGAGGTTCACCTCTGTCACCACTTGGAGCAGCTGGGTACAGGTAAGAGACAGAATACATGAAGTTGTACTGCTTGGCCAAAGGGAAAGGATTCAACACAAATAGGAAGTAGCAGCTAAATGGTATTAATTTACCAATATACAGGATCCTATTTAGCAGATATCTCTAACAATCCAGTCTCACTTAAAAGCACATATGTGTCTCTTTCAGTTCCATCTCGACGTCTTCGTCCCTTCCTGCCAGACAGGAAGTTACCCCCAGAGCAGGAGTTCATGGTGATTGGTGCTCAGGAGCCGCGAGTCTTCCTGCGCCAGTGGAGCAGTGGAGTCCGTCTCTGTCAGGAGTTCAGCTTTTCCACCCAACTGGACTGCAGGCTGCTGGAGTACCGAAACCTAACCCACCTCCAGCTCCTGCAGCCGTTCATGCTACAGGTGGGTTTATAGCTATGAGTGCTACTTATATGGCTACAAGGGCTGGTATATTTATCCAGATGTTTTCATTCATAGGTTTTGTAATGAGTAGGCATGTTGCTCAGGAAGTGATATACAGTTGCCAGAAAAAGTTTGTGATCCCTTTTGCATTACCTGCATTCCTGCATGAATGGCTCCTAGGATAAGTAATAACAAGAGATGCGCACAATGTGACTTAACAAATGACAGACAAGAAATGTACTTTTACATATTGTTCAAACATTAACAGCCCAAGATGGAAAAAGGCTTGGATTTTTATATGACAGGACACCTCTAACCCACACCTGAATGTCATCTCATTGATTGGATCACCTGACTTCAATTACTCCCTTTCATAGAAGTCATTATCCTAGAGGTTCACATACTTTTTCCACATATGTAACCAAGTGTCATTGTTAAATTACACTTAAAATGACAGACTGAATGACTGAATGAAAATGACCTCCTGTTGTCCTGCCCAGGGCCAGGCTGCAGCGACCCACTGCCCCCAGAGCACCGTGCTGGATGGGAACATGTTTGTGGACCCAGTGTTCCTCAGCATCAGCCAGTATGCCATCCACACACTGGACACTGCCCTGCTCAGCTGGCAACAGGTGAGTGGGGGGGGGCAGAACCAGCAACACACTCACCATAGACACACATGTCATGGAATATAGTAACATACAGTACATGCTGAAGATATATGCAAGTATAAACAAAAATATATGCAAAAGTCATAAACCAGAATCAGAGACAGACAATACAAATATACATTGTTGTCAATATAATCTCACATCCCTTATTTAAAATCTACAGTTAACAAGTGGGATGCGTTCAATAATTTCAGATAACAAGGGAGTTGCCATATTGTTTGATATTTTCAAATTGGTTATGACTATTATATTAGGAGCAAGGGGACTTGAGTATGTATTTAGTCTTTTAGTCTTACAGGTTTGGGCTTTCATTGTTGGCCAATACCTCCAGCTTCCAATTCATGGATTTTAACACTCAGATTTATGTCCCCACACATTGGCCAGTAAATAAGTCACCCTGGAAGATTTATGTTCATTTACAGAATGTGCAGAAAGAAAATCCTTGTCCCTGATGGAGAATCAGCTAAACAAACACCTAACAACCTGGACAGGATTCATGAGCATATATTTGTTTCTGTGACAATATAAATATCATTTGTAGTTTTCAGCATGGACCTGCCTTTTCAGTTTAATGTTAAGTCCGCTGAGAGGCTACAGTGTGTCTGTTCTTGAGCTTCTAGCTCTATGGCCTCGTCATCTCTCAGTTCGCAGCTCTCAGCACTGCCTCTGGTAGCCAGGATGTTTGTGTGTGAAGTGATGCCCATGAAAACATGGTAAAACTTGAGTGGTGACACCTGCCAAGACCTCATCTGGCCCAAGTCCCCTACCCACAAATCTACTACACACACACACACACACCCTGGCCTCCCTGGCTTGGTGTGCCCGATCACGGCCCTGCTCAGTTCAGCTGTGGTTGTGCTGAGTCATATACCGGCCTCTGGAGACTTGAGGTACTCTTATGATTTTACATGCACGCACACATACACACACTGCCAGGTGAGAAAAAGAATTGTATTTCCCTAGGAACAGCTGTGGCCTTTTACCTGTGGAAAATACAATGAAACGAGCTGTATACAAAATCTACTAGGAATTACAAAATGATTGTACTGGCTAGTGGTTTAATACCTTTGTTTTCACTCAGTGGCATCACTGACTCATCAAAAGCTCTTAATAGACTGTATTTGATGATGGGTCGTATTTGACCCTTGGCTTCATCATTGCATCATTCAGTACAGTATAGCCAGTGAATGTTCCCTATTTCTGCTGGTTAAATTAGCCATAAATAAGACTTTAGAGCGTTGGTGGTGCTGCATTGAAAGGTCACATTCCAACTTTACTGGAGTGTTTTGGACACGTCGGTATCCATGGCAGGTTTTACCCAACATGCCAAGCATGACTAGTTCGGTTATTGGTTGGGTGCAAGCTGTTCGGCCAGACCCTTTCTGATACAGATTGGGTGATATATTTGGCCTTTTGTATGCCATCAATTGCCCGATGGCAAGAGACTCGAATTAGAGGCATACAGTACACATACACACACACTAATACACTCCTATCCACACACTATACAGATACAGAATACCATTTTCCAAAGGCTCTAAACACAGACATACAGACACAAACAAATCCTGTAGGCTGCATTTACATCATTATCCATTTGGGCTTGATTCATAAAGTGAGACTGCTGAATTGTCTTGATTTGGCCTAAACAGCAGCGGCCTTGTAACTAGTATAGACCCTTTTAACTACCTCCAGCCTTCACCACTCTGTAGAACAAGAGGGGGAAAAACACACCATAATTATAAGGCGAATGAGCTGCATGTGGGTAGGATAGCTCCAGAGCGAGGGGTAGAGAAAGAGGTCAAGTACAAAAAGCTGATCCATTAGGAAACGCTCTTGTTAAACATTTGGCCCACTTCAGAGGAAGTTGTGAACACGGCGCCCACGGAACATTCCGGCGCTCTGTTTCCCCTTTTGGGTTTTTTGCTGAAAGTAAACCTTGTACTTGGGGAGAAAACCTTGTATGGGTGCGATTACACACAGGCTGTCTGTGGCAGTGTGGTGCACTGCGCGGATAAATGTGAAGGCCTGTCCTGTTCATCTGAAATGTGTCTTTGATCTGATAGAGGCCTCGATTCTACACACACACACACTGTACATGCATGCAAAGACACACACACACACACACACACACAGACACTTGCACTACATTGCAAGAAAAAAACCCTGTTGATCCTGATTGAAAACATAATCAGGAGCAGTTGGAAACGTTAAAAGGGTCCATCCTCCCGCAACAGAAGGATGTATCCTAACGTGTGTAATTGTTGCAGTGATTTTCATGTTTCCTGGTGTCAGGGCTGGCAGGCAGGCCTGTTGTGATGTGGTGTGCAGGATTGGCATTGAACCGTGGAGAAGATTCCTCAACTACCGCACAATTAAAGCCCCAGAACCCAGGCATGGTCATACCACACCACACCACCACAACCAGAATGACTGGACCGGTTCCAGACCCATAGGATTAAATAGATAGACACTTCCTGCTATATGATGGTGATTTCCATTCGAATGGTAACACATCAACTCTCATAAACCTCTTGTTTTCATGATAACCCCCCAATCATCCACCTCTCCACTGAGTCTCAAATCAAGTCCTCTCTTCCAGTTCTAAAGCCAGGTAGTTGCCGCAAGAGTTTGGTCAAATGTAGCCCCAATTAGACTGTCCCATACAAAACTGAAACAAGATTGGGGTGCAAAACCCACATCACATTTTCTCAGAGGCTTTCTCAGTTCACCCAGATGAAGAAAATGTATACGGAATGGCAAATTAGTTTTTGGTTTTTTTTACCCTTTTCCTCAACAGCCCCAAATGGCCTCAACCTCATCCCCCCGCCACCCTAACCTCAGACCCCATGCCTCCATTTTCAATCCTCAGCCCCCAGCTCCTTTGCTCCCCCCAGCCCCTAACCCAAGGGAAGTGGCTTTAGTGGATAGCCACACAAAGCCCAGTAGTATTTACACACTCGGCTTTCTCACAGAACACTCACAGGCCGTTACATGTGCAATTTAGACAACAGGAATTTCCTCCTGTCCTGTTTTTTTAAATGTATTTATTTTTTCCCCTTTCGTACCATATCTGAATGATTTTCCACTTTCTTCCACACCCAGAAAGACAGGAATAGAGAGATCATGTTCCTGGGTGTAGCAGATGTGTGAGCGAGGATCATGAATGGAGAAATATAGGTGTTTCTAGATCCGATTATTCTTTCATTATGTCCCTTTTATAGGGTTCTGCGTCGCCTCGACTCCTGCATAGTGGACACAGTATCCTGTTTCATGTGTGTTTCTCTTGAGCGGATGTCATTGTTTACTGTCTGTATTCCAGACATTTTACTGTACCTTGTCATTTATGTGTGCCTCTCTGCCTTACTGATCTGGGCTAGACTCTGAAAACTGCCGAAATGCAATCTGGGTGGATTATTGAAATGGATACTTTGATTCCTGGTAGGGCCGTCTGAGGGAGAAGCTGTCATCTTGTGCTTTTTAACAAGGTGGTTGTGTTGACTATCGAAATATCTTTAATATTTGCCCACATGAAGCCCCCAGATAGACGTAGAGTGATTATGATTATTGGAGAAAGCTTTTCTGATGTCGGTATCATGTTGCCTAATGAATCAGAGCTGAAAGACGATACCATCAAAGAGGGGGCTTAGCGATGGCATCTTAAAGAAGGCAGCAGGAAGTTTGTAAATCACAGTGTCACATTCAAATGTAAGCACAGATAGTGTTCCACTATAAAACTGGAAATGGATTTGAACCTGCAGTCGCAGCTGTCCCATCTATAGGTCTCTCTCTCTCTCTCTCCTTCCCTTTCTCTCTCTCCCTCTCTCTCTCGCTCTCTCATCAGTCATCGAGAGTTCTTTTAATGGTGTAAACTTTCCCATCCGTTTTCAATAGCATCAACAACCCCAGGACCCAGAACGTGCTTGGCAGTCAAACTCAGAGCTTTTACTGCCAGCCTCTTTTAACCATCAGCCCTATTCCCCCCATGCTATTTAAAAGTATACAGCAGGCCGGGGTCCCTCTTTGTTGGGATAGTTGAGTAGTTATTGAGAAGCTGTCGGAACCACAGTCATGTGCGTCTAGAGACGGGGAGGGGTGCAGAGGAGAGATCCCATCGGGGCCCAAGAGCCTTTGGAAAGAGCTCAAGTGATACACACACACACACACACACACACACACACACACACACAATCACATACAATCACATGCGCACTTGCACACACGCACATACTGTCTAACTCACATACACTTTAAAATTGTGTACTTGAACTTCTGTATGCCGGGGTATTGACTCACACCCGTCTCCCTGTTAAACCAGTGTTTTCAATAGCAGGCCAGTGAGCTCTCCTCTCTTGCATGCAAGGTGACGTATGAGTGGACAGCATCCCTGTTCGACTTGCATGACTTGAGTTTTCTGTGGAGCTTTCTCACTGACCCGTTGCTGTAGGTGGGCCAGACTTCACCATATTGTTTTCTCCTTACAAACCGCAATATATTGATGACTCTTACTAACAGGAATGCCTACTTAGTGGCCCAAGCTTTTTCAACTGCTGAGAAAACGTTAGAAAAAAAACACACACACACAAACAGAGTTGCTATTTGAAACAAGTTGACGTCTCCAAGCCCATTTATCGCAGGGAGCGAGGAAAGCATTCAGCTGCTTCAAGAAAGAGATGTAAGTGTAATCGGAGCTGATGTGAAAAAGTCCAGGGGCTGCTGAGGGGAGAGGCCTCCTGGAGGTTTTGTGTGGGACCAGGGGGTAGATTTGGCCCCGCAGCCCAGTCCAACCTGCTCCAGCCTGGATGGCTGTCAGGCTGTGATATGATTCACTCCCCTGTTGAGGCTGTGTTGCTCCCAGGGATGATGTCACTCATCTCGCCCTCCCACAGGCTGACAGCTGGCTGCAAAGATCTGCACTTACTGGGGATCGAGCACACATACCAAGATCGACACATGCACATACACATATACTGTACATACACACAAACAGTCAACACACACGCCTGCACTCGCTAGCGCTCTCTACATTCACCATCCCTGTCTTTGCTCCTTGTCTCCATCCATCCACCCCCCAATCCCTGTTCTCTCTCAGAATGGGAACTTGGAGGCCGAGGAGCTGGTGTACAGCCACTATGTGATCTGCAACGACACCCACGAGACGCTGCGCTTCGGCCAGGTGGACACGGATGAGAACGTGCTTCTGGCCAGCCTCCACAGCCACCAGTACAGCTGGAGATCCCACAAGTCTGCGCAGGTAGCACACACACACACACACACACACACACACTCAGGCACACTTATAGGTCAGGGAATGGGAAACAACTGATGCCCCGTGGTTTTGGTTAGAGTTGGTAGACACACACACACACACACACACACACACACACACAAACATAAGACCTGCATTAAGACCTGAACACACTTATCATACATACACACACACATACATATACAAAGTAGAGCATTAGCACACATGTGCATGCAAACACAACACATACATCCACACACACACAGAAACACACATACAGTCCATGCATGCATACTCATTCAAATCCAGACACACATGTAGTGCATGCACACACACACACACACACACACATATATACAGATATACAGAGTAGAGTATTAGTATACACATTCAGACCTGCACATAAATACTGTGCATACACACAGAAACACATACACACCGTTATCAGCGTGCGGCCACTATCTGTGCGTCTCTGTCAGCGCGCTCTGACAGTGGCCTGACAGCATTGTTAAAGAAGATTGATGATATTTAACCCTTCGTGGTTTTGAGGTTGAGTGGAGGGTGGGCTGGCGATCTGCGGCATGTGTGTTTGTGTGTGTGTGTTTGGTGAGCACATGTTTCAGGACCCCCATGTGTTCCACGGCGAGTGTGAGAAAGTCGAGCTTGAGAAAAGACATGGCCATAATTGCTCGCAGTAAGTCAGTAAGTCAAGTTGTATTAATCATCGACCACGGTTAATCTGTGCTCTTACGTCACTCTCGGACACACACACAGTCACACACATGCACACACACACGTATACACACACACTCGCAGAACAGCAATCTGGCATATCGGAGCAGCGAATACCACATCTCACTTTACCAGTGAGTCAAAATGACCTCTGTGTTTCAGGGATGTTTTGGAAGAAAAATAGTCCGAATGGGCCAGATGTCATCACTGATGAAGAATGTGATTCCAAGATGGTTTTGTCATGTGTTATTCCATCATGTGTTTGTGGTATATGAAATATGTGTTCTCAAGATGAACATGATTTGTGAAACTAGATAAATAAGAAACAACGCGGCTTTGCCAAAAAAGACTAAGCATTTAAAACTTATTGAGCCGGGTGATAAAAGGCCTGCCAATGTGTCAGCCTCATGGCTAATTGTAGCACACATACCTAATTACATCCAGGGTTATGAAAATAGTGAAACCGATAAGAGAAGGGGTTGTGTTTCTGGAACGGTAACTCCACGTCCTGCAAGTGTGTTTTCGTAGCTCTCAGGAATCGGTGTCCGGGCCGGGTTTTAAGTGGTTCTGCTGTTTGACTTAAGTCCCGTGATGCCTTGGGGTGTCTAAAACAACTCCGGTCGTCATGAACCATCATTTCCCAGATCTCCCCACATCCCATACTCACCCCACCTTCAACCTACGGCCCCCTTCAACTCCATCATCTTCCCCTCAGCCCCAGACCTCTTACCCATCTGCCCATCATCTGCTCTCCTCCCCCATTCTGTGTTTTCATCCAAATCCACCCGCCCCTCCCCGCCATCCACAATCACACTGCCTACATTCCCTCATTTCCTCCCTCTGTCTTACCTCCTACACCCTGCTTCATCTCCTTTCACAGCATCGTACCTCTCTAAACTTTCTGTTCTCATTTGTCCTCACTCTCTCACCCATGCCACCTCTGCTCTCCCCCATGGGTGTCTCCCCAAATCCCAAGGTCCTAGGCTGGTCCTCCACTCCCCAACGTATCCCCAAACTCTTTTAACCCCAAAACTTTTTTAACTTTGACCACATCAGCTCCCACCACCTAGGCCTCTCCTCGTTTCCCTCATCTCCCATACTCCCCTCCCCATCCCTCTCTACTGATCCCTCCCTGAGCCTCACCCTTAGATACCCCTCCACCACAACCCCATAGTCCTCTCCTGAACCAAGATCGTTCCATGATGTGGGAAAAAACGCACAATGCTTGAACACAATGGTTATTTTAGGTGACACGCTCAATTCACATGATTTGAATTTTCTCTCTGTTCTCATTTCTTTAAGCTCGGATTATCGTGCTAAACAGCAGTTCATCACAGTTCTACAAAACAACTCTGGTCCCAGTGCTGGTTGCATGACCGATGGATTTCCACCATGTGATGACATTTGATGTCTATTCCTCTTTTTACTGATTCCTTGAACTTCCCCAGCCAGCCTACCCTCGTTGGTCTCCCAGATTCCAGCTGTCCTTTCATGTTGCTTCAGTTCCATTCAAGTTAAAAACCCAGCTTTGTCCCTGTCCACTTCTTCACGCACTACTCCCTCACCACCTCCCTCCTCTCCAAGGCAGCACCCCCCTCCAAGAATATCAGTAAACACTTTGAGCTCGAGACCCGCAGTACAATTAGTCACTCATGCTGGGGACATGCTAATGCGTATTACTCTGTCAGTATTGTAGGGGCCGACCCACCAGACACACCCACTTTGGGCTCCAAGCACTGAGCCGTAGTTTGAAAACCATTGCACGACGTTATTCCCCAGACGTTTGGTCGAGTTCTCTCCTCGTCCCCGATGCCTCGTCCCTCACCTCCATGACTCAATGAGCTCAGTAGACCTGGACTGTCTCTGGCCGGACTGTGCTGGGGTCTGACTAAATGTTTGTGCCTTCCTCTCAAGACTTTCCAACAACAGCACAGAGCTCCCCAACCCTGTCCTTGTCCCTTTCTTTGTCCCCCGAGCCCAGTCCCCTGCTCTGGTGTTCACGGTCCTGCTGGCTGAGCTCACTAGCCCTTGTCTGGCTTGTCCTGCCGCTGGCCTCCCCCTGCCTGTATCCTGCTCTGCCTTAGGGCCTGGCTGGAAGGCAACTGTGTCCTTTTCATCTTTGTTACACCCTAGTAAGTGCATTCCCCTCATCAGGGTTCATGGCCTTGTCTTACCCCGTATGCCCTGCTCTGCATCTGGGCTGGCCTGGCCTGTTCTTTGGCCACCGTAGCCCCTTTATTCTGGTTTCGTCCAGTTCTCCTCCAGTGCCTCGTCCCTGACCCCCACCAACTCAGTCAGTTCATTCAAGGTCACATCGCTGAGCTCTGTCAGAAGCCCTGGCTTGGCTCTGTCCCTTCTCCTGTCTGTAACCTGGCACTTCATCTTACCCTCCCAGCACCCTCTACCCCTACCCTACCCCACCACACCCTCCATTAGTACTGTCAATCTGTCTAGGGTTCACCTCTCTCTCTACCCCTCCTTCTCCTTTGTCATTGTCAACCCCATCTCTAGATGTTCCAGCCTTGTCCCTGTCCTCCACTTTACCCAACACACACACACATTGCAGTACAACCTCCCCACCCCTGTTGTTCATGGCCAATCTTGTCTTGTCTGGGAGGCCTGGGCCCCGTCTAGGAGGCAGGCCATCAGTCTGTCCTCACAGCTCTGGTATGGAGTGTGTGTCCCAGCTGACCAGTCCCCCAGGCAGACATACACACACATACACACACATATACACACACACACACACACACAAGCCAGAGCCACTAATATGCTGCTGTGATCTGTCCCCCTTTCTCTCTCTGGATCCCCCGAGCACTCACTGGACATGAGGTCATGCTGAATGGAGGGAGATGGCGGGGGGGCAGGGATGAGGGCAGAATAGACAGGGACTGGGAGGGTTGAACTAGAGGGGATAAGGGGACAAACACAGTGCAGAGGACAGGAAGAGAGAGAAGCCGGGGCAAGGTATGAGGGAACACACTGTGAGCTTGGCCCAGGGGACACTGCAGTGACAACACAGCCAAAAATGTGTCTGCATCCCCCTCTCCCTCTCTCTCTCTCCCTCCCTCCCTCCCTCCTCCCTAAACTCTCTATTCTCAGGCTTTGATGCAGAGGCAACTCATTAAGGAACAATAGATGATCAGTATTGCCAAAAATTATGTCCAACAGTGCTCTATCGTCATGCTTTAGATCCTTAGATCTCACTCTGCTATGGCCATAGGAGCAGAGAGCGAGAGAGAGAGAGAGAGCGAGAGCTTACCAGATGAACAGGCCTCCTGTTGTTTCAGTTTGAGCTAAAACAGGGAGGCATATGTGGGATCCTGACCAATCTCCTGTGTGTGCGCATGTGTGTGAAACAGAGGAATGGTTAATGTGTGTGATCCTTAGCGGTCCTACCGGTGTGTGTATGTGTGTGTGTGTCCTACCGTGTTGACATACCTCAGAATATCTGTCACTTCTCTCAGAAGAACGTTCATCGAGTGTTTTTGCAGTGAAATGTGAACCTCGGCTCGGGTCACCCTCCCTCTCTCTGGTCCTCTATTTGCCTCCGTCTCTCTTCATCTCTCCCTCTCTGTCTTTCTGCTGTCAGTCATAACCATAAGATGCATTAAAAGGGTTGATTGAGGCAGTCACGTTCCTTGAGCCCCATCTCACCGTCTAACCCACGATCACGTGCATGTACATACATACACACTCAGACCCGCACAGACACACTGCGGTACGGTGTTTCCTCAGGCCTGGACTCTATCAGGTCTCCCAGGTTAGTCTCTGTCTTTCAAGTGCAGCATGCCATCACACCCCAGCCATTTACCAGCCAGGGTGAACTCTCCTCCTCGCCCTGATGCCACACACACACACACATTATTGTACATGCATATGGCATGATATACACATTCACAAACCCAGAGATGTAAATGTACATGCAAACATCCTCTCTCTCTATATTATGTCTATCTCACACACACACATAAACTCACACCGTCCCCACCCTGCTGTTTTTCAGGGCTCTGGCGTGTGGTGTGGTGTGGATGGTTAAAATATCTGGCTGCTCGGTACAGGATGCAGCCAGGCTGATGGAAATCCCTGTGGTTAGTGTGGTTAGAGGGGGAGAGGGGCGTAAAAAGCCCCCTGGATTTGGGAAGGACATTTTAAGTGCCTACAAGGAATATTCATAATACAAATAAATTGTAATTTACTCCAGCAGCAGGCATGTAGAGCTCTGTGTGTGTGTGTCTGTGTCTGTGTCTGTGTGTGTGTGTGTCTGTGTCTGTGTGTGTGTGTGTGTGTGTGTGTGTGTGGTGGGGGTTCCCAAGGGTAATGTGCTGGAGATAGCAGCCCAGGACTATTAGTTTGCGGTTAGATTGGCTGTGTTGTTGGAAGCAGGCATGACAGCAAGGTATTTTGTGTGTGTGTCTGAGCATGTGCGTGTAAGAACCTTGATTGATTTGTGTGTGTGCTTGTGTGCGTGTGCTGTTATTTGTGTTAAACCCGTACACTGTACATTAAGGTCATGGTAATGGACTGTGAGAAATCACTACTAGAGGTAAAGGATTTCATAGCCTTCCTGTTGCTTTCATGCCACGGGCTCTTTGCTCTTAACTTGCCTCTGCCCCTCCGATCTTTATCAGCTAATAAATGACTGGACATCAGGACCTGGCTGCTGGGCGACAAGTCAAATCTGGACCATTAATCAGCAACATTAAAGCCACAATCCTGAGGTGATGAAATTGTACTTTACACAGTTGCCAAGTTGTTTAAACTGCATAAAGGTTGGTGTGGTACGTATTTAAAATGTTTCCATTAGATCAGTTTTTAATAATCATGGGAAAAGTCATATCCCCTTTCATCCTTACTGATACTGTCTCCTTGATTTACAGTAGTGCAAAACAACAACAGCTTGTCTTTTTCACTCAATTACAATACATTTCTATTTATAGCTCATATTAGATCTTAGTTTCCCGCCGATATATGATCTTGTTTTCACCCTACAGCTTAAAGTTTTCCAGCTCATGATCCAAAGTGACTAAATTTAGCCTTGCCCTGGGCCGCGGGGTCGTTAAAACATATCAGTACTTTTGTCAAGTGGGGATCCACATTTTAGGTGCTGACCCATTGTTTAACAAACACTGCCCTCAAGTGAAGTTGGGTAGCTGTGCTGTTGATCTAGGATTGTGGCTTTAACTGCAGTAGATTAGGTTGAGTTGGGGTCAGTAACCCTTTGGGGGATATTAGCTACAGACAGGTTAACCCACACAGTGACTGATCAGAGTGAGGGAGAAAGAGAAGCCGATGAAAGGGAGTGCTGTCCAATTCTATCCCCGGAGAAAACCTACACTTTTCTGCTGTTTTTACTCAGAGCTGGGTTGGGCACGAGAGGAAATGAGACATTTTTAACTGACCTGTTCTTGTAGACATTACCAGGAAGGAGGAAGAAAGAGAATCTGGTTGTGAAAACGGTGTCATGCAGCAAAGGTTAAACATTGGCCACTCACTGGGTCTTACATTGAGCTGATGTTTTGTGTGCAAGCTCACATTCATCGTCCTCTTAGCAACATAATATGAATTACTAAAATAACTAATGATACATGAAAGCATTCCCACACTGAGTCATTATTAGTAGTCCATCAGTGGACACAACAGTACAATCACTGGAAACGAGTCATTTATCCTGTACTATCACAGTCTTTATCATGTCTGGGCAGTTGTTGTTCCTAGTCAAATATGTCAAAATATCCCCATGGTAATTCTTAAGGGAAAGCCAAACCAAAGGTCAGATACTGGCTGCTTGTTGAGCTATTGAAATTGAAGATGTATTATGTACAGCTTGTTCGGACGTTTTGCTATTATGGCAACGAGATACAAACTGTGAGTCAGTGGGTCGGATGCGAAGTCGGTCCTTGAAGAGAGAGGATCATTATCATTATAGCTCCCTGGTTAGGACAAGCAGAACATTCATAGATAGGCACGGTTACAGTCATATTCAGCTAAGCACGATACACATTTCTGGTCCAGGTTACATGGTAAATGTCCGTGGTGAGTGAGGAGGACTTGGTCTTCTTGGCCAGCTTGCCTCAGAGAATACAGCAATAAAAAATCCCTGAAGCCTATATCAAACCAAAAGTTAGATAGATTGGCTG
The DNA here is from genome assembly GCA_034670405.1 of Hoplostethus atlanticus. NCBI lineage: Eukaryota > Metazoa > Chordata > Actinopteri > Trachichthyiformes > Trachichthyidae > Hoplostethus > Hoplostethus atlanticus. The sequence goes on along the minus strand of JAXDDX010000005.1, from coordinate 777,887 downwards.
CTTGATGATTTTAGATGCCGGCCACCTGAACAGCTGCCAGGCATCTCCGGGTGATGGAGTAACAAGACCAGTATCCAGGATTCACCTTCTCCTCTGTCTCCTCTTCTTAGTCACATCTCCTCTGGCAGCGGTGAGAGTGGTGGATGGTAGGAATGAGAGACAGGGTGAAGAAGTGAAAGAGTGTTTGTGTGTATGGTATGTATACATGTGTGGGCATGATTGCCTGTTTCTGCACATGTATTCACATGCGCATTTTTGGAAGTGTGCACATGTGTGTGTCTATGACTCATCGTAATTCATCAGGAGTTCTTCACTTTCACTGTCCAGCTGCTTTCATGGTGTGTCAATAGATAGATAGTCCTCTGTGGACCTGTCTGTCTCTTAACAAGACCAATACACTGTCATGTTGAATTATAAACCTCCACACACATCATTATACCCAGAGCTCAGAGGTCGTAGAAGGTTTCATGTTCCCAGGCCTTTTGCAGTAGCTACCCATGCCATAGGCACCAGACTACATCTCCAAGGTTCCTAGTATCTAAGCCTCTGCCCATCTACTCACCCAAGGGCTTCAGAAAAGCACCAGACCTCAGATATCCCAACAACTTCTCCATCTCCTCTGGCCCTCCAATGCACAAGGCTTCCAGTTCTCGATCCTACACATACCCGGTCACTGCCCACAGCAGTCAAAGGACTTCAGGCCTCAGCAGGTCCACAAGCCACACGCCCTACATACCCCAACTCCCATACCGCTATACCCTTTGGTCCCCAACCCTCAGGCAGACCCAGAACTCAGGCCCATTTGGTAGCAATGCAAGCGCAAGTCAGTGGGGGAATGAAACCATTTATCTCACCATTGTATAACAACAGGCTTGATTAGTGATTAATAGGATCGGCCGCTAAAAGTTCTGAACCCTCAAACTTACCTTTTATATTGCTAAGACAAAGACAAAGCTCTGACAGCATAACGCTGCCAATAACTTTTGATATCAATTACCCATGAATAATCTGGGGGCTCATTCTCATCTTTCTGCAACCCACCATTTGGTCCCAATCCAGCCTTTGAAAAACAATGTACTACATTCCCCAGCACTCCACCACAGCTCTGCAGCCAAGATTTTCATGAGAAATACATTGAAGATCAGTCAGGACAGTCAGACTGCACCCCCACCAACCCCATTTTCTTTGTGCCTCTGTACAGTTCAATCCTACTCATCCATCCCTACTGACCCCAGTATTTAGAGGAGTTTGTTTTCTCACTCTCCGACATGCTGTGGATTTTATTTTGATTCCTCAGTGTATATCTGACAAGCCATCGGTCTGTTATGATTCTACATGTGTATATATATGTGAGTAATTCCTCTCCTTGTGTAGTTTGTCCCAGAGGAAGCACTCTCTCTGACATGAGGAGATTAATGTAATTATCATTTTGATGAGGGCTAAGCTGATATTTGTTTTTCTATGTACAGTAAATCCCTTCAAACATGCCAGTGTGTGAGCAGAAACATCCTTTTATCTTCTCCAACAAGGCCAGGGCCTTGGCCTTGAAACTTGCTACAAGGATCTTAAACTGTGGGCTTGGACCCCAAATGGGCCGCAAGGCTGTTTCTGCTGGGTCTCCACATAAAAGTGTTGTATGTATGTTTTAATGACCCTGGGCCACGTGGTGACAGTGAATTTACTCATTTGAGCTCCGAGTCTGAAGAAGTTCATGAACCTGTGCTGTACAATGTTGATTGCAGACTTTTGCAGATTTTTGTCTGACCTCAGATGGTGTCTTTTCTTTCTACAATGTTTTCATGGTATTAATGCTTTAGTAGACAACATCTAGCAAAGATTGTCATATTCCAACCTGCAGTGTTGTCAATACATGGTACACACCCTAACCTGACGAACCACCATCCCATCTTTTTCTTTTCAGTCTAGGTCAACAAGGGTCAAAATGTCTATTCAACTGAAATCAACTGAACTGAAATTGAATGAAGCCTTTCACATTATTATTTAGGTATTTCTGTCGTAGGCTGGCTGGTAGCAAGACAAAGCTACTAATAATATTAATAATAAGCTATTAAGCTATTAATAATAATACAAAGAGATGTAGCAGCGCCGGCTTCTGTTAAGCTAGCTTGGTAACAGCAGGGTAATTTTCCTGTCTTTTTTCACCTATTATATTTCTGTTAACATGGCTCATTTTATTGGCAGACTCCTTAAGGAACTACTCACTGTAAATATTTCAGCACCTTCAGGCAAGGCCAGCTCAGTTCATCAAACCCCTTCATTCACGCAATGTTGTAGTGAGGATTGTGATTGTGTGTGTCTTTCTGTATAATATGTGAGGGAGCAGAGAACTAGGGTCCATCCATCCATGCACCCATGGGGCAGTTCTGCAGTGGTGTAATGCTGGCCTCACCACCTCATCCCTGGAGATCTCACCTTCTCACACTGTCTGACACAGCTGTTCAGAGACTTGGCCATATGAAGTCTGTCTGTCTGTCGGTGCATGCGTGTTGGCATGCATGTTCCCTCAGAAATGTATTTGCGTGTGTGTGTGTCATAGCTTAGTGTCGGTTCATCTGCCATATGTCAGATTTTTTTTAAAATGTAACTTTCCGTACACATGTGCCTCAAACCAGAGGAATTTTGTTTTTATGTCCAAAGCTTTAGCTTTATCCCACATAAGTAGTAATTCTACAATCTATCTATTTAATATGTTGTGAAGTCGAAAAGCCTCTCAGACAACTGGTTGCCAGACCATATTTGAGCCTTCTGACTGCTGAAAAGAGAGCTCGAGAACAGAGCAGAAACAGGTCAGAGCAGCAGTGCAGCTGTAGTTCACTAATGCATACATTGCATTCAGTGGAAAGTAGGACCTCCACAGTAGATACAGCTATATAATACTGTACTGCTGGTGCACTATGAAACAATGTTTCCAAACAACCTTACCAATATTGCACCAGTAGATGAGTGAAGGCAGCTGTATTGCGGTGATATGTTTTGTAGATTTTGCTGAATATTTGGGCTTCAGTTTCATTACACAATATACCATACTGTGGTCAGGGGGTTACTGTATAGCGTTAACCCATGCTGCATTTGTTCTTTAGCTGGAGAGCCTGTGGTTTCATTATAGTAAACCAAACCTCTCTGTACTGAAGTGCTATACTGTACTGTACATTGCATTGTCAAACCAGTGGAGACATCCACTGCATCCATGTTGTCTGAGTTAGACTGCAGCCAGCCCACAGCCGCTGGATGGGCTGTAGTTTAGTGGCACTCTAGTTGTGGTCATGATGGGGGTGACTGAGGTCTCCTCTTGTCCCAGCCTGCCTGTGATCAAGAACATACCACTTTTTGTACACATCTATGTACAGTGTGTGTGTTTGTGTATTTATCTGTGTCTGTATGATGAACATGCTAGGGGTGCAGTGTATGCTTGTATGTGCATGTACAGTGTGTTTATGTTTGTACAGTCACAATAGCTTCCCACCGTCCCCTCCTTACAGAAGCCTGGGGCAGGGTTTTGTTTTTTTGCATTTTGAGACTGGGATGAGGGGTCTGTCCTTCCGAGGGTCCTCGACCACTGACTCCCTCATCCCCCCGCCGTGCGGTTTCCAAACCTCTCTCCTCTCAGACAGTACTCCTTTTGTCAGCTCCCTTCTCTCGGTACAAACACTTGCCGCGTCTGCGTCTCCTGGAACCCTCGAGGCCCTGGATGTCTAAGATGCCTCAGTAGAAACCAGAGAGAGCAGCTATGGAACAATGTTAGTCAAGCATAAACCTCTTAACGTCTCCACTGTCGACCGCGGACCCACACAATGCCTTCTCTCTGTACCTTCTTCCAGCACCCAAACCGCTTCTTAGACTTGCAAATGGGCTTTGATGTCGCGCTGCCCTCCTCCTTTTGTCGGAGTGAGGGGGCCAAGGAGGAGAGAAGTGTTGCAGACAGCTGTTAAAGCCACCATAATTCCCTCATGTTACGTGGGTTAGCCCTCACTGCACTGGCAAGGATGCTATTGTGTTTTCTCTGTTCTCTCTTTCACTCATTTGCGCTCTTTTTTTTCCTCTCTCACTGCTTGTCTTCCTCCCTCTCTCTCTCTCTCTCTCTCTCTCTCCCTCCCCTCTTATATTCATTCTTTCTAGAGGACAAAGTAATCCATATCCAAATATCCTTTTGTTTTGTTGTCTGTGTGTAAATCTGTTTCTCATTTGTTAGGTGGCTGCTAGCTCCCTGGTCCCAAAGTCATTGCACCAGACAAGGCAGTCCTCTGTTCCACATCCTCCCCCCTTCACTTCTGCCGGGATAACAATACAGAAGATGGGGTGGCGCACTCAGTGGCCTCTTTCCACAGTAGGGCCAAATGGGGCCTGTCACACCACTCCGCAATGTTTATAATATAAAATCAAAAGCAGTTAAAAACTTGAGCTGAGCTGAAATGTCATCTTGTTAACAAGATTCAAAAATTTGATGTGGGTGAAATTTAGTGCTAATTAACTTTCTAAGACCTGGCTGGCTCTATTAAGCCCTGTAGTGGAAACTACTGTGGAAAGCTACTGTTGTGGTCTATACCTCTACTGTATGTTTCCAATCTAATATAGTCTGAGGGAGAAAGAATGAAGGAATGGTAGTAATGGGCAGACGACCACTGCGGCTTTGTCTGCCGGTCCACGCAGGACCAAGGAACGTTGATTACATCCTCACCGCCGACAGACACTTAATTTGTGTTATGTGCACCCAAGCACATTCCTGCCAGAGGACAGTAGACGGGCAGCGGTTACAGTGGCAGGAGTGACTCCATCTGTCTGAGAGAGGACAGGGGTGTGTGTAGGGTTGGAGGGCGTTTGGTGTGTGTGTGTGTGTGCGTGTGTGTATGTGAGTGAGAAATAGTTTTCTGCCTATCTACTGTATGTGTTTCTGACCGTCTGTGTACTGACACCCACATTATCAAAGCAGACATTTGATAGTTTGCCACCCCAGTGAGGTAATGCCTCTCTGTTTACCAGGAAGTTAATAGTCATTGTTTTAGTTATGACTGACTGACGGTGAAGCGTCTGTTACAGGAAACTTTGTCGCTAATGAATTTCTCCTGGGATGGGATGAAGCAATGGACCAGGCAGTAGACATTACATCGTACCCATGGTGGAGTTTGGATGCTTGATTGACTCACTGAATATAACTTACAGTTTGGGCGGGTGGTGGAGGAGATTCTCAGAAGTTCACACCATTTCTGAATGTGTCAGACCTGTGTTTGGGTTCCGCATCTAGTTTCCATAGAAACGGGCAAATCTGCAGGGGCGACAGTGTTTCAAAAACAGGAAATTGGAGTGTGAGCATCGCACAGGCATGTCAGCTATCGGAGTTGAGTTCCACCGCATTCATGTGGTATTGATCTTGTCATAAGATCGTACATGTTCTCAACACGGTCTGTGTGTCTCCAGTTTGGTAGGATTTTAAAGTCGTCATTTTGACCCTTTGATATTTGGTTCAGTAGACAGGTGTTCCTCGTTATATCTAGGTTAGTCACGATTTAAGCATTGTCCTGATTTAGAAAACATATCATGTCAAAGCGTCATCATGTGTTCAACATTCAACAACACCTGTAGGCTGTAAGGTATGTAGGCAGACCGGATCGTGGCAGGGCCAGTAAGCCCAGTGGTAATATCACTCTCCTACAGCCAAGTGTGCCCTTTGATGTTGAAAACGTCATAGCATATCAAACCTACTACATTCAACAGTCTTCATAGCTCGCTGGGACCACTGCAAGGTGAGCACCCCTGTGATTATGTGGTCCTACAGTCAAGTGTGGGTGACGTTGGGCCAAAGAAGAATAGAGCGGTTTCTGTTCATGATGTTATAAGGCAGGAATAGGCAGTCAGAAACATCATCAAGTCAATAAAATATCTGTTCATCTTCTAGATTAATCATTTGTAGCTTAGTTCTGTCAGTGTATTTGGTCAAATATGGCTCTGTTAGCAATCATGATGACACAAGGCAGGGATGTACTGTGAAAACCAAAGCCATATCAGCAACTTTAATCAAGTCATATCCAAAGAATTTGGATGAATCATTGTAGTTTGGCTATATCAGTGATTGGGACATTTGTTGGGATAAACACTCAAAGTCATTTACACATAACTTATAACTTAATGACTTTAGTCAAGTCATGTCCAAAGAATTTGGATGAACGGCTGTATTTTGGTAATATCAGGCCACATGGCCAAAGCTGTTGTTGGAAGAGCTGTGGTGATATGATCCTGACTGTGAATCAAACAGATAACAGACAATGTATAGTACAGTCACAGAACACAAATGCTTTGTAGTCCTTTTGTGATCATATCTAATAAGATGGAGTCATGATATCGATAATCAAAACTTGGTGGAAGTATGAGTGTTTAATTATCTGTAAGCAGATCCGTCTGGTAACATAGCCGGAGCCCAGTAATGTGCTGGAAGCTAGCTGTCCAACATCAGCCTGCCTTAATCCCTATATATCCGCAGGGATTTAAGAGAAAGGTGGAGCGATATCTTGGGGATCTGTGCTTCATGTTTCCTTCACACCAAATGTACAGCTTTGACAGATGGGTTTCTGGTTGGTTTTAGACAAATTATTTTGGTCAGTGCCAACTGTTGAGGGTGAGTGTAGGAGTTCTCAAAAAGCACGACTGATTTATTGGAGAAAAAGATAAAAACATAATTGGCTTTTTTTTTTAATATTGTGTGACAGACGGATGGCTGTTTGGTTTGCTGTAAATTCCTTTTCTCTGTCAAGAAACTACTAGATTAATAGAATCACATTTCACATAGTTGATATCAGATTATTAAGCAGTTTCATTTGTTTTTTTATACTTTGTAATACTGACTGTCTACTTTAGATTTAAAGATTAGTTCAGTCCTTTTTCTGTGTTTCTCTGCTGCTCTGTGTCACCTTGGCACACCAGCCACAAACCACTCACACATGTGCAAGCATTGGCCACTCTCATGCACTGACCCTGCTGTTATTTCCTGTTTAAATTAGGGACTAGACACCATTATGGCTCTTAAATGCCCTAGAGGACTGAAAAATTGAATGAACACAATGAGCAGTTTTAGGCCTAGAGGAGTGGTTGTTTTTCATCATATAGTAGGTTTCCCCTTCTCCACTGTTACCTTGCCACCTACTGTAAATACTAAATACTGTAAAAACACAGAGAGGAAAGTCCATCATGTTGAACATGGTTACTGTAAGGCTAGTCCATGTGTCTGAAACCATCATATGTGGCCCTCTGGGTTTTCTCAAGTGTCACAGCAGTTGGACGAGTCACTAAGAGGCAAAACAGCGTCTTATTTTTCATTCCTGTTGTCCTACGTGTCCAGTTAATCTGTGTCATTGCTGTTTTGTTTCTTTTTTTTTTTCATTGCTTGACTCAGACCAGTGGTGAGTTAAAACAAGTGTGGCAGTCACCATTTGAAGTCTGAGGGGAGATGTTGTTATGACTTCTCCCTTAAAGGTCAAGTTGAGCCACAAGCGTGATAAAGTGGCCGCCTGAAAGAGGGAGGGACAAGGGGGTTAAAGAGGAGGGAACTGTTGAAATAACAAACTGGTCTTCGCAGATGGTGCTGAGGTACAGCAGAGATCTCCAGTGGGTTCACGCCACAAGATTTTGACCATAATTAATACCAAGCCAGTCCCGCCTCAAAATCTAGAAGACTGAGGCTTTACTCTAAGAAGTCATGGCAGGGCTCTAAGGTGGATAAAAGATTTCAACCTCATTCAACACCAGCCCACTGAAATACATACCAATTGGAGAAAAATCCGGTATCACTTTTCCTCAAAGCTTCCATCAAAGCCAGAGCAACAACTTGTCTGGGGTATTTTTGCTGCTGAACTGGTTCTGCAAATCTTGTTGTGGTTCTCCACCCTTACAGCTCTTAACCTTCACCACCTTGGTGTTTACACGACTTTGCCACTTTCCCCCGTGAGCAAGTCCGCTGAGAAGCAGATCTGAGAAATTATGTCATTTCCACTCAGCCGAGAGGGAGGAGGGACGGTCTTGAAGAAAGTGAATTCAGGCTTTGATTAAGTGTGTTATTGTAATGAAATCTGTCTTCAAACAGCGAAGCAAGGCTGAAGTGGAGAGAAACAGAGGAGGTCTTGACCAGGGTCCCCCCGTGGCCTCTGACCCCAGGGGTAATTTGTTTTTCTTTTAACAGATTGGCTGAATGTTCGGCACATTGAAGCGACGAGCCAAAGTGTAAATCTTCAAAAACGCTGTTCGGTGTTTTCAGTCTGCTTGCTACTCCTCTGGGAGAGCCTTTCGAACCCTCCCTGTCCCCCCTCCTCTCCTGTCTTTCTAGCCTCTTTCTCCCCTTCGTGCTCATTCTCCCTCCTCTCTCTCACTCTTCCATGTTTGAAGTTGTGTTGGCAGCAAGGCTGACACACAGAGTTCAGTCAGGTGGAAGGTCAGCCTTGCTGCCTCTGGAGGGGAGAAAGCTTTAGATCTGCCTACGTATTTACGGTTCTGCTCCCGTATTGTGACCATAATCCCATGACAACGCTCACATTGTTTGACAAACGAATTTCCTACTCATGTAGCGCTCAGCATCCTGCGGTGAGACGTGGATAGATATTCTGTGAATGACCTCACTGCAGCACACATGTGCTGTATGCACAGATAGACAGTTGACCAGCCTACTTGCCTCTTGTAGTACATTTCTTAAGAGTGCTTTTATGGTTTTCATGCCTTTTTAGGTTTGGGATGGGGACGGGTGGTCATTTAACAAAGGGTGAAGCCACAATGGTACGACTGGTATGCACCTTGAGGAGCATTTTTGAAGACCAGTGTTTAACAAACCGAGATTGCAGATTAATGCAGATGGCAGCTAAATTACACCTCCAGGCTGAATCCCCAAAACCTCAGATTGTATCATGGACTGTGGCTACATGTACAGATGTAGCTTTCATAGAAGTCCACGTTTCACATATTTGCTGCGCTGGTTGCCCCTCCCTCCCTACAAGGACTTGTTTGTAAAATCCTGCAATTTCTACAATGGCTACCACTGTGTAGTTATTTATATGTCGAAAGATTGAGCAGCGTCTGTTCAGTGCTTTCCTCCTGAGTCCCTGTGTCTAACCCCAACCACACACATTGATGTGCTCTGCTCTGGAGTGATGGATGTGAAGCTGAAACGGTCGAGAGCCAAACTATCTGCCTCTTATTTAGACGTGTAGAGAACAGGGTTTGCCGCATCCAGACACACACACACACACACACAACCATAATGAGCTTCCACATCAGCTGTTTTCCACCAGCCAGTTTATTGTGTGCGACCTTCCATCTCTACTTCCAGCAGCAGCAGGCCTGTTCAGCACCAGTAAACAGGAACTTTGTTGATCTTCTCTCCCCGACCAAAATCTTCAAAACAAAGGCTCTTGTTGTTTACTTGCCTTTTGCTCTGGGATAAATAAAGGGCAAGGAGACTAACCTCTGATGTCTGGTCTCTTCTGTGTGTGTGTGTGTGTGCGTGTGTGTGTGTGTGTGTGTGTGTGTGTGTGTGTGTCCTACTCTGTCCCGTCCTGCAGCTGCTACACATCTGCATCGAGGGTTGGGGGAACTGGCGCTGGTCAGAGGCCTTCAGCGTGGACAACGTGGGGACTCTGCTCAGGACCATCCAATACAAAGGACGCACTGCCTCGCTCATCATCAAGGTCATGCAGCTCAACGGAGTCCAGAAACAGGTACAGTAATTTTTGCTCAGGTTCACATAGCTAATCACAGAAAACTTAAACATTGAGAAAATTGAAAAAGCACTTTACTTGCAAGTGCATTGTGGTGAATTACAAACACATTAGAAGCCCATTAGAAGCATAGATAAACTCTTGTTTAGTGCTACTGTCTGTCACCATTTGATATAGTGATTCAGTCTATACCCAGTTGTATTCAAACCTCTAATTGTTTTCCATATTGTGTTTATTATATCATGCTCAGATTATAATAATCACCATGCACTCACAATGTGCTGATAGTGTGCATCCCATGGCTGATAATGCCTTATGAGCAGCTCTTCAAGTAAAGCATCACCCAAATAATGTTCAGAAATAAAGCTAGCATCACCATTAACTCGTGATGACAATGACCGACAGTACTGTAGACAGTAGGCCTTTACATCAAGTTACAAGTTCCCTCCCCTTTCTCCTGACTTTTATCACCAATATGGGATGAAGGTGGCGGTGCCAGGATTTATTGTGGCTCTAATGATAGTTGAAGTGAGTTGGGATTGAAGAGAGCCAACTTAATCCACATTGATGCATAGTGTAGGCACATCACTGATGCTCCTCGCCTTAACTTCAGACGGGTGAGAGTAGCACAGTGTTGTACAGAGAAAGTAGGTTTCTGCCTCATGCCTGTTCTGACAGCCACTGTGTGTTGTCTGTCACTGTGGAGGCCCCAGCTTTTTAATCTTCTTTAATCTTCCATCTATAATATGTTATGATGTAGTTACTCATCTAACAACAGATTCTGATCTGTTCAGTCTTGTAATCCGTTTCATAGCACTAAAACAAAAGCTCATAACCATAAAGCCGTCCAAAAAATAATCCCCCCCCCCCCCCCCCCTTTTCACAAAGAAGAACAGGGATTGTGTTGTCTTAGAGCACGGATGATCTGTATTAACGAACAACCTTACATAAACCAGCCACATTTGCTTCTTTACACCAGTGGAAAGAATTGTGGTGAATCATGTTTGAATTTTCCCACAAAAACAACGCAGAGCTGCTTTATTCCTGAAAAGGCAGAGACGCCATCAGATGAGTGCGGTGACACTTTATGTAAACAATGTCAAGTGTCACAAACGTCTCCCCCTCGTCCTCCAGACAAAACAGACTCGGCCGCTCGCATTCCTCCCTCCATCTGTCCCAGACTCGGCTTACATCTTGTTCCCATTGGGTCCAATGATAGGGTATGAACGTTGGTCACATCCAATTCACAACACAAAGCCTCAGACTGGGGCAGCGGCTTCCACTACAGAGGAAGTTGGCTCGCGCCTGCGTGAGCATACCTCATCTTGTTGTGTTTTCGGGGCGGGTCATTATCTCAATGTGACACACTACTGTACTCTCCCTCTCTGTCTAGCTATCTTCTTGGGTTTTATTATGATCGCCTCTTTATTGTTCATGTTGCTGCCTTATGTCGATGGCTGTTGAAAAATCCCCCTCGTATAAATATACATGTGCATGCTGTCTGCACGCACACACACTCTTCACATCGAGCTTGCATTACTGCCTATGAGCGGATGGGACTGAAGACAGAGGATTTGTGTCGCCATCGTTGAAGGAGAAGGCTGCATGTGCAATCATCTATACAGATGTAGAGGAGATTCTGTTATGATCAGCATCGACTTCAGTTTTGTCTCTGTGTTCTCTTCATTTCTCTCTCATTTCCTCCCTGTCTATCTTCCTCCCTCTTGTGGGCTCTTTATCTCTTTCATCCTATTTTTTCTGTCCCTCTTTTGGGCGCTCTTTCTATCTCTTTCAAGCTCTTCTCTCTTCTCTCTCTTTTTGTACACATCTGTGTGTCAGCACGTAAAGGACGTGAGGAAGAGCAAGACAGACAGGAAGGGAATGAAAGTGTCTATCGGTGTTGCCTTTGTATGTTACGTGAGTGTGGTCCTGTGAATGGATATAAAAAAATGATTGAGTAGGAGCTTCCCTCATTAGGGGCCAAGATCTCTCTCCCCAAGATCATTATCAGTGTCACTGATCTGCAGAACACACACACACACACACAAAGAGGGGGGGTTGAAACAATCAATACTGAGCTCAATTAGATGTGTCAGCCCCACATGAGAGTTCCCTAGTGGGTGTGGCTTGGCTGTGTGTGTGTGTGTGTGTGTGTGTGTGTGTGTGTGTGTGCGTGCGTGTGTGTGTGTGTGCGTGTGTGTGTGTGCGCGCATCTGTGACCATACACACATGTTTTTTGGGTGTGTATGTGTGGTTCATGAATGTAAAAGGACGGAAAAGCCATCTAACTGCCAGAAGCCTGGTTTGTGTTTGTGTGTGTGTGTGTGTGTGTGTGTGTGAGGAGTGATAGACAGTGACCTTAGAAAACCATCAGACAATGAGGAAGCAGTCAGGCTTTGTAGCGTAGGCCTTTGATAAGAACAGAGACAGCAGTAGGGAAGCTACAGAGTCGACAGGCCCTGGGACTCATTTAGGGTAGCGGGGAGAGCTGAGCCTGCAGATATGATGCGTATTGCTGCACCACTAACTTTTAAGTGTCGGAAGTTTGAGGGAGGATTTCCCATCATAGGTCAAAATATGTAATACCTTCCCTAACTAGAGATTTTAACGTGCGCTTAATGTGAAAGTTCAGAGCTTAACCTGTCTTGCTGGAGTGTCATGTCAAACTCAGAGTCTAAACCCTGGCTGCTTTTGATGACATTATAAAGTGACAGCCCGTGGGACAACCCTGGCTTGGTGTGAACCCAGACCAAACACCTAACCGTACCATAATATTGCTTCTAATCTTCATAACATTGCTTCTAATTCTAATCTTCCTCCCCTCCAACCTCCCCCTCCAGATAATCATCTGTGGGCGGCAGGTGATGTGCAGCTACCTGGCCCAGGACATCGAGCTGCGGGTGGTGCAGCACTATGTGGGGCCAGACGGGCAGACGGTGGTTAAGGAGCACTGTGACTGCCTGGAGGCCGGGGCCAAGCTGCCCTCCTACGTCCTGGAGGACGCTGAGATGACGGAGCTGTGCGTGAGGGCCCGGGGAGACGAGGACTGGTCCCAGGATGTCCAGCTGGAGAGGAGGGACAAGGGCAGCAGCAGCTCTGTGGTACAGGTATGGTAACATGCTTGAACTGGGACTGAAGCTGGGGACACACCACATCACAGCCACGATCCAGTTACTACCATCACGTTTATTTCAAACATATTTGAGTTTTACAACTCAAATCATGACGTTCTCCTATAGTTTGAGCTGTACAGAGACCAGCAATAGCCAATGAGAGTCGTGTGAAGTGAGAACTTGGGTATTGTGTGTTCCCCAAATGCGTGTGTGTTCTTTGCTACGACACAAGAAGAAAAGAATCTGCCATTCATTAAGCTAATAGAAATGTGGGGGGGAAAATATTCAGGATGGCAACTTGATCCCTTCAATCATGTTTACTGGCGTTTTGGAGCAAGCTTCTTCATCAAGCTTTAGTTCCCCGGACCGAGCATCCATTCAGCTGTCTTTTTGGAAATGTCTCTTGCTGTGTGGTTGAACTGCCAGCACCTCACTACAAGCCATCCATTAAGTCCCGTAGGGTGTCTGTAGCCTAACCACACTCTTTTACCAAACTCATACGTGAGCAAGACAGGCAGGCAGACAGAGGGAAGGACTTGCACAGACAGCAGCAGCAGCAGCTCGACGGTGCGTGGAACGACAGCACGTTGTCAAACAGCAGACAAACAGATAGACACACATATTGCACACACACACACACAACCACTTCCATCAGCGACCGCTACTCCATCCACACACAGTGTCTATGTTTGGAGCTGATGACTGGACCACCAACTGCGCCCGGATCCTCTCTCTCTCTCCTCTCCGCTCTCCTGGGTGGCCGCAGTGGCAGAGCTTCTGCTGCTCCGGTTAGAGAGCGGATTGAGATCTTCCCCTCAGATAGGCCTTCAAAGTCCCTCCAGTCTCCAACCCATAACCCGGAGATGTTGAGAGGCAGAAACTACAGTTTATGCGCTCTCATAACAACACTAACCATAGGCAGGAAACACTAGCTGATATGTGGGCACGGGGACAGGCTTTGAAGGCACTTTCACGCTGCTGTTGTAGCGCCAGACTCTCACTCCCTCCGTTGTTCTTGCTCTTGTTCTCTGTCTGTCCATCTTTTCCTCTATCCCTTTGTCTCCTCAGGGGTCTCTTTCTTTATCTGTCCCATGTTGTAAGCAGCTAGCCGTCCTGCTGCTGCAGCTTCCGTGTGTCGGTCTGAACATCTCTGACTTCACTTCACTTATCTCCTCTGCCTGGATCGGCCATTCATTACACATATGGAGGGTTGGCTCCAAATGAGAGAGCTGCCTGGACTAGTAGCTGAGTCCTCAGATCTCTCTATCTTTGTCTGTCTCTTTCTTTTTCACTCTCTCGTCTCCCCCATTCCTGTTCCCCTCTCGCCCACACACTGCCTCACTCATCTATGTCAAGGTTTACTGTAGCTAACTCCTCTCCTCCATATATCTGCTTCGTTCTCTGATGTCCAGCGTGTCCACCACCTCCTCCACTCTCTCATTCTCTCACCCTATCTGTCTCTGTCTCTTTCCTCCTCTCTCTCTTGCTTCTCCCTATCAGTCGTCCATCTTTACTAACTCTTCATCTTATCTCTCCTTCTCCCTCCCTACCTTTCAGTATCTCTTTTTCTCCTTATTTTACTTTACTTTTGATAAAGCGCAGGCGGTTGTCATGACCTTCCTATCCCAGTAGTGGGTGTTTTTGGTGGATCGGGCCTCCACAGTTTCTCCCAGTCTGATGTTTGCCAATGTTTCACTCCCTCATCCAGAAAAATGTGCTGTTCTGTGAGGGCCAGTGCATTAAAACCGAATGTTCGCTGTGTCTCTTCGCTCCACTCCGCTGTCCCCACCAGTAAATGAAGTCCCCAGTCTGTCATAAACTAGACCACTTGTAACGTGCCTTGGCATCCCGAGGCTTTAACGAGGAGTGAGGGGTAAAGGGGACGAACACCAGTGACACATTAAGAGCATTCAGCCTTCAGGGGGCACATTCTCAGCTTTTAAATCTTGCAGAGTTTTAACTGCCTTTAATAGCCTATTATCCGACAGTTAAATTGTCAGTCGCCTCAGCCGTGATATTGCGTTGGAGAATCAAGGGCTTTGGGGAGATTTAAGTTTTAACTACTGGACAAAGCCAAGAAACTTGAGTTTTCTGGGGACAAAACATGATAATGCGTTTCTGATGGAGGCTATAAACATCATGTCAGTAACTGAAAGCCAGTGAGGGCATTTTCATCATCAGATATCCATATTTTGTTCATGGACACAAGCATGTGAATGATATTGATCGGATCTTTTCAAAGTGATGTTAAGATGTGATTGACATTGAAAACATAACACCACCTCCCAAGAATGGCTCAGGTGTTCAAAAGCCATCCCACCATATCGCATTTTAAATGATTTTGGTTCCACATTGTTTGTCAGAGAAGTTTTATTGATAAGCGATCAGACACTAACGGACAGTTTTTTCTCCTCTCAGGTGCCTTGCTCCAGTGGCTCATTGCTCTATGTGTGGTGCACCCTCATCACTATTGAACCAGATTCTCACATGCAACAGAGGGTGGTGAGTGTCCTGAAAACACACACACGTGCACACACATACCAGGATGTGTTGTAACATATCAGTTCATCAAGTTTATTGAATGTTTATTTCCACATTCTGACATCAAGTTGGGGTTTTGTTTTGAAATGTGTTGTTATTTTTGGGTGTTGCACCACCAGATTAACTGAGATTAACACCCACAGTGTCTAAATTCACTTTAGTCTATAATTACGTGTAGGTTTCTCCAGCTTCCTCTAGGTAATGAGAGCAATGTGTTATTGATTACCCCAGCATTCTGAAACCTGAGATGCCCACTAAGCCTTAAAGCTGCCCTAGGAAGGATTTCATGTAGAAATATGCACGTCTTAATCAGCCTGAATCATAAAGTGGGGCTGTCACAGTGTTTGTCTCTTATGGTTGTTCTGTACATGTCTCAGGTGGTCTTCAGCCCGTTGTTTGTGATGAGGAGCCACTTGCCAGATCCAGTCATCATCAACATAGAGAAGAGGAGTCTGGGACTGAGGGAGAGCCAGCTGATACGGGGCCAGGGCCACCAGGAGCCCCTGTTGAACACCGAGGCTGACCTCACCCACCACCTCACCTTCCAGGCCAGGTAGAAATAATACAGTACCCGACCGAACACAGTACTACTTTACCCATAATGCACTGGGGCCATCCGGTGCACTATAGTACCTATAATTCACCACCAGTAACCACCCTTAAAAACTAAGGCTGATCTCACCTAGCACCTCTCCTTTCATGCCAGGTGCAAAACTACACTACCCGCAACAGACCTAACCTTTCTACGCAACCCATAATGCATTACTTAAATTCACTACATAACACATAATACACCACCAGGGCCAGAGACACTAAGAGCCCATCTTCAAAACCAAAGCAGATCTTGTCGACTACTTCATTCATAGTGTTTTTGTGTTCACGACAGAGATGACTGCCGATCAGCAGGATTGATTCACTGAAGTTCCCCTCATTTCACAATGCACTTTTCCCAGAGTCGTATTATGTCATCACCAACCAGCTCATACCACTGCAAACGACGGAGCCTGACTCTCGTCTCCCATAATGGGCTTTTTATGCCTCCATTTAGTAAAGAGAGAGAGAGACACTTACTTAACATTCCCTCACGCCACATTCTGGTATCTGTGAGCCAACATGAAGACATGATCCAGGGGAATCCAGGCACATTTCAGGGGAGCAGGAAGCCAGCTTGGCAGCTGCTGAGACACAGCTCCCATTCCAACATGTCAGGTTGGGCCATAATTACACCTCATTTAGATAGGGGCCCTAACAGAGAGCAGGTTTTTGGCCCCAAGTTTGTTATGTATCTGTGTGTGTGTGTATGGAGACGTTTATGCATGTGTCTCTCTGTGTGTGCGTGTGTTTGTGTGGGTGGATGAGAAGGGTATGTGCTTTTGTGTCCTTGTATCTGTGTGTGGTCTGCGTCTGTCATTGTCTTGGTTAGCCATGTTTGCCTGTGCCAGTGTGAGTGTGACAGTCACCACTTCATCATGGGCAGAGCCTGTCACATACATCACTGTGCCTGTTATTCTGTATCAGCTCATCAGTCAGTGCCCACGCTTGGACATCTTGTCCATATCATCCCGTTCAGAGAAAGCTTTTTATATGGCGGAAGACAAAAAAAAGCTCAAAACAGCTGTCAAAGAAGCAACTCCCTTAATGTTTGATAACAGTTTGTAGGTTCCAGTAAACTGAATCAACTGAGTCAAAATGTTTGGCTGCATCAACAACTTGAAAAAAACCATTCATAATTCATCTTATACTGTCCATGTCCCTACCATACCTCATGCGTCATGTCATGTACTCGTAATTGGCTTGGATCCCAAGTGTCTTCACGTAACGCAAGTGTTTGTTTCAGTATGGGTGGCCCCAGGGGAAATGGGTACCCACTGAGCTACACAGAACCACATGTACATGTACCGTATTGTTGACGTTCCTACTGTATTTGTTATCTGTACATCTGTAATCTGTGTTGTTTTATGTGAATCCCTGGAAGAAAAATCTCCACTTTGGTAGCAACTAGTGGTGATCTGAATAAACAGAGTAAACGTTGGGTGTAATTGACTCCCCCAGAGAGAATTTTTTGCTCTAACTGTTTGGTGTTTAGATATCTGGTCACAAAGTTTGTTTTGATTTCAGCTGCCATAAAGGAACCACAGTGGCCATACAGTTGATTGGGGATATATTTGGACTCTGTTGTCGCAGATAAATCCTTTTCATGCGCACAAAAAGAAAGCTCAAAACAACCAAGTGTCTTGTCTTTCTAGATTTCAACCACAATGCTCCTTGTGTTTACGATCTGTCCCCTGTCTAAACTGCCTCTCACCACACAAACTTGCATACCCCCTCGTCCCGTACTCAATCCATCCCTTCTTCCCACTCGATTCTTGCAATCCCCGAGCCCACTATTCTGAATGTACCTTCACATACATACACACACACACACACACACATTCCCCCAACCCCAAAACTTCAGGACAGACCCAATCTTGAATGTTCGCTGGTCAACAGCTCGTCTTTCCTTCCTGTAATTACACATAGTTGTGGCCTCTAATGGACGAGGTAGAGAGCAGAGCTGTGGTCTGCGACACAACAGACATACAAGTCTTAACCAGAGCTGTTATGTCCTCCTCTCCTCGTTTTGGCCACCACATTAGAAGACAGAGGGTTAGAATCAGAAGCCTCTTCCAGTTTCCCCTTCAGGAACTGCTCTGGATGAAAAGCTTCCTGTCAACACGTTGTCCTTCTCCTCTGTCTTCCCCCAGATCCATAACCAATAGCCCCTGTGTTCCTTTTATAGCACAATGGGCTCTATTAATAAACTACTGCTTCGGGGTAAGGGGGCTGCTTTGCTTTAGCCAAGTGGAACTGGATGCTGCCCAGAGAGAGAGGGGAGGCTATTACACTGTTTGGAGGTTGTTGTTTTTTTCATTCTTGTTGCAAAGCCATAATTGACCAGTGTCTGGGGCTAAAATATCCAATAGGAGTATTTACTGTTGCTTAGCTTCTTCTGTGATCTTTGTGAATTAGTGTTTGTAAGAGAAACTGCATGTCAGAAAAAACGAAAGGGAGATTCAACCCCGTCTGAGGTTTCAGGGGAAAGGCAAAGAGTTTAATTGGGCAACTGAACTGAGCAGAACAATGGGAATGGTCAGTTACTGTCAAGAGATGTCTTGTTCTGTGTTGAAACAAAAAATTAGGTTTGCATTGTCTCTGTCACAGAGTAAGTAAATGACTGATGTGTCCAATGGAGCAGTGGTTCTCTACCATGGGCCGACATGACCCAAGAGTGTGCAGCACCAGCTGGTTTCATTGAGTAGCTCAGCTGGTGTTGTGTTGGCATGAAAACCTGCATCCTCTTGGGTCACGGTGGCACATGGTTGAGAACCACTGCTATAGAGAATATACAGCCTGTTTCAGAAGTATATACATTATTCTAGAAGTATAATTTGTAGTATTAATAAATGCTTAAATGTAAATTTTGTTAAAATTAATAAATAACTTTAAAATTACTACTAATAAATAAATAAAATTATACAACTTTATGTTTCATTATTATTATTATTATTATTATTATTATTATTAAGAAACGTATACCTACTTTTGAAACACCCTGGTACACATCATATGAGATATCTACTTCAAATTGAAAATCTGTAAAAAAAACAATTTTATATTATTATTTTATGTTTGTTCTCCATCTCCCAGGGAGGAGGAAGATGCTTCCCAGTGCGCTGTGCCCATCTCCACCAGCCTGATCAAACAGATAGTGAACAAGGCCAGGACCGAGGACAACCTGGACCACATCCTGGCTGACTTTTATGGTCTGAAGACCTCCACTGGTCCGCCATGGCCCTACATCACCAAAGATACAGACAGGTACACCATGCTACCTGTGTAACTGTGTTTGCGTTCCACTTATTGTTGAACATGTTGGCGTCTCACTTATATTTAAGTGTGTCTTTGTAACCAGGGCAACCTTATTCACAACAACTTTTATGTTTAGGATTGTTGTTGATGGTATTCTTCACTCTCCAGTCTCTGCATACAGAGGCACTGGCCTGCTTCAGATCTCCCTTAGATCAAAATCTTTCACTATAGTTGTAAGATCATATTTATGGTACATCTGTGTAATTTTCATTGTGGACACTATGAGATAAACAGGTGTGAGAGAGAAAGGAGGACAGAGGTTGTGATCCAGATTCAAACTCACAATGTCATGAGCCTGCCAAGCCACCATGACACCTCATGATCTCCTATAATAAGTCAGCATTTATTATTGTTTTTCATCTTTATTATAGCACTTTTGTGGTGAGCATTAAATCTGGTCATTATTGTTTCGTAACTTGAATTTCAGACCCACCAGTGTGTTTTTGTAATAGTAGGCTTCATACGGCATTCCCCCTCAAAGCGCTGAGTTGTGCAAGACAGAGCCTTTAATGAGGGAGGCTTCTCTTTATTGTTGACTCTTTGTTCACATAATAAAACAGCTAACTCCTAAGACAATGCAGAGCCTTGCATCAGACGTCAGCAGGGATCCCTCTGTCATCCCCCACGGACCGGAGATTTAGACTGTCTCTCTGTCACAGTCCCAGTGTCACAGGGCCTTGCATTCAGTTAAAACTTGGCACAGATTTGTAAGTGTACGTCTAAATGTGTGCTTGTGTGTGTATATGTGCATCGTGCATGCGTGTATGTATGCCCTAAGGCAGTACACACATGTGAATCTGTCCACAAACATCACTCTGGGAACCATCTTTTGTCACAAAGCAATCACATCTTGGTAGCAGCGGCGGAACATTTACCCACATGCTCTCCTAGAGGCAAAGAGTCCCAATGGATCTGCTGGACATGTGGGCCACATGTCTGGCTGTGGTTGCCTGGGTTTCTCTGCTCTCTATACATACACAAACACACACACACCGATTGTTCTCAAACACATGTGCACACACACATTCATAACGTTCTGTCACATACACATCCCACCATCGCTCACCTTAAAACGTCACACACACATAATGTTCACTCACTCACACACACACACACGCTCCGTCCCAATGGAGAGCCGCTATCTGGCAGCTTGGTATTGGGTTTCTCTGTCAGTCAGGCCTCGCTCCCCTGTGATCCGGCCCTGCAAAACAAAAGCCCAAGGCCAAGGCACATTTCCCATCGTGGAAAGTGGCAGTTTGTCTGGGGCCCAGAAATCTGCTACTTAATGCGAAGGAGACTGGGGAAATGGAAAGAGAAAAAGAAAAAAAAGACGTGATCAGAGGATTAATAGCACTGATTCCTATCTCTAAACACGCTCGGAACTTGGACAACAAGCGAAAACCACAGTTTAATTAGTATATTTTCCCTTAATGTCGATAACATTGATACAGTTCACTATTTGGACAGAGGTTCAGAGCTCTCTGGCGCAGTGGAGAAACAAACCAACCGGGCTCCTTGGCAGGGAGTGTGTAAATATTGTGTCTTGGGGGGCAGAGGAAGTTGAAAGTGGTAAATGTTATTTTTCTTTCTCTGTTGGGATTTTAATGGCAGAGAGGCACCTCCACAATCATTAAACAAACATCTTGTAGTGGTTGGGGCTAGGGTACGCTCAAGCTGTAGTGTGTGTGTGTGTGTGTGTGTGTGTGTGTGTGGGTGTGTATAGACCAGAGCGGCTGTCAGAATTCACACTTCTGAAACCCTGAACCCCAGTGTTGGCAGGCACTGACAGAAGCTGCTGAGCATATTTCTTTCAATTACCTTTTTGTGAGCTCTCTAATGTGATTTATGAGCCCCGCACTTTGCTGCCCTTAGCCTCGAGGTCAATCCCACGCACACACACACACACACACACACACACACACACCAGGCAATGCTCAAGAACAACTATCAGCAGTGCTTTTTTTGGACCTCTTTCATAGCAGGGAGTCTCTGTCTACACGAGAAGCCAGAGAGGGTTAGGTAGGTTGAGCAAGGCCTTGGGGCAGAGGTAAGACTGGGTCATCTTTGATGGCTTTGAACTTCAGAGTAAGTCTGAGTGAACTGTTTGTTTGGCTCCTTTCTGGCGCTCAGCACTGTTTAGGGCTCACAAGACCATGATTGCCGCGAAATGACTGCGGTGTTAGTGGATGGGTGGAAAAATGGTTGTGTGTGTCTGTCTGCCTGCTTGTCTGTCTTTACGTGCCCATGTGGGTTCCCAGAGGCCTAGTCAACTGTTCTCTGTATGCGTTTGTATTGCATAAGTTGTTTGCATACAGTTTCTTTCTGTATTGTGTGGCCTGTGTGTTAGCGGTCTGCAGTATAGCTGGTATGAGAATGGTCTGTTAAATGCCTGTTTAAGACTTCATGCTGCTCTCTTGTTTGTGAGTGTGTATTAGATACCCATAGGTACATTACGTGATAATACAGACAGGAGACATGAAGATGTTCTTATATTACCAAACCAATCTGACATCAGTGATTGTTTATCAATACTGTGATACAGGTAGCTGATTGTAACTATATGTCTTAGTAGTAGATACTGCATGGCCCTTACTGCACTGGCCTAAATGAGAAGCAAGCTCAGCACAGTGCAGTTTGTTCAGAATACCTGCCTGTCTGTCTGCTTATCTGTGGTGCTCAACAGGTAGAGGCACTAACACTGTCAGGGTTAGGGGTTTGATTCCCACTGGGGTCACCCATATTAAAAATGTATGCACTGATGGTGCTGTAAGGGACTTTAGTAAAAGCGTCCACCAAATGGCTGTTAATGGCATATATCACCCGTCAGTGTGATTGTATTACTGTCTTTTTGTCTTATATCTGTCACTGATGCTCATCTCAATAGTGTCTGATAGTTCCCATAATGCTGCGTTCTCTCCCCACAGGTCTGTATTGGAGCCCCTTGCCCAGTGGGACAGTCCCATGCAGGTGAAGTTGTCCTGCTGGAAGTCCAGCCTAAACACCCTGCTGGTGGAGCTCCTGCCCTGGGCCCTGCTGGCCAACCACTCCCACTGGGACCTCTGGCTGTTTGAGGGAGAGACCATCGTACTGCAGATTCCAGCCGGCAAGGTCATCGTACCTCCTAACTTCAAGGTGGGGAGCCATCTATATGTATCGGCTTGTTGGCTGGCCACTGTTCTGTTGAGCAAACCCAACTGCTGCCACTTGGAGAAGTGTGTTAGTGTTGCATAGGAAAAGTAGCGATAGTAGATAGTGGAGATAGACGGGAAGGATTGCGGCAGAGGGATGGAGATGAGGTCCTGGGCTGGATTCGAACCCCGGATGTAGCGGTTATGTGGTACGCGACTCAGCCAACTGAACCCTGTATGTTGTCTTTAGATCAGACAAGTCATTGGCAGTCTGTCTGCTCGTCCTCCAGAGCAGGATTGCTGCTATCAGATGCACTCTTTCCTCATTTCAGTCTGGAGCACGAGGCACAAAACCTGACATCATTCACCAGAGTTGCATTGCAGCAATATTCCCTGTCTAACTCTTTATCCACTACCCAGCTTGGTCACCATATACCGTAGGCATGTCTTCTCACTAGCATCTGAGATGAGAGGTCTGCAGATGGTTTTCCCTCTGGGTATCATAATACACATACCCAGATCTTACTGCCACTAACCCCAGAGCTAAGTGAAAAGGCAGCGTATCAAACGACAAGGGACGATATGCTTCAGCAGAAAGGAACAAAATAAAAAGTTGTAAATGTGTAATAGCCTGTGAAATAGAAACAAATAAAGCATTGTTTCCATAGCACTCTGCTGTTTATTAGGTAATGGCAAGTGGAGAGGGGACTTGGCCTCGGCTGTGTGACTTTCAGAGCTGATGGATTTATTAGAGAAGACTGGTTTGATCAGCAGGCTTCATGATGCTATGGACCTCCACTGGCCAAATGTACAGTCAGTGGTGTCAGTCAAGCTCCTGCTATATGGCGCACTTAAGTGAATGATGTCTTCCTGAAGGTGTCATAGATAGTTGAAGTCTTATACTCTTCAATGACCAACAGAGATGTTATGCAGTAAGCATGGAAACTGTAAGGAACACTGAGTCGAGATGGAGGCCATGGTTGATTCCAGTGTGTGACCATTCCTGAAACTAAATCAAATACGTCTGGTTTGATTGCAAATCCCGTCAATGGTTTGACCATTGACTCTTTCTCTCTCTAATTCTCCATTGGATTTCCTCCATCTCCTTCCCCCCATCTCATCCTCTCCCTGCCTCCCTCTCTCCCTCTCTCCCCACTGCCTGCCTCCTTCTCCCCCCAATCCAGGAAGCCTTCCAGATAGGCATCTACTGGGCCCACACCAACACCGTCCACAAGTCCACGGCGCTGAAGCTGGTCCATGACCTGACCTCTCCTCGTTGGAAGGAGGGCTCGGGGTCGGAGGTGGTCACTCTGGACGAGGAGGGCTACGTGGAGGCCGACATCACACTGGGTGCCTTCCCTGGAAGACAGAAGGTCAGGGGGACATGAATCAAACCTTAAAGCTTATCATATAATATACAGGGTTCCCACTGGTCTTGGAATATCAGGAATACCATGGAGGTGTATTCCAGACAGGGAAAGTCATGGAATTTGATCAATTCTGAAAAGTCCTGGCAAAGTCATGGAGTTTTACATGACGTTCACAGTGGGAGCCCTGAATGTAGTTTGCAGTATATATGCAGTATAAAGTAGTTTACTGGAAATATTGTTTTTTTATGACAGGGGACCTAATTACAACTTCAAGACTAGACATAAAGTGTAACAGCATTGCTATGGCTGCGGATTGTCTGTTGCTTTGTCACTTTGAGGTTTGTTAAGTGGTATTTACAATATTTGAGAAGATTGTTTTTCTTACAAAGGATTTGAATGTGTGGTTAAGTGCTGGAACATCCTACTTGGTTTGCTCTTCCACCACATGGTTACCTAGCCATAGTGAAAAACAATTGTCTACTGCCTGTAGCTGACATATCGATGTCTGTTGTTTTCCTCTGTAGCTGTGTCAGTTCTGCGTGTCGTCTGTGGTGAGGCACGGCATCCAGATCCTACAGATCGAGGACCGAACAATACTTGTCAACAACACTCCTTACACTCTACAGTACAGACCTCTGCTGTCTGATCACACACTGGGGACTGATAACCAGGTAACATGCAGACACACACATGCTAAAAGTTACACCCTCTCCTCTCACTGTGCAGTGTTGGCATGAGTCACTCATTCACTCTCACACACGGGTAAACACACACTAAGTAACCTCACCAGTCTGACTTAAAGGAAGTTTCTTGAGGGAATAATAATACTTCCACGCCTGAGATCAACTGACTGTTTGGTTTAATCTATCTTATTTATTTTGCACATATAAAAATGATAAAACACAGGATGAAAAGTCAATTTTTGCAATTGTGCAGGTGAGGTAAACAAACAGGGAATGGGATTAATGGGATAAGAGCTAAATGAAAATAAACCTCAATTAGGAGGGAAACAGTATAACAAAAAAAGTCATTAGGGACAAGTAGGGGAAATAAAATAAATTAGAAGTAACCTAACGCTGAAAGTGGCATGAAGGGGAAAGTGAGGCAGTGAGTGGTGTGTGCATGTGTGTAAAAGTAGAGAGACAATGTGTTACTATTTTTCCCCCCCGATGCCTTCTACACTCCCACAACTTCTCAACCAATCGGCTTCTGTTTCCCACGTGGGTGCAGCAGAGACAGTCTAAGTAGACATACTAAGTACCTAGCTGGTAACCTTTATTGTGATGGTTTGAAGAAAAGAAAACCTCTCTGAATGTCTTTTTGCACCCTTATTTAAACATGAGACTCCAGACAGATTTGTCTTGTGCTGGCAAAGCGCTAGACCAAATGAGGCAAAGGTTCTGGCTATGCAGGACTAATACTACAGACATCACAGTGCCCGAATCCTGCCCAGTCTCTGAGGCTCTCACCAGCTTTACACTGTGTGCTGTCAGCTCCAACACTAATAGTGTAATTCCTGGGCCTTTCGTTTCCACACTGCCACCTCATAGCCATAATGGATGTGTGTGTGTGTGTGTGTGTGTCTGCTTGTGTATGCATGGATATGCCCCTGCATCACGTCTGTCCCAGCCTGCTGAGGCTTCTGAGGCAAGTGAAACACACACACATACTCACACATAAATATAATCCCTCCACACATCACTCACACACACACTCACACACACACACATACACAGTGCGGGGATATGTAGCAAGCCGTTTTCCATCAGATCAAGTTGCTGCCCCCCCCCCCCCCCCCCCCCTCTCTCTCTCTCTCTCCACCGTTCTAACCATGTGGCAATGGCACTTCACAGGGACATTAGACAAACACCCAGAATTGGATGCAGGTTTCCCTCCTCGCTTTCATCTGCTGCTTGTCCCCAAAGAGAGCAACAATGCAGTGATGTCATTTAACGAGCCTTCAGATCCCCTTAAAGGAGGATGGCAGAGCCTGCCAGTTGCCACTAATTGACTGAAAAACCTTTAAAAAAAAATAAAAAAGACCTTAAAAAAACTAAATAGCAGGCGATGGGCTTAACAATAACACAGACCACAAACAAGGCCAGGAATGCCTTTCTAGTTGCTCTATTCATCATGCTTAGTGCCTAATCCCTGTAGTACTCAACTACTCACTGGCTGCTAAACCAGCGCAGCAGGGCTCCTCTGCTACCAATTTAGCACTAAGCACAGTGGGAGAAAGAAGAGTACAGTAACAATGTGGTGTAACCATGTATCTTTTGTTGTAACCACTTGCATCTTCTTTCCCCTCGTTCCTTCTTCTCCTCTTGTCTCCCCTGTCCCATCTCATATCCTTTCCTGACCCTGCATTTATCTACCTCTCCTTTCCACTCATCTGCTCTCCTCACCTCCTCTCTTCTCTCATCTTGTCTACCCTGCCCTTTGTCTCTCCCTTCTTGTCTGTTTTTCTTCCTCTCTCCTTCTCTTCTCTCCTTTCCTCTGCTCTCCTCTCTCTTTTCTCCTCCATCTCCTCCCCTTCTCTTCTCCATTCCTTTCTTCCCCTTCCTTCCCTTTGATTTGATTTCATTTAATTTCCTCTACTTTCCGTCTCATCTCCTGTATCTCCCCACTCTCTGCTCCATTTTTTTTCTGTCCTCACACTGTCCTCCTTCCTTCCCCCTTTCTGTCTTTTCCTCTCCCCCAGCCCTGTGATATCCCAGACACGACAGCACTGAGCTTGCCTCCCTCAGAGGAGTCGTCCCATGCCAGGGCCTGCTCCATGCCCTGCTGGGACCTCCTCCGAACCAGCGTCCAGGGCAAGGGGGAGACCCCTCTGCCCCTCAGACACATGCTCTTCAGCTTGTTTCCCAGGCCGGACACTGGGGCTGGATCTGCGGCGTGGAGCCTCCCTGCCCTCATTCGGCCAGACTTCTCCAGGCAGAGTGTGTCGGTTCCTGGGGAGCCGAGCTCCGGGGGTGGCCTTAGCAGCAGGTGGGTGAAGTGGTTTACTGGCTGGGACAGTCAGTTTAGAGTTTAGAGCAGGGCACCAAACCCCGGCTGGCACAGGACATGAAGCAGAGAGGGACGCTAGCTGGTCACGGCCTGTTAAACAATGCTGATGAAGCACAGGGAGAAATGCCCTCATCATTTCCACTGCTTGTCTTGTTCACACGATCCCTCACTCTGTCTCACATCTTTCTTTCTTTTCTTGTTTCTTTCCTTCATTTTTCCCTCTTCTTTTCTTTGTTGCTGTCTTTCTTTGTCTTGCCATTTCCCTACATCACTTCATCTGGGGTGGCCCTAGTACAAAGTTGTTTGGACTCTGTTTGGACAACTTTCCATTACAGAGAACACAGAGACTGTGTACGTAATTAGGCCCATGAGCAGAGAAGTGAATTTTTATATGTGCCTTTTTTCACAGATACGTACTTGTGTTCTGTTCGATTGGCCAGCTGTCTGTGTAACACACACACTATACCAGCCAAAACACACACACACAGAGTAACAGTGTATCCATGCCTGACTTCAACTAGGGCTCTGTCCACGGATGCTGGACAGGGACACGGACATAGCAGTGATGTGACTTGTGTGTGTGTTTGTTTGTTGCAGAGCCTTGGTTCTGACATATCAGGAGCACCTTGGGGTGACATACATCACTCTGAATGAGGACCCCTGCCCTCGCATGCTCATCCGCAACAAGTGTCCCATCCCACTGCTGCTGAAGGAGAATGTCAAAGGTAGGAGGACACACAACAGGACTGGACTGGTCTCTTGTCTCCTATCCTCTCCCATTGTTGTTCCAACTTCATGCGTACCAGAATAGAAACTTTTGGTGACATATCAACCAATGTGTAATTATATTCCGCGTTCATACATTGTGTGACATAAGTATCGGTCGATTGTTCCATTAGTGCTTGACTACTTGAAATGAATAGAAATGACCTGTTACAGGTGTGTGTTTCAGTTATTTTACAACAGTTTACAACGTGACTCAGCCACTCAGAAGTGAGGATCAACTATCTGTTGTATTTGCTACTATTTATTAGTTATAATATTTCATCCTTTGTTCTCTCAGAAACCCCGAGGACTGAGGTGTACTGCCGTCCTCTGCCTGCTAACTGCTCCCTGCACCACGAGCTCTACCACCACTACTCCAGTTTCCCAGACTGCCGACAGAGAGAGGCGCTGCCCTGCCCTGCTACTGAAAACTACCTCCGACCACACCAGCGCCGACTGGACCGACCCCATAGATATCAACTGTCCCGGCACACAGGTAAAGGCACGCATGGAGCCTCACACACAAGGGAATGTCACACCTTTTGTTAACTATGGATTTTAGGGAGGAAGTGCAGGAATGTGACACTTTGCCTCCCCATCATCCCTCTTGTTAAGTTTGAAAACATCTTGTCTGCAGTTGTCATTCAAGCACGCGCAGATTGCCTTCAAGTGCTCCTCACAGGCCCCGACTTTCCAATTTGGAAGACGGAATTACTACCCGATGTGCATTCAAGGACTTTTCGTCTTAGCTACTTAACTAAATAACTGCTTGGACCCGGTAACAAAAACATGTTTTGCTGGCTGTTGTTCTACTTTAGTCAAGCAGCACAGAGCTACTTTGTGTTGCAGCAGCAGAATGAAGAGGAAAAACGGCCATCAGGCATGTTCAATTAAATGTTCTAATACCAAAAATCAGTGGCAACTGGAAAAGTGAAAATATAAACATACAACTAAACTAATTGTTTACATAGAATGATAATAATATAATAACATAATAATAATAATAATAAGACACATCACTTTTACCATGCCCCCCCCCCTTACATCACATCGTTCCCAGTCGTATTTAACACTTTGTTACATCGCTCAACTTGTAAATCACTCGAGGATACCTCACCACCCCAGATCACACCAGCAAAGAATGTGCGTGTGTGTGTGTGCGTGTGTGTGTGTGTATGTGCAGCAGCCACTGGGGTTAGGCAGCCAGCCTTCTAAGTATTTTAGTGTGTTTTGGCTGGTGTAGTGTAGTCTGTGTTTGGGGTTTGCAAGGTGGTAAGGAGCCGTGTGTGTAATGTTTGGTGTTGTGTCTAGCTGGCTGTGGGTTCAGGTTGAGGCCTGGGGCTGTCTGGTGTCTCTGGTTACTGTGAGGTCTCAGTCTGACCCCTGTGGAACGGGTGAAAGGTCAAGGGTTGGACTTGTTATGACGGCTCAGCGAAGCACTCAGCAGGGATCTTCTTCCTTCCTTCACAGGAGGGCCTGATCACTCTCAACCTGGAGTAGTGGAGGTCAGACACTGAGGATATTGAGGGAAGGATTTATCAGGGTTCAGGCTAGTTGATGTAATGCAAAAAGAGATCATGCAGTACCTACTAACCAGGATTATATGGAACAAACTCTTAATGTACCTAACCACATATCTCTATATACCATTGTTGCTCAGGTGGTGTTCCTGCCGGGCTTCGGCTGTCTCTACATAGACGTGCTGTATGAGAGAGGAACCCTGGTTCTGTCCCTGGCACCAGAGGGCAGCATGGACTCTGTACTCAGCCAGCACAGCAGGTATGGATGGACCGGTTGTTGTTCTGTTGTTGTTGTTTTATGCTTATTAAACATTACACATCATTACTTCAGAAAGCATCCATGCATGTCTTCCTTACTGCCCTCAGGGTATCTTCTAGACGCTTGTTTATCATGTTCATTTGAAATTGGTTCATAATAGTTGTTGACAACATGTGTTTGCATGGAGTTGTTACTACACTACAGTCCAGACATGAAGACGCAGGCCTCATTCTCACCACAGGAGGGCAACAAAACCTTTTTCTGTTGCCATCACTGAATTCATACAGTTGTACAGCAGGACATGGCATTG
Source organism: Hoplostethus atlanticus (assembly GCA_034670405.1). NCBI lineage: Eukaryota > Metazoa > Chordata > Actinopteri > Trachichthyiformes > Trachichthyidae > Hoplostethus > Hoplostethus atlanticus. The sequence goes on along the minus strand of JAXDDX010000005.1, from coordinate 748,253 downwards.
CATTTGTATCCCATTACATCACTATACTCTAATTGCATTAGCAAAACAGCAGGCCAATGTAATCACGTAAATGTTTTCAAGTAACATCTACAGCCAATGAGCTGTGGTGGTAGGAAATCATGATGCAAAATGCAAAAAATGTTTACTTTGAATTGATTTTTATCTTTTAGTTACAGTATCTAAGTTAAGATCTAGATACTGTAATGTAAATGTTACGTGTATTATTTGAAAGTAGGAGATGTTGGAGATGGAGATGCTTCCTTGCTTGTAGAAAACAATAAAGGACAATGAAACGTCTGATAGCCCAAATAACTCCAAAACATCCTTATTTATTTCACTATATCGTACTGTAACATTCATAACTTGTTATTTCTCCAGGTCCTCCAATCAGAAGCTGTCCTTCAGGGTCCTCTTCAGTGAGGCCAGCGTGGCACTGATTGATGACATCACCAGCCCCTCCGGTCCTGTGGAGCTGCTTCGACTTACCTTAACCAAGCTGCTCCTCAACCTGACCCCAGTCTCCCTGCCCCCTGACCTGGGAACCGACCCCGGCATAAATACTGCGCCCATCTCCGCCCTGCTGCCCGACACCTGTCTGATCGAGCTCTACTGCTCCAGTCTCCAAGTAGACAACCAGCTGTATAATCGAGCCAGCTTCCACTTCCCCGTGCTGCTGTGCCAGGAGCAGAGAGGGGGAGCCGAGGCAGGGGGTCTGTGGAGCAGCGATGCCAACTCCGCTGAGTCTCCAGAAGCCCTGGAGGAGTTCAAACGCTCCTGCTTCCTCCAGCTGGGGCTGACTCTGGCCGGGGACGGACGCACCGTGGAGCAGGTTGGTTTGGTTTCATTAGCACTTTCTTTAACTCAGGATGTTCTAGGATGCCATTTTGCAACCCTGCATAACTGCTGTAAATTCATACATTTCCATTTATCTTTACTTACTATGTTCTAGTGTTGAAATTGTTGGTTGGGTTGTTCATATTTGTGTCCTATTTTGCTTTGCTGTGTCCTAGTACCTGCTGCAGCCACAACCCAATTCCCTGCAGGCATTAAAGTCTAATTTGATCAAATTGATTCTACTCCAATCGAATCATATCAAATCTAACAATGTAGTAATTCACCAATCAGTTGTTTTATTGATTAATTATAAACACACCTTCTGCACATCATCTGTCATCTTCAGCTTTTTCAAGACACAATTTACAATTGCCCAGGCAATGAATGTGTCCAAATCAGTATATTCCCTTTATCTCAACAGTAACCATTTTCATCCTTTTGTACTTTCCTCCCAGGTCACCTTCCAGCTCCAGCCTGCCAGAGTCTACCTCGAAGACACGTTTGTCTACTACATTAAGACCCTGTTCCACACCTACATCCCAGACACCGCCATGGCCTCAACCACAGCAGAGCCCCAGAAGGGGAGAGAGCCTGGAGCTGCCCCCATCCTCCCTCAACAGGTTCAGTATTCGTAGCAATGTTTTTATCTTGGTGCTAGCTATATTTATATGCTATATTTATATTTATACACCCACTTGATTGGAAGCAACAAGTTGTCTGGGGATTGTCGAAAGTCATTCTCATACTGTCAATCTCATTCAGGTGGTTCAGTCGGTGCAGGCGTTGATCCACCCTGTGCGGCTGCAGAGGCTGGTCATCCAGCCGGTCAGCCTGCTGGTCAGCATCCACGCCTCCCTGAAGCTCTACATCGCTTCAGACCACACACCCCTCTCCTTCTCCCTGTTTGAGAGGGGACCGCTCTGCACCACGGCCAGACAGCTGGTCCACGCTCTGGCCATGCACTACGCCGCCGGAGCCCTCTTCAGAGCTGGTTAGTGACGTTGGAGGGAAGGAGGGAGGGCAGACGTCACCCACCCCACCTCATTAACACCCTGTAATAAATGGTCCCTCCAGTAGACTGTGTACTGTACGCATTCACACCTGACTGATAATGTTGCATACGCTATTTTTATATGTTATGTTTCTATTCCCACCAGAACCACGCAGATTTACAATCTGAATCTGACAGGCTTCATGTCATGATAGTCAGTGTCAGCTGCCAAACGATTCACGCCCAATTGCACGGATAGTAGAAACGTGTTTAGGCAAAAGAAATGAGCATTAGGATGATAGGATAACATGATGTGTGCTCCAGAGCGAAACTCCACTATTTGGACAGTATCTCATCTCACTCAATCACTCAGGCCGCTAGTTCCCATTACTTCCTGGCATAACGTACAGTACATCAGTTTCTTAGCAACGATGTTTAGTTCCAGGAAGTAAAACCATAATCATCTGGAGGCCTAAAAATGGTCCAGATCATCTGTGTCAGAATTTATTGTTTTATCAACGGTTTTGACTGGCTCCATCTCATGAGTCATACTGTCTGTGTAGGCAGTGTATTGTGGTTCATCTATGGAGGGCCACAGGGTCTCAGTCAGACTGGTTGGCCCCATACAGCCACACCTCTCTCCTGCGTTGCCCCAGTGTCTAGTCAAACCCTCCACGCATGGTATGATCTAACCCCGTCGTTTCCACCTCAGAAATCACTGTTCTGGCTGGACGCTCCCGTCCCGCTGTCTCTCGTTAGAGCCTTCGTTTCTGCTCGTATTTCAACGTGTCACTTCACTGTGATCTCTTCTACCTGAGTCATCATGGCTCCAGGAAGCATTGCATTCTGGGACTGATTAGCTTCAGGATGTACGGTTCCACATGCACACACACACACACACAAAGACATATAGAGACAGATTTTCATACATACATACACGCACAACTACTACTACACTCCAGTGTGTGTGTGTGTGTGTGTGTGTGTGTGTGTGTGTGTGTGTGTGTGTGTCACCATGACTCAGGCCTGTAAACATCAGCTCCTGTCAGGGCTTTATGCTCTACCAAAACCACAACTGGAAGACCATATAAAGCCGAGGCGACCGCTAGGCCCCACTGGAACTGATTTCCTACCATTAGAGTCCATCACTCATGTGAAAATTGACGGAGAATAAGAGCAGAGCGGGGTCTGGCGTCTTGAGAAATGGCTATTTGATTTTGTGATGCAATTGTCAGCATATAAATATCAATGAGCCGTGCCATCTGAAGCGGACTCTGTGGTGGAATGAGAGAGGTGAGATAGCAGGAGGCTGTAAATCAAGCTGTGGCATGTATGATTTCATGCAGGAGTGTGTGTGAGTGCACATATGCATTTATGTTGGTCTATGTGTTACTGTGAATTAGATTCTGATAGAACTTGTGTAATGTGACGTCCCACAGCAGCCATACTGCACACACGTTTAGAGAGGGAGAGCTTTCCTTCATAGCACTGCTTTGAGACTCAGGGACCTGCAGAATGTGGGGAGAGCTAAGAGAATTGTTTGTATGTTATCATAGTTGACTAAACCTAAAACTAATCATGAACATTTAGTAAACTGAAGTGAATTAAAAGTAGAGCATATAGAAAACTGAAGCTAAACTAAAACTCTAATCTCTATAAGAGTTTAAAAAATGGTCAAAGCCAGCTTAAGAGTGGAGAACAAGGGAAACCATCTAGACCTACTGACATGATATTGATATATACTATGAAAAGGTAATTCTCCAACTGTGTGTACTTGAGCCTTCTTTTTTAATACTGGACACACGAGCAACACAGGCCACATTCTCCCTATCCATCCAATACTAAAATTTAAACTTAAATAGAAAAATATAAATAAACATTTCTGAAAAATAGAAACTAAACCAAAAGTAGGAAAATTATTTAGACCAGTAGAAATGATTCTTGGCAGGTTTATCAGCCCCTGGCCCTTCAGGCATTGATGATGTTGATGACTATGATGACACATATACACAAACATGACCGTCCAGACATCCTGTGTGTCCTGTGTGTCTCAGGCTGGGTGGTGGGATCTCTGGAGATCCTGGGCAGTCCTGCCAGTCTGGTGCTGAGCATCGGTAACGGCGTGTCCGACTTCTTCCGCTTGCCGTACGAGGGTCTGACCCGCGGGCCCGGGGCCTTCGTCAGCGGGGTGTCCAGAGGAACCACCTCCTTCGTCAAACATATCTCAAAAGGTAACAGACTATTGGCACTGGCAAACTATAAAAAGCGAAGTAGTCACACACTCCTCCTTACATTTGCTGTGGCGTTTATTGTACGCACAATAAATGTTACAGCAAAAAACAGGAGTGTGCAACTATTTATTTTTGTAGTGACACTGCTAACACTGTCCAGAACAGTGGAAAGACTCATTCCACACTGTTAATCTATCTTTTGCAAATGTGTTTCTGTATCTCCTCCCAGACTGATACAGCACATTTATCATTTGATGGATACTGTTTACATGTAGGATGTCATGCAGTGATGAACATGAACTTTGAACTTGATATGTTTGATGAACATGTGAACCAAATGAACCAAATTGAAGAAATATATAAAACAAACAGCAAGAGCTCTGTTCTGTCTGCTGTATTAAAGATCTAAAGGTCCCTGGTTCAGTGTTTTGGTTGGGTTGGATTACAGTTGTCTTATTCCATTTTGGTTTGATTCAGTAGTGTGAGGCACCCTGATGTCTGTCACCACTCCTTTCTACTGACTCCTAGAGCTCAGCAAGTCATTCTGAACTCTGAACGTGGCATGTCTCTGTCCAGGCACCCTGACGTCCATCACCAACCTGGCGACCAGTCTGGCCAGGAACATGGACCGTCTGTCCCTGGATGAGGAGCACTACACCAGGCAGGAGGAGTGGAGACGACAGCTACCGGAGAGCCTGGGGGACGGACTGAGGCAGGGGCTGTCGCGCCTCGGCATTAGCTTGTTAGGTACACACACACACACACACACACACACACACACACACACACACACACACACACCAGCCAGGAGGAGTGGCTGGGACAGCTACCTGTGAGCCAGGGGGGATTTGGCTGAGACAGAGGCTCTCGCAACGTCTGTTTACTGGACAAGGAACACATGGAGAGACACACAAAAGGCAGAGGGTCAGTATGCTTCTCAGAAAGTAGACAACAGAGTGGGTTTCACACAATCAACACATATTGTACGCATACACATGAATTCACGTGGACACAGACTTTAGCACGCAGTCAAAGTGCTACACACACACACACACATTTGCTGTCTGGCAAACACTAGAAGCATTATGCACACAGGGGGCTATGAGACAGTGAAGTGGAGACAGCACAGCAGGGACTCAATAAACACCCAGAGGGCAGTAAAACTCAAGTCTGTCTCAAAATGAGTCTCAAAGACAGACAGAACATATGTTGTCATTCAAACCAAACAGCTGCTTGCTTTTCTCTGGGTTACACTGGATTACAGTTCCTGAGATGTGCTCACTGTTGATCACAACGTCTGTGTAGTACATAAAATGAGTGGTCTGAATTCCTCTGTGATTCCATTTTATGGCATTTTTGATACTGTTCTCCCTGCATGTCTGTCACCCTTTCTGTTTCCCGTGTCTAATTTGGAGTAAAAAAAAGATGCCTCTTGAATTATTTGTCTTGTTTGAATCGTAAGTTTCTTATTTATTCAACCCAGCACATTATTAAAGTACAAACACTTCTTCCTCACTCCTCCAGGGGCGATAGCAGGCATCGTGGACCAGCCCATGCAGAACTTCCAGAGGACTTGGGAGATGCAGAGCTCAGCAGGCAGCAAGGCCAAAGGTGTCATCTCCGGGGTGGGGAAAGGCATCGTGGGGGTTTTCACCAAGCCCATCGGAGGAGCAGCCGAACTGGTGTCTCAGACTGGATACGGTGAGTTAGGATGGTCTTTAATGGCGTGATAAGGAAACTTTTCAGTGGAGCCTCTGACATTTGCAGTGCAGGAATGAACTGCGGTTTAATCCAGCAGTGGCGTGGGAGTGAGGCTCATTAAAACATACTAGTGCTCACGCCATGTGGGGATCAACAACCCATGTTGGATCTCAACCCATAGTTAATAATGAACACTAGGATCCTAATGTTCTTGTTGGTTAGCCCAAGTGTCATTTCTTCTTACAAGGGAGAAAAACTTGGAAGGGTTATAGGTTGTTTTTAACAAGGGCCAACCTCTAATCCTTTGCAAAAGTCAGATCTACATAATATTGGAATATTTTTCATGCCAAATATAACAAATTACACATGTGCACTTGTATTATAGAGATGCAAATTGTAGATGCTTAACACACACACAGAGAGCACTAAAACGTAGTGTAGAGAAATGTCTGGCCTCGCAAAACTAAGAGCTAGCTAGCTCTCTAATTTATCCAGCACAGCTCTACACAGAGGGCTAATGCATATCTGTCCACGGGGCCTCAGGCAACGCTATTCTAATAAACACACATGTGAATTAGAGTTACTGTGTCAGGAACATCATAAATCCATCATTGTATGGGCGATCTCTCCCCTTCTCTCCTCTTGGCCCCAGGCAGGAGCCAAGTGTTTATTAGGGCAGGCCTTCAGTAGTGAGGGGCCCAGGATAGAGCTGCTGAAAGGCCCTGACGTCTGCACACACACACACCATGGAATACACACATGAACATTCACACAGATACATGCATGCACATACAAACACATACACACAGGCGGTTTAGGCCTCTGGAGTTAGTGTGTGTTTTATTGGGGCGAGGGGGAGGTGGGTGGTGTGTGTTGGCGCTAACAGGTCACTGCTACAGTACATAAACTACCAATGAGGTGAGCAGCTCCGTGTAAGAACGATGGCTCCCCGGGGCCTGGCTGTAATCTACCTGGCCCTCTCGGCTCTGTTGGCTCAGCAAGAGCGCGAGGTGGGGTGTGAAAACACACACACACACAAATACAAACTCATGCATACACACATGCACGCACGTGGATCCACAATCCACAAACACACACTGTTGGCTCAGCAAAACGGGAGGTGGGGTGAACACGAACACACACCCACTCACCAGCACACATATCGAACTGTCTCACACACAGCACTCACATAGAAACATCTAAAGGACAGTCTGTCTGCTGCCAATGTAGGGAGGTCAAGTGCTTTATTTTTTATGGTTACCGTGTGACACTCCACCCGTTCTCCTTCACACACACACACTTGCAGGACAAACGCCCACGCAGAGCTGGGTTGCGTTGCAGAGTACCAATGCCGTGATATCATGAGTGGAGCTCACTGTGTTCTTTATGGCTCTTTTAACTACTTGATGACTTCACTGGCTCACTGCTGCTGCTCTGCTGATGTTCAAGACTGTGATGGAGAGGAACTTGACCACAAGCACATGGGTTATGAACTCGCCGTGACATGTACAGACAGAGCAATCGTAAACATGTTTCATGCTTTCCGCACTGCATCTGGCGACCCCCCTAGAGGAAATGTTGCATGCAGTCACACACAAACACCTGCACACACTTGCCTTGGTTATGTTGTCTTAGCCAAACACCCTTGCTTTTCAGTCAAACCTCAATGAGACTTCTATGATCTAGTAGATTTCTGGTAACAATGTGTATACACTGGTCACTCCACCATTTATTACTATATCTGTTCCACATATTCTGGCCAATAACAGATGACAAAGCTACTCTGATGCTGATTCTCATTTTGGTTGTCCTAATAGGCATCCTACACGGAGCAGGACTATGGCAGCTTCCTAAACAACTCTACCTGCCTGCAGAGGAGAAGTCTGCTCAGGCCCCCAACAGCCACCTTAAATACGTCTGGTAAGACCCCAGAGCCACTTGGTATTCCTCCTATGTCCAGCTCCATCTTAGAAGTGGGCAAGTGTGCTCGCCTTCGTTTTTCTTGGAATGTACCCACGATCTGCTGTCCTTTACCTTTCATCATTCTTGCAGTTTCTCTCAGTTTAAAACAAAACCTTGGTGAAGGGTACATTGCCCACTTTACTTAAAAAAAAAAAAAGAAAAGAAAAAAAAAGGAAGATGTTGTCTTGAAAGATGTTTGACCTTGATCCCACACATGGTAGCCAGCCTGCCCTGCCTAGTTCTCATAGAGCCATGTTAAAAGGTTTTTATAAGCACTCTGCCAAAGCCCCCAGCTAGAAATTGTTCTTGCTGTTTAACTATGAGTCTATCCAGAGATGTGTCCCCGTGCCATCAGATGGAGGAGGAACGCCTTTCTTCCCTTGCTGGAAATGGTTTGGAAGTTGGGAGAGAACAAGGGTTTAGAGAGGTCATGTGCTGCGGCCAAGCAGAAGGTTAACGTTGGGTCCTACATCATAAAAATGGGGGGAAAGCACAGGCACATCTACAGCACTGGATCAGCTCTTGTGTTCTCTCTCTGTGGAGCATTTAGTGTTATTGTAAAATCCTGCAGGAGCCTTGTATCTCCAAAAAGTTAACTTATCAGGAATCATGGTAAATTGGTTGTCATCATGTGTTTTGGCATTTCGTAATGAATTTTCAGTGATTTAGCTCCCCAAGGTTATGACACACTTTCTTCTCATAGGAGTCAGTGCCAGCTGTCAACTGCCATAAAGAAAAAGAAAAGGCCAAACTGTAGATACAGTATTTCTTTAGGATACCTCCACTGTTGAAATGCCATCATCCCTTGTGGTTTTATTTGTGCTGCATTGCAGTCAAACTGGTTTCCATCATGCATACATCTTACTTTTCCGACTACAAGTAGCCCAGACTACTCCAACACAGTAACACTGAACAGAACTTAATTCACCAAACTGTCTACTATGGCTGCTTCACCATCTGCTCCACAACTTGCACACCTGCTTTTGTATGTAAACACACCGTGAGAGGAACATGACTGAACACTTAGGGTCCTGCACGCATGCTTCCTACCATGTAGGAATCACACACGAAACACATGTGGGAACTTGCATTACAGGATGTATGGTCACTTGTATGAGCGTGTGTAGGTTAGTTGGGCACTTTGTGTGGTCTTGTGCCTTTAGGTGACCGGTTTATGTGTATAGACAGTACATGGTTATGTGTGTATATGCACATCATCCATGCAAGCAAGCAAATAAATGTATATCTGAGGATCCGGTCTTGCCCATGTGTGGGTAACTACTAACAAGTGTATGCTTGTACTTATGCAGTGGGTGATTTATTGTTTTAAGATTTGATGACATGTACATTTAAACATCCCCCTTTCCTTCCTCTCCGGCCACAGGAAGATGCTCCAGTCTCTGGGGCGACCGGAGGTCCACATGGCCCTGGAGGTGACCATCGTCAGTGGGTCGGGTCAGGAGCATGCCGGCTGCCTGCTGCTCACCTCTGAGGTGCTGTTTGTGGTCAGCCTCAGTGAGGACACCCAGCAGCAGGCCTTCCCCATCACCGAGGTATTAAACCAGCGATGGGCAATCATGTGCCATGGAGGGCCGAGAGTCTGCAGGTTTTGACTCCAACCAAAGACTACAGCAGGTGATTTCACTGATTAGCACACCTTCAACCAGAGAGGAGGGACTAATCAGAGAAATCACCTGCTGTAGTCTTTGGTTGGAGTGAAAACCTGCAGACTCTCGGCCCTCCATGGCACATGATTGCCCACCCCTGTATTAAACTGTCAGTACTCAGGAAAAGGTCTTACACAAATCCAAAATCTCCTCACCAGAGCCGGACAGACAACTGAATCAATATTCCAAACCTCTTCTCTTCTATATAGGTGGAGTGTCAGCAGGACCCAGGACAGCAGGGCCAGCTCACCCTCACCTTACAGCAGCAGACAGTAACCAGCGACACTGAGGTGAGAACCTTCTGAGACGTCTATAGCCTTGTTTAGGAATTACAAGGTGTTTTAATAACATTGAGCTTGCTGCTGCATTGGGTGCACAACAATAAATTGTATGGGGGCATTCAGTAATCTATGACCTTTATCGATCTCTATCTGCAACCACAACAATGATAGAACTTATCACACATGTACACTCTTGGGAGTATCTTGAAATGCCAATGGGTGGGGAGTCTCTCCACAACAGAGTACGGGCCACAAAGTGATTTTTGACAGCCAGAAATCTCGGCCCTCGATGGCGCATAAGGGAAAGGTACATCATAACTTGCAAACTTGGTAACCAGCTTCTTCCTCTCCCTCTCCTCAGGGCGAGGGTGGTCGTGAGCGTCTGTCAGAGCAGCAGTATCGGCGGCTGGTGGATTACGTAGCGCGGGCCTGCCAGTATCTCTCTCCCTCCACCGCCTCGCTACAGCTGCAGCCCCCAGTGACGCTCACTGAGCCGCCGCCCAACATCACCAAGTCCTACCGCTACCTGGTACGGCCCGCCTTCGCCAGGGTGTTCGTCAGCAAGTTCACCATGGTGAAGAACAAGGCCTTATGCATCGGATTCCACTGATACACACAAACACACATCTCCGGCTGCATTTAAACAGGGCAGTAAGTGTGATCTTTAATTGTTGGTGGTGCAGTCTGAACAGGAAAAATGAGATAACATTGTTTCTCCCAGAGCAGCCATGAGAAGGTCAGCTCAACGCCACAAGAGAAAACAATGTGATATGTTGTTCTTGTTTAAAGCTGGTCTTTGGGATGCACAGTCCCTTGGCTCTTTATAACATAACTCCCCATTTATGCAAAAGATACCTATTGGGGTGAAAGAGCATTCCTTATGTACGTCCTGCTCATCCACATCTTACAGTAGTATTCTCACAAATTGCCTTTGAAAGTAATTTTTTCTACTGTTACAATATAAAACATCACATAGCCACACGGAGTACAGAAGAGGGGTTAGATTTATTGAATTATTTCATGGACATTTCAGTATGAACACTAATGTTAAAAAGAAACAACTATAGGAAGCTGTTTGAACTAAAGACCGGGGCTCCTTCGGTGAGGGTGAAACGTTGCAGATAGACATGCAACGTATAGAACTAACATGAGTCCGTTTTCTATGTCATGTGTTTCTATCTGAACGGTCTATAATGATCCACAAGCTCTTGGTGTTTACATTCTCCACGTACTGAGTGCTTGTCTCATGCCATTGTAAGTGCAATATTATATACATGTTGATGGACGATAATGACACCAGCTGTCAACCAAAATGTTGCTGTTTGTTATTTTTTATAGATGATGTAACACAAAGTGGTTTCATAATAACTCTGTTCTTTGTAACCTACATTCATGCCAACCCTTCCTGATGTTGCCTTTTTATTGCTATAACAGTGAGCTCTATGTAAGATTTCACATAATTTTGTAAAGTCCAATGCTTACTATGTATGTAAATGGATAATATATTATATTAATAGTGGAAAAAAACCTAATAAAAAATAAAAATCAACGTGTGTTATTGTCTACCATGTAGCATGCTCTGTAAAAATACATCTTTACATTGTTATCTATGAATAATCATAATTCTGTCAGGCTTGATTTCCACAGAAGCAGAAAATGTGATTTTGTCTTCCCGTGTAAACCCAGTCTCAGCCTCGTGACGTCACCACCAGGACCCAGACAGCAGCTCTGCTCTCAGCTTTCACTCACCCTCTTCCATCAGACAGGATCCAGTGTTCATGTCAGCGTTGTGCTACATGTTGTCTGTCCTTATGCTTTGGTTTCACTTGATGTTGCAGCCTCTTACATTCCTCCTAGTCAACAGTCACTTCGGTTGGGGAGACAAAAATGGCACGTCTCAAACCAAGCCATAGGCAGGACACTGCTCTGCAGGGAGTATGAGGTTGTGCATCATTCCTGTTACATTTCGTCATTTCCCCCTGTTGTGTATTTGTTCTGGGAGCATAAACGGCGGGCTGCTGATGGCTGTTTGCTGCCTGCTGACTTCAGACTGCGGCCAGAAGAGGACTCTGTAGGGGAGAGAGGGATGTTTTAATGACACAGTAGTAAGCAGGAGCAGTGGAGTATTTACAAGGACTTAGTCAAAGAATGTTGTACATGAGCATGCACACACTTCCCCATATCTCCACATAGTCCTGGGCCTCCATGCTGAGCTAGTCTCCTCCATGTAGGACATGATGATGATCTCCATCTGTGTTCCTAACAGGAAGCCTCCTCCATACAGTCCCATTAAAACACTATTTGCACGCTTCATTTTCAATAGCCCTCATTCACTATGGACTTGAGTTAATTCCTGCATTAGCATCATGCTTCATTTACACGTCCATTCATTCTGGGCTCAGACTAACTCCTGCACAGAACATTGACACCTAATGGACAGGCTGCTATAGCCAGATTTATATATAATGAGACAATTTTGACATTTGGAGGGGTCAATTTGGCATCCATTTTTCTTTTACTTGCCAGGCAATATTAGCCCCTTGAAAATGTTTCTTGGATATTACAGTGGGAAAGGTTAAACGTAATTGCAATGTTATTTTTTCAGCATTTAGCCTGACTAGTGGTAGCGGTGAGGCGTCAAGAGCAATGGACATGGGATATGGCAGCTGCATTTAGCCCTCGGAGACAAAGAGGTGTGTGTGTGTGTGTGTGTGTGTGTGTGTGTGTACCTGAGGCTGTGGAGGACGAGGCGTCCAGCTGACTCTGTCTCCTCAGCAGAACCTCCTCTCTCTTCAGAGCTGCCATGTACTTGGAGTAGGACCACGACATCTGAGGGAGAATATCCAGAAACACTATCAAATATAATGTGGTTACAAACACACCAAGATTAAAGATTTGTTTCTTGATTGTCCTCTGTGGGATTTGTTGAAGGTTGTTTTGAATCCATGTTGTATTTGAGTTCATTCTTTATCTTCATCACTGCAGTCTTAATCATGACTGCAGGACCAGTCCTCCTCTTGGGCTGTTTTCAAAGGATAGCAGCCGATGAGGCTTTGTTCGTTTGATGCATTCAACAACGCAAATACATCTTCAGCTAAATTGATTGCAAATTTTACTCTGAAAGGAAAATCAGCAAGCTGCTTACCTGCTGTGTGGAAGAATACAGCGTTCTGCTCTGTCTGCTCGTCAGCTCTCTTTGTCTTTCTCCGTCCACCTCTTCTTCTTCCTCAGTAAAACTAGACTCTTGCCTCTCCAGTTCCTCCTGTACAAAACAGGTTTGGATTGAATATGCAATAATACACTATTTTGCGATCAGGTTTGCCTCTACTGTGGCCAAAATAAGATGGGCATAACCAGAAAGTATTGCAGTAGTATCAGAATTGTATAACCACATGCTAGTGAGTCTCTTGCTGTATGAATCCGCTTTATCCTCAGCAACAACCGGACTGTTTCCTTACCTGGGCCCTCCTCTCTTCCTCCTCCTCATCCTCTCTTCTTCTCCGTCTCTGTAGTCTGGCCCTGTGTTTGACTCTCTTCTCCTCCAGTAGAGGCAGCAGTTGCTCCTCCTGGAGACTGATCTTCAACGCCTGGAACTGGGGCCACAGCTTCAGCAACTCACTGAACACTGTCATCTGGACACACACACACACAGAGCAATTTACTTTTGTTGCACCCACTTTCCCTCAGCCTGCCTGGTCTGCTTCTACTTCAGTTAGTAATTTCCTACATTTCCCAGAATGACTTTCAACAAGCCCCAGAGACCGTGCCTGGACTTGTTCCATTCAGCTGTGGGTTTTATATGTACGTGGAGAGAACAATAGCAAGAGTAAGAAAGTTTTTCCCGTCAAGAAAAATTCAGTCACACCCTTACTCAAAATGCATCATGTCTTGTGGCTGCATTGCATTCTGGCCTATTGAGGCTGCTGGAGAGACTGGTATCTCTTCCTCTTCAACGAGGGATTTCTCTCTGTATGATTGCTGAAAGTCGCTGCAAAATGGTGAGTGTAGAAAGAAACCCTTGTGCACACACACTACCTGTGCCTCCCTGAAGATGTAAGGCCCCAGCTCGTTGCGATTCTCCAGAATGTGCTGGGCCTGTTCAGGAGGAATGTCTATCTGCAGGGCGGGGGGCATGGAGGAGTTGATGAAACAGTTGATGATGGTGGAAATCTTCTGTTGGATGGTGGCCTCATCGCTGTGGGAATGACAGAGGTCCTGCATATAGGACGGGGGAAGAAAGAAGAGGTGGTGGGATAGGTTACATCCATTCCAGACAGGGAAAGTCAGGGAATTTGATACATTTTCTGGGGAAGTTGTATATCAGGGAATTGTACAAATGGTACAATTTAGAGGAATACACCAGAATGTGTTTAAAATTTGTTTCACACATGTATTACATTGCATTAGATGGTCGTTCGTTCAATATGCTCTACTTCCCAAGTTCAAGTCCAGAAAGGCTTTTGCCAACTGAGCCACCGGGACATCGACCCTTAAGTATCTTTGCTTCTCCTTACCTTGTACCTCTGGACCTCGAGCCAGAAGAGCACGTCGTTCTCCAGGAAGTCTCCCTTCATGGAGACGAAGTGCTGGAACTGCAGGCAGGTGACGGGGTTGAGGAGGACCCGTCGGAACACCAGGATCTCCTTGGAGGAACTCATCCACAACCCGCCCGTCTGCTGCAGGGAGATGTGGGACAGGATTATCGGGTTCCTGTGGTTCGCTTTGTTAGTTTGTTGGTTTTGGATGGTTAAAGCTGCTGAACGGGAAACTAATTTTGCCATGGGGATCAATAAAGTTCATCTCATCTTCATCATGTACTCATATGTAAACAGATTATGAAGACATTGTACACAAAACATACATTTGCACTATGGTAGCCTATATATTGTCCTTAAAATGTGTCTCCCTCGGTAAAGATGGACATCACAGGCTGTGAACTGTAAGCTACAGTCTGAAAATGATTTATTCAGGTGCAAGTGTTCAGAAAACCTGTTCCTTGCCAATGTTGAGATAATGTTTATTCTGTAAAGATGATAGTCACAATCATGTATGTAAACTCCTTCCTGCAATCATCCTGCTTGGAGTTTGAAATGTCCATGTTTTTTATCTCTATTCTGCTCTGGAGGCAGGATGGGAGGACGGGAACAGAGCTGGATGGAAAATACTCCAAAGGCTATTAAAGGAAGGTTAGCAATGCTGATGCTTTAATCTTATTTATCCTGGATCCAATTTAGGAAAACTAACCACAAGGCCAAAATGATGTTTGACAAAGCCAGCACACGCAGCCAAGTCATGAACTAAATCGCACATGCTTTTTTAGTCCAGGAAATGCCTTATTTCTCTCCATTCAAAATATCCAGCTTCCACAGACAATTTCTCCTTACCTTCCAGGCCTGTCTCCTCTTCCTGTGTCGGCGGTACACCTGCTCTGAGAACCTGTCTGCAGCTTGGGGCTACAACACACACACACACAAGGTTAACAGTCGGACAGTGAGTAAACTAGGGTTACGCAGGGACACTCAACACCTCTCTGCGCCACACTCTGCTGCTCTTTGTCCTTGGCAGTAACTAAAGCGCTCTCCTCCTTTCTTGCCCTCGTTCTTTATTTCCTCTAATCTGTGTTCGCTCTTGAGGGGACACTTACCTCTCTGACGTCGTCTCAGTCGTCCACCTCTCTCACCTCTCTCACACCCCCTCCGCTCGTCTCCTCCTCCAGTGTGTAATGCTAAACTACTTCTACCTCTCATTACCTAATGAGAGTATCCGTGTGACCAGACAAGGTACACTTGATAACATAATGAGCCAGAGCGTTCACACCTGATGAGGCAACCTGAGAACGACTGGACAGCAACAGTGTTTTGTGGTTTCTCATAGACTCCCAATCTCTATCCTCTCTCAAGGCCACGATACATGAGCAACATTTTGAGGGGATGGGAACAGGAAGTAATGGTAATAATGATCCCCAACAGTATTTTGAATGATGCTATTGTTCCTTATTGCCCTGTCAACCACACTCACTTTGTCCAATCCCCTTCCCTGTTGCAAACATTGTCAATCTCCATCTATTCATGACCTTTATGGCTGTATGCTAGACATTTTACCACTGGAAAAATGAACGTGATATATGGGATGAGGTTTTATGTTAGTCAAAGGTATGTGCAGTTCTGAGGCCAATGCTGCATTCAGGTGCCATGGGAAACACAGTAGATAGGAGCTTCCTAGTTGACAATACTGCTCACGTCAACTGTGAGGTGGCAACTACCTCTTGGGAACTCAAGTGTAGGGAATGATCTATGTGCATTTCAAATAAAACCAACAAAATCACATCAATTCATTTTGGGATCACGACTCGTAAAATGCATTGGCAGGACACAACTGCTTGTCAGATTTTGTCAGCATAACAAAAACAAAACAAAAATTTCAATCATCGTCGCTTGGCGGCTCCAAGCAAGTTTGAACGTGAACACTTCCAAGTCGCTGCTTTTAACTGTCAAATCGCTCTGACGTTTTCCCCCCGTATGATGTGAACGCAGCCTCAACCTCCCATGCAAATATTGTTCTCTCGGTGGCATCTGGCCTTCAAAAACATTACTGACTGACTATTTCATGTCTAGACACACATGTATCAGTGGTGAAATCAGCACGGGACTTAACCATATACATTTGACTCTGTTGAGACAGCCAAGTTGTGAGTTTAGAAAGAGCTGTGGACCTCCAATATGGCCGCCAGAGGGTGCCTTGCGTCACCTGAAAGCGTCACTTTATACATGGGAGAGAAGCAGAGGATCAGGAAACAGCGAGCGTCTTCCCCAGATACCAACCTTGTGCTTCTGTCTCTCTGTGAACTCTGCTGTGGCCAGAAACAGGGGCAGCCACGTTTTCTCAATATGGCTCCTGACAATGTTCTGGATCTCCACGACTACCGGGTTGGAGAGACGCTCGCGTTTCAGCCGCTCCGGTCCACCTGCCAGACGCATTATCTACACATACACACACAGAGAAACACAAATAAAAGACAAGACAGTCGGACCATGTGGCAATAGACTTGCTTGAGATTGACGTTTGCTTGCGTGTGCCCATGTGAATGATGTAAACGGTAATGACGTCTCATTGACAGGGTGGAGACAGCGTCAGTCGGAGGGCTCTGAAACCACACTAAGAACACATGAGAAGGTACTGGAACCCGGAGGAAAGCAGCTCACAGCAGGAGACCAGACTGGAAAAAAACCTTCCTGACTCCTGCTGTGCTGTTACTCCCACAATCCCTCTGTCTCTTCATCTCCCTTGTCTGCTTTCTCTCTGGCCATGTCTCCCTATTTATATCTCCTTTTTATTTCCTCTCATCTCTCCATCACATTCTGCACACACACACACACAGACATGCATGCACACCCACATATATATATATATATATACACACACATTTCAGAAATGAGAACCAGTCGTGGCACTGCAGTGGGAGAGTCAGCAGATGAAAGGAGGCCAATCTGTGACTGGATGACTGAGTGATTGAACAAGTGAAGGGCCAAAGCAGTAAAGCTGTCAGTCTCTCCACATCCCTCATGAAGACAAGAACCAAGACAGGAGTCCCAGCCAGACGCAATCCTGCACTATTAGAACAGGCCTTCTCAAATACCATTATTTTGATGGTATGTATGAGTGGAGGGTGACATTTAACAAATGTCTGTGTGCCACAGTTAAATCCATGATGTCAGCAAGCACACTGTATGCCTCTTAGAACAATGAGCCACAAGAACAGGCTGAATCAGTGTTCTTGACTGGTATGTCCTATACCACACATAAAACGTTGTGACAGTATTATAGAAGTTCTATGGCAGCCCAGAAGGAGATTATCAGGTCCACCACAGCGTGTACCCTCTTCTCATCCCAACTCTATACACTATGCCTACAATCCAGAAATCTCCAACTATGAATGTCAGGAGACATTTCACCCTACTGTCATTGTTACTGGAGATGATCTTCTTTGTCTTCTGGATCCAAACCACAATCCTCTCATTCATTTCATCTTAATTCTAACCATCCCTTCTCATCCTCCGTTCTCCTCCAACACCCTGCTGTCAGAGCCGTCAGCGTGAGGTCTGTAGGATGCCAAAGAAAGGAGATGGGATCTTGTGTGAGAGCCACAGCACCCCCTGTTTATCAATTCTGAATGTGGAGCCTCAACTCAAGCTCATATCCCGTCTTATGATCGTCATGTCACGGCACTTTGTTTCTCTCCCCGTCTCGCTCACTCTTCCACAGCAAGGTCACAATAATTCAAACTCAGTGGAGGCTTAAAACAATTTGTCATCACTACACCAAAATGGGTCCGTGTGTCATGTCGATTTGAAAGAATGGCAATAAAATGTAAAATTGTCGTTTTTATTGACTGACGTACGTCGTTCTGTTGTTCCGCTGAGGCGGGGCTGTCGGGGCCAAAGAAGTACTTCCTGTTGAGGTATTTGGTTGTGATGTGAGAGGACCTCTCCTGTCTGACAGCCTTGTCCTTCTGAGGAGTCCTCCTGTATTGGTCCAGATCCAGCCAGCAGGTCAGGTGGATGCTGAACAGGATCGAACATTCATAAGACCCATATAAGAATCATGTAAGCTGTGTAAAACGTAAAGTTTACTTTACAAAGCATGGCTACACGCCAGGACACTGTTGGTGCACATATATGGCCTTCTGTTGACTGTCAATGTGACTATAATGTCACATCACATCATCTGCTTTCTTCAGATACTGCTTATCTCTGTTGTAGGGTGAAAACCTCATATGTCCAAAACCTTAAAAAGTTCAAAAAAAGTTAAAATATGAAAAGCACCAAAATTGAAGTATCATCTGTCCAATAAAGGCAAAAATGCCCAAAATATAATCTAAGTATTGGTGTCATACATGTATACATCTCTGATATGCTATTTTCTTGTTTCTATTCTATTTTTATGTTTATGATTTAATTCCCCCTGCTGTACTCTATTACTGTTTGCTGCTGCAATGACCCAATTTCCCCACAAGGATCATTAAAGTTTCATCTTATCTTAATGTAACGCTGTGTCATGTGAAAACCTTGTAACTCCAGTTTTGGTACAACCCATATAAGACCATGTCTTAACATGTTGTACCAAAACCCTGCTGAGAAAACTCTACCAGCCTTGGGCTTATAAAAGTTTCAAACTCATTGGATAAACAAAATGCATGGTGGTCAAGCAAAAAATGAGGCTGCTTTTCAGCTCCTGTAAAGTTGATGTTTTGGAGGGGTTTTTTTACCTGACAGCGACGATAAGCAATGGAACTTCAATAAAAGGTAAGCCTCAAAGGGGTCATAGGGTTTTCCTGTATCAAGTGTATGTGAGTCAGTCTTAAAGCCCTTGCACAGAACAGAAGTCCATAACGGATTGGTATAAAAGGTTGTGTTTCACAAGTCACCTGGCGTCCTGGTGCTGGAGGAAGGACATGAAGTGCCTGATCTCTTCGCGGTGGCGGAGTAAGGAACCTAAACGGTAACCACGGTAACACGGAGAGACATTAGACCAGGGGTCAGGCTCCTGGGGGCCCTCTGAAGGAGAAGGAGGAGGTGGAGTGGACTTGTACTGCTCCACCTGTTGAGGTGGAGAAAGAGCAGGAAGAGTGAGGGAATAAATGAGAGAGAGAGAGAGAGAGAGAGAGGGCAAGAGAGAGAAAGGAAAAGAAACAAAGAGGGAGATGGGACAGTAAACTAAAAGGTGCTGTTCTGAGATGCTTTTTTGAAGAAAATAGCAATCAAGAGCACAGATTTATCCCCTTCACATCGTACATCGTTCATAACACAATAAGGTGCAATAAGAGATTTTTCTTGCCACTACTTGGCAGGGGTGTAAAGTACTTGAGTAATTGTACTTCGTTACTATACTTAAGTACGATTTCGGGGGATTTGTACTTCACTCGAGTATTATTCAATTTGTATACTTGTACTCTTACTCAATTACATTTTCGAGAAAAAAAAGATACTTTTTACTCCTTACATTTAAAATTCAGACCTACCAAGTACAAGTAAGTCTCGCAGGTCCAACAAACTTTAGAAACTTTAAATTAGTATTCTTTTTTTCATTGGCTGAACTAATAACCCCACGGCCGTACTTTATTTAAAACCAATAAGATCCCTATCAATGGAAAATTAACCCGCCCATACCCATGCTTATTGGTCCTTGTGCAAGACCAGAAAGCGAGGCTCTTTGATGAAACCTGCTATCAGAATATGACAGTCAGCGAAGCTACAGAAGATGGCCTCTAAAGTTATGAGGAATGAGGACGAAACGATCGGCACCCATGGCCGATGGGGTTAGCTAGCCAGTATCTGGTTTGGTAAATACTGGCTAGCTTAACCCATTTGTTTCCACTTGCATTGATACAAAATGCTAACAAGCTTCCAGTGGACAGTAACCATAGTGCCAATTTAAAAATTAATTAATTAATTAAATTAATTTTAATTAAATTTTTTTTTTTTTTAAAAGAACATGAGGATGTGCGATATTGAATTGGCTTTCGTGGTATCACAATTGTCTTTAGTGATGTTACGATTGGCTTTTTTGAATTGGCCTTTGTGATGTCACAATGGGCCTTTGTGATGTCACAATTGGCTTTTATGATGTCACAATGGGCCTTTGTGATGTCACAATTGGCTTTTATGATGTCACAATTGGCCTTTGTGATGTCACAATTGGCTTTTACGATGTCACAATGGGCCTTTGTGATGTCACAATTGGCTTTTATGGTGTCACAATTGACCTTTGTGATGTCACAATTGGCCTTTCTGATGTCACAATTGGCTTTTATGATGTCACAATGGGCCCTTGTGATGTCACAATTGGCTTTAATGATGTCACAATTGGCCTTTGTGATGTCACAATGGGCCTTTGTGATGTCACAATTGGCTTTTATGATGTCACAATGGGCCTTTGTGATGTCACAACTGGCTTTTATGATGTCACAATTGACCTTTGTGATGTCACAATTGGCCTTTGTGATATCACGATTGGCTTTTGTGATGTCACAATTGGCTTTTGTGGTGTCACAATTGGCCTTTGTTATGTCACAATTAGTTACGATTGGCTTAAGTGAATTTAATGAAGTAATTTTAATGCAAAAAATGTACCCTATGCTTTTTTATTATTGCAATGGATAGACAATTCTAAAACATTTTAATACTTTAATACTTTTAATACTTGAGTACATTTAAAAGTAGAAACTTTTTGACTTTTACTCAAGTGTATTTTTAGCTAGATACTTCGACTTGTAATTGAGTAAGATTTTTGAACCAGTACCCATACTTTAACTTAAGTATAATCTCTGGGTACTTTTTACACCCCTGCTACTTGGGGCTACTGAGTCAAAAAGTACAAAGTTGAGGCTTTGAACACTCCCCCCTCCTCCACCTCCCCTTACCCACACCTACCAGCCTACAGTTGTCAGCAAGGGACAAAAGGCATAAAGGCAGCGAAGCTAATAGGGGACTACAGATGAAATTTAGCAATTGTGCTAATTCCGGCACATTTACATTGTGTAATGCTGATATGTTGATTATTGTGCACTGTCCCAATTCAATAAATAAATAAATAAATAAAAATAAATAAATAGCGTCCGCGCTACGTCCAAACAAACACTAAACCTAACGTTAAATCAACAACACAGTTCAAGTTCAGTTAGTCAAAATGTAAAAAATGCCAGTAAACCAATACATGACAATCTCCAAACTTCAAGTGCTGCATCAGAAATCATCCGGACTGAAGTGGTTGGGCGCTAGTGGCACACATCAGCAAAACAAATCAATAGTAAATGTATTGTTGAAGTGTTTACTCCTTCATAGAGGTAGAAGGAATACGTGTTATTGACCAAATAGCTTGCGCTAGCCTAGAGATAAACTCATCATCATACAGTGTGTGCTGCCTGGGCAAGCGGGGGTTAGCGTTTTCCACAGTACAGCGCTATCAAGCGAACTGACAGACGCTAACAGTTACTTACTTTTCTGCCCTTTTATAAAGTTCTGGAGGGGTCTGGGGGTTTTTTGACAACAAACATTAGGAAACACTGAAAACACACAGAGGGGCTGAGAGTGACGGCATGTTGTCAGTGCCTCACAACTAAGTCTCAGCTGTTTCCTCAGATAGCATATGGTTTCAAATTGTATTAACAATGTCAAAGAAATGGCCCAAAAAAAAAAGAAAAAACACTTCTTGCAACTTTAAATGTTATTCTTATGCAAAGTAATATAGTTATTGAACAGTAGCTCAACATTGTGGTTGCTAATGAGTAGTGATGGTCAGCTTCCAGCGTGATTCAGCCAATCAGAAGTGCTCCACACAACTACGGCTCCTGGATGACCTCTGACCTGTCTCAGTCTGAGCTCTGCCTCCTCATACAGGCTCTGTAGTTCCCTGTACTCCTCACTGGCCAGCTGGCGCACCTCCTCCTGCACACACACCTGGGGAAACACACACAAAAACATCAAACACACACCCACTAGAGAGAGCATAGATTTGGCCAAACCAGTCTGATCTATTTAGATGAAGTAAACCTTGCCCCGGACATAGCCACCTTCTGGTAGGACTCTTTATCTCTGGTGATCAGCAGTGTCCAGGGCTCCAACAGGAGGGTCAGGGTGTGTTCCTCCACCCCGTCAAACAGCTCCTCAAAGGCGGGCATCAGTCGGTCGTATACCTCCCTCCTGGCCTCCTCATCCACACCAATACTCCTCCAGGCAGAGCTGGACAGATAGGTGGAGTAAAGGAGCTGAGGAGGAGCAAGGAGAGGAGAGGAGAGGAGAAGAGAACCATAAAAACGTCATCACTTCAGAAATATTTCATCGCAATCATCATCACTGTCATCATCCTCATCATCAGAGTTCAGTGTTCTCATACACAACTACATTATCCAGTCCACACTATATTCACTATCCATCATCACTACAGTCATCACACCACATAAACTACATTTAACCCTCTTGGCCAAGACAGCACAATGGAAAGAGATACTCATCTACATGTGATTGCTCTGTTAAATAAAGGTTAATTGAAGGAAAATAGATTTCACTGTGAGGTATTCTTCCTGGACAGCCCTGCTTTCCTCCCTGGTCCAGCTGTAACCAGACAGGGTGGTTCTGGATGACTGGCCTGGCGCAGTAGTGGGAGGGATTCACTTGATTTGATGGGCATTGTGTGAGCTCTCCACTTAGTGAGGGGTAAAGAGGGCGGCGGGGCGGCTAAGAGTGAGCAATTGAGAGCAGGTGTGTGTGTGAAAAGGATGGGGGGGTTGACACACATGGCTCTATAGCATAGTGAGGGAATGACAAGGAAGGATGATTCCTGAGCCCACACACACACACACACACACACACACACAATTATTAACGAGAATGAAGTTGTGCCAAGTAACTGACCAGCAGCTGAACTGACTACAGCTGGACTCCAGTAAAATTGTAGAGACATCTCACATTAATTTGGATGCACTTAAACTCAATTTGAAGTGTCACTGCAAAAGAATTCTCCAATATTATTGCGTCGGTCATAGCTGCAAAAACATCTTAAGTCTGTGTTCCTTTACCTTGACAACTGTGGAATTCATGCAGTATTTAAGCCTCCCTCACCTTAAGGATCAGTCTGTTGCAATTCTCTCAGCCAATTTATTAAACTTGGGAAAAATAAAACAAGTGACATTTGAAGCAGAAACCCGTAGGATGATTGATGCAGACGACTGCTGGACTGGTGCGTGGGGTGGGAGTGTGTGTTTGTATGTATACAGTGTGCTGACCTGTGCGTGCCTCTGTACTGTGTAAGGGTCCAGTCCATCCCGGTAGAACAGCTGATGGTAGTGCTGCAGGTCAGTCCAGAAGCTGACTGCATTCTCCCATAGCTACAGAGACAGGACACAAGTAATGTCCTTGTTACATCGAGTTTAGACATTGTGTTCAAGAGTCGTACCGCCGCAGTATTGTAATCCAGTGTTTTGGATGCTTAACAGCCGTAATGGAATGGACCATAGTGAATAGGAGCGTATGAAACTAAAATCTAGCAGCTGCTATTGTACCTGGTTTCCAGATTGTTCACAGAAGTGTGTGAAGTATAAACCAGCCCGGGAGTCATTGAAGAGAGCCTGTAACATCCACTCCATTCTTCTGCTGCCCAGCACTGGACTGCTGCTGCTGCTGCTGCTGCTACTGGAACATAACTGATGACACACACACACACATACCCATACACACACAGACCAGAAAACTAACATAATCAAACTAGCAACTGATGAAAAATAAATTAAATAAATTGCAGCCGGTGCCAGGTGCAGGCAGTTGCCCTCTGTTGCCCTACCTGTGTCCGAGCAGTGTGGGTTGACCTGGGCAGGCAGGTGTCAGGGCGGACGGGGGGCAGGGTTATACAGCGAGGGTAGGGGTCTATCCCTGATGGAGGCCTCAGATGCCTCTCTGTCCACAGCCCCAGTGTTGATTCATCACTGTCTTCCTGAACACACTGGGATGTCCAGAACCTGGGAGCCCTGTGGGCAAACAAGAGAAAGGATAGTAAAGGTAGAGAGAATTACCACAGAAATCCATTCATAGGAAGCGCTATTATGAGCAATATTACAATATTTGTTATAGCTTATCATGTAACCCGCAAGTATAGGACGGCAAGCGCCAAGATAGTGGTGTAATGCATGACGTACTCTTAGCAATAAACACATAAATGTGAAACTACTGCAGTCTCCCAAAAATTTGTGAAAAAGACCCATAGGAATACACACACACACACACACATACAACCACAGATGTGTCTCCCGAAGACATTACGAAGTCAAATACTGATCTGATTCTCACCAGTAGAAGAGCAGAGCTTCAGTGAGGCAGGGCTGCACCAGGTGTAGTTTCTCCTCTGTCCAGCAGGGGGAGGTAGTCAGGCCCAGTGTAGAAAGCAGCTCCACATGCAGACTGCTCTGACTGCTGCTCAGCAGGTACCGGCTTCTCATCAGCACCAAATGTCTGAACCACATCACATCTGGTATTTATATCTCACATTACACCAATCACATGTCTGACATAAAAGTGTTGTGACAGTGCAAGCGAAAGTTGTTGTTTTTTTGCAGTTGACTCATTGGCTGACTGCCAGCTTTTTGATTTTGTGGGCATGTATTTTAACAGAATGACAACAGTAAAATATATATATTTTTTTTTTAAAACGACCAATTTTCTTTCATCCTATACTTATGATTTTGTATCTCATTCTATAAATACCAGCTGATTGAAGGGGGTCATGGATCCACAATCACAATGGGGGTAAAAATATATATCTGGAGATACACTTCATTCTATGAGGCCAATCATATGACCATAATCTCGACCAATGACCATTTGCTGTCATAGAATAACAAACTGATGTTACAAATACAGCGTGTGTGTGCCATGTTTTTCCTTTCACCTGTTCTTCTGCTCCCAGCGCTGTGTAGCCTTGAGTCTTTCTATATCCATCCAGAGATGAAGTAGCTTCTCTCCTGACGTTCCCTGTAAAAACTCCTTGAACTCATTCAAGCCCCGTCTGCTGCCACGGAAACAGGCACCATGGTAACAAACATCAGGGACATTTTCCTTGTCTGGGCCCCTGTTCCACACCCCCTTATTTTTCTCTTCATCCCCCTCTGCCTGTTCTTCCTCCCCGCTCCCCTTCTTGCCTTCTTGATCTCTCTCTTTCTCCTCCTCCAGTCTTTCCTTGCCCTCAACAACCGAATAGCAGCAAACTTCACTTTTAAAGGAGCCGTCCGCGTCAGTGAAACGATTTATCCGGTCTTTTGACCTGCTGAAACAATCAGAGGTGTTTCTCTGGCTGCATCCATCCATCATTTCCACTGCATCTTTGAGCACCTGTTTAACCACTTTGGCAGCCAGGTCCTCTAATGGTATGTTGTTAGACTCAAAACTCTGGGTATTGGAGTCTCTGAGACACTGATCTTCTGTTGATGGCTCTGTGAAGTAGAGGCTCAAATCTGTTTCTGGGCTCTGGGTTTCCTGAGTTTTCTCTGAGTTGAGATTAGAGGAGGAGGAAGAAGAAGAAGAGAGCATACATGGATCCTCTGGGTCAGGGAAGCAGGAGATACATCTGGATGAGGCACAGCATGTTGGGTTGATATGCTTCCTGTGTCCTTCCTGGCCAGAGGAGGGTACACACCGTGCAGACCCTGCGCAGTGAGGAATGAGACAATATGGCTTCATATCTATATGTCAGCATACACACATATACAGAACTTCTAGACATGCACATAAAAACTCGTAGGCATTTACCTTGTTTTGGTGAACATTTCTCTTGAGCATAGGAGCATGTTAGGGCATTCAGTACATTTTTATTGTTGGATTGGGATGAAGAAGGAGGCCTTGTTACTGAATGGGTGGTTTGAAATAAGTCACCATCCCTCTTCTGGATACAGAGGTCTGGGTCCCACTGAGACAGCAACTTGGCTAGTCTAGAAAACACCAGAAAGCACCGACATACTGAGACGTGTACCGCCAGCCATAGAATACACAATCGTGTATTTTCTAAAATCATGAATTATATGACAAACCAATGAAATGAACAAACTGGGCTATTGTTATTGCTGTGCCATTGCGTCTACATTTAGGTTGCAAACTAGTGTGTGTGGGTCAGTCATGTATCTGATCTGAATAGGGGAATAGGCAGATTAAAACAGAGGAGGAAGTAAGGCCACGGAGCTACTGTCATTACAATGACTACAAAATATTTCACTGAATTGCTAACTTTAATCCATTCCAGTTAAGAACAAGTTAGCACTGCATGATAAATCACAAAAAGCATTGCTAGACAACAGTAGTCATCAACAACAACAACAAGTCAGAAGATGCAGCAAGGAAAGGGCTGTTCTCTGCACACACTGGTTGCCTGTTGCTGATAAGAATTTGACAAGTGAAACAGAACTTCACAGGATGTATAGAAATACTATCAAACATTGGATTTGTGCGTAGGCTCATCTAATCGTAGGCCAAGATACCCATGTACTTGTAATACCTGTATTCAAAGTAGCAATCACTTTGAATGAATAAGGGGAATCTTTCTTTCATGATCCATTGAAAGCCTTGCTCTTTGTCCAGACACTGTAAAAGTCAGTGAAACAGATTCATTAAAAAGCCCCCAACGCTACAAAGAAGCACACAACAATTCAATTACTTGATTCACCAACTAAAGACATCATACACCACTTACACAGACAGTGTAACGGTTGTCTATCGGGGGGCTTCTGGCTTGCAATGTGGGGTCATTAGTGAGGAGCTGCGTTTTACTGCAGTGCAGGACTGATTTGATCCTTCTGGAGACACACTCAGCTGCCTCACTCACCACCTCAAACACCCCTGTCTCCTGGTTGTACAGCAGAGCCTCTGGAAAAGACTGGGTTCATCGAGAACAAATGAGCTCGACAGCTAGAAAATGACAGCTAGAAAATGTGAGTCTTTAATCACACACATATATATATATATATATATATATCACTTTACCGGCAGACT
Organism: Hoplostethus atlanticus; assembly: GCA_034670405.1. Classification (NCBI taxonomy): domain Eukaryota; kingdom Metazoa; phylum Chordata; class Actinopteri; order Trachichthyiformes; family Trachichthyidae; genus Hoplostethus; species Hoplostethus atlanticus. The sequence goes on along the minus strand of JAXDDX010000005.1, from coordinate 721,061 downwards.
CAAGAAATCATTGAAGAAATGTACCAATGTATCATCAGAGGCCAGATACTGCTCCTGTATACATATAAACAAAGGAAAAATAGTAGTTGGCGAAACCTCCACTAAGAGACTAAATTAAAAGATTGAAAATGTTATGAAAATGTGTACTCACAAAATTGCCAGCAGTAAGATGAGGAAACTCTAAAACGAAAATTTAAACTTTAGTTACCAAACCATTCTCAATTTACACTGTAGTTAGATTTCTGAAAGCACTGCTGTTACCTGTTGCAATCTCTCCACACATTCTTCACCCTTCAAGTGGTCGAGGAGTGTACGCCTGTACTGTACGTCAAAGTTGCCCAGTTCAGGAAAAAAGTCAAGCTAAGCAAGCACATTCGGCCAAGCCCAAGTAGGCCACCAAACCTCTCAGTGTAATTACACACACACACTGCAGGTTGCTATGGAGGTGGACTCATTTTCAAAACAGGGGAGGGGTGGTAAAAGTTTAACTAGAGTCGACCAGAGAGAAACAAATACACAATAACAGGTTTGTAACTACTTGTCATTGTTGTAGGAGTCCTGAGAAATATTTTGGCTTTATCAGTTTTTTTTTATTGTTACCATTTAAGAAAACTAGCATGCAGGCCAAGTTGAGACAGTGACTTTGTTGCAGTCACAAGAAATGGTTAGCTTACACCACTGGATGGCGCCAAACCCTGACAAATGATTTTACAGTTTTTCTCAATTGGTTTGGCTCATTTCTTGAAACAGTGTTAACATTCTCAAAGCTCTAGGTGCATTTGTCAAAACAGCTTACATGGTACAGCACAACACCATAGCTCACCTGCAAAAGGTCATAACTCATCCAAAACATTTAACTCAACATTTAGCTTCTAAACAAAGTTATTGTCTCATATAAAAAGTCAATGCCCTCAAAATGAAAAGTTCCTTTGGCATGGTGGTCAAAATGTTTAGATGTTGTGTCAGTATGGCAGTGGACCCTGGAAATGTTCCTCATATCCACATTTCAGTCTTGTCCTATTTTTTCATTGACACTGAATGTTTACTGTACTAGAGTGTTATTGTTGTCTAGATAACTGAATGCTGTTGTGTATCAAACTGAATACTATTCAGATGCCAATGTCAACAGTACAAGGTTTTACACTACACATTGCACTCACATTTCCATGGAAATTGTCACTGTATTTTTATTTACGTAAAGTAACCACAGTAAACAGTAAACTTACACAGCACAATATAATACAAAAATACATCAATACAAAAAAAGGAAAATAATGTATAGCCTAACACTGTAACACAGTAAAGCTGTGCTACACTAAAGACTCCACCTCACTGGATGTCCTGTTGCTCCTGTCTGTCTGGCCACAGATTTTCATCAACATCACACCTGATAGTTTCCCTTGCAATGCAAATCTTCTTGAAAAAATCTTCTTGCATCCATCCCCTGCATCCATCCCCTGCATCCATCCCCTGCAACCATCCCCTGCAATGTTCTGCTGTGATGTCATCACAAGCAGCATCCATTGCAGCAAGCAGAGACATTTGGTCTTGAGACCGATGATCTTACACCTTCCACCTCCATGCAGAAAAGAATTCCTCAATTGGATTCAGGAATGGAGAACATGGTGGAAGGAACACCATCAGCATCCTTTGGTGGACAGCAAACCATTCCCTGATGACATTTGCATGGTGGAAGCTTACATTATCCCACACAATTACAATATTTGGCAAGTCATACCTTACCAAACCTCTCTCATTCCCAGGGATAAGATCTCTGTAGAGGGTGTCCGAGAACATCAGGAGTGTTGTATGGGCCAATATTGGGACTATGTGTACTCACACCATTCTCAGATATTGCAGCACACATAGTGATATTGCCCCCGCGTTGGCCTGGCATATCCACCGTGGCTCGGTGGCCTATAACATTTCGGCCACGTCTCCTGCCTTTGGTCAGATTGAAACCAGCCTCATCCACAAACACACGGGTGAGAGGGATTTCACTTCCTTCCAGCTCCATTATTCTCTATAATACAATAAACAAAATATCATATCAGTTTTACTGTAGAATCATACAGTTACAGCAAAGTCAAAATGTTCTGTGTTATTCTCTGCAACTTCAATAACTATATACAGGCCATAATGAAGGAAAACCCATAACACTGTACAATATACTTGGTGTAGTGCACACCACTGCTTTACCTGTACATACTGGTACCATAGCTCCTCGTCAATTTCTCTCAAATGGTACCTTGTAGAGTTGTTTCATGGTCATCTATTGTAGAGATGCTGACAGAGTTGATACGTTGAAAGATGCCATTGTCCTCTAAGGTTGCACTCTGGATCTCTCTCAGTGTAATAGCATCATTTGCTATCACCATGTTGCAGATCTCTTGCTCTTGTTGAGGTGTAAAAACTGCTCTTCTGCCACCAGCATAAGGTAGTCGTCTAGTCCTACACATTGGAATTCACAAATAGATATTACTGTATATATACTGTACTGTACTGTGTGCCGCATGTATTTCTTACAGCATGAGTTTCAGACATGCATTGACTTTTATTCTGGCTTTTATTGACTTTATGTAATTCTACTTTATTTTTTTTACCTTAATTCTACTGTATTTCTATAACTAGACTACTGTAACATGAGTAATTCCAGTATTGACTGAGTACATACCTGTTTTCCTTGCTGAATGCTTAGATAGTTGAAGACACTGTTGCACGGTTTACATTGGGCTGCACTCGGCGACCAGCCTCTGCCATTGTAAGGCCATGGTTAATTACATGGTCCACAATTGTGGCCCATAATTCATCTGGGACAGCTCTATGTCTTTGTACCCTTCTGCCTCTTCCTCTATTCTGCTGTCTTCCCCTCACTACACCACCACGGATCCTTACTCCTCTTCCTCGAGCACGCAGTTGCCCCGTTCATTATTTACCTATCAATATGTTTGACAATATCCATACTCATGAATAGCACCTGTCAGCAAACTTGACATGTGTGATTGGCTGATGTAAGAAATTCCCCATTTGTTAGTAAAGTTCAAGTTTCACCTTTCACCAATTTAACGGACTTTACAAAAAAATCCATATTACTGTAATGATGTTCATGGTATATATGCCTGACAGATTTTGACAATTGAATGGACTATTGTGCATGTGGCGACTCACACAATGAAAGAATTCATACATGTTTTGGAGAGTACAACTCTTCAACTGAGAAGCAACATAATCAGTTTTGACCAGCAAGATATATTCAATTGAAAGATATATTCAATTGGTAATAGATGTGCTAAAACATTCGCAATTTGTTTAAAAGAATGAGAAATACAAATCTGTTGTGAACAAGTACCCAGTGGTTTGGAGGTTTGCACGTTTTGAAAATATTCATTATCATTTGAGAATTGTGCAAAAGCAATTGAGAAAAGCTGTAAGAAGTAGCTCACAGTGGAGATGCAACCTACAAGGACCGACAGATTATTACATGCATGGCAAAGACAGATGGCAGACACATATGTAAAAGATCTTTATTTAAAACTATTTGAAAGTTCTGCACAGTCACGAGTGAACAAGATATGGAAGACATTGGTAAAATTTAAGAATTTCATTAGCGAATTCAAAAAAAAAAGAAAAAATTTCATTCTGTACAGTAGATCAGTTTGTGGGGGAAAGCACACAACAGCCAAGTTAAATCATTGTATCTGCTGGTGAGACTTCTCCCACATTCATAATTAAAAACACACAAGTAAAACTGTATTGGAAAAAAGGAAGAAAAAAATTACAGTACATAGATAGGCAAAAAGGCACAAAGACACATTCATGGGCACAGAGAACTTGCCCTTGAGTGCTGGCTACAGATCAGTTTCCTTGTGGCCAAACCTTGCCATGACCATTAGCAGCAAAAGTGCAAAAGTGACTTCGGCTCAGCATGCAGGAAGCAAATTCCCACTCCGCCCGTTCACAGTCTCCTTAAGTTTCGCTTGCTTTGAGCACTTCCTGGAAGAAGTACGTTCTTCTTGTTGCAACAGCCAACGGACCGGCTGCCACACTCTCTGGAGCCGTGGAAAGCACACAGGCAGGCTGTGCAAAACTGGAACCCACAGTCGGCTCTGCTGCACACACCCTCCCTTTTAACTGAGTGACACCTTGCTGGATGTTGGCATCGCGGGCACGACTTAAGACACTCATCATTGAAAAGAGTTTTGGCAACCTGGTGGGAAAGCAAAGAACTTGTTTTTATCCCCTTTTTGGCTTTAATGACATGATAAATGTTTGTTACAATGACATGTTTAAATGTGAACTTCCTTGCACAATCCATTTGATAAACAGAATAAAATGACCCTTTGCTTACTGTACATTAATTAGTACATAATTTTCAGTCTTCTGATTTCTTAACTCACTTGTAGGAATTTATCCCGTTTGCTGCTGCTGCTGCTGCTGCTGCCTGGGTCTGAAGCGCTGTGTTGCAACGGGGTTAAAGTGCGTTTTCCAGACTGTGGGGATGCAGTAGCTGGAGGTCCTGGACTGGGCCTGGACCGACTTGAGGACCGACCTCTTCACCAGAGTCAGTCTGGTCTCTGCATCAGGGACGTGGACAGCACCACCGAGCTATAAGACAACAAATACATAAGGAAGAGTCAGTACAACAGTGCCCATCTCTTCTTTAATAAACCATGACACGTTAGATGGCATTGAAATACATTAAACTGGATAATAGAGGCAGACAAACAACAAAAGCCACAGTGCAGTACACTGACATGAGGCAGAGTAGATTTGGCATTGCCCTAGCTTTTCAGTACATCTGAGTGTGGTTTTATTGCAGTAGTGACTAATGGCAAACCTACTTCAAGGGCAGCCTCCACTTCACTTAGGTGAAGTCTTCTCCTGCAGCTGGCCTGCTTGTCTTGCTGGATGATTTCATTCCAGCTTTTGCACACCTGACCAAACCTGCCAAAAAATAAATAAATGCATGAATGATGCTTTCCCAATTTTACTGGCCTCGATAATGGAGTTATCTTTGAATCATACTTCATTCAATGACATACAAAAAAGCAGGTTCAGAAGTTGGAACACTGCAAAAGATTAGATTGGTTTCCTTGTCATAAATACAAAAAATTATACATGCTTATATATTCTTGTGATTCTATATTGTATAATTACATGTATAATTATATAATTTTGTCTTGACCAATAATACTCTATTCTTGCCTCGGCTGAAAGGCTGTATTGTCAATGTAGAATTCTGCTTACACAATTCATATTGCTGGCTTTTATTAATTTTGTTTAATAGTGTGTTACTTTTTAACACTAATTTGAAAAGTGGTATACAAGTTTTTTCTATCAATGTATTGGACAAATTGCCCTTTGGTAAGTAATTAAGTTGTATATGTGGAATTATAGGTGTAAAAACAAATAAATGAACACGTGATGAAGATTTAAATTTTTATAGCAATAGTGACCTCAGTTTTAGTGAAAATATTAACCCCTCACCTGTAGACATCCTCAGATGATAGGTGGCAGAGTATGATAGCCAGGATGTGCCTGAGGTTCCTCTTTTTCAGTTCTGTGAGGACATCCACCTTCCTCAGGCCCATCTTCCTGCCGATGAGTCCTGCCAATGGCATGGTGGTCCTGAACGTCACCGGGGTCTCAGCCAATGCTGCTGCAGACTTCAGCTGCTCTTCCAGGCTTGGGCTCTGATCGAGCAACATCCGGGCCCTCTGCTGGCACATGGCATGGACCAGCTGCAAAGCTGGGGTCAGTGAGAGATTGACTTGGGTTGTCCTGAGAGGGGTGACATAGTCTTGCTTGGTAGAGGTCACACCAACAGGGGTCATGCTGTTGCCTAGTTTGACAGAATGGGCTCTGAGAGGGGTGGCATTGTCAATAACAAACACCTCATCCTCCTTAGAGAGGCTCTGGCATCGATGAAAACGCTCATGTTTTCTGTCCGTCACATCACTGCCTGTATGTGCTTGACTGATATTTCTGATGTCCTCCTCAGACTGAGAGCCCCCCTCTTGAAGCGTGGAAAGCCTGTGCTGACGCTGCAACCGGGAGCGCCGTTTTATCTCTGCCAGATGTGGGGTTTCACAGTTTCCCCTGGAGGCTGACGAGGAGACCAGCAACTCCTGGAATGAGCCGTCATGGTCCACTAACGAGTCCTGGGATTTGTCAAGGGTCAGGGAACTGAATCCACTGTCCTCAGACACGGACCTGTTTGAGAGTTGGGAGTGAGGGTTAATATATGTGGGTATATGTTAATATATGTGGGATATGGGTAGATTTATGGATTATCTGTGGTTTATTATTAGTTGTTTTGTTGGAATTTTGTTGGGAAATTCTACAAAAAAGTTAAGTTAAAAAGCACATACCTGTTGTACTTGGGTGTATGTGTGGACGATGGTGTGCTCAAGACACTTAGACTCTCACAGAGGTTAGCTGCCACATTGTTGACTGGGGTTTGAGAGTTTTCCTTAGACAGGGCAGGCAGGAATTTGCTTAAGCACAGTGTCTCATCAGCAAGTTGATCAGAGGAGATAATGCTCTCATTGAGATCTGCATCTGAGAGCAAAACCTTCCTCTCAAAACTGGAAAGGTGACCAGGGCTGTGTTTACCATCTTCAAGAGTGGAGGTCCTCACCTGAAAGAAGAGGCGACGTTTCCTGCCAGACAGTGGCACATCCAGCTCACATTTTAAAGTGCTTGATGCCAAAGCTCCCAACATCACAGTGTCTGGAGAGTCACAGAATGCATTGAAACGGTGCTCAGACCTGACACCGAAGGAAGATTCAGTCCTTTTAGTGCATGGTGACCTTGTGTTATCAGTTTTGATATCTGTGGCAGATTTACACATGAGAAGTCTGCGTCGCAATGAGGTGTCTCTCTTACATAGTTTGGGAGTTTCACACCAGCCAACAATTAATGGCTGCTGTATCCCCCTGAAATCTTTGTCCAAAAATCTGACTGATTCTTTGGTCCTCTCCTTCTTCGGGGTGACAGACAGCTGGAGGTTCTCTTTAGGCGTTTCAGGGAACTCATCTAAAGGCAAGGACCTACATGGGTCATACTTGGCTCCAATGGCCCTCCTTGGGCTGTGGAATAAACTGGAGTAGCCACTGTCAGATGAGCAGTGCTGATCTTTGCAGTTTTTAAGGCGGCCATCCAAAACAGGGGTGCACTCCATTTTCCTTGTATGTGTGCCCCAAACACCCTGTATTGCCCAAGGGGCAGTAGATGATGTCAATTGACCTGGAGACAACAAAAATAAGTTAGTGACAACTCAAGGATAGCAGACAAACGTGACACTTGCGAGGCCAGGCTAGCATTAGGGTTGGCTATGCTTGGTATTTCATACTGTTGCTAGTAGATGTAATGTAAAGTTATATAGGTATGACGGCGAGAAAACCTTCCAGAGAATACTAAATACGACTTTAGATAGTGACTACACCAGACAAACGTGACGGATGAGTAGCTACGTTATCTTAAATGTTGCCAAGCTTTGTTTCTAATTTGGTACCATCATGTTTGACTCACTTTATGAAAAGCGAAGAGGTAAGAAAAACCTTTCAGGGATCGCGAAATTATGTCTTTGCCGTGAGTCTGTCGGTTGTTTTCAGTGGACATAAATTGCTTTTGAAACACAAATCGCCAGTAAACACTGCTGGATTAAGACAAAACAATCCCAGCTGTTCCATCAGCGTTGCTATGTGAGCGCGTGGTGTTGATTTAAATCCCCTGTCGCGTGGAGTCAATGATGCCGCTATAATGTGAGCTGTAGCCGCCAAAAGGACAAACCAACCCTAGCTACTACAACCTGCCTACGTCAGACCCCTGGGACCTTATTAGGACTATCACACACCAAAACCCACTGGTGGCTACCAATAATGGTAACTTTTGAAAGACCCCTTATAATGCCAGTTCGAATAAAATAACAGTTTAGCTTATGAAATGAAAATGAAAATGAAAATGAAAACATATCATCCACTATCATATTATAATTATAAATCTGCGTGACTGTGCTAATTTCTCACCGAAAATCAGGGCACTAGGCAACCGCAACAATTTTAAGTCTAAAAATGACTTTAAGACTTAAAATTGTATATTTAACTGTATAGTTGATAGCATTTAAGACTTTTCCGGGACGTCCTGGTTAGCGGGAGCTAGCTTTCACGCACAAACAGCACATAAATGTCACCCAAACAACAATGTGTTCATTCTATTCATAACAGTGCCCGAAAGTATTACACAAAACATGCAATATATGCATCTGTAACTATTGTGAACCTAGCTCTTGTATAACGTTAGGGATCTTCACGCCAAACTGGCTGCACTCTTCAAATCGGCATACACCCATTACACCAAGCCGCACTTGTTTCAACATAATTAGGGCACTTGACTGGTTAGTGTAACGTTAAACATTAGCTAACGCTACCTAACTAAAATCACAACTACAAGTTAGATTGTCTTCTCTTTAAACATGATTGTTTCGTAGACTGAATACAAACAATACGCTTGGCATCAAACCGAGAAATTACAAGCAAACACTTACTTCCAGATAAAAGTAGGCTAAAGCGAAGGCTGTGGAACACAGTCCGCAATCGTGTTTCATTAGGTCCAAATTCTAGGCCTCAGCTTGCACCCCTAGCCGCTCTTTCTCTTCGCTACATGTTCCTCAAGAAACGTCTAGCAGACACGTTTTCAAATTTGGAGCCCGCTGTGGCTGTTGTGACGTGTTTCCGCTTCGGGGTGCTGCTTGGCTTCCGCTTGATATGTCGTTACCATAGCAACAGAACCCGCTTTTGCAGACAATCGCTTAGCCAGACAGGTAAAAAAAAATTAAATCTAAATGTATTATCCACTACATAGGAAGACTCCTTCCTTACGAGATTCTGTCAGATGTGATATCTTGACTTGATGTTTCATCATATTACTGTTATGTTGTTACCCAGCTAACGTTAACTTTAGCTACATTAACAAAAGTTAGCTAACTTTACATTCAAAGCTACCTATCCAGCTACTAACATAGCTATCTATTTGACCTGATAACTGACTAAATTGATATATATTTTTATCTCATAGCTGCTGTCTTTCCAGCTATGAATGCAGAAGCAGTTTCCTCACTTCTAAAACAAGAGACTGGATTCTCAACCACTGTTGACTCTCATGGGAGGGTCCCTGTGGAGCACCTAGACTATGGCTACATTGAAAAATGCAAAGATGTGAAATATCTGGAGAAGATCTTGAGAGTGCTGAGGTGAAAGTCTCAAATGCTGTGATTGTGGTTTATTGAAGCGCTGATATTGTATGTTGTATCAGGTGTTGTATTCCATTATATTGTTTGCTGAGCTGTTCGCTTAATACTACTGCTACTACTACTGCTAATAATAATACTTTTATTTATAGAACATGTTACAAAGTGCTTTGCAAGAAAAGGTACAATATGTAGAGCTAATGCTAAAATAAAAACAAAACAAAAAAACACAATAGAAGCATACGATAGTCATCATAAATAAATTGAAAAACAATTCATTAAAATTAAGTAAATTAAGTAAAAGCAATCCTAAAAAAAGAGTTTTAAAAGTGATTTAAAAGAGGACACAGTGCTGGCAAGCCTGATCTCCTTGGGCAGCTCGTACCACAGTCTAGCTGATGAAAGCGATTGAAAATATGTCTGAGAACTCTGTCAGAAGGCTGTCAGAAAATAGATCATCATACAAGTAATTCAAATCATGAGTCTGAAAGGTGTATGATTTGTTCACTCACTCATTCAGTGTAAAATAATTTGTGCCAAAGGTCAGGAAATGAGGGCATTTACCCCCATCTGATCCAGTTCTGTGAGAGTCACCTGGAGAGATTGGACCCTAGGAGCCGAGCTCTCAGAAAGGAAAACCCTGTGGCCACAGCAGCGAGCCTCTCTAAAGATGAATGGAGCCAAATCGTTGATGAGCTGAAGGTATACTACACACCGAGTGAAAGGTTTCTCTTATAAAGCCTCCTGAATCTCTGTCCCCTCTTCTCTTGTCTTCTAGGGGCTTTTTACCAATAATTTATCAGCAACACCATGACATTTATTGTTTTGTTCTTTACAGGTGTGGCAAGAAGAAACCAAAGAGACTGAAACTTCACGAAAACAGGAATCAGCAATGTTTCATGTGATGGAGAATGAAAATATGCCACCTATACGAGGCACCAATTGCTTTGTTCCACTCAGTAAGGTAAAGCTTGTCTAACTAACAGTATACTTGGTTAATTGGTTAATTTGTTACACTAAATAGATACTCAAATGAAGTCTGATTTCATCACAGAATTCAGCTCTAAAAAGACAGAAGAATCCCTCAAAAAGCGCTCTCCCACGTGATTACAGAGAATGGGACAAGTGAGTCATCTTTGTTTCTTCGAGCATATTAGATTCAGTAGGAAGAACAAAGACTCGTATGATAGCCGCAGACACTGTATCTAAAAGATTTCACGAGTGTTTTAGTTTGTGAAAAATGCATTAGCTAAGCTTCTTTAATCACAAACAACATCACACAGTGATTAAACTGTTGATGCTGTTCAGCTCCGGGAACAGTGGGGTTATAGCATCCATTCACAGCCTTTCTACTAAACACATTGCCACTCTATTTACAGGTTTGACATTGACAAAGAATGTGAAAGAATAGATGGGAATGTGGACAAAGAAGATCTACCTGCCACCATAAACTCTGGCCATCCCAAAATCAAGCCCAAAGTGAATGCATCATGTAATGTATAGCATCTCTTTTATTTAGGTTTTGGTCATCACAAAGCATCAATCATATTTAAGGTGTGTGAGTGTGCAAAATGTGTAATCTCTCAAAAAAACAAAACATCCAGCACTGACACACCAAGAGAAGCTCCTCCTGGCGAACCGTGAAAAGGACAAAGGCAACGAGGCGTTCAGAGCAAACGACTACGAGGAGGCAGTTGCATATTATTCCAGGTCAGACCCTTTTAACTTAAGGTTCTTAAAACGCATTTATTATGATTATGTTTTCTTGTCTGGCACTTAGTGATCACAACTTCTGTCTTTCATTAAGAATGATTTAATTCACATTTCTTCATTTCTCTAACCCTGTTCAAGTGCTTGTCCATTAATCTCTTTGTTAAGAGAGGCCTGTTTCATTTTTTGACCTTCCATTACAGAAGCCTATCCATTATACCAACTGTGGCTGCATACAACAACAGAGCCCAGGCAGAGATCAATCTCAAGCACTGGCACAAAGCCATGAAAGACTGCCAGAGGGTACTGGAGCTGGAACCAGGCAATATGAAAGGTGCTTTCCTTGTTAGTGGCACTTTGATGAAGACAGTACATATCTTCATCAAATAATACATGTAGTGCTTGTGAATAGAAATATGATCGGAATGTTTATAGTATTTACAATATATGGTATAATTTCATGCCACCACAAAAAACAATTACCTTGTTTTATATTTGTATTGCAGCATTGCATGACATTTTTACACACGACAGTACTAACTTTACAGCATAGTAGCATACAGTAGCATTATTGTCTTTACACTTATAGTTTATTTCTCCTCATTAGCCCTGCTACGCCGTGCCACAGTGCAGAAGCACATGGGCAATGTACAAATGGCTGCTGAAGACCTGAGGATCGTGCTTCGTGAGGAGCCACAGAATGCTGCAGCTGCTGTAGGTGATTTAGCCTCAAACTAAAGCATGGAAATTGCATGCTAGTCTGTCATGTTAGTAGCATATTTGCCCAGTAGGTGTCACTGTATTTTTCTGAGATTCCAGCTGCTTTAGCTATTAATAATACAATGTGCAGTCTATCATCAAATGGAGAATGACTCAAAATCACACGCAAGCCATTCAGTTCAGCTCAGTAATCTGTGGATGATCACTATATGAGTGAGCATATCACCATAACTGACTTAACTTTGATGTTTGACAGAAATAGTTTGGGTTCCTAATGACTATCACTGACAACAAATATTTACAGGTCATTCCCAATTTCTCAAAACCCTCCAAATAGTTTGTATTTGTGATTTAGAAACTTCTGGTTGAAATTGATGAGAAGATAAGGAACTGCCAACCAGAGCAGCAAAGCAAAGGCAAGAAAATCCTCATCCAAGAAGTAGAGGAAGAAGATGGTGACAACAGTCAAGATGAGATAATGGCAGAACAGAATGGTGAGTTTGTTTGAAACCCTCCACAGTCAATAAATATGTCCTTGATTCATACACACCTCCTGGACACTCTGTCTAACCACACACTGTCTAAAACATACTGTAAGGGTTATATTTGATCACCAGAAGTTGAACTTGTGATGGCTGTGATACCAATATTGAATACTTTTTTTTAGCTAGGGTGTTGTTACTACTGATCCCAGACTGCCAACCTAACAAAGTGATTATTGTTGCAAAGGTTTAGTTGTCTGTTTGTTGAAATGATTTAGATTTGCTTGGTTTACTTTACTGCTGAACACACAAGGTAAAAATAACCTCATTGCTCACAGTGTGTCAAGGAAGCTGCAACCTTACGGCAACAGTGAGGAAGTAATTTTCTTCACAAACCCTACTGGCCTAATGTACCCTGCTACTGAGAGGGGAAATCCCCTCGTCCCTCTGGGGAGGGTGACGTTTCTTTAGTGTGTGGGTATGTGTTTTTCACCCCACCCCCACCCAGTGCCTTCCACTGTTGAGAGAGAGTGGCTGCTTCCTGGAACTCCCCCTTTCAAGTGGCTCTGTGTTGTGTGTATCCAACCCTCCCCCACTGTGATGTAACCGCTGACTGCATCCTGTGGGTGTGTCTCACTCTTCGCTTTCTTTCTCTCTCTCTGCCTTTCCCTCCCTCCCTCCCTCTCCCTTACAGCTTGTCCGGTTGAACCCAGCCAGCCTGTGGGAGGGGAGGAGAGCTCAGCTGCTCCTGGTGAAAGGGGAGACATGGGAAACGCTCAGAAAAAGCCCCACGGCAGAGGGAACGGGAGCCCACACAACGAGTCCAACAACGCCCATCATGGACACTCGAGGAGCAGGGGAAGCAGCTCAGACAAGTACAAAGTAGCGCAGTCTCCAGATAAGGTAGCCAACGGAACAGGAAAGAGGGGCACGACAGCTTCGGTCCCGGCTGATCAGAGCAGCAGCAAGGGAGCTCCAGTTGGAGGGAACGCAGGAGGAACTGTCAACCTTGACGCTCCCTGTGGAGCCCTGCCCCCACCTCTGGCCCGGCTAAAGAATGAGGGGAACCTGCTCTTTAAAAATGGACAGTTTAGCGATGCACTGGAGAAATACTCACAAGCCATTACCGGCTTCACAGATTCAGGTATGGTCAAAGGGTCCTCATGGTTGTTGCTGTTTGTGTTATTTTAGTTTTAGATGGTTGGAAGGTTAGTTACATGGTTTATGACAATTTTGTTTATGTAATGCGTAGGAAATGTGAAATATGTGCCACTATCTCATTCTACATGTACAATCTGATCCAACATCAGTGTGCCCCAAGCATGCTGTGACAACAAACTCATGACCTATCATGTAGTCTAATAGGCTGATGTTACATCACCAGCCTCACTCATATTTGAATGAATTGTTGTATGGCCTTTCACAACACTCTTGAGAGCACTTCCTGTATTGGCCAATGCAGTTGTAAATCAAAGGTCATGACCTTGCAGTTATATGGGTAGTGCTTCCATTTTATTGTTGTGTTTTAGTGTTGCTTTATCACAGTGCAAAACAACAGAAGTCCTAAAACAATATAAGTCATCTCTCCAGCCTGCAGCCTGCATCAGTCTAAAAATGCTGACAAAGTCTTCAAAAAGAGCTATCCAGGTGTGAAAACTCAGATGTTTGTTGGTGTATTTCACGACTCTGCTCCTAGTTGGACAGAGTGATGCGTCACAATGTGGCTGTTGTGGTGTGCATGGACAGTGTTTCTGCTTTAGCCTCAGCCTGGAGCTAAGCCTCTCAGCTCAGGTCCCTCTAGGTCACATGACTTCTAAGCACTCACTGTGAAATTGAATCTGTGGGACTGCAGCTGTAAATCCCACTGAGAGAGAAACCGAGAGAGAGGGAGAGAGAGTGGGTGCGTGATAGAGCGCGAGAAGCTGCCGCTTGTCAGGCTCACCCGGCCACCTACTCTCGTTCCCTCTTTCCCCCTTTTTCTCCCTCTTTCTCTCGTTCTCGCAGTCTGCCAGTATAGTGCATGCCTGTCATCATCTACTCACTGCCTGCTGTGCTCCCACACTGTGCGTGAAAATGACTGGACCGAATCATCCGGTGTCCATCATCTGACTGATGGGCTGAGGGCTACATGTAATTCAGATAGACTACAGTCTAGAGCAGCTCATGTGAACCCTTTTAGCTACTTTACTTCACTTAACCACATGTCAGTGGTCTGTAAAAAAAACCCTGGTATTTCCAGAAAGGGAACTTAAAAACTGACTCATTATAGCGTTGACATCCAAGCTGTTTTAAAAGTACCTAGGGAACTAAAGGATGGCTAAGGCATAATGTATCCTGTTTCTCTAGTTGTTTATCCCCCCAGAGCACCTGTAGTTGCTTGCAAATACCAGAAGTGCTCCATAATCTGATTTGATCTGATGAGGTGTCATGCTAAGCTCACTGTACTTAATGCAGCTGAAGCATATTACTGTATGTGTAATATGAATGAAATGTTGAGTGAACTTCCTGTTAGGCAATACAATGACAAATATGCTGTGTGCAGTCGGATGACCTCTGAGGAGAAAATGTCCTAGAAGTGGTTTGACAAGCTTTTCCTTGATTGTCATCTACCTTCCGTCTTTCAACTATTTCAGCCCTGGAAGCAAATGAGAAGTTTAGCCACTTGTCCAGGAACCCACACTTATGCTACCCTTGTGAAGTGGTGGTACACCAATATAATAATATATTGGAGGAAAACTAGAGGTAGCCATACAGCACATTCTGTGTCCCAACCCATAGTTTAAGGAACCAGGGTTTAACCTCAGCATGGCTTAAGGAGCCAGACTCATACCTCAGAAGTACAGCTCGAAATGTGAAATGTACTCCAAGAGGGAGAATGGTGTCAGTGAATCCACAGTACTAAAGCAGTACTTGTTCAGCATGTATGCAGGAATGCAGCTCTGAAAGAATCTGGGACTTAAGAGGCTGAAGTCCAAGAAGACACTTTATGTTGTCTTACTGCTAGGTCTTTGTCAAAGTCACACGCCCTAATGGTGATGCAAACAAAAAACAGTATCATTGAGACATGGTAGGAACCACTCATTACAACATACACGCATGCACACAAATATAGCCACACACCATGTATTTACAAAATTACATTTACCAAAGTTCCCATTGAAGGTCCTGCCCTTATTTAACACCACTACCATGTTTCTACATGCCCTCTGTGTCATGTCAGGACACATTAGACAGCCAGCTTCAGTCATTACCCTATGAATATTATAAATGATTCATAACATGGAAGGGCTTTTTTGAAGGTTCTTCAAAGCCTATTTGGACGTAACTTATGCCACTTCCACAGCTATTCTGTGTAACCGTCCTGGAGGGATTGACAAGCTACAGAGACTGTTTCTGAGTTGTGCTTCTTATTTATGATGTTTGTCTCTTTTTGCACAGGGATTGATAGTCCAGAGGATCTATGTATTCTGTATTCTAACAGAGCAGCTTGTTACCTGAAAGATGGCAACAGCCATGACTGCATACAGGACTGCACAAGGTGAGACTATCAACAACCTCAGTTAGCCACATAACCAAGATGAGAACCTACAAACTATTTACTATAACCTTTGAGTCTTTATGCCAACCTCACAACATCATGTGTTTAAGTGTCGGGGGGAGGGATGGTAGCTGTGGGTGAAACTGGATCTTCCCTTCAAACCACTTCTGCCATCTACTCACATCCTCTTCTCGTTTCCTTGAAATATGTACTAGTGGATGCCACCATGTTTATTGAGACAGCCTTGTGATTTCACATACCTCTGTATAGGACTTTGAAGCACATAGGTGGAGGCTGATGTGTGTTAAAAGGTGTAGAATTTGGCATCGTTAAGGGTTGTAGTTTGTAATTCCCTTTGAAATAAGTTGATTTGTTGATTTGTTAATAGAGAACACAGTTCACATTTATGTGAATTAACATGGAGAAAAGAATGTGTCTGTTTTTGTCAAGATTCATTGAGGTAGAGTCCATCATGTTTTGAACATTTTATGAGAGGGATTTGCCAGAGGGTGTGTTGTAAAGGATTTGAATTAATCTTTTTAGAAGCAGTTTTCTAAGCAACAAAGCCTTATTTGTTTTTCATCACATGAGACACTCACACATTACAACTTGATAAAACTTGAGGAAACTTGACGGAACTTCCTGTGGGAAAGCTTTCAATAACTTGTTAAAACGTGTTCAAACAAATTCAGTTACAGTTTTAACTTTAGGCATCCACAAGGATTAGGTTGTGGGACACTCAATTTTATTTTATTTACACACGTGTATATACGTTGTCTCTGTCTCCCAAAGCATAACACTTGCACAAACATACACACAAATATACACAGGAGCACAAACACACATCCGATGTGTGAAGCCTGTCACAAACAGTATTCTCTGACACCAGCGTCTATAGCAGAGGCAGCAGGCTTGATCCTTTCCTCCTGTCTCATTACATCTATTAATACCAATCAGAGCCCTGGAGCTGCAGCCGTTCTCCCTCAAGCCCCTCCTACGCCGGGCCATGGCTTACGAGTCCCTGGAGCGTTACCGCATGGCCTACGTGGATTACAAGACCGTCCTGCAGATAGACATCAGCGTGCAGGCAGCACACGACAGCGTCAACAGGTATTAGCCCTCACCTGTCACCTCGCCGTCCTTCAGCTGAGAGGCCACATAGGACAAGGAGGTGAAATCACAGAAAAATAGAATTCATTGAATGGGCTTTCCCATTCCCATACACATGTTTACGATGTCCTCACATAAAGCATGCTCATACTCAATACAGCGATGTGAAGTGTCACTTCTATCCATTTTAATTTTGAGTGACACTGAGACTGACCTTTATATTACATGTACTGTATGACACCACAACACAACAATTTAGATTTGAGAGACACATTACCTCTCACCTTTATTCAGCTGAACTGAGATCAAGCTAAAGACCGAGGCCTGTCTGCTTGACTGAATTAAAGCAGACTTATTTAGAAGTAAAAAAATTTTGAATGCTTCAGAAAAGAAGCATGCGAAGGAGCATGAAAATGAGTTAAAAGGCAAAAAAAAAAAAAAGGAAGCAAGTGAATTGCCCAAATGCATAGCCAAAGTCTAATTAGCGGTTGACAGATTTAGCTGCTGTTGACAAGCAGTTCCTGCTAGGTGCTAATTATGGCTCTCAGTTACGTAATAAGGAATCTCACCTGGGCGCGGTGTGTTCAGGAGTATCAGGGGATAATGGACGTCAGCTATCAGTATTTGTCCACAACACTGAGCAACACCGAAATACTTGTGTAACAAAATGCATTTAAATGTTTAAATTGCATTTATCTTGACACTAATTATATTCCAAACTTCATATCTTCCTGTCTATGTGACTGGTTCGTCTGGTTGTGTCTGTGTGTGCGTGTACACTTGAGTATGTGTGTCTTTGTCTCTGTGTACACTTCAGTGTATATCCTTCTTGCATATGTGTAGGTGTATAATGTCTGTGTATCGCCCGCTCCCTGTCCTCCTCCAGGATCACCAGGCTGCTGATCGAGCAGGACGGTCCAGAGTGGCGAGAGAAGCTTCCAGACATTCCCCTGGTGCCTCTGTCCGCTCAGCAGCACCGCAGAGAGGAGCCGCCCAGCGCCGAGGTCCTCCAGGCCCGAGCAGAGCAGGCTGCCAGGGACTCAGGTATGTGTGTTTAAAGTAATAAGCCACTAAATGTCTGTTGTGTTTGCTTTAGCACCAATTGATGTAACACAAGCGTGACTCAACCTCTAGCCAGCTCGTGAAAGCTTTTCCATTTGTTGTTCTAAACACCCGGTGTCAGGTAGGTCTTTCCTGGGGAAAATCATCTGCCGGACAGGAAGTGATACATTTCACATTTCCGGCAGCTGCAACAACGGATTGTTTGGAATAAATAGAAGTGGGTAGTTAGCATGAGCAGAGATAGCCACCGTCATGGCTGAACAGACAAAGAGCGCCACCTACAGAAAATGCGAGGGAAAAGATGTCACAGTATTGGACGCTGCTTGATTGACAAGTGATCTCTGGGAAATGTAATGCAGAAACACTAACTCGTATTACAACTGGCATTACTGATGTTACAGATACGTAACATTTAAGTGGCTTGAATTGTGATAGGAGTGTGACAACGCATGCATGCATGTCCAATTCATTTCAACGCCCAGTGAGTAAAACAGCTGTTTATATTCATGCTTGATATTCACCACTTGTCATCACCAAGGCTGAGAAATAACCTTCAGGCCTCATAGGCTTCTGGCATTATTACTTGCACCAAGTGCACACACACATATTCT
This sequence comes from Hoplostethus atlanticus, assembly GCA_034670405.1. Taxonomy (NCBI): domain Eukaryota; kingdom Metazoa; phylum Chordata; class Actinopteri; order Trachichthyiformes; family Trachichthyidae; genus Hoplostethus; species Hoplostethus atlanticus. Next base: position 702,578 of record JAXDDX010000005.1, on the reverse strand, counting down.
CTTTCTCTTTTTTTTGTCACTCCTCCCTCGTGATGGCAGAGAGATGCTAAAGGAGTGGACCTTTCTGTCACCGCTGTTCCCTGACCGTACAGTTTCTTCCCAGCCCCAAGGCCGCGCTGCAGCGGTTATTTTTAAACTCAAATGGAAGAACGGAGCTGCTGGCACTTTTTTATTCCCAGAAGACACTATTGAGCAGATTGATTAGCTCTCAGTCCACACAGCGGCTGACTGCTGACTGCTGACTTGACTTTCATGCCTGAAGTCCAGCTAGCCCTGCATTAATTTGAGGGGTTTATACCCCCTGTCTTTGTAACAGAGAGGATCGGCACATTCCCTCGTGAGTGGATGTGGATCAATGTGGATTCATTACTCTTATGTTGAAAAGAGAGAGTTTTAACAGTAGCCTTGGGAATAATTAAATGCAAAGTAAAAGGAAAGTAACCAAATGTTTGCTTGCAGTTTTTTCTTTATGTGAAAAATAATAAAGCAGGACTAAGCTCTTTGGTTCTTTATTTTTTTGTCCTCCAGCAAGGAAAGCAGAAGTTCGTTTCACGTCTTTGAAGCAGGAAGGGAACGACTTTGTGAAGAAGGGCCAATACCAGGATGCTCTGGGAAAGTACAGTGAATGCCTTAAGCTAAACCCTGGAGAATGTGCTATCTACACCAACAGGTTAGTGGTCCTGTTGCACCTCAACACGAACACCATCAGGGCTGTCACTTTCTCTTTCACTATTACTATCACCGGGTCGTGCTGGTGGCTCAGATTTGAAAATGCCCCGAAACATTTGCATTTCTTACCCTCTGTCACTTTTCGTGGTATGTTGTCTAAAAAAGCAGGAACATCAGAAAAAACATCTAAGAAAATCCATTCATCAGTTCATAAATATATTGATTATTACTTGTCCCCAACCGTGAACCGTCCAGTAGTGCATACAGCGCTCTAGCTGCCTTCGAATTCCATCCATGACGTCAGGCTCTGAAGGCAAATTACCATGTATTGTTGGTGAGGTGGAACACCGTGGCTGAGGCTCAGGAAACAGCTGCCGGCTTCGTCTACACCACTGGGGTTTCTCCTTTTGTCAGGACTCCGGTTACAGGCAGCGTTATGTTATCTTACATCTAGAAAGATATACATAGTGTATGCAGCAGGCAGATCTGACCTCTCTCTCTCTCTCTCTCTCTCTAAAAAAAATCTAATGGAAAATGTTTCAGGTGAGGAGCTGCTGTCAATGTTTAAGTCGTTGGTAAAAGCCAGAGTTTAGATTCTGTTTTAGTTTTGGATTCTATTCACTCATGAATGATGTTGATGGTTTTCTGTCTCAGTGGTGCTTCACTAAAAAGCTCTCTGTTCTGTTGTTGAGGGGCAGCTGAGCTTTAACTCTGTATTTCTATGAAACTCCTAAATCCTTTTTTATCTCTGTTTAATTTGGTACATATGTCATGTTGAGATTGTCCTTATTTATGAAAGGGTTAGGGTTATGAAAAATAAAGGTGTTTTTTTTTTTTTTAATATCTCTCTCTCTCTAGGGAGGCTGCCTGCCCTCCACTCCCCTTTACTCTCCTCTCTTTTTTTCTCACAATATTAGGTAGATTGTTGACCATGTTGCAGAGCAAACACTGTGCTGCCGACATGAATAATTTGCTCCCATTGTGTGTGTGTGTGTGTGTGTAGTTGTTTTCAGCTTTTATTGCCTTGTCCTAATCATAATTTATGAACTATGTCAAATCATATCACATAAAATGAACTGCAGAAATAAAGATCTCATAATGGACCTGTTTAATTGAAGTGTGTGTGTGTGTCTCCAGAGCCTTGTGCTACCTGAAGCTGGAGAGGTTTGCTGAGGCCAAGCAGGACTGTGACGCAGCACTGAAACTGGAGCCAACCAATAAGAAGGCCTTCTACAGACGAGCCATGGCCAATAAAGGCCTCAAGGTGAATAGAGCTGATTCTGCCAGGCGGGAAATATGTCCAAATGTAACAGGAGAGCTGGATGGTGGAGATCTCTTCTTTTCCATTAAATTTACCCCTAGTTGTTGAGGAGGTTTCCTTGAATCATTTATGCTAACAAGAATACTGAGAGTATATTTTGTCTCCCCCCGACCATCAGGACTACCTGGCATGCAGCTCTGACTTGCAGGAGGTGCTACAGCAGGATCCCAACGTTCAGGAGGCTGAGAGGGAGCTGGAGGAGGTCACAGTGCTGCTCAGACAGAGCCTGGCCAACGCCGCCTCACCAGCCAAACCCAGGAAGACCGTCCCCATCACTGAGGTAGCAACACTTACTGTACCAACAAATGACATGAAATGTTTGGATGAACCCTCTCCAAAAGACAAAGAACAGGGATAATCGACTCTCAAAACCTTTATGTCTCATGGCAGATCACTGAATATTTGACCTGTCTGAGATGCTTACTATTTGAGTGCACTTGGCTTTAGACGATGATGCCTGCCTGATGATACCAGTATATTTACTTGAGTGCCATATGCACAAAAAGGATGTACTGCCTACTATTCTTCTTCTACAAAGCTTCTCTCCTGTCCTTTCTATTTTCTTGGATAACATGGGTAGACAGATAAAGAAGAAGAAATATTTCCTCCGTAAATCCCCTTTCAACACCATCACCTCTGTTCATCTTCTTCCTCAGGTTGAAGGCGACGAGGAAACGGCAGCCGTTCCCAACCTGGAGAACAACTGTGGAGGAGAGAATATCACCATCAACCTCCAGCCGGCCAACGCCTACGAGTTCGGCCAGGCTCTGAACGCAGCTCGCTGCAGGGGAAACATGGCGGCCTGCGCCGACCTGCTGGCCTCCACGGCCCCTGAGACGCTGCCCCAGTTCCTGAGCACCCAGCTGGACGGACACACCATCAGCTTCATCATGCAGGCTCTGGACGCCCACCTCCTGGAGAAAGACCCCAACCTGGTCTACCAACACCTCAACCACCTGCACACCGCTGGCAGGTTCTCGGTAAGACATTATCCACTAGAAGCTTAAATGTGATTGGTATGTAGAGGGCAGTGGCGGCTGGTGCATTTTTCTCCAGGGGGGGCTATACCAAAAATCAAACAAACATGTACTAAGGTATCATCAGTGTATTTAAATAAATGAAAAGGCCTTTATTTGTATTTGCTGAGCTGAATGAACATTTGTTGTAATGAAACGTGCTTAAGGTAAGTTAAGGGTACTTCAATTAGTGCAAATTCTTCATAATAATTATCTTTTATACTACAGTATGTAATGGTGAAAGACTAAAGTAACCGAAAAGTGCCTCGATAAGTGCAACAGAAATCTGACAACACAAAACCCTGAGACAATGGCAGAAAATTATGAACACAATAAGACCTAATAGAAAATAACATTTAAGAAAAAAATAAATTAATATGGTATTACATTTGAAATACCCAGTGCCATCAAAACGCTGAGTGAACTGGCTCAAAGCCATATGACTTTGCCACCTTGTGGCTTCAACTTTTTGGACATAAATTTTGCCCTTCTCTCCTTGAGAGATGCAGATTTCTCAATGACTCTATGGCACCACAGAACTTGACACAGTTTATTATTTTAGACAGGATGTGCCTGTTTTTGTCAACCTCTTTATGCTTACAGATCCCTGTCCTGTAGCCTTCATCAAGCTGAGCAGCTATGTTTACTTTCCCAAACATTTGCTTTTGATTTTTCTGATATGTGGTTTAAATCATTCAAACCTGTCTGAATCCATGCTGGGTCTGAGACCTGTCGTTTGAAAAAGGGTGCAGGGAAAGCAAAATAAAACATTGGTGTCACTACATACAGTTAGCCAAGCCTTCCTACTAAACCAGCTGCTTGAAAACGACCGAGTATATTGTCTCATTCTGGCGCATTTTATGTCAGATGTACCACGAGCCCCTCGCTCTCTGCTGCCAACCAGTGGTTGGTGGTGTGTAAATCAGCAGCATTCAGATAAATGCTGTTTGTACATGCGCAGTTCGTTGGTGGGGCGCAGGAAAGCTCCTATCTCTTGTATTGAGAGGAGTGAACTGCGCATGTACAATTTATAACGAGAGTCAATGGGTAAAGATTTTTGCGCCCCAGGCCGGAAATACGTGACCTAGCAGTAACTTTAGACAACGTAGAACAATTTTAATCTACATTTTATTGCAGATTATACATTCTACTCACTAACTATATAATATTTACGTCGCTCATTTAAAAAAAAAAAAAAAAAGAAAGTAATTTTTAAAGTCTTATTCAATGAAGTCTAGGATGTGGGGAGTGGTGGGGCGGCGCCCTAGCGCCCTCTATTGGCCAGCCGCCACTGGTAGAGGGCCTGTTAAAATGAATAGTCTGATCTACTGCTGGTCAAAACTTAGACTAGACGACCGTCATCACCGTTTCTGCCAGGAGATGGTGCTTGAAAGACATTTCTGTGCTTTTGGCACATCTCAGCTGTTGTTTCAAGTAGGATGTGGAGCATATTAGCTATTTGAGATATCATGGGTTTGACGAACTTGTCAAGTACCACATGGGTATCAGTTGGGTAAGGCAAGGTGTGGCACTTGCCATGCTTTAGCCGAAGTGAGTCCAAATTTGAACTTGGAAGCCATATCTAAAAAACGTCCAGGACCCCCCTCCAAGCTGGTAGTGTGGTGGCCTACGTCTATTAATTGATCACACTGAGCATATAATATTTATATTCAGTCATCATCCACTTTGTCCCCATGAATTGAATCGATATAAGTGTGTTCAGAAGTTTTGGTGGTAAATGGTATTAGATACAGGGACTTTGCAGTACCTTAGGGTTTAGTGAATTGACGCCCCTTGCTGTCTCTGCAGGTTGCACTAATGCTGCTGGAGAAGGACGAGCGTCGCCACATGACTCAGCTGTTTGAGCATCTGTCTGCTGTGGAGAGCACCGAGTTCACTAAGAACGATGTTCAGAATTTGGCCAACAAATACATCTGACCCTCCTCCCCCTGCTCCCTCCTGCATGAGCTACCACTTCAACAATACAGATCTATGCAAAACACGCCACAAGTACTGAGTTCACAGGAGAAGGAAGCTGCAGATTGTGCCCCAGAGCAATACTATGGACCCCAATCACATTCACTTTACCTGTCTCTGCTGTATATTATCTGATCACTGTATGTTCCAACCACAATATAAGGAATATATTTTGCTATTCAGATATACTTTTGTACCACCACTAACCATTTGCAATGTATGAAAGATAGTGGGATATTATGGGACTTTCACTTACAGTATATTGACGCATAGGGTCCAATGTACAAGTTGTGTAAGGCTCCCGACAAGCATTTCCCCCCTAGGCAGATCCCTTTGCTCAGGACAGGCTCATGTTCCTGGGATTTAACTCAGTTCTTCCGGTCCTTGAACCCTGTCAAGGCTGTCACATCAGTCATCTGATAAGGAAGAGGACAGTCAAAGCTGCTCAGCTGGCCAAAGGGGACTGACTGGCACCAGCGAAGGTCAGAAAAGGCCTTGAAAATTGCATCCAATGCATGACGAATTTTACATAGGAAAGCAAGTGCCATTTGCTACTGAGCTTATGGAATATAGATATAAAGTTACAGCGATAGTTTTATCATATGTGTCCATTGCCTTTCGCAAAAGAAGCATAGGGTCTCATTGCTGTTCTGTGCAGTAGGATATCAGTATCCATTGGACAGGTATCTACTGACAATGTTTTAGGAACAGGATGATAAAACCAGGTTTTTAACCTTAACATGACTGAGATTGGATCATGTTAAATCAGCAATGCAACAATAAGACCTGGGTAACAAAATCTAACTTTGTGTTCTCATGTAGGTTCACCCTTAATGACCAGCTAGCTGACATGAAGTAATGAAAACACCCAGGCCCCCTATTTTCTGACCAAATATGAGCCTGCCAGCCAAAGCACATCTGCACATTCATCTTTACAGCAGCTTGATGCGTTCAGACATGCAGCCATGCACACAGTGGAGAGAAGCTGCATCTTTATGAGATGTGTGCCTTTGGATTTCAGGTTAGGGGTTGACTATTTTGTTTTTGTTGAGTGTAGACTGATTTCAGATGTTCCTCAAGGTAAAGTATATTTAAGTCATTCAGTAGTCATCAAAAATGTAACGTGGCTGGGATTCATGCAAAACCACACTGCAGATATTTTAAACTGGTTTCAATACACACAGATGTTGTAACTGACATTAATATTTAATTGATACTAACTCAAAACCATTCTTTCCATATATTTTATTATAAATAACTAACTCCAAAATTGTAATTGGCCTTTGTCTGAATCCAAACCACTGTCTTATCAACTCTAAACCACGTTTGGTTCTGGGAGACAAACTGGGAAACAAGAGTACCTGAGGCAATAACAGCATGTGTTCTACAGTTTCTCCACTCTGCTTTTACCAATGTATTTCAATAGAGATGTAAAAAATGTGTTGAAGTAACAAATGGATATTTATCAATAAACTTGGAAAATACTTTATATGGACTTATTTCTCTATGCAGACTTAAAATAATTGGAAAATTATGGAAAATGACAGCTGAATAAAAACTGAATGGGCACATAACCTGAAACACTAATGAGAACAAGAAGTTTTTATTTTTCAAATATGCATTTACACGCATATTGTAAAGCAAATTAGCAAACAAATATACAAATACCGTATGCCATTCTGCACAAATTACAAATTATATCTGGCACTAGTGTTCAAATTAGGATCAAGAAACAGGGGTTTGGTGAATGAGAGAAACAGAACCAGGAAGTAGGAACCAAACAATGTTGCTTTAAATCAGGGGATGACTGCAGCATGTAGCCTTATCCACCAAACGATCATTCAGTAACAGACCTGGGTCAAAATACAATTCAAGATGCTTTTACCTACTTGGTAGAAGTTCAACTGAGCCCGCTGAATGGTCTCAATAACTCTGAGCACTGAGCACTCAAGACAGGCTCAAGCAAACACTCAAAAATAACAGAGTATTTGAAAGTGAATTTGACTTCAAGTCTGCTCAGCAGCACCGATTGGCAACAAACAGGAATCGCAGAAACCCAGAACGAACATATGTATTTGTGCATTGCGGTACATTAATGTAAGAAGAAAGACAGTTAACAGTGCAGGTGCCTCAGGCCATTCTGCGGCCTCAGTTATTTGCGTAGCATTTGTAAAGCATGTACAAAACAGCAGTCTGTATGTGTGTATATTCCTGGGTCGTGTCTTCATTCATCCCTATGGTGTAGAAAGGATGCACTGTACTGTGTCTACAGGTGAAAAACAGACATCAAAGGTATAAGGAGTAAGATTTAACAAGAGCCTGAGTGCTGTCTTTGGTAGGCAATTGAAAAGTCTTCATTTACCATGTCTACCACAGTATGTGCTGTATGTGAATGAACACCCTAAGAGCATCCCTCCCAACATAGTCAGACACTGAAATCTATCATGTAATTGTTGTTTTAAGTCTTGAAGACACGGTGGAGAGACGGAGACAAACAGAAAAAAACAGCTTCTTGAAGGCACCATGAGTCAACAAAGATAGATATCAAAGTTCTCTCTTACTCAGTGAGGCGAGACTGTCAGCCTGAATAAATCACCTTTGAACAGGACAAAACATTTTCTTTATACAATTTCACAGAATTGACCAACCCATTGGTTAATATTATCGTAATGACTTTCAGCATTATCTCAAGAGGGTAAACCGTGGCCTTCCAGAGACCTTTCTCAAATCTCTACCAGAGAGCAGCAGTCAAACCAGAAATCAGACACTTCTGCTCCGATACTTTCCCTCTCACATGTCCTCACAAGCCGTCCACAGAACAAAACCAGGCCTGGGGTTTCCAAAGGCATCTTAGCACTAATGTGGAAAGCACATTGAATGTTTTTTAGACTTTCTGCTGTGGTTCTGAACATACTTGTTAAGTTGCTGCAGAGCCATCCAGCGCCATCTCACAAAATAGGACTGGATGTCCTACCACCTTAAGAAATCTCAATTGCATTGCATTGCAAGAGAATAAAGGGGATTTTAGTGCTAAAATGCATTTAGGATGCTGAGCCCAAGCCTCATACTTATACAATAGAGGGTTCATTTCAAATGTTGCATAAAAAAAATAATCAAATAATAAATACAGAAGAGAACAGAAGAGTTCCTCTCTTGCTAATAATTCAATCTGGAAAAAAAAGAAAATGGTGAATCATATTGCCTGGTCCCCATTTGAGTGGATTTTTTGGAAAGCTATAACATTAAGATTCCTGCATGGTGTTGCATCCACATTGAAGAGCCAAAAATCAAATGCTGGCAAAACCGGCACAGTGGTTTTACTTTGTTAACCTACACAGATCTAAACGACAGCAACCAAATCAATGGGTTGCTCTACATTAGAAGTGGCAAGTGAATGAACTATCAACAGGGTGTGTGAACTATGGGGATAGCAGTCAGAGGGTCACATAGGGAGAAACACCAGCATTCACAATCTTAACATTTCTCACATCACTGCTCTTTGAAAACATCTCTTCATTTATAACAAACCTCCTGACAGTCAGTGAACACAGATATATATTTTTTTCTAAAGGTTGCTTTTTATGACAGAAATTATTCCCCAAAATACCATGTCCCTTTCGAAGGGAGTAACAGAAAATGCAGTTCAAACTTTATAAGCTATGGTGGTTAGTTTGTTGGAGAAAAAGATGTTAACTAAAAACATGGCGTTTGTCTGCAGCACTTAAGGTATTAGATTTCAGTCTGTATACAGGAGTTCTTGGGCTGCTGCTGGGTTGGGGTTGGATGTTGTGGTTGGTGGCGATGGTGGTTGTTATTGTTGGTTTCTTTTAGCAGCTCTCCGGTGTTGCTGTGAGAGTCCAGCTCAGCGGGGCACACCAGGTTGACATTCTCCTCTGTGATGAAGCAGAGAGGGGAGAGATCTGCACCGTGGCCCAGGGAGGAGGTGGTGGAGGTGGGAGAGTGGGGAGTGATCACTGGCCCTTGCCCCTGTGAAGAAGACGGTGCAGGGCAGGTCTCCAGGCGGTCATTCTCCACCTCGGGCAGGGGGCTGACGGTGGCAAAGCGTGTGTGGTAGTCGCCTCCACCGGAGCCGTGGCTACAGGACGTCTTCATGCTCTCCAGATCGGAGCAGCTGAACTCTGAGAAGTGGCTGGAGTGGGAGTCAGCCACCGAGGGCAGGCTGCCGCTCAGCGAAGGAGAGTCAAACTCCGACGAGTTGGTGCTGCGTTGCTCCAGCAGCTGAGCGTCCATGTCCTCCCGCGTCTCGTTGATCTTGGTGCCTCCGCCGCCTTTCTTGCGCAGCTTGCCTTTGCTCTTCTTGCCCCCAGAGCCGGAGGAGGAGGAGCAGGAGGGCTCCTTGGCCCACTTGGCGGAGGCTCCTTTGCCCTCAGAGGCGGGGCAGCCAGCGGAGGGGCAGGTCCAGCCACAGCGCCCAACATGGCCGTCATCCACACTGCTGCTGCCACTGTGGTGCCGCAGCTTGCTGGGTTTGGACTCAATGTCCACCTGCACCTCCATACTGTTTCCATCTCTGGAGAGAGATAAACAGAAACAAGAAGAAGAATAAGAACTACGAGGCAGAGTAAAACTTAGCTGTTCTAACATAATTGTGAACCACTGCGTCGAGTGATTTATTGCTTAAATAGAAAACTGTGGTAACACACCATTGCAATAAAAATAGAATGAAATGTTGAATAAATCTTCCACAAATCATTTAAATGTTTTTCTTCCGCCAAACAACAATAACTAAACAAAGAGTGAGAGGTGATATTCCATTAACTCAATAGTATTTAATTTATCTTGTGTGCTCACAGGTGTGTACTTGGGTATTTTACAACCGCTTCCAATGTAACTCAGCCTATATAATAATCAGAGCTATATAATAATAACATAATATGCTTCTTTTGTTTGGATGTCAGCTAGATTCACATTGAACTACACAAAACCTGCCAATGAAAACAGACTCCTTCCTTCCTAGCTAGATGTACGTGATGTTTACCTGTCGAGGGGCATGTAGGCGTTGAGAATGGATCCAGCCATTGCTTTGGTGCTAGCGTTGTCACTGATTGTCCCCAGGCTGACAGTGCCAGACTCCCCACTCAGGCTGCAGCGCTCCTTCTGCACATCTGCCTGCACCTCCAGCCTGACAACACACAGGAACGAGATTGGGACAACGCAAAAATAAGAGGGAATAATCAAGGGGATAGGCACGAAACTGGACATGAATGGGAGGTCTGAGTCCAAAAAGCCTGAAAAAATGTCTGTTGCTGGCCTTGTACCTGTTTAGGTAGTTGACCATGGCGCTGCCGGAGAGGCTGCCAGTGATGCTGGCCCCAGCCAGGGCCATGGTGGAGGCTGTCTCACTCAGGTTGTCCCTGATGGCCCCCAGACGGTCCATGTGGCTTCCGCTGGCACTCAGGCTGCCAGTCATCCCCCCCACGCTGCCCTCGCCGATACTTGGGTTGTTCCTGGTGTCCGCCACAGAAGTAGTGTCTATGGAGAAGATGGGATCAGGGAGAAACATTTAAAAAATCTGACAATAAGGTCAAAAAAAAGCACATACCCTGCAGGAATGAAAGGCAGTACTGTGTCCAAAAAGGAGTTTCTGATAAATCCATTATGAAGAAGGGTGGGAGAGTGGGTGGAAGTGTTAACTTCTCTTATCCTTCTCCCTTAGATGCAGAATCCCATACACTAGAAAGCCCTGGACTGGTATATTTCTCAGCACTGGCCTTCTGGTCTCAAGAGGATCAGTACAAGGACACATTTCAGACACAATTGTGAGTGTTTCACAAACCTACAGCAAATTTCATTTGGACAGACGGTCAGTACTGTACCAGTCAGCACAAAGCAAATAGTGTTGTTTGCTGACTTGGGTATAAAAAAACACGGTCATTTTGGATGTCAGCGTGGTTGGGGGGTGGTGTGTGTGTGCGTTTTGGTGGGGGTGAATGCGGGGCTCTTGTGACCAATGATGCTTACCGGTTGCGGCCGCCCCGCTGCCAACGTTCATGTCATTCTCGTCGTCAAACTCAATACGAACCCCTTTGCCATTCCCAGTGGAGACACCACAACCTCCGCTACGGCACAGGGAGATGGGCACCACACCATAAACATAAGCCAGCATGATGGGAACACCGATGCCTGGAGGGGGAAAGAGACAGAAAGAAAGGGGGAGAGAGAAAACCCAGACACGTTAAAGCAAGGTACAGAAGAAACCAGCAGAGGTCACTGTGCTGGCAAACACAAAAAAAAAAAGACTTCCTCATCTTTATGTAAGAGCGCAGGAGAAATTCACTTTGAAAACAAACAGATTTTTTATATAATCTGAATTCTAAGATTAAACAAAAAAAAAACCTGAAGCCAGCAAAGTCAAACAAGAGTAAATCAATAAAGATCTCCGGGCATGAACTTGAGAAATGTTTGAGTTGTGTCCAACAGTCAAAGGACAACCTTGCCAGAGGAGAAGCAAGGGAGTGGAGGAAGAAAAAAAAAGAAAAATAGCAGGAAGAGAGAGATACAAATAGAACGACAATGAGGAGAAATGTAGAGATGAGTAGGATGGAAATAGAGAGAGAAAGTAGGTGGAAGAGGTCGGAGGAAAGACTGACCGACAGTGACCGCCGCCACCACCGGAGACACAATGACAGAGAGGGTCACTCCACCGGCGATCACCAGGTTCCTCTTGTGGTTGGAGATGTCTTTGCCTTCATAGCGGTTGTGGATCTGACGGAAGAAGAAGGGGGTTATCACAGGGTCAGCTAGAGGAAATAGAGTCTGGATTCACTTCTCAATACCAATACCCATACCCACTCAATGTAATGACTTTAGTGACTCTAGTTTTAGTAGACTGACAGTTCAGTGAGGAGTTACCAACAATTCACCATAACATATAAACTCACAAGGGAGCATCCAAACCAGGGGTAGGAAACTAACTCTTTAGTCCACTGGCCACAGTATTGACTAAATCCCAACGTTAACCAGTCACATTCGCTATTTTACCAGCTGGCTAGATTGAGAATAGAAAAAGACTTCTAAATGATGGTTGGCTATCTGCAAAAATGGCTAGTAGAGTAGTAAAACCTACCAGCCAAAGCAAAAATTTACAAGCTTTTGATTTGGCAAACAGTAGTTTTCCACCCTAAGCAGGCCTTTCAAAAATACAACTATCTATGTTCTCACTTGAGAAAGAAGGAGTCAGTGTACAGTGAAGGGGGACAGATGAGATGGAAGAGAGAGGGAGGATGACGTGACAAAGTTTCAAGAAAATGGCCACGGTGATTCAGACACGGCTTTAACATTAAGACTGAACAGCTACATTCATCTGGTATGTGTGGAATGCATGTGATTCATGCTCAGATACTTCGTACTAGCCGTGTGAACAGTACTGAAAGTTGGTTTTATCAGAGAAGGAAAGCAGTTGTGGTTTTGGTTACGTCTTGGCAGGCACTAGCGGGGAATTCTAGAGACACTTTCACTTCATTGTTCTACGGTCAAAGTCTTAAATAGGGCCTGGGTGATACAAGAGTGACATGATCTCTCACACACTCACACACACACACACACACACACACACACTCACACACTCACACACTCACACACACACACGGCGAGTTACTGAGAAATGGAAAATAACTACCGCTGGTTTAAGATAACATTCAAAGCTTACATACGGCCACATTATATTCTGGCCATTCAGAGACAAAGTATGTTTACGTCCATTACTGATAACAGTGATTACATAGACAGTTATGTAATATTGACTGTGTTTGAAACTGAAACGATACCCGATTCCCAGAAATGCTGTTTGAGGAAGCAGACCTCTAATGCAAGGGAGCTATTCAAACTATTCAAGGCAATCTGATTAACTGAAACGCCTCGCCTCTTTCAAATCACAATGTCACATAGCTTGTTCAGTGTCAGCAAAATATAGGCAGCTATGTGAATAATAATTCTGATCAGTCACAGATCCAAAATATTAACTCAGGTCTGATGCATATGTGAGGGTGAGTCAATGTTCTGCTTCACATGCAGAGGACAGTGCAAAGTGCAGATTATGAGTAGAGAATCTTGAATTAATCAGGGGTAAATCCAATGTATTATTAAATGGTCTCAACAGTAACAGAGTGTGAGCCGCACCTTCCTTCCCACGTACACAGGGATGCCGATTATCATGGCGGGGATGGCGATGCCAGCGATAAGCGCGATGCCAACGGGGGCACCCACCAATGTTCCCAGTTGCCACAGGATCTTCTTCTTCCTGCTCCACGGCTTCTTCCCCCAGAACGTACAGCCTGACGGACTGAGAAAGACGTAGAGGGAGGTGGAGGAGTGATGTTAGCAGTGACTGACAAACAGTGTTGTAGGAAGCATACCACAATGACATTTTGGTAATGCATACTGTGCCTGCTGTCTACAGCAGGGATCCCCAACCCTTTTTGCACTGCGGGCTGGTTTCATATTGACAATATTTTCGCGGACCGGCCGTCGGGGGTGGCTGGCGTGACCAGAAGATCAATTAGAAGTTTTTATATAATTTAGTTTTTTAGTATTTTCATTTCCTTTTGCATTTAGGGCTTTTTAGGGGAAAATGACAGTTTGTGTGGAATGTTTCGGAAAGGGCATCCTTTATGTTTTTTTTTACATGACTTGTAAAATCCATTAAGATGGGAGAATAATTTGCCATCATGAAATGACTGCTTTCTCCACACTTGGAAATGGGTCAAAATTAAAACAAAAAATGATCTTCTTACTTCAATTCAGTTTACATGTTTACATTTATTTTTATTTAAGTTTCAGTTTACGATAATAAACTTGATGGTGACCAAACCCATAAGGAAAACAGGTTTAGAGGAAAGGGTGGAATTGGAATCACATCCTGAAACTGGGAGACTGATGGAAGAACCATTAGCCTTGTCTTCATATTAATGTTTTCTCTATTCCATTTTTATATCCTGTGGCTACTCTCAAACTGGTGTGTGTTGACAGCTCTATCCATCTGTGGTAGTACAGTAAATACGTCATGCATTCAGCCAAGGGGTGTGTGTGTGTGTGTGTGTGTGTGTGTGTACCTGTTTGTAGCCAATCAGCTAAACTATAACATTTGAGTTGCCTTAAAGTGGTAATCCTGGAGTTCCTACCAGACACCGGGTGTTTAGAACAGCAAATGAAAAAGCTTTCATGAACTGGCTAGACGGTGAATCACTACTGTGTTACATTCTTTGTCGATAGAAAGTAGCAATACAGACATTTATTTATATGAAAATGTCGCAGATTATCACCATAAAACAACGTGTAGTCCTGCACGTGTGCATGTGTGTATGAGAGAGACTAAGTATTAGCAGAAAACATCTAAATCTGTGTGTGTGTTGACATACTGACCTCAAGTAGTGTAGATCGGAGATCTCCTTCATGCAGAGCCAGCAGAACTCACAGCCGCAGACGGCGCAGGTCATGTGGTTACAGCTGCCGTCGTTCATCTTGATGATGTACGCGGCGCAGCGTGGACATGGCTTGATGTCATCAGCTGAGAGCAGGAAGAACAAGAGGAGTAGAAGGTTTCATATCAGACGATATATATTGTGTTTTTCCCCACAGTGCTCTCAAGAAGCAAATTCAGGTCAGTGAGTCACTTCACTCCTCTATACCTCTGCACAACCGAACTTCATCGCGGTGAAGTTAAAAACATGCTCTACAATTCATGTCTGTTTTTTTTCTTCATCAGTATCTAACTCATAAAAGGGAAATAAAAGGTCTATTGTCAAAATTTGAATTGTCACACCTTAGCTACACACAATTCCTGCAATCCTCCTGTAGTATTCATAAAGAATTATGTATTATCATCACAAATAAGCCGAGGTACTGTATATAATTTGTACTTGTGGTGTTTAAGTCTGTGAATGCACAAGTGAGTGATTCTATTGGCACACACTGAGCATGAAACATGCTCAGTGTGTGCGCGCTCGTGTGTGTGTGTGTGTGTGTGTGTGTGTGTGTGTGTGTGTGTTCAGTCAGCCGACCTGCAGCCCCACTCTCCTGGCTGTAGCTGAGTGAGGAGGAGCGGACGGTCCTCAGCCGGAGACTCTGGGCTCTCTGCTGCCGTGCTGCATCACAGGTCTGGTTGGGATGCCACAGCTGCTTACAGTGGTAGCAGAACTCCGTACCACAGCCCTCCCGGCCGCATGTGATCTTAGGACAGCTGGCACACCCAAAGGCGATCACTGCATACCTGTTAGAAGAGAAACAAAACACATAAGGGTTCAGATTTAAGATGAAATGTGTCATCTGGTAACATCAGATTGAGTGTCTTGGCTTTCTTGTTGGTAGTTTCTCTGAACTTTTTCAAGTAATTAGATCCTGATTAAATGGTCCAAGGGTATATGAAAACGTATCAGGGTGAAGTTTCTGCAAGTTAAATTTAAGACATATAAAATAAATAAAATAAAATAAAATCTAAGACCAATTTAATCACAAACAATTAGCCTGAAACGGGATTTAAGATTCAAAAGCATAATTTAACAGTATTAAAGACCTTTCAAGGCCTTGAATTTAGATAATTAATTTAAAACATTTAAGACTTTTCAAGGACGTTATATTTATGTTTTAGGGTGGCTTTTCATCAAAGAAAAATAGATAGCATACATGCTTCTTCATACTTGGCTCTCTGCTGAAAACACTAAGAATAAGAATAAGCAAAGCAACATTGAGCGGCTGTTTTACTACTCTTACACAGCCAGCATACAGTACTTTTCAACATTGCTGCTAGCTTGGGGAGAGACTTGTTCACGGGCACAAATCTCAGCAAAGTGAATTATATTTTAAGTAAATGAACAGATGTATCTCTTTATAGCTATTAGCTGAGTTCATAAAATCTGTCAGTCACAAGCAAAATGATGCAAATTTGAGAACAAAGTGATGCACATGAAATAAGGGTGCAAATGGAAAAATTAGTTACAGGTAGGAAGTTCAGGAGATGCTGAGTGGCACCATGTGGTCTTTTTTTTTTTTTTACCATCTCCACTGATCCAGCTGGGACAATAATACACCAGCTTAATCCATTATCCACTGACAATTTATATTAGGAAGCTTCCAAATTGACAAGCTAGACAACCATTTTATCTCCCTCCGTCCATCGGCATTGCGATCCATCTATAGGCCGCTGACTCCTCTGACATGAAGAATGGTGCTGTGTCCACCCTCAATCACCCTGCTGACACTGTGCGTGCGTGCGAGAGAAATTCAGCAGAGGATTTAATGAGCCAGTCTGCCAACCAATACACAGCATCTGAGGTGGACTGATGATTCTGGCTACACTTTAACTTAATGGGAAACAGAACAAATGGTAATCCAATACACTACAGTGACTATTCTAGATATCTCATTCATATTTTCATTCATCCGATAGATGACAAAGTACAAAGTGTCACTAAATCTCACTGGATCAAACAGATGAAGGATCTGTGGCTACATTTACTGCCTTATAATGAAAGGCAGGTTCTCAACTTGCAGACAAATCAGATGACTCAAAATTTGGTCTATGTCTGTGACCCTGTAACTATCACACATGGCCGACTTTTGACTCCCGAGCCAACAGTTGAGAACAACTGCTCTAGAGAAACCATAAGCCCTGAGAAGACTGGGTGATAGGAGTGCATGTGGTGCCACGACTTTAATGCCCTGTACACTGAAAAAAGTGTGTTGTTCCTTTTTTCACCCAAGGTGACACCTTGTTCACAAAAAGCTACATCACCCACTTTTCTGAGAGTGTGTTATAGAGTGTGTTGTGTCTGACTGTGTCAGTCCCTCCGTGACTGACCTATGGATAAGGTTTCTATAACAGCGCCAAGGAGAGCCTGGGAGACTTCCTGCTCTACAGATCACTTTACTCTGCTGAGGCCTGTGTCTAGGATGCAGACAGACAGTGGGGAAACACAGAAACATGTCAGTCTTATTTAAATCATGCTTGGTAAACCACCAGCACTGAACACTACGCAGACTTAGAGACTGAGAAGAACTACGGTTTTAGTGCTGTGGTATGGGTGCTTATTATGAAATGAACCACAACAGCTGTGAAAAATGCCGCCTGACAGAACCTAAGTCTCCCTACACATACAAAACTGACAAATAGTCAGCCTTGCTGTACAACTAGCCACTACAACAAATCTCTTTACACTTCTACAAACAAAGTCTCCTAAAATAACTAGATCAATGATTACTCTATCCTCACAAACTCCCCTAAAACACCAGCAGTTACAGTAAAACCACCTGCTAAACCACCTCCTAAACTACTTTATGCTTTGCAAAATCCCCTAAAAACACCAGATCATCAAGTGTAACTGCAATTACAGTGTCCTAAAAGAAGTGTTTCTATATATGTTAATTAAGACAGAGCTTTTAAACTCCAACGAAGTCCAGAGGACTGACCCTCCCAGTCATAGACATTTACTCCCATACCCAACACAGCCTGCCTCTGCTCCCATCCAGAGTCTCAGGAGGAAGGCTAGACTACTGCAATGAATTTACAGCCATTGGAAATAGAATACCATTCTTATCAGATAAACAATGCTAATCTTTTTTAAGCTAATGTGCCTGTTCTGGTCCCCCCATCTCTCTTTGTCTGAAGCCTTCTGCTGCTGCTGGGTCTGTATTATTGACTATCTGAGAAAAAGTGTGTTTCTGGTCTACAACCAGCTTTAGCGTTTTATGATTAGCCAATATAAGACCATATAATCAAAGAGGATGCAATATTCTAATCAGTAATCTTAGATAAAAACTGCTGTTGAGAGGTGGTTTGGGGAAAAGAAAGAAGCCTGCTGTACTCACAGATAGGGCAAATTTACTATACAAATTTCACTGACCTGGATCCAGCTGCATGTGGACTGGACTGGAGCAGACTGAAGCTATTGTTTACAGGAGGAAATAACCGGTCCAAATGTTTGTTTTGTGCATTCCCCAAGCCTTTCTGAATAAATACAGGTAACAGTTATGCCTTATAAAATAGGTTTACATGAGTAAGTGGGTCAAGGCCTCTGAGCTTAAAAAGGAGGAGATGTGGAAAGGAGGGTAGAGAACTAAGTGACAGAGAAGTGGAAAAACTATAACTGGAGAGGAGTACTGTGGTTTCCTCTGGGCTACTGAGGGGTGCAAAAATAAAATCTGGCCTGTCGGCACAAGAAACACACATTTGCCATCCCTGACTCTGGCCTTTCTGACAAAAATGCACAGTCAACATCACCCTCAAACAAGTTCTCATCTCCAAAGACCACCATGGCCTACACTAAAATCGGCAATGGAATGTGGACACAGGAGAGGAAAGAAGGACTCATCCTAAGCCACAGACTGAAAGGACTCTCAGCTGATGACAGCAGAGCAGTCACTGTAGAAAAAGACACTGAGGCAGAACCTGCTGCTTTCACACCCATTAGCACACCTAGCTGGGCCATCAGGACAGGACAGGGCAGGAAAGCTGATCTCTCAAAATAGGTCTAATATTATTATTTTTTATTAAGTCAGGGGCTCCTCATGCTTTTCCCCCTCAAAATATATAAAAAAGGCTACAACACAGGACATCCTACAAAACAAAACATCCAGCCGACCAACTATTCAAGGCTACTGTGGCTTCAACACACAAAGTACAAACAGTATGTTAGAAGTTCTAATGGGGAGGGAGAGAGCTTTACAGCCACCTAAAACAATTCCTGGAAGAAAGGGAAATGGCAGAGAGAGAGGGGAAGAGAGCGAGAGAGAGAGAGGAAGAGAGCGAGAGAGCGAGAGTGAGAGTGAGAGAGACTCATTGAGGTACCCTGGGCAAGGATGATGATTATCCCAAGTAGACAGAGCTTTTCATAGTGTAGCGTGCCTGTCTTTATCCCTCGTTCATACACATGCAGGACAAAACTACATGACTGACAGGCTGATGAGAGTCATCTGCATTTGTTCAAACTCAAACTCAATCAAACAGATCAAGACAAACACAGTGTGAAGCAGTTTCCGTGCCATGTACACTCCATGAACCATAATAGCCCTGTTGCACAGGCCAAGTCGCTTCAGTGCTGGTCTGTGCCCCAGTCTCCAGAATAGCCAGTTAGGGGCAATTCACATTTAAAAATGAGTTGATTGTCTGTAATGTGAGCCAATCTGGTCATCCATGTGGAATTTCAGCAGTGTTTCCTGGTTGTTTAAACTGTGAGTCAGGATTCAAAAGCAGCTGCGTGGGAAGGAGACAGGCAGCCAGGACAGAGACAGATTGGCAGCGATGATAAGGAAAGATGTAGCGATCGGCAGGAAGAGAGAGAGAGAGGCAGGCAGGGAGAGAAGCAGAGAGATGGGGCAGTTATAGAGGCAGGCAGGTAGAGATATGGGTGCTCCAACTAGGACACAAAGATGAGCATGGACAAAATAAATATATTTTCCTGTGATACACTGATCTTGCATAGCTGGCACATTGAAAAAGGCAGCGTCTTATACGGGATCACACTTATTCAAACATGTATTTGTGTTGCTGTAAAATATGTACAGAGTTCTACGCAAGGATCCTGTGGCACCACTCAAATGTATTGATATGAAACTGATTAGAGATGGTTGATCAACAGCATAAACGTTCATTATAACTCTGATTCACTGACAAATTTTAGTTTAGACATAGATTATCAAAACATAAGTAGAAAAAATAAATAATAATAATTCAACACAATCCAACATCATCATTGCAATGAAATGTATCCGCAATGGAATGATGCAGTGGTAATGAATTCTCTAATTTGACATTAATGAACTTCACAGTGTAACATATTCAACGCCTTAAGCGTACTACATGTTTACAATTATGATGCTGTCACACTGTAAAGGATCAGACAAACACCCTACAACAAAGTGACAGATAATCTCCTCAATCTTTATTTCTTCTTCACACCCTTTTTCTTTCCCTTTCTGAGGCTCCATTCCTCCATCGTTACTTCATTCTTTCCCTTTACCTCTCATCCTCTCCTGTCAAGCAGGTCAAGGACAATGACTGTCAGCACAGTACACAACAGGCATCTGTCACATCACTAGCCGTGGCTAAAACCCTCATTCTAGCTGAGTAGGCAGATGTTCAGTCCTGACTTGGGGAGGTCAAAGGTAAATAAATAAAACTTGCCTAAAAAGGCTGTCAGGATTAATTGTCAATATGTGAACACTAATAGTATTGGACAACATGATGTGAAATAGGGAGGTTGAGCTGGAGGGGGTTTAGCTCAGGGTATTTTAGCGGGACAACCCAAATCCCTCAGGGGTCTATGGCTGGAAGCCCCTCCCTGCTGCTGTTCAGTACAACACATGGGAAGGTCAACCTCACTCTTTCTACAATGTCTGGGGTCCAGGAGGCAAGACATGTTTCTTTTAACATTTCCTTACTCTCTCACATTCTTTCTCAGATAACTTTGACACTTTCAACTTGTTGATGTAACATTTTCTATAAATTATTACAACATATGGAATATCATATCATATCCTTTAATATTCATATATTGTAGAAAGTTAGCATGTTTATTTAACATATCACCAGAGCTAGATATTCAATGATGTTCAATGTTCAATAAAGACTTTCAAGTTCCTTGAAACTGAATTTAGCTTCCAAGAAACACTAGGCAACACCCAGAGAACAGCTTCTATTAGACATCTGCGTAGTGGAAGGAAGGGCTTAATAAAACATCATGCATCTTTCTATTCCAGGCAAATGCCAGTGTGTTCCTTTGAGACTCCTAAAGGTGCTGCACTAGCAAATAAAGCAGTTTTACTATGTATTCAATAGAACAGAAATGAATAAGAGAATAACATACTGAACACAACAATAGTCAGTGTTTGCCACAGAATTAGATTCTATTTGTGGTGGCAGCTGCTTATATAATACTGTATATAACAGTCCCTCCAAGATGTTGCAATCTTGCGATCCCAAGAATTCACGCAAGTTGAACTAATTGCTGCAATACTTGGAAGTGCTTGCAATTTTGCCAAAACCACGCAATATTCCCGCATCAAATGGTCAAATTGGCACAATGCTTCCACATTAACACTCCTACATGTTCGGGGGGTTGTGTTTTTTTTATTTAGATATGCAATTTGCAACATTTGCTTTCTTGTTATCCTGAGCCTTTGATATGGTTACACACGTTCTGAAATGGTGCTAAAACGCTTGTGTGGATGGAGATCATTTTAGTTTCAAAACTCTGTTTTAAAAGCCTCAGAGTATGCACGGAGAGGAGGGGCTATTCACAGATTGGTTCGTTGTCAATGTGTTTGTGAGAGAGCGCGAGAGTGGGGCAAGGAGGGGCTTGCGGTCAATGTTGATGTTGTGGCGGGCCGCCACAAATAAATCAATGTATGTGAAACACTGGTAGTTGTAGTCATGCCGTTCTGTCCTTCGGTCAATACTCGATCAATCCCCACAAGAGCTTAATCCACAGTGAGATAATCAAGAAAATAGTGTACCATGAGACGCTCACAGGTGACTATTGCAGCAGTATGAATGTTCACCACTTGCATAGATATCTGCCCATGTGATTTTGCCCAAGACTAATCCTGAAAGTGTCTTTTATCCTAACTTACACAGGCAAGGTTTTCAGTTATTTTATCCATTCAGAAATTTGATGTAGTTCAAAAGTTAAAAGAATTGTGTCCTCTCAAGTTTTGCCAACATATGCAAATCACGGTCAAAAACTGTTTAGTGCAGCAGCTGTGTTGTGTTTCTCTTTGTCCATCAATCTCTCTCTAAAAAACTCAAATTCTGGGGAGTGGGGGGTCATGGTAGGGTAGAGAAAGACATATTCCTGCTATTCCCTTCCATTACCAGTCTGTGGTGGCTACTACTGCCTCCCGCCTTTCTGTTTCTGAAAGCACAATGACACAATTTATGCATGAACCAAACAAGACCCAACAGGACCCACAATGGGTTTGCTTAAATTCGGATCAGGCTCACAGAAAAGCCACAGTCCAGCTCTAACTAGATACAAGTAGACAATATAGACAATCAGTGGTGTGAGATAAAAATCTCCAAAAAGTCAAAGTTCAGATTGAAAGCCATGTATTTTTAGTATTATATAAAAGGTTGTGAATACCTTTAGTGGGTCAAAGGGACATAATATGTACTCAAACCATAAATGACCATAAATTTCAATTCCAATGCAAAAAGTCCAATAAAAATGAGTTACAGTGCTGTCTCATCACAAAAGAAAACAAAAAATTTCTATAAATAAAGATAGATGTCAAGATATAGTGATACATGATTTTGTCTAAATTACTGATTAAAAGCAAATACTAATTAAAATATCCCAAATGAGATCTGAAGCAAGTTAGGACATTTTATCATACAATTCAATGTGATGAACATCAATTTGATTATCTAATATGTGATTTTGAAAGTTAGCAGATATTGTTATTGTTATTCTAATATTGATGGTAATTTTGTCCATATTACTTAGATCTTCTTAGCACTAGGACAGTCTTTCTTTCATTGACTTGCAGCGAAGATGATATGGTCTTATTACAAAGATACTTTTGAAAACATTTCCTGCTCTTGACCACAGGAGATCATTACCCAACAAGGACAGGAGTAATAAGTAAGGGCCAGCAGGGAGTAAAACCCCACACTTAGGGGTAAACTAAATCAAAACTAATGACAGATTAATTAGACATTGTGTGTACATGCGGAAACATAAGGTGCAGCATGCAGTACATAGCTATATTCACTGTAAGCAATGCAAGTGCTTGGATATGGCCTGTGTGTGTCTTGCGAATTGTTATAGGTACTTCAGTTGTACATGATATATTTGCTGCTTCAGAATGTATATCCTTGTGTGTCGTGTGTTGTGTTCAAATTCACTTCTCACCCGCAGTCTGGTGCAGGGCACCAGCGGCAGTCAGGGTCGGCCACCAGCCACCTTCTCAGCATGAACTCCTCGTATTTCTCCATGAGCGCCCGGTCGCCCAGGATCATGCGGATGTCGTGTGGGTTGAAGCGCTCCGAGCACTCCGGGCAGCTGATGTTGACACGTGATTCGGAGATCTCGATACGCAGGTATTGGCGGAGGCAGTCGGCGCAGGAACGGTGGTGACAGGTCATGATGTCAGGGAAGCTCTCCCTGGAGTGGCGCAGAAGGCACAGCGGGCACTCCAGCAGCTCTGGCCCTGTCCCGCCTCCACCGCCCACCTTGGAGGGGGAGGAGGAGGAGATGGAGGAAGAAGGCCCTGAGGCAGATGAGGTGGAGGCAGCAGCAGAGGCAGCAGCAGAGGCAGCAGCAGAGGCAGTGGCAGCAGAGGCAGCGGCAGCAGCGGCAGCGGCAGCAGCGGCAGAGGCAGCTCCGGCCACAGCCACAGAGAAGAAGGCAAAGTTCTTGTCGTTACACATCTCAGAGTGGATGCTCTCGATGCTGGCAATACCGTCCACCCCTCCCAGCCCTCCTGCTCCGTGGTGCTGGAGCTCTCGGGATCTGTGGCGCCCAGATTTGGGCTCTCGGCCTCGCCGCCGGAAGAGCGAGGTCAGGGAGAAGCGCCTCTTCTTGGGGGCCTTCTTGACGGAGGGCAAGGAGATGGAAGAGGCGGTGGACTGCAGGTCCCTGTCAGAGCCCATCACCCCACCACCACCCAATTGCTGGTGCTTCTGCAGGCTCATGTCTCCAGAGGGAGGGGAGGAGGGAGCCAGTGGGGAGCCAGGGCTGGGAAGCCTGTCCCTCACATGGGCGGAGAGGTCTGGAAGAGGGACAGGGCTGGGGGAAGGGGTGAGGTGGTGGGAGGGGGAGGGGGGTTCAGGGTGGGGGGGCAGGGCTCCGGAGGGCCCGTCGGTGTTTAAGACATGATGGCTTCTCCTGATCAGCCTCGTGGTCACATCTAACAGCCGGATCTTGGCGGAGGGGCGGGGGCTAACTTACTGCAAAACAGAAATGCAACAGAACCTGGAGAGAGAGCAAAAACAGAGGAAAGATTAGAAAAGAGCGTGAATGATTAAGAAATAAAGAGAAGAGGGAGAGAGGAAGAACA
Source organism: Hoplostethus atlanticus (assembly GCA_034670405.1). Classification (NCBI taxonomy): domain Eukaryota; kingdom Metazoa; phylum Chordata; class Actinopteri; order Trachichthyiformes; family Trachichthyidae; genus Hoplostethus; species Hoplostethus atlanticus. The sequence continues at coordinate 678,584 of JAXDDX010000005.1, read as the reverse complement.
GAAGATATAAGTGATTAGTTTAAAAACTACTAAGTTACAAGGACAACAAAGGGACACCGAAATGAAGAGTAATTTTTCACTCTGACACAGGTATTCTTCAAAGTTAAAAGCATACTTCAATGTGCAGTAAAGTAGAAACTCAACATTTCAGTGGTGGACAGCAATGGCTTTATCACGTTTTCCATCAGAGTCAACAAAAGACAATCAATCATATAACATTCCTCACATCTGATAGAGGAAGAATATTATTCATGTGTTTGACAGTGTGGAACACGGTTAGGAGAGGAGAGGAGAGGAGAGGAGAGGAGAGGAGAGGACTCTCCAGTCAAGAGCCTTGCCAACGCGCTCAGCTGCAGGCAGCCAGCAGGTACACCATACTGAGAGTGTGTGTATGTGTGTGTTCAGCTGAGTTCATAATGACGTCTTCCACTCAAGGAGAAGCATGTGGGTGTCGATGAGAGGAGTGACGCGGCAGAAAAACAACAAACTCTCTTACTCTACATCTTTCCCTGGTGAAGGTCTATATGACACAGATAGACCAGACAGAGCCAAAATGTCACATGGTGAATAAACAAACTGTGGCTTTGAGGATCGGCCTTCAATTAAGAACTCGCCCTCCTCAGTATCGCACAGAGACTTAGCATCCTAGGCTATCTAGCCCGTTGTTCAAGTGGGGGGTAGTACAGAATTCCTATGCTCTAGAAGAGTTCAGTTCATATCAACTCTCCCAAAGCGTACGTACAGCTCTGTAGAGAATGAATTAGAAACAATGGAAAAGCTCACTGTTAAAAGGTGACATACCTAAGTGATTTTCTGGAGATGTGGGGGGACAAAATATTCTCATTCACTGATAGCAGTACAACAAAAGAGCTCATTTAGATGTAAAAGTTAATTTAGACAGTCAGTGATAGGCGATAGCCATAGCCAGATATCCAGAGCTAGAAACGTAAAACTTGAGACGTGGAGTCAGACCCAAGTTGCAAAAACCAGCACTTTGCAACTTGACTTAGACTCCCCTGCTGTGAGACTCACTGAAAGGTTGTTTTATGGTTGCAAGTATCTGTCGACAGGGAAAAACGACAGAAATTACGTATCACACACCTTTTTCCTCATCCACTTGAGTGAGACAGACAGACAGACATCACCTGCTAGACGGACAAGGGCAGTCTGACCTCAAAAAAAGCTGTCTGACAAAAAACTGCTATCGGCTGTGGGATGTTACCTTCCGTGAAGTGACATTACCCCAGCTGCTAGTCTATATATTCAACAACAATATTGCTGCATCTGAATTTTTAATGAATCATGCTGGGTAGATCTGGATGTTTCACAATTTCCTGTATGGCTGAGTGATAATATCAGCACAAATGGCTTCTGGGCCCTTCTGATATGTGCTCCATCCATTTGAGAATTTCACACCTAACTGTGTGCTCTCTAGAGCCCAATATGCAAACAGAGCACTCCTCATAAACCCATACATTTGAGAGGGAGAGAGAATCCAAGAGACAAAGACAGGTACAGAGAGAGACAGAGAGGGAGACTGTGTGGACTACAACAGCTGCAGGGTAAAAACAAAGGAACTATGGTAGTCGCTCCAAGCAGCATGCCTACTATCTGAGGTCAGATGGGTAGAGATGGGATTCAGTACATGGGAGAGGCAGATAGGCAACAAACTCCATTCACAAAGGCCTTAACGAAGAGGGTGAAAATAACATTACGAGACAACACCCCAATTCTCTCTCCCAGACAGTCCCCTCTTCAAGTTTGGTCAACTTTATATCCAGTGGCAGGTTATCCTAGAGTTTCGGGGCTCTGACTGCAAAAGCCCTGTGCCCCTTTAACTTCAGTCTGGATTTGGGGACTGAGAGAAGAGCCTTACTTGCCAAGACATGATATCAGAGATGTTGTGTGGGGCTAAACCATGCACTGTTTTGTAGGTGATCAAGAAAATCTTAAAATCAATTCTCAAGTTTCTAGGAAGCTAAAACTGGAGTAATGTGGTCTCTTCTCTCAGTACCTGTTAAGAGCCTGGGGGCTGCATTGTGAAGCACCTGCAACCGTGAGAGAGAGACAATTCATGGTTAGGAGGAATACTGTGACTCCTGATGCTCCCAAACTTATTTATTTAAAAATGACAAAACCTCCACACATTTCTCAGGCAAGCTTCAACCATAAAACCAGAGGATAAGCACAGATCATCTTCAGAGAGCAGGCTCCCCTTCCACAACTGAAACAAATCCATAAAGAGGTTTAAAACTGAGGGAGGAACATCTCCTACACTCTCACACATAGGATAGAGAGAGGTTTGTGGCCCATCATAGGCTTAGTAGTGACACTGTTCTGGGAATGATTAACCAAGATAAAATGGGCCACAGCTTACCACACCAGTGTCTCAGTGGTAAACATTTTGTTGTGCTTTCTGTGTTACTGGGAATGGTGATGAGGGCTACAGAGAAAGAATGTGTAATTTAAGAAGAGTGTTCAGGTCCAGCTTGCTGGCTGCGTGTCCATCCCTCTCTGTGTATGTGTTTCTGTGTTCTTAGTTACACCTTGGCAATAACCCACACACAGAGTGGTGCCAACGGTGCCGCACACACACCTAAAACCACACACAGGCAGGCTACAGACGTCTGTAGAGCATGCTCTCGCACACATCTACATGTGTATACTACATAAGCTTTAGTGCATGTGCATACAGAAAAAGCAACTAACAGCACCTCTGCAAAATCTCAATCTGCACCACTACGCCAAAAGATCAAAAGCAGCACGTCACACTTAACACCGAGCACATTATCAAAACCTCAGAGGAAACTGTAGCACTTCAGCTGCAACCAGACCATTGACACTACCTCACTTCTCTGGCTTTCTAAAAAAAATATGTTGCTCTTACCTCCTTGTGCACATGCTCTCTCACACACTCACACATCAGAGATGCCTGATCCTCAACTCCGACTCTCATTACTCTGAGCCAGGATTGAAAACAGAAAACCTGAGACAGGGGTCTTTCCCATAGAGACATACCAGCTTGGCTGTTCATGGTTACATTCTAGAGTGGGTATGTTTTTTAACATGTTCCCTTTTTGTTATGGTCCCCACTCCACCATGATTCAGTTCCAGTACAGACAAAGAGGGCCATAGGGTGTACGTAGGCCCTGATTTTTGAAATATTCATGTTATAGACAAAACTGTGCAAGCTATGTCTTCCTTTTAAGGTGGTGGTGGTTGCAGGAGTAAGTATGAATGAATGACACGCTCACTAAACTCCACAGAGTCTACAGAGTCACTTCATGTGAAGTCATCCTGACATTCTTGAGCCAGATATTCTTTTCTCTTAATTAGTCCACTAAAACAATATTTTTTTGTTTTCAATTTGACCCACTAATGAAAATGCGGAATTATATACACACAATGAATACCAATAGCCTTATCTTTCCTAGTAAACAATGCAGTAAACGCTGTGTGCAGTGAACTGTTGTGGCATGTAAAACCCACACCATTGGTTATATTAGCACTTTAACCTCTCTAAAAACCAGGAGAAAAGCTATTACTACCTGCAGCAGTGAAATAAATTGTTTAAACAGGACAAAAACGATAACTCCTCACTGTAACAACAGGTTTCTGTAAGGCAAATTACAACCTATATATGCTAATTTAAATCAAATTTATAAGTTTATAAGTAAATAAACAGTAGCATCATGAGTGTATACATCTGCACAACCAGGGAGAATTCTCACCAGCAGTGCATTGACAAACAGCAACATTTTTAAGACCTTTTTAAGGCCCTAAGGCAACATTTAATCAAATATAAGACCTTCAAAGGCATTCAATTTAGATACTTCAACAAAAAACATAAGACTTTTTAAAAAGGACCTACAGACATTCTGTCACCCGATACAATTGGCTGAAAAAAACAAAAGTAAACTTTAAAATTTCTGTTCATCATAGTTGTAGACAAATTTGCCACAAAGGATTAGGATGTGGAAACAATCTGTAAGGAAGGCAGGAAGAGAACATTGCAGCAAGCCAACAGAAAACCCCTACAGCGCTTTCCTTCAGGATGTTCTGTGTGCATCCACTTGGAAGGCTGCGATGCTGCTGTTCCATGCATTGCTTCCTACTATTAATCCAATGCTACCGCTCTGGGAAGAATTGTTCTGTGAATGAGATATAAGCCTACAGTGTGCAGCGCACAGAGTGAAAAGGCTAATGCTTTTCATTCAACCATGGAAAGAAGATTGCAGTGCAGGCGCTTTATGCTGACCTTAATGTCTACCACAAGGCTACCACTGCATCTAAATCTCAACTGAGGAGTGACCACCTAGGTTTATCGCTTAAGAACAGATAGTGCTCTTTGTGTGTGTGTGTGTGTGTGTATGTGTGTGTGCGCGCACCGGATAAAGCAGGTAGACTAGGCCAGCGGTCCCATCTCAAGGCCCTGGCTAAGGCTCTATCCCAAAATGAAACACCTATGTCAGCTCATCTGGCTGCAGACTAGTCAGCAGTAAAGGCTATTCTCATGAGAAGAGTGCAATGAAAAAAATAGAACAGAAAGTGAGACATTTATGAGGATGCAGAAAGAAACACTGAGAATAGGGATGCAGTGCTATGATATTTTGATGGTACAATTATAGCCAGATGAAAAAATTGCTTTGTTGTTTGCTGCTTTGTTGACATCTTATGTTACACTGAAAGCCCAACAAACTGCTACTTTGAGTAGTGACTTACTTTGTATTTAACCCTATACCAGCTAACAGTTCCCTAAGCAAATTGCCATCAAGCCATGTTTCAACTTAGTTTTTTTTATTACCTTGACTTGAGTATGCAAGGTGATCTGGAAGTAGGGCCCCATAAAAATAAAAAATAAATGTCCCATTTTATTTTCTCGGTACGATTTTCTTCTGGTTCTAGTTTGCTAGCAGTTGACACTGTAGTATTGTTGGTAGCATGTTGCTGCATAATAGTACACGTGCGCACATTATTGACACAATATTGCCCATCAGCAGCACACGAACATACACGCACTCACATGTCGCCTGCTTCCCGAACCAGGTGAACTGTACCCTGCACCAATCCCACCTGAGTGATGAGAGTTTGTGGGGTGGTTCCAGGAAGTTTGTGGGCCCAATTTAACAAAAACCTCGAAGGAAGGTGCCCACTTGATAACCCCAATGACATGCCCACTTTCACAAACAACCCTGCAACCTGTAACATCTAGAGTAGGTGGGCTAGTGAATGGTGCTACCAGTAGATTTATGATGGCATAGCCTGGCAAGCATCAGTAGGGTAGAACATCATTCTTTAGGTATGAATTTGACTTCTGTAAATGTTCTCCCTGGAGTGTGGCACAAGGGGTTGTTGCATCATATGCTGTGCATTATTAAAGCTGGAATCAAACTTTTGTGTTTTCTTACGCAATTATTATGGATTGGATTGTCAAGCGTAGGCCTAAAGTATTCCAGACAAGTTTCTGTTCACAGTGATAGAAAATGAACTACCTTTAAAGCAATTTACCCAAAATCTTAATTTCTGCGGGAATTCAATTCTGAAACATACATTCTGCATAGAGGTGCTGATGGAGAGGAGCGAGAGAAGGTGGTTGGGTTTCCTCATGTTTGTTGGCTCTCAGAGAAAAATCCTGCTCTGAGATTTGGCAGCTTTCCACACTGCTACAATACATTTCCCCCATAGATTAAAGTGTGTAACTTCAAAGGGGAAGCATGAAAAGATGTTTAGAGGAAAAAGAATGGTGATAAAGACAATGAAAACATGGAAACTGTTCTCATTAACTGAACATATCCAAGACCTCTCCAATAACACAGATAGGAAGAGGACAGATTAGTGTCTTTCAGTCATGTGCAAGCAGGTCACTAACTAGCAGCCATAGCTGCATGCGGATGACAAAAAGACATGCTGGGGCTGTAGGGCTAATAAGCAAACACCTAACTGAAAAGAAACGTGGGTTCGTCTCCACATAAAAGCCATAAAATTGAGGTAGGTCTGTATGTCTTTAAGCATTTCTCAATATTAAGAAACAGAGAAATATAAAGCTTGGATAAATATTGGGTGTTTACATTTAGTGTTGGAACACTGCATACAAATTATGGGCAAATAAGTCAGACCTGAGACTGTTACAGGCTATTGGCTCGTTTGTCCGTCTGTCAGTCTCTCTCTGTCTCACACACACAGGCTCTGCAGGTATTTAGCAAAGACCAGACCCAGTATGCCTACCAGTTAGCTGATAACTATCGTTTCCTCTTAGTGTAAGAACATTATTTGCCAAATGTAATTGAAACCGGTTCTAAATCATGTTTGACAGCACCAAATGTTTCTGCTCTGGTGGCTTTGGTCCTCACCAATTACACATTGACGGTATATAAACGATTGTGTTGTAATTGCAATTGGGCTTTTTTGCTGGGCAGACCAAGCAATGAGGCTAGATTATGAATTTTCATTGTATTTAAATTTTTCTAGCTGCGGGCACAAATTTCCAGCTGTGTGTTTGTGTGTGTCGAAAGGAAACACTGCAGGCTAAAAAATACGAACACATTTGAAATAGTGCTGCACGATTCGGTGAAAAAGTCATATTGCGATTATTGTGGACAATATTGCGATTGCGATATAATAAACAAATGGTATCATGAGTCTACTGGCTTGGTTATCAAGGAAAAATGCACAAATTACTGATAATTTTGAAATGTGTATTTCTCAACTCAAACATACACTAGCTTAAACTACATACACTAGCTTAATTTTACAAAATTAAATAAACAAATATTATTCTAAATAAAGGCATTTCTGCAAACTTGTTAGTTTTTCTCAATAGTACAATTAAATAATAAGACATTTTGAATGCCCAAACAAACAAGGACATTTAAGCAGGGTGTAACATAAAAATTAGTGATTAAGTTACAAAATGGGGCATACTTTGTACAACCTCTTCTAAAAATGAAACTGGATTCAGGCTACATCCACACTAATACGTAGGATCTCCGTTCACAGAAGCGTTTCAGCACCGCTTCAGAAATTATCGCCGCCCATGCTACTACGCCTGAAAACACATATCACGTAACCATTCACCTACACTGGGCATGTGCGTGCCGGTGTAAACAGGAAGCAGATTGTCTGCTCTGCTGTTGCTTTAAAGCAGGTCCTGACAGTCGAGTAGACTTTTTTGCTCAATGCAGTTCACTCATATGAGCTGACAGAAATACACTGTAGGAATCGTTAAGGAGATTCGTCCGTCACCCATACACCCCCCCAAAAAAACTCTTTGGCGACATTCGCCGAAAAGCGAGTTGTTTGCGACCCTGGATACAACTATGTAGTATTGCCGCGTGATGTAGCGACTTTCACTTTGCATGTTTTACACAGTACGTCTTTCTGCTCAATGTCGCTGAGCTTGAATCAAAAATATCGCCATATAACATTTGTCGCGTTTGTTTTGCCCACCAGTTCAGCGTCAACCTACTCATTATTATCCATTCCAGATAGTCATGTGACCATGCACACACGCTTCATTGCCTGAACAGAGACTGATTGGTCATCTCTTTATTATGGGCGTAGCACACTGCACACAAACAGAGAATAGGTTGTCACGTTCACACACACACACATTTATTTTATTTATTTATTTAATTAAATCGCAGCCTTTTGCGGTTATATAATCGCACAGGTTGACATCGCGATTGCGATTAGATTAATCGTGCAGCACTAATTTGAAATGGTATATAAACAGTGCATATCGGCACAGACGCCACAAAAAAAAGAAATTGTATAGAATTTGATCTGTAACACATCACGTTATGTTCTCTTACACAACAGAGACTAATGTCACAGCGCAACATAATTGTTAACTTTTTTCCTTCAATACTGAACTTGGAATGTTACATTTCACAAAGTGACATTACCCCAGCTGCTAGAGGAGTCTATACAAATCTATACTCTCAACAAGTAACATAATCATACATAGAGTGCAAAATAAATTTTCTCCCGTACATTGAATGTTTGTTCCCTCAGATGATGATTGAAAAGTATTTTACAAGGAAAAGGAGTGATCTCGAGTGGAGGAAGAAAGCCAAAGCCAGTCCGAACCTGAGGTAGATGCAAAACTCATTTCAGGAGTAGCTGCAATGATATCAGTTATTATCACAATGGAAAGGGAATGCATTGAAATAAAATGTTCAAGCCATGACAGAATCAAGCTGTTTATTTTGACTGCAGTGACATGTGGCATGGCAGTTTTTGTGACCCTATAGGGCACACACACTTTTGTCAAGATCAATGTGTTGAGGTTTGTTCTATTTTAAATTAACATTATTCATTTTTAAAATTGGCTAAATAAGTTTGAATACTGACTACAGTATATGTTCAATAAATGTGTAAATGTGTGCTCTTTTCAAATACATTTTAAGCATTTATTATATATATATATATATATATATATATATATATATATATGCATCTTTCTTTCAATATTATATATATATATATATATATAAGAGATATATATATATATATAATATTGAAAGAAAGATGTATGCTGAAAGTCCTTCACTGAAAAGCTTCAGCAAGGAAAATGCAAGGCAAACTAAAAATTAAAATGTTCCTAAGGTTTGGACGAAGCAGTAGTGTGCTGTACTGGCTCGAACAGTCCACTCACTGCTGTTTGTTGTAGCAGGAACCAGCTTAATCTGAGGGCCTTGTATAAACACAGGAAAGTATGATGCTGAAAACACTGTGACGCAGATCCAGCAACTAATAATTAAGCCTGGCTTCTAAGGATAATTACCATCTGCCCTTCACACACTAGCACAAAGCAAAACACCCATCCAAGCACAACACACACACACACACACACCTTTACTTGTTGAGGTGGATTCTGATAGTTTTGAAGCTGCAATCAAAAAAAAAGAAAATAATTGCTAGCCATACTTAGCTTAGAATCCCAGCATGTGTCCCTTTGTGACCTGAAGATAACGCAACATCTGCACCATGTTTTGTTCTTTTTTATTCCGTAATGTGTTAAAATATCTAAATATAAAATATCTCCGTCATGTGTCATTTTTACTTTCATTATTTCACCCATTTTAAGAACAGAAAGATGGCAAATGGGATCCACAAATTCCATTCATGTTCGCCATAGGTGGGGGGAAAATGAATCCGGATAGGACCCGAAAGCCCCGAAATGACGACAACACTTGAGAGAACTATATCAGGCTTGTTTACACCAAACACCAGACACAGCAGCCACATTTGACAAGAAGTCATTAGCTGTTGTAAACAACTGTTCAAACCCGCTTAGTGAAAACCACATGAGAGGGTTTAGGGCACAAAACATTTGTGTTGTGGGAACACAGAACAGTTAAATCATCATCACCAAAACCCCCACTACTAATTTGCCTTCTTAAGGCTGTGATCTGATAGGACGCCTTTTTACCATGTTTAAACGCAAAGTGCTGCTGTGAGCATTGCCAGTAGCAGACAATGCAAGAACTCCAAGGACAACAAGCATCTTGTTGCTATGCAACACAAAGTTTGACTTGCAAGCTTTGACTTGTAAACTTCCAAACTATGTAATTGCCGTTAACTAGCCAACCTGAAGTAACATCAGGGGATAATGTTGTTGAAAATCGAAAGGAGAAAGTTAGGGTTTGCTCCGTTTGGTCTTGAAGGAGGATGATGAGCTCATTCTGAAATGGAGGATGTCGCTAACGTTAACAGTACTCGCCAGGAGCCTGTAAGAGGTTGCTTACTTCCCTACAGATGCTAATTTTTTCTCTGTGTGACATAATGCTAAAGTAGAGAAAGTGTACAACATCCAGGGCAACGCCCAAAAACACACCACATACAAAACACGAGGCACCTAGTTTGTAGGAGATGCAAGCCTGCCTCATTGACATGAGAAAGGCTCAGGTGTTTCACAAATCAATAATCAGAAAATGTAGGCCTAGATGAGTTTGTGTGTGTGCACGTGCATGCGTCCAAGAACGTCAGGCTGAGAAATGCAGGGTGATGGGACATATTGTGAAGCAGGGGGGTTAGAAAGATGAGAGCTGGTGGAAATGCCAGAGGTTCTCTGTGTGCTTGTCATTCCGTGGGGACAGAGTTCATGTGGCATTCCAGAGAGGAACAGATCCAGGACTGACCTCAGCTGATCCACTGCAGCCTGAGAGAGTACGACTCTCATTACACACACACTCTGAGAACCATGGTACACTCAACTTTTAGATGCAGTAGATATATCCTATAACAGGGATAGGGATGGTTTTCCCCTGCATATTAACATTATCTGCCTAAATAAAAAGGCGAAATGCATTATTTGTATCTTTTCCTTGCATGAGACATTTAAACGTGTTCCCGTAATGCCTTTTTTTTTACTTTGGGCTTTGTGAATGCATCTTATTCCTCACGGTTGTTTTCTTTGAGTCTTCACACTCCTACCTATAAACAACACATAACACTTCCAAGTTTACTGTATATGCTACTCTAAAAGACAGGGAACACATTGGGCAAGAAACCAAAATCAGTATGGAGATAAGTAAACAAAAATATCCTGGAAAAACACTAATGGTCATACATCACAATCTACATAAAAAACAAATTTGAAAATGTTATTCATGTACCAAGACAATGCTTTCTAAAAGGACACACACACACACACACACACACACACACACACACACACACACACACACACACACACACACACACACACACACACACACACACACACACACACACACACACACACACACACACACACACACGATTAGAGGACCTTTTAAGCACCGACTGAGTGATTTTCATGTTAAACATAAGCCTGGTCAGACCGACTCTAAACTAAAAGGAAATTATAAAGAGCAGATTTCCCCATTTCCAAACCTGGTCTTGGCCCAGGCCAAGGAAGGTAAACAGCACCTTTCTTTAGTCCAACAGAGCAGAGCAGACCACCCTGGGTGAACTCAGCAGCACAGAGGAATGCCTGCCATTCCAGTCAGTTGATAATTAGACCACGGATACTACTCGGATTCTAAACTTAGCTAGAGGAGACACACCAGTGGGCTATGTGTCTATAAGCAGTAAGCAGGTTGTGTGGAGTTATATGTGAGTGGAGCAGAGGAAACCACCCACAGGCACAGAATGGCAGGCTGTCTGTGAGGTCTCTTTCAGCTACTCGCTGGCATGGCAGCTGTGCAGAGCCACAATGTGAAATTAGTTTACATATTCCACATAGCTGACACACACACGCACACGCACACGCACAGGCACACGGACAGGCACACGGACAGGCACACGGACAGGCACACGGACAGACATACAGACTGAGACAGGTAGACAGAGTCATGACAGGCATGGAAGCAGACAGGCACACGGACAGGCTGACAAACAAATGACAGTGAAACAGAGCTAGTACAGTCAGTGTCCACTCCAGCTGCATTCCTGGCCTGCCTGTCTCCTCTGTAATGCTGCCTCTCTGCACATTCCTGGGCCTCTGTGGGGCTGGGGACAGTCAATGCATTAGTGAGGCTTCCACTGCAGCATGAACACACTGAGCAACCTTCTGGCAAGCAAGCTGAACAGCAATTGACTGATGTGGGGTGGAAGTCTCCCCCCTCTCTTTCTTCACTTTCTGTGGAGCAAGCTGCAAACTGTGGGTGTGGTCATTGACTGTATTTCAATGAGAGATTTAACCTTGTGGAAGTGTGTTCTGAGAACAAAGACACTCAGAATGGATTACCAACAACAAGAAACCTGATCTGGTTAACTGATACTCTCTCTCAGTCTCTCTGTCTGTTAAAACAACAGGAAGCAAAGCTATAAATCACTAACATAATAGCAATTCAAATACAAAAGCCTCAGACTACAAATATTCATGCTGCAATACTTGATCATATAATGTCTTTTGAATCTAAACGTACAAGCTACAAAGTATTATAAAACACATGTGCGAACAACAACCACCACAGCAGTGTTAACAGGGGAGCCGTTGTTGAAGGCACAAAGAGAAGTAAGGCAGGCAGGCAGGGAGAAGAAAAAGAAAAGTTTCCAATCCCAACAAAGCCAATATAGTCTCCAGCAGCCCCCTCCCTCCTCCGACCTCCCTTCTTTCCTCCCTCACTTCACTCAAGAGGGGAGGAAATGAGGTAAGCACCCTGGCATTCCTGCTCAGCTGAGAGAGCTAAGAGCACAGGGAGAGGGTGTGAAATAGGGAAGAATGAAGAAGAGAACTGGTAAATTGAGAGGGGGTGTATTTCCCCTGGTACCTCTGAAGAGAGAGGGAAGTAGTACTCCAATCACTCCTTCCACCCACTCATCCACTCTGAGAGAGCAACGACTCTTCTGGGGCTCTACAGGCCAGAGCTCACAACTCCTCTAATAAGTTATCAACCTCTCTCAGTCATAGTTCTAGGCTCCTGAGTCACACACAATCTGGAAAGACACCTCACCCAAACACAGACCTGTACTCTATTCTCAGGCAGGGGCTATTCTTGCACAGGGCTCCTGAATGGGATGCAATTATGGTTGCTCCTGAGGCCATTTGTGCCTAACACACAGATAACCTCTGAGCACATGTGAGTGAGTGACATAAGGAATGCCCTTGAGGCTGACACCTGTGTCAGAGTTTTCAACAGGAGAGGAAGAGCGGTGCAGTTTGGGCCCACTGAAAAATTCTGAACTCTTCAATCACTACTTGCGTGGCCACCATTGGGGTGCCAACATAGGAACCTCACCTAAATGAAACTCCACTGATCCTACAGTCTACACCAGGGGTGGGCAATCATGTGCCACGGAGGGCCGAGAGTATGTAGGTTTTCACTCCAATCAAAGACTACCCCAGGTGATTTCACTAATTTAACACACCTTCAACCAGATAGGAGGGACTAATCAGTGAAATCACCTGCTGTAGTCTTTGGTTGGAGTGAAAACCTGCATACTCTCGGCCCTCCATGGCACATGATTGCCCACCTCTGGCCTACACAAACGCTTCTACCCGACTATACTTTAAAGCAGTGGTCTTCAACCCTACAGCCCTGCTGAAAACCATCAGGGCTGTGGGCCCAGAGGAAGGTTGAAGACCACTGCTTTAAAGAATGCATATCATCTTTACACCTCAATGTACTACCTGCACTTCTCTGACAGACAAAACAAGAATTTACTTCACAATAATGTGTGAATAAATGGAACATCTAAGCTAGAGGCAAGGCAGTTAAACTCTCAGAGTACGTCCACACTAAGCACACCACACACACCACACTGAACACGGCGCTTTTGAATCTAGCGTTTTCAAAAAGCTCACTGTCCACACTAGACCACCAAAAACAGATACCTCCTTCCATGGGCATGTGCAGACCAATCGGCCGCGAATACCAAAGATGGCGCGGCCGTGTCTAGACGCCGTCGTGGTAGCTCCGCGGAGATTGTGCGTTTTTTTAGTTTTTGTGTTTGTTTTTAATATATTTTTTTGCTCAAACACATCGGCACTAACATCATACGAACGCAGCACACTTGGTGCAACCCCAAGGACATTAAGACTCTTTCTCGTTCCTGCTCGTCGAACCTGGAACGTCTGACTATCTCATGCCGTCCATTCTACCTTCCCCGGGAGTTCAGCTCGGTCATCACCACAGCCGTCTACATACCACCACAAGCGGACACCGACGTAGCACTATCGGACCTACATGATGTGTTATGTCGGCATCAGAACAAGCATCCCGACGCGGCTATGGTGGTGGCTGGGGACTTTAATAGGGCGAACCTAAAAAAAGTCATGCCGAACTTTCATCAGCACATTACGTGTGCTACCAGAGGGGAAAGAACGTTGGACCACTGCTATACGCCGTTCAAGAGAGGCTACAAGGCTGTCTCTCTCCCTCCGTTCGGCAAATCAGACCATGCCGCCATTTTCCTGCTACCGGAGTATAAACAAAGGATAGCACGGGAAGCGGTAGTGACGAGGGACGTAAAGCGGTGGTCTGACCAATCAGAGGCTGAGCTACAGGACGCTCTGCGTGACGTCGACTGGGACATGTTCCAATCCAGTTCCAGGGACGTCAGCGAGTTTACGGAAGTAGTAACGAGCTTCATAGCAACGCTAGTGGACACCATCATCCCCACGGTGAAAGTTAGGTCCTTTCCTAACCAAAAACCGTGGGTTGATAAATCCATCCGCGACGCTTTGAACGCCCGCACTGCTGCCTATAACTCCGGTCTTGTATCCGGCAACATGGACGAGCACAAGGCAGCGTCCTATGGACTGAGAAGGGCGGTGAAGGAGGCCAAGAGGAGGTATAGGGACAGAGTGGAGTCGCAGATGGAGCAGCGCGACACCAGACGCCTATGGCAGGGGCTACGGACTATAACGGACTACCAGGGCAGACCCCCCGCAATTGTGAGTGCCGACGCATCCCTAGCGGAGGACCTGAACTCATTCTATGCACGGTTTGAGGCTAGCAACAACAGCGCTAGCTCGCCGGCTAACAACATCACCGTTAGCGCAGCCGGAGTGAGTTCTACCGCTGGGGATGAACACACACTCTCTGTGACCGAGCACAGTGTGAGGAGGGCTCTGACGAGGGTGAACACCAGGAAAGCTGCTGGTCCGGATGGCATATCTGGGCGAGTACTGAAGACCTGTGCTAATCAGCTAGCTCCAGTGTTCACCACTATATTCAACATCTCCCTGGCTGAGTCTGTGGTCCCCGCCTGCTTCAAGAGATCCACTATTGTCCCTGTGCCCAAGAATGCTTCTCCAGCATGCTTGAATGACTACCGACCGGTGGCCCTCACCTCGGTGGTCATGAAATGCTTCGAGAGGCTGATAAAGGACTACATCTGCGCCTTCCTCCCTTGCTCCATGGACCCGCTGCAGTTTGCTTATCGTCCCAACAGATCCACAGATGATGCTGTCTCCCAGGTACTGCACACCACACTCTCTCATCTGGACAGCCGGAAGGGGGGCTATGTGAGACTGCTGTTCATTGACTATAGTTCAGCTTTCAATACCATAGTCCCCACCAGACTGGCTGGCAAGTTGATGGAGCTGGGACTGAACACCCCCCTGTGTGCCTGGATCCTGGACTTCCTGACCGCCAGGCCCCAGGTGGTCAGGGTGGGTAGACACACCTCCAACCCCCTCACCCTGAACACAGGATCCCCCCAGGGTTGCGTCCTCAGCCCCCTACTGTACTCCCTGTACACACATGACTGTGTGGCCAGGTTCAGCTCCAACACCATCATTAAGTTTGCGGATGACACAGTGGTGGTGGGCCTGATCTCCAACAACGACGAGAAGGCCTACCTGGAGGAAGTTGCTGATCTGTCACTCTGGTGCCAGGACAACAGCCTCCTCCTGAATGTCACCAAAACTAAGGAGCTGATTGTGGACTTTAGGAGGACACAACAACAGAGGACGTATTCACCACTGGGGATTAATGGGAATACTGTGGAGAGGGTGAGCAGGTATAAATACCTGGGAGTCCACATCACCGAAGATCTCACATGGTCCACACACACTGACACTCTGGTGAGAAAGGCGAGGCAGCGCCTTTACCACCTCAGGCAACTGAGGAAATTTAAAGTCTCCCGGAGGATCCTTCAGTCCTTCTACTCTGGAGCTGTGGAGAGCATCCTGACAGGAAGCATCACTGCCTGGTTTGGCAGCAGCTCCGCTCAGGACAGGAAGGCTCTGCAGAGAGTAGTGCGTTCGGCTGAGCGCACTATTGGAACTACACTCCCCACCCTGCAGGACTTGTACACCAGGAGGTGCAGAACCAGAGCCTGCAGGATCATGAAGGATCCTCACCACCCCAACAACGGACTGTTTCAGCTGCTGCGGTCAGGCAAGCGCCTCCGTAGTCACGCTGCCAAAACAGAGAGACTGAGACGGAGTTTCTTTCCTCAGGCCATCAGGACTGTGAACTCTGACCTCACCAGGGCCCCCACCAAGACACACACACTGCCCCTCTTATGCACACACACACTTAGGTAAAGACTACACATAATTTATAATTCATATTATATTATACATACAATTTTCCCTTTTTTTACTATATTTTTTTTATATATAAGTGCTCTTATTGTAAATATTGTGTTGTTTTTTATATAGAGCTCTTAAAAAACTGACATTGTAAATATTGTGCTGGTTATTGTAAATAGTGTGAACCTGTAATTTTGCACATTTCTGCTAAGCATTGCCACTTTGCATTTCACTACACACCTCGTGTGTGTATGTGACAATTAAACTTCTTGAATCTTGAATCTTGTGTCTGGAGTCAAGCAGTGAAACGCCATCGTTTTCGAAAGTCTCCCTTTTTTGCCGTCTACACTACAATGGGGAGCCGTCATTTTCAAATGTATCCACTTGGGAGAGCATTGTCGGAAAGCTCCGTTTTGGGGGGTTAAAAACGCTGCTTTAGTGTGGACGCAGCCTCAGAAAGGCTGAGTCACATCGCCAGGCCAACGCTAAGCCCCCTACAAATAAGCAGTGACACCTTCCAAACCTCAGGAATCCCCCCCGGCCCTGAAGGAAAAACAAACCTAAGCATCTGCCTTTCAGAGCTCTTGGTGGGGAAAAAATAAAACAGGGAGGGGTGGACAATGGAGGAACGGATAAAGGGCTACACGTGGGATGAATGGCTGGAGCCGGGGAAGTGGAGAACTAAGAGACATACCATTCAGGACTGTGAGTAAGGGAAAGAAGGAAAGGGGACATTTCTTGTTCCCTTACTTGTTGTTGTTCCTCCCAAGAAATAGAGTGAGTTCATAATATGTGTGTGTGGGGGAGGGGTCATTGGTCATCAGTGACAGCACCCTGATGTGTTGGCCAGGCCACCAGCACCCAGCCCTGCAGCTGTGTTTACCTTAGACGAAGAGAGGGAGGTCACAAACAGGTCCTGACAAACACAGACAGAGAACACAGGCCAGGTCACCATGCTGGGTCCTGACCTTTCTTTGGAAGAACACAGGTCTGGACAGCAAGCTGCTAAACCCAGGGAGGCCTCTGACCCCCCCCCCCCCTGCCTCCAGCATTCATAAAATACACTATTGGTCTTATCAGGATACTTTAACGCAGGGGTCTCCATTAGAAATGCATAGCCACAAGGTGCCTACAAATATCCCTCAAATAAATAATGAAAACTCACATGCCCGTGTAAACCAATTGCTGGGAGAGAAATGCAATATTATGAGGCTCTTTGGTGTTACTTGGGCACATTTCTCAACCTAAGACCCACACAACAGAACCTAGGCTGAGGTTCCCCAAATAAAACTCAAGAGGACGACTGTCTTTTGGCTTTACAACAGAACCCTCCATTTCTGATATACTGCCTTGACTCAGCACCAACACCAACACAGAAATTCACAGGGCAACTGCTGTGTTTGCCAAAACACATGAACCATGTGTTTCAGTCTTTCTTCAGCCAAGAGTAATGAGTCTGAACAACACTGAAAAGCCAAGAGGAAGGACTACACTGGAGGGCTGCTGGGGAAGTGGGACACACTTCCCGCTCTACTGCACAGAGTCTATACATGTACCAGAGAGAATTACCAGAGTTAATTTAGACTTGGTATTAAGGTGGTATTCCCTGGGTTAGGCCCCACAGCAACACAAGCTAGTGATCCGTAACAACAACAACAGCATACAGATGTGTCCAGAGAGACTAAAAGTGAAGTCACACAAGAAACATGTACTCGCACACCTTCTTGCATGTGAATAAACACATTCACCATTGTACAATGACGGACTCAGGTCTGGGATTAACTGGGAACTCACTGTACAAAGCTATCTGAGCCAGACATTTTGAATGGTTCATCTGTAGGCTGTTTATAAGGCCATCTTCCTTCTATTCCAGACTTAGGCTAGAGCTGCTTAATGGCAGATAAACCTATACAGATGAGTCCTATTTATAAAGCATGATGCTAACCAATATGACCATGATACAAAAAAAATATTTTGAGTTAATGCAGATTTGAAATTTGGCTACCCATTAGGGTCAACAACATTTGCCATTGTACTCTATCCCTGCTGCAGGCAATATAGCTCATCCAAGTTATCCATATATCATGACATTAAGTGTGCTTTTTGCCCACATTGAGTGGTAGTCATCACTTGCATCTCAGATTGCAAGGTGTAGCAAGGAGCATCAAAGCTCCTGACAAAGGCACCTGACAAATTCATCACTATGTCACCTGACAAAGCCCACAATCCAGAAAGTATCAGAAACACACTCAGGGATAAAAAACCTGTATATTAGATGTAAATGGCCTCAATAATCTACATCTACAATAGCTATCTTGTCCAAGTTGTGGTTGCTGTTTCATAATTTAGACACAGTCTGTGTGATAGCCATATCAACCCACATCTCTTTGCACAGCAACTGGTTATGGTGCTGTTGGCAATTATGTATCATAACATAATTAGCGAATCAGTCCTACTATCTCAGACATTTCCCTGCCATCTCTAAACCGCACGCGCGCACACACACGACTACTTTTCGTTGGTTGAAGACAACTCAAACACTAACGGTTAGCTGCCGTCTTCAGTTGGCTAACGTTACAAAGGGGAATCTGACAAGCATAAATTGGTAACCAGCTGAATATATAGATATTTTCGGAAGTAATAGTTAAGCTGTGTTGTGTTTTCTATAACGTTAATAGAAACTGGCTAGCGTTTTATTCGACTTATCATTAGCTTGCAACATAGTTGAGTGTTTAACGTTAACTGCATTCATCCCCAACACAAATGACGTCTAGACGTCGAGACAGAAGACGGGGCAAGTAATATTAGAACCAGTGGACATTCTCTACAAGGTCCCAGCTTGCTTTCTTGACGGTAATCAGAATGTCAGTCAGCTAACGTTAGCAAAGACAGCGAACATTAGCAGCTGGCTAGCTAGGGTTAGCTAGAAACGATGAGAACGTACCGTCTGTTGCTAGTGACACTTGTTCCGGACGACAACAACAAAACAACGTTCTCCTTTTACAAAACCGTTTCTGTAAATCCTTCACGCCCGTGCAGTATTGTGAGTTACTTTTCCAGTTCCTAGAGCCTAGCAGCACTTATTTTCCTCGGTCGTTGGTCCCACCTATCCGTTCCGTCTTGAACAACAGCTCCTCTGAGGCTCGCTGTTGTTCGCTGTTCTCGTTCTAGCTCACAAATTCAAATCACATCGCGAGATCTTGACAAAAGTTCTGTCCAAGGTTGATGTTCATGTCTGCGCCGAAGTTTACGTATGGTAACAGGGATGTAATGCAGGCTAAATTCACTTTGTTAACTACCTAAACCTTTTTTGAGTAATACGGTTTACCCACCCCTTTTAGACTGACATACATCTTTCTGACACAAATGCATCGTTTACGTTGATAGGAGGAAGGGTTTTAAAGGGAAAATGTAAGCTAATGCTTTTAATTTATATTGCTGTTTTTTGTCTCATCGTGATTACCAAATGTATGTCATGGTTTTACCCACCTTTTATTTACCACTAATTAACTAGATGGATGCATTACTGAGCACACAAAGAAAAATACGTTTGCTGGAAGGTTCTTGTGACTGAGCATTTGCTGTTTATTGCCCAGAGCCTCTCAGTCTTGTGTTGTGTAGTCTTGCTTTGCAGATTTACTTAGGGAATTTGAAATCCCTGAAAAACTGTATGGTTATTAGCCATCTAAGATTTAGTTTAGTTGCATATGGCTCAAGGCCATATAGCAGGGTCACCTGGTGTCATCTTCAATCTTCAGAATCAAAATCCAGACAATTCTCTGTCCATAGCAACTGGTTTAACAACCATAAAACCTATCACCCCTTAAGATAACCAAACAGTGAACTATAAACAGATATGGACGAATATCATAAGAGTC
This sequence comes from Hoplostethus atlanticus, assembly GCA_034670405.1. NCBI lineage: Eukaryota > Metazoa > Chordata > Actinopteri > Trachichthyiformes > Trachichthyidae > Hoplostethus > Hoplostethus atlanticus. The sequence continues at coordinate 658,733 of JAXDDX010000005.1, read as the reverse complement.
AAAGCTGGATTATCTCAAGATATCCCAGTGAAAAGTTGTTTGGGGTCGGTTTTGTACTGTATCAGGTTTTGAAATATGTTCAGTCTGGTCCAGCTTAAAAAGCCTGGGAGTGTTTGTGTTGGAGTGTTAGGCCAGACACTGGAAGAGCCTGCAGCCCCTATAAAGTTGGACGATCAGGTTTATAACGTCTGACTTTCCAGCCAGGTTTGGCAGGCTTAGGGAGGAGGGGGCAGCATGGACACAGTCTGGTGTAGTGGACATGTGGTGGAAGGGGCCATCTTGTAGAGTCTGATGGCTTATTTCACCCTGACCTTTTTAAAAGCCTGGACTCATTACTGTACGTTGTGCAAAATGCATCTTGTTCCAACACTTATTTTAATGTTCAAATCTATTATCCCTGCTTGTCTTACTCTTATGTTGATATATGAAATGTATACTTGTTCCAAATCCCCTTTTAACATTTCATATGCTGCAGACCCATTTCCCCACAGAGATAATGAAGTCAGTAAAGTAAGTAACTATCCACAAGATGCCAAATTTGTCATGATCAAAAGGTCTGTTGGGAGTAGGTGCACTAGAGATTTGGGATCATTTTGAATCTAGTGTGTATTTGAGATGGAGATCATAAAATTGGATGAGGGATCACAGGACATCTCTCCAAACAGACAATTTATGTCTTTTTAACAGCAGTATGTGCCCAGAAATAGACCAGTGGTTGAAGCCCCCACCCCTGGAACCACATACTATGTGCCTCTCCCGGCCTGGGATTGAATACCACCAGAGCTTTCTCTCTCGTCTCCCTATCTACTTCCCTGTCTAAATAAAGAAAAAAAATACCCAAGGAGAGTAGATTGCCCGCAACAGTGTAAACAACAGTGTAAGAGAAAAGGTGAATTTACTTTTGTTCTGGCAAGGTTACAGGACAGCATACTGTATGGGTTTTAATCACAGAACACCAGACTGAATCATTACAGATACTCCTTATCTGAAACCAGTCAAGTGGCTGATTAGGCAAACAGCATTTCCCACAAAAAGATGACAAGAAAACACCCTTGTGAAAATAAGTGTTCTGGGAAACTTCACATTAGTCCTACTAGGCCTGCTCCCTCGTCCTCTTGACACATTCACCCTCTCTCCGTTCCAAGACATCACGCCAAGTCCCCTCCGCTCAGAAGGATTATCTTTGTTTGAAGGAGGGAAGATGTGATGAAATGGCATTTTCAGCACTATTAACACAGGTAACAGTGTCCTATTTTAAGTACTGGAAAGTAAACAGAAGTGGAGCAGTTGGAATAACTGTAGAAGCGGTGGGATAGTTACAGTAAACAGAGCACTGCCACAAATGTAAACAGAGGGCAGTGAACAGATACCAGCTGAGGGATGCAGTGCCCTTCCTTATAGTAGGGACAGGGCAGGGCTCAACTCACTGTACATGAATAGGATGCAAGAATATATATGGCTAAAAAACCCATTTAGCAAACAAAATAAAGTGTTGTGCTCCAATTCTTTAGTCTAAATTTTGCAGTGTTTTCATAGACTAAGAACTAAGCAGAAACTTTTAATAAATTCAAGTTTATCTTGTAGGTGTCCTCTAGGCTTTGGTCTCTCCAACATTAGCACACAGCCACATCGTCAGTGTTCATTTGTGTCTGGGAATGTAAAAATCAACACTGTCAGTGTTTACATATATCCACACCCATCAGCGTTAATTTACCCCTTTTGACAGTTATGAACAGCCACCTCAGAGCCATATCAAATTTCTGAGCGGACTAACACCACTCCAACCAACACATCAACTCAAAATAATGATTGTAAAAAAATAATTGAAAAATCAACACTGGAAAATTTGCTGTGTGGGTTTCCATGCGAGTCAACTCCATCCCAGAGGCAGACAGGGGCATAAAGCAATAAAATCCTTATTTGTTCCATTAATGAAGTAGAGTATATCCACATTTTAATACGTAGTAGCATACCCAACACAGTGCAATTCACGCTTTGCTCAACAGCTGTGAGCAGCAGTGTTGCTTAGTTATGCAAAGCTGTCCTACTCCCTGTGGATGCTGAGTATCATCTATGATACACACAATACAACAGTGTTTCACCATACTGACTCATCAGTTCATAGTACCCTATTAATGTTTTAATCTGAACATACAAAGGAATAATACAGCCTACCCTAGAGTGCAATATCCCCTGGAACACATTAAGGAGCCAAAGTCTCAGACCTGATCTGTCGTCACATAGCTCTCCACGGACAGAAACAGCTAATACTACATAATAGCACAGACAAAGATATTCTCTTAAGAGATATTAGTTTCTCCAACCCCCCCCCCCCCCCCCAAGAAAAACTGCCACAATGAGTTCTAGTGAATTTCATTGAACCACAGCGACACCTGGTGGTAAAAGACTGATATTAAGGGATGGGCAACATACGTCATGGAAGGCCGAGCCTGCAGGACTTGGTCCAACCAAACACTACACAGGTGATTTCACGGATCGGCACACCTTTAACTAGAAACTAATCATAGTCACTAAATCATCTGCTGTAGTGTTTAGTTGGAATGAAAACCTGCAGATCTTGTTATAGGAGTATGATGACTTCAACACAAGATCACAGGAAATAATTTATGAAAAAGCAACCTGCAGGAAAAAAAAAACCTTGGCCCATTTGGTATAAATACCATTGTGCCTACAAATACATTAATCAAATTGCATGCATAATACTATTAGTGCATGTAAACTGACAGGGAGAGTGGGTCATGAAACAGCGGAGGCACAAATATTGTTCGAGAATTTATTAGAGCCAGTAGTTTACGATACAAATTACTTTTCAAAATGCTCAGCTATCACATACCTGCACACAGCTGATATTCTGAGCACTGACACAGTAAAATGACATAAAACAGAGGAATGCATTCATCAAATTTATCTCAATTTTCTATATTTTACTTTTTTTTTTTAAACAAACTTTTGCTTTATGAACAAGGTCTAGTCAAACCATCTCTAGACCTGGCAGAGTCAATTGTTTTCATCTCTTTTTTAAGAAATAATTTATAATTTTGCGATGTTTTCAGAGTTTTAGGTTTTTCAATGTTTAATTTTTTTTCTCTCTTTTTCCATCGGTGAAGCAGGTTTCAACATGCTCAAGCTGTAAGAGAAAACAAAACAAACACTTATACTGGAGTGCAGAATTATCATGCAACCAATAAAGCCATTGTTCATATTACTCATGTGATAAGTCGATATCAATAATCCACTTAAACCTACTCAGTCTAATTATTTAATCCAATACCAAATAACATCCTGCCCTCACCTTCTTAGACACTAGGAACCCCAGCAGGAGTAGTGGACTTCTGAGCAGCCTCCTTGGCCTGGTGGGCCTGAAGCACAGCAACAGCCTCATCCACCTACAACACAACACCGAGTTAACCACTGCACAGGGACTGTTCTCATTAAAACTGCATGCCATGCACAACAGACTACACATACTTAATCCACTGAGTCATTATGCCTTGTGATGAGGCTATATGGCATACTGGCTCATTTAAATTCAGAAGAGGAACAAAGAAGGAAAACAACCACAAAAAGACAATAGTTCTAGCAAATACAGGTTTACATACATATTATTTATAGTCATTTATTTGAAATAGTAGTCATTAACTGACCTTTGAGCGCAGTGACTCAGGTGACTCCAGCATGTGGAGCAGCTCTGAGTTGTCGATCTCCAGCAGCATACCGGTGATCTTGCCAGCCAGGGTGGGGTGCATGTTCTGGATCAGGGGGAACAGACGCTCACCTGAGGGGAGAAGAACAGGCACTCAAACGACTGCTTATTCCAATATAGGAACCAAGGTGAAGTAGGTCAAATAAGTACTTGATATCTATATAGATAGATCAGACTAAATAATCATGAGGCAACAGTTTATGCTAAGCACTAACCCAGCATCTGCTTCTGTTCCTGAGGTGGGGCAGCAGCCAGCATGGAGGCCGTCAGGGGCTCCTGTCCTTGGACATGCACAGCAGGCTAGAGGGGGAAAAAACAGATCTCTATTATGGGCAGACCCAAGGCTAACCTCACTCAAATTGTTCTAAAATCCTACATCAGACAGTATTAACTTATTTGCCGTGTTGCATCATCTACACTACTAACTAACTGGATATGATCTTGTTTACACATTCATGAACTCAAAATTATATTCAAGCTGCGTTCAGAGCTGTGCAGTACATTAAAACATTTAAAATTGGTTGAGATTCTTACCTGCTGCATAGTGACCTGTGGCTGGGAGGCCATGTGTTGCTGGGGGTTGCGTACACCAGCGGCATATTTGTACTGCGGCATGGCACGCACTGGGGCAGCGGTGGCTGAAGCACTGGCAGGGCGCTGCCCAAGGGCCTGGGTGGCTGTGGAGAGAGAAGATGGCACTGCATCAAAAATACATATAGAAGAGTGTATATAGGCAGTGATGCCATTCATGTCCCTTTGTGCAATTGCCCTTTTGTTCTGTTGCTTCCTGACCTGAAGCAACTTTATTCTAAAAATATAACCTCAATACTCACGCATACGCTGGGAAGTCATCATGCGTGGGACCTGGGTGGTGGGACGCATGGTGTTGAAGGTCTGTGGTCTGGGGGCGGACGGACGCATGGCATTGGGCATGTTCTGGAAGTCTGGAGGAAAGGAAGGAAGGAAATAAATAGTGTTAGATGAGTGCATACCTAAAAATCTAACACTTATAACAATTTAATTCTATTAAGTTAGGTCTGCAAAGAAGGGGTAGATCCACAGTGGATTAAGTTCCTTGCTCAAGGATGAGAAAGGGCTACCAATTATTTACTTTATTTCCACTTGATAGAATGTCAAAATAGATGAAATGCAACGTGATGTAAATGTAGTGGTTACTCACGTTGTGGTCGCACTCCCTGAGTGGCCCAGCGGGGGCTGGGGCGGAGCTGGGCTAGCTGGTTGGCTGAGTAGTACGCAGCACGGTTCTGAGCCTGAGGAGGATGAAGACCAGCAGTCTGGTTATCACACCAGAAAGAACTGCAGATGAACTTAACTGTTTTTTCCTATTACCCTGTCCTTCCTTTCCCATTAGCCACAGCATAGCCAGTGGTTTTGAGTATGCAGGTTTTCATTCCAACCACACAGTACACCAGCGCATTTCACTAATCAGCACAACTTCAACCAAAAGGGGGGAAACTAATTAGTGAAATGAACTGGTTTTGGTGTTTGTTTGCGATGGAAACTTGCATACTCTTGGCCTTCCATGGCACATGGCCGGAGACCACTGGCCTACACAAACATCTACCTGGAATCAAGCAGTAACAAACTGATTGGCACCATCAATTTACACTTGAAAAAAAGACCAATGAAAGATATTTACAGTCCTGTGCAAATCCAATGTCTTGTGGACAGAGACTACTAGGAGGCCAACCCTTCTGTTAATCTCTCACCTGAGGTATAGCAGCCATGAAGTAGCCAGAGGGTGGAGCAGGCTGGTAGGGGTTGAGGACAGGGTTGGGCACAGCGCGGACAGTGGCCATCCTCTGCATGTACTGGTTAGTTAGGTGGGCCTGACGCTCCTCCTTGCGTTGGGCTAGGGCCACATACAATGGCTTGGTAGCAACAATACGCCCATTCATCTCTGTCACAGCCTTGGTGGCCTCTTCTGGGGAAGAGAAGCACACAAAGCCAAAGCCTTTGCTGCGGCCACCCTCCATCATCACCTATGGGGGAGGAAATTGATAATTATTGATTCTGATTATCTGTCTTATGTTGAGTGTGATTTTTAGATGTAGATTGGAGACTAATAACATCTACGTGACTGGAGATAAACACTTAAAACAGCTTGGCTGAGAAGATAAACAGGTCTTTTTAAAGTGTGAAATAAATGTTCTCTAAATGTTCTTACTCAACAACTCAGTTTGTAATTAAGATATTAAAAAAATGTAAACTTCAATGTGACTTCACCTTAGCACTTGTTATGGTTCCAAATGGAGAGAATTCTTTACGCAGACGCTCATCATCCAAGCCATCATCCAGGTTTTTCACATACAAATTGACACCCTGGTATAGGGAAAGCAACAATGAGAGCTTAATGTTTAGTGACCTTCTGATACATAAGCAAAGACATGACGACAGTCAAGATCAACACTACATGGCAAGAATGGGTAGAAGGCCAACGAACCTGGTATCTGGTCATGCGATCCTGTTTCATCTGCTCGAATTTACGCTTCAGTTCGTTCTGGCGCTCTCCTTTCTTCTGTGCGCGGCCCACGTACACCTGCCTACCATTTAGCTCTTTGCCGTTCATGTCGTCCACAGCCTGCATAGACAAAAGAAGTTCCACTGAAACAAACTTATGAGAAATATTTGCCATCTAAAAGTAACTAAGCACACATTTCCAGTTCTCATTCGATTTTTAAGTACAGTATGGGTCAATTTGTGTTACATCTAGGGAGACATGAGGTGTCACTAACCTTCTGTGCATCCTCATGCCTCTCAAAGCTGACAAAGCCAAATCCCTTGGATTTGCCACTGTCGTCAGTCATAACACGGATACTGAGGGCCGGCCCTGGAAAAGACAATCTCTTATCAACACATCTCTAAAGGCCAACTCAACATTGCAATGCACTGGTGTCCAAATATACCCTCATTAAAAAAATGTTACTCGTCTCTTCATGCAGTGTAACGCTGTGCTCTGCTGTCCGGCAAAAACAAAATCATCCTCTCACCATATTTCCCAAACATCTCCTTCAGCTTCTCGTCATCCATGTCCTCCCCAAAGTTCTTGATGTAAACGTTTGTGAACTCTCTGGCACGGGCACCAAGCTCAGCCTCTCTCTCTTTCCGTGACTTGAAGCGTCCAACAAATCTGTTATGTTAACCAGAAAGTGCAAGTTATTTGAACAACTCATTCGTACCAATTTGAAAGGCTGTTTGCAATTAAGCAAACTCTGGGGGGAAATTAAGAATTTACGGTCAAATATATTATATATTGAATCTACACAGAAACATCAGCTTATATAATGTGGCAAAATGCGGTTCAAGCCCGGTTTGATGCCCAGTTCTCTAGGATGTTTGTCAAGCTCAACAGTGTTGTATACAATCAGAAAGACTACAATAAACACATTAGATGGGACTGGCAGTTGAGTTAGTCAACAAGATGCAGTTAAACACCCGCAAAACAACCTCCTTTGATTACATGTAAGTGCCAACGTTGTTTATCAAATTGGCTCATAAACATATGTGTATTCAAGAGGGTAATTATAGTCCCACTTACACTTTTCTGTCATTGAGCAACATGCCGTTCATTTTCTCAATGGCACGCTCGGCGGCCTCGTGGGTTTCAAAGTGCACAAAGCCGTAACCCTTTGAGCCATTTTCATCACAAACCACCTTGGAAAGAGGATATTTAAGCACATAAGGAGCAATCTCAAAACATCATGCAAATCAAAAGCCTAATGCACGAGCCCAAAAACAATCCATTTCACACCAGTGCAATGTTGAGGCATGCAGAGCAATAGTCTGTGCTGTTGACCACTCGCACACAGACAAGGAGCGTCTCCCCATGTACCTTGCAGGAGAGGATGTTTCCAAAGGCGGAGAAGGTGTCATACAGGGCCTTGTTATCAATGGACTTGTCCAGGTTCTTGATGAAGATGTTGCCCACTCCACTCTTTCTAAGTGAGGGGTCACGCTGCGACCACATGATGCGGAGCGGCCTGCCTTTGATCACATCAAAGTTCATGGTGTCTAGAGCACGCTCAGCTGAAACACAGACCACACCTGATCAAAACTCCAAATACATAGAACCCGTTTTGAATTTAGCCTCTAGCACTAAGGTTGGCAATGACATTTATTTTGTAGTCTTGTAGAACCTAGACTTGACCAACAAGATCCTATACTGTTTAATAGCATGTAAGAAATTCTATTACAAACGCATCAAGTGTTGGCGGCTATCACCTGAAAGTCTAATATACATTCCACTGACATTAAAATAAAATAGACAACTGATGTGAACATTTCCCATCTCAGAGCCTACTTAATAAAACATAAACGCTATGTGTCCAAAGACAGATGCAGTAAGAGCTTATTATCTGTTGATAGGACGTTTTGTACTGATACAAAATGGAGTCAGATCGTGTAACATATTTCCTGTGCATAGATGTCGATGCTATATTCCGTCCTAGTACACCTACCATCAGCAGGCTGCTGGAAGTTGACATAGGCATAACCAAGGGATCGGCGGGTGATCATGTCCCTGCACACTCTGATGGAGAGAATAGGCCCCGCCGGGCTGAATTTCTCGTAGAGCATGGCCTCGGTAACGTCTTGGTGTAGGTCTCCCACATAGAGGGAGGCCATGGGGTAACTGGGCGCGCTGGGATTCATGACGAAACACGCGTGTTCTCAGGTAGTGCACGAGGGGGAAAGATACGGGGCAAAAATAGTTCGATATCTGCTTGGCAACTGTCGGACTAGAACAGCCTTCGGTATAGAATGACTATCCTTCTTGGTCGCTTTATTTGCTAACTTTAGTATCTCGGAAAATTAGAGCGCAGATAAACTACTGGCTAGCGTAGCAACGTGGACTAGTTAGCTCGATTAGCGAAATGTCGGAGTGTGGCCTAGCTGAGATGGCTCGCACAACTTCCCAATTATATTCTTCCACAGGCAGTTAACAAATTAAGTCGCCGGTAATAGACAAAGCCAGTATTGTCAAGTGCAATAAAAATGGAACGACAAAGCCCTTAACTTGGGGAAAAAACAATGGTTAACAATATTACTGGCAAACGTTCACCCACGCTTTCAACAATGATGCTAACTGATTAGCTTGCTAACGTTCTTCTCGTTGCGTCTTTCGGTTTTTTCTTCGAATTCTGCGTCTTCTTCGCGTTGCTTGGGTTTTCAAATTAAATCCTGCTTCACCGATTATTTTTTTTTTCTTATAAAAATATGTCTGCGTGTATACTCTAGCTTTTGGTTTGTTTCATAATAATAAAATGTGTGCCGAGACTAGCTCCGGAGCACACCCTACGCAGACGGATTATAGGAATGAAAGGAAGGACGGTAGAGGTTTCCCGAGTCCAGTCGAAACCACACACGTTCGTCCCCGAGGTTGACGTCACGACTCTCGCGAGACACTACGAGTAAATCGATTTCGATTACTTAATTAAAAGATGGTGTTGATCATTTAAGCAGTAAGTTAAGACTTTATTTTGCAGTGATTTTAGAACACCCAAGACGGGTAGAAAGGATTAAAGCATGGAGTGGATTATTGCGAAACAAACAGTTGAGATTTTCTTTTTTTTAAATAACGTAAATGTTCGAGAAATATTGTATTTATAACCAATACTAGTGAAATAATATTCATTAAAGGTTATTCATCTGGCAAGTAATATAGTTCTTGAGCAGTAGCTAAACAGCGACATTTTAGAAATCCTTGTAAATTGTTTTCAAGGACAAACCTGAGACTCTGCTCTACCTTTTCACAGCCAGCAGGGGGTGCAGAGAGCAAGAAAATCAACACCACATGGGGCGAGCATCCGCCCTGCTGAAGTGTCCTTGAGCAAGACACTGAATCCCCCCCAGCTCCAGGGGCACTGTTCTATGGCTGACCCTGACCTCTGACCCCCCTGTGGAGGGGGACAAGAGAAAAGAGAATTTCCCTACAGGGATGAATGACGATATATATTACATCATCAATATCATCATTATTCCACAAAATAAGTGTGAGTGAGACACTACATCACCATGATAGTCACATAGAATTACCACATAGGGAACGTGACATATTTAAATTACGTACAACTGAACACATTGTATGTCCATATTTAATGTGTTAGTTCAAAGATTTTTTTTTATTGCCTCTGTTCACTTCATTAAGCTCACTGAAGGGACAGCTTCCATGTGGATAGTTTTAATGCTATCTTACAGCATTTATTCTGTTTCGGTTTTCCCTTTTCATACCTAAGCCCTATCTCACCGTCAGTCCAGTGACGTTACCCAGTCTCCAGACAGATAAGAACCAGGAGGGTTGAGAATAACAATAGGACTGTCTGAGCTGACACCCTCCCGTGGTCCTTGAGATGTTTGACAACGTTGCTGGGGCTCTGTACATGTCTGGAATTCCTCACAGCTTCTTGGACGTCTATTTTCTTGCAACACTAGCTGAATTGCAGCATTCTTTAATTTCACTTTGATTTACGGAACTTGGGGTTGCTAATGGCAGCCCTAAAGGTGCAAAAAGTCTGACATGATTATAATCTAGGGTCCTCTTATGATAATGTGCTATTTATCATATCAGGGCCCTTACAAATGGGATTCTCACTCAATCACAGCTTTTCAGTTGGATGCCAAGAAATACACAGGACATTAAATCATATAACCAAAGATATGACTGACTTTTATAACCTGTTCCTTGTGTATTTACACTATGCTATATGGACTCAAATGGAGTGTGTCCATATGCTCTTACATTAGTCTATGCTTTAACATGTCAAACCAGTCAACACTAAAACCAAGCAAGCAGACAAAGTGTGACAAAAGGACAGGAGGGGAGTAAATGCAATAGATCACTCCAAGGTTAACGTCCGGATTGAAGGAAGGAGAGTCTGCTAGGATAGTTCTCTGGTGACTAAGGATGGTACTTTTCTTTTTTTTTTTTATCCATTCCTGAGTAAGTTTTAATAGATGGTACTGCTGCTCAAGATTCCTCTGTGGTAGCTTTGCAGTGCCCTCCTCCCACATCCTGGACGCATGGCAGTGGGACAGACACACCCAGAGGGCTGCGTGGGAGGGCTTGGTTTGAAAAAACAAATCCTCCTTCCTTCGGCCGTTCGCTTGAGAAATGAGGAAGAAGGGTTATACCCCGGTCTGTTCTGTGTATTTTGTTCTGTAGTGTCTCACTTTGATTTCAGCTTGGACAGTGTTTTGTAATTAGATTAGTTTTTTGAATATAAATGAGATTTTGAAAATGTATAGCAAGCTTTAATGTCTCCAAAGGCCCAGCATATTCAAGGACGGGGCCTGCATACTTGTAGGGCAGTTGTTAAATTCATACGGGCACAGGGAGACTTGGTTTTCCAGAGGAACAAAATGTGTATGTAGCAGCTCCAGGACGACGCATTACAAAGGAACAAAAAGCATCATTGACCACAGCCACAAGGGGGTGTTTGCAATGGAGACTCTGAATCAAACTGGTGCGTAATAAGAGGGAGGACTTCTGCGGGTCTCTTGTTTGCACTCTGCCTCCACCTCAGTGACTCATTCATTCTTGTCCAAACAGTGATTTATAGAAAATAGAGCAGCAGAGTTAGAATGGTAGCCCATTTTACAAACCATATATCCACAAATTTATCCCTTTACTAAGAAAGATAACCACCACTATTAATTTAGTTAATTTCATGAACTCCCCAGGTTGGGGATCTCAGCAACAAAACATGATTTGGGATCATATGACATGAAATATATGAAAACTAATAAGCTATAAACCCTAGGACCATTTAAAAGTGGACAACTTGAAACTTTTAAATTATCTTTTTTTTTTATTCCACATACATGAAATTACATATTTCCCTCCAAATAACAGTTATGCTTGGGTGTTCTGTATGAAAATTCCAAAGACATGAATGAAGCTGGCCAGCCTGACAACCTCCCTTACCTCTCCGCTAACTACTTCTTAGCCACATGCAATTTAGGCAAGTATCAAAAGAAAAAAGGAAAATCAAAACAAATAAAAACTAAATTGGAAAAAGCAGTAACTAGATAAGCACATGGGGGGAAAATTCTTACTGCTCTGCTTATACAAAACAGCAACAAGCTTGTGTGCTCTTTTGTTCGTAAAAGTTTTCTATACCTCGTAATTGATACATAGAAATACAAATGCAGGTCACCCGAAAACAAAAAATAAAGAGGAATAGAAAGTTGAGCAAGTGACAGTAAATGGAATGTAACCTTTCTGTTCCAACAAAACCTTGCCTTCTGTCTCCAGCGCTCTCCAATGCTACCTCCACCGTCTACCTTCACGGACTAATAACTGCTGCCTCCTCAGATATGAGGAGCCGACTGATGTTGTGAAACCACAGATGTATTGTCAAGTGATGGTGTCAATCAAGCACAAGACTGTTACCATGAGTAGGATACACATACAGTATAACCGTTTTCTGACTTTAAAAACTCAACCTGTTGAGAACTTGCCCCCTCACCCACCACATTAATAAAGCAACATCCCTATTGCTCCCACACGCAAAAACAAAAAAAAGGTCAGCAGACAAGTGCCCAACCCCAAACACACCTTTCCCTTCCCAATCTACCCTCCCCCACCCTTCCAAACTGACCTTCCCACCCCATAATTCCAAACCTACCCTCCCTGACCCCAACCCCACAATAACTACAAAAGAAGAAATCCTAAACCGATAGAAGTGAGATGACTGGTGGTGAGAAAACTAAATAGAAGAAAGAGATGAAGAGAATGCTGGACGACAATGATGATAATGAGGTGGTCTCAGTGTTGATAATGACGAAAACGAGCCGGGACGATGACAGGCAAACAGGGACGACTAGGGGGGTCTGTCTCAATCTCTGGGCTCCTCTGCATCCTCGCCTTCGGCTTCACCCTGGTTGTCAGAGGTCCACAGCTGAGGAAGGAGAGAGGGTAGGGTAAAGAAGAGAAAAAACAGAAGGGTAAAGAAGAGATTACACACATTAACACCTGCTTCAACCACAAGAATGCTGGGAATACCCAGCTTCCTATAAGTCTTGTTTCTACAATCTAAATTCTGTCCACAAAATCTGCCCATGTCATCCATGTTGGTTCAATTATGTTAAAGAAATGCACTTCAGACAAACTTACTGTCAAGTTGTCTCTCAGTAGCTGCATGATCAGCGTACTGTCTTTGTACGACTCTTCGCTCAGTGAGTCAAGCTCTGCAATAGCTTCATCGAAAGCCTGTAGAAAGCAAAACACAGACAGCTGTTGCAAAACCATGGTCTAAAATAAGCAGTCCAGTTTGTTATGTGTCAACAGACGGAGGTCGATGGGATTGTGTATGGAAATGTTCCAGGTCAGTTTGCCTTGTTTTGTTATTTTGTCTGATTGTGTGCATGTATATGTATGTATACAACTGCATTCAAACAGAAAACCAAAGGCAAACATTTACACTTGAAAAAAATGCTTGTTTAGGCTTAGAAGTTAAGTTATGTTTAATTTTAGTCCGGCCAGCTCAGTCGGTAGAGCATGAGACTCAGTCTCAGGGTTGTGGGTTCGATCCCCACATACTGTCAACTGTCACCTTTGTAAATCGCTTCGCTAAATCAATGGTTCTCAATACAGTCCTCAAGGACCCCCTCTCCTGGAGGTTTTAGCTCCAGCTCTACTCAGGGACACCTGAACCAGTTAAGGTATCATGAAAACGTGAAGCCTCTAATTGGTTCAGGTAGAGCTGGAGCTAAAACCTCCAGGACAGGGGGCCCTTGAGGACTGGATTGAGAACCACTGTGCTAAATGACTGTAATGTAATGTTTATAAAGTCGCATTAGATGTAGCAGTGTAATGTCCTCATAGGTGTGGCAATAGAAACATGTGTGTCCTTACACTTTTGGCCAGCTTGCAGGCCTTCTCAGGTGAGTTGAGGATCTCGTAGAAGAAAACGGAGAAGTTGAGGGCGAGGCCAAGACGGATAGGGTGTGTGGACTTCATGTCAGTCTTGCTGTAATCAAAGGCAGCTTGGTAGGCCTCCTGTGAGTCGGAAATGATGCCTGAGGGAGAGAGAACAAATACCATTAGAGCTTACCATTAGAATGGACTGGTGTGTGTGTGTGTGTGTGTGTATAAAAAGAGATTATCTAGAATCCAATAGTGTCATACAAAAAAAAGTCTTTAATATCAAAGCAGGACAAACTATAGTAGGCTGAAACAGCCATGCAATAGGCAGGATGTTTCACTGAGTAACACCGCAGGTCCTCCTGGGAAATACTCAGTACTACCAACAGCCTTTAGCCGTTGCTTTGGAAACAGTTCGGCAAACAGACTAAACACACGGGTAATAGTAGCCTTGAAAACAAGAGCTCCTGAAACTAAAACTGGAAAAAAACGGAGTAAATTACATTCCTCTCCAATACTGTTTTTTTTTTTCATTGCTGATCATCAATGTTAAAAACAGGCAATTATTCACTTAGCAAAGACTGTGTGGTAGTGAACAAATATACAGATATTCCCTTAGATATGTCAAATGATTGGCCAATAACTAAAATTCACCACCTCCACTCCAAAGAAGCATGATATAAGTAAGGAAATAATTGTGACAGTAACAGGGGAGCTGGAGACAAGATGGGACAAACAGAAACCATGACAGTCTGCTAAATGACTATCATTTGAGAGTTCATTCCATTTCAGGCAGTCAAGCTGTTGTCTGTTGGGTATGCAACACATTTGTTGTAAATACACTGGCCTTGCCCAGCAGATAATTAAACAATATGCTTAGCAAGGAATTTCAAATTTCTACTTGCTGCCCATCACTGGCATATTGTAACCACATTTCAAAAGCATCTAATCACTTTCCCTGATGCCTTGTGGTGATAAACTGTTGACTAATACCATAGATATGTCAGGGGAGACACCTCTCTGAGGGACTAAAAAGGGCCTCAGTTTCAGCTGGGTGTGGAGCAGCAAGGCAGGCAGCTTGTTGGGAGTTTCAATGCCTCTGTACAGAAAGTACACAATCCATAACTCCTATAGACTTTTAGTATATAGTATTTTGGGAGGATATGGGGTGTTTTTGGTTCAAATTCAAAAACCCCAAGATAGCTAAAGAAAAAAAAAAGACAAAGCAGACAATTTCACAATGCCATGTCTACTCTTACTCATTCATTCGCTAGAGACTCGAGACAATTCAACACCTGCCCATGGGAGACGCGCAGGCAGGCAGGCAGGCAGGCAGGCAGGCAGACAGGCAGGCAGACAGACAGACAGACAGACAGACAGACAGACAGACAGACAGGCAGGCAGGCAGCTCCCCGCTGAAGCACATAGGAAGTAGAAACCAGGACCACACCCTGTTTGCTGCCTCACTCTCTTCTGGGCATGATCAACTGCCTGCACTGCCATTTTTTGCAACTGGTTGGCTGGCTATTTTATTCTGTGTCTATGACTAACTGCTTGCTTGCAGACTGACTGACCACTACTTTCTGGCAGACTGTTGTCCCGAGTATGACTGAACAGGTAGGCACTGTGGGCCCACAGTTGAACAGATATTTTTGTAAATGGTGTTTTAAGCGGGCAGAACATATTAATTCTCCCTTGTCTCTGTTTTTGTATAGGATAGGAAACATGGTAATGAATTCAGACACCCATTGGGCCAAAGCCGTTTCTGTTTCAGCCATGTTCCCATGTTGGAACTAAAGCACACTCTTCCTCTGTATTTCGGAAAGAGTAAACGAATAGAGCCTCTGTAAATTCAACAGACAAGCCTCCACTACGTAATCAGTTCTTTCAGTGGTTTTCTGGCATTTTATCAAAGTCTGAGGGGAAAGCGGAAACACACCACGACTGAAACATCCTGTAGAAGTCACTAACCAATACGGAAGCTTATTGCTCCAAAATCTGTCCTCTAAATCAATCATTTGTCCTTGTTAGAAGAAAACATTAAGCACCTCAGTTTTGTTTATAGTTTCGCTTTTTGGCTGTTAGCACTTTTCTGCAATATATGACAGCCAAAACTCTAAGCACCACTCAATTATGGCCAAAGTCAAAGTGTTCTCCCCATTTCCAGTGACAGGGATGTGATCAGGACAATATCAACTAACAGCACCATTAGAAACAGATGGGACTTCTGTGCATATTGGTAAAATCAACTTTTGTACTTTAAAAAGGACATTCATACAGTTTCCTGTTGAAAGGACCTCACTGTAGAAAAATACTCTGCTAAAGCCTTTTAAAACCTGCTGAACAGAAATGTTCTATAGGTTGCAGTTCAAAGGTAAAGCTCCAAAAATAGACTTGGACTGAAATTTAACCTTTAGTCAAAACTCGCTATGGACAACCAAAATGTTCTCATTGTATAAAAATGACTAGTCAACTAGTTGTTGACTAATGACAGTATATCTAAGAAATAAGACCCATAAAAAGAAGCATGTCCATGTTCAGTGGCAGCATGCAGCTATGTCAGCATGTAACTACATTTATCCTCCCTTTCTTAGTGCCAGAGGAGCACATGGTGATACTCTTGTAATCTGGATGGTGGAGCCAATGTCACAAAGCTGATCCTGATAATGTATTCATTTAATAGGATCTAGTCTGATAGACCTGATTTGGCCACGGTAGGAGGTGTAGACAGTCTTTTACGATCCAACTTCCCAGCCAGCACAACACAAATATGCATATAAAGCAAATGCACATGCCCCACGCCACACACACAGCTGGTGTAAGAGGGACTTATCACAGGACTTACCATGCTTCTCGTCTTCCACAGCTACCTCGGCTAAGTAGCGGTAGTAATCTCCTTTCATTTTCAAGTAGAAGACTTTGCTCTCTGTTACAGTGGCATTGGGAATGAGGTAGTCTTTCAAGAGATTCTGGAGTAGAATGCAAACAAAACAGACAGAAAGGAAAGACTGTTAAAACATGCTGCTTTTCCCCAATATGTCCTGTTCCAGTGTGTCAGTTATTCATATGTAGCTTGCATGGGTAAGGCAGCTGGGAGGGCATGAACACAGCAGAAACACAAAAAGCAGAGGCAATTTTATCCCACAACTATGGATATACAATTGTTATACAATTCACTGATGAAGAAGGGAAGTATTCATTCCAAATTGTAAATGGTTTCTACTAGATGGCTCTTTCCCTGCCATGACCCACCAAGCGCACATGAGCAGTGGCAGTTACAACACAGTCACACATAATCATAGCACACATCGCGGGTTTTTATTTTTTTATCTCATCAGGCCTAAATGAGGGTAGAGAGAAGCTGGCTACTTCTGACAGCCGAAGGGGATGGACCTGGAACTTTGCCTGGTCTGCACCACAGATGCTTCAGAGACCACTGAAGGGGGGTAGGTGGGTGAGGATGGTGGAGAGCATGAAAGTGTGGGGGGAAGAGAAAGGGGAGGGGCTGCGCATACGAGTGGGTGTGGGCTAAGGATGGTGGATAGCACAAGAGGGTGGAGGAGGAGAGAAAGCGAGGATGGAAGCGTGGATGGTGGATGGTGGGGGAGGAGACAGGAGAGCGCCAGGCTGCTGAACTCCTGATGAGCTTTCACAGAGGAAGTAGGTCACTCACAGAGCCCAGCTTGCTCTTCAGCACACAGATACACCACTTGGTAGCTTCTCCCTGCTGCTAGCCTGAATGCAGGCAGGCAGGAACACACTGTACCGTGCTGCTGTTCTAACTCGTGGGCCTGAACCTTTTAACACCAGTATCTTCTTTATATTGTAGTAATACATTGTTAAATTACAGGCTGCATGTACAGAAACCATTCATTAATTTAATTATTTTAATGCAGATCTGATGCGCATTTGAAATAGGGATTACATGGGGTTGCTCCTTGATAGCCATGGGAAAAAAAACAAATCAGTGCCATACAGAGAAAGCAGAGATGCAAAGTTCCCAGTTTGTGTAAATCCAGCATTAGTGATGCCATGTTGTTAGGAAACCCAGTCCAGACCCCAACTCCGCAATTTCTTAAACTGTGTTGAGACACAGAGTGACTATGGGCCTACATCTAGTGGGTCCCTACACATGATGATTTATGATGACACACTATGATTTAATGAGCGTGGGTCCTAGAGCAACAGAGTAAAATTTCTCATTTGGGTCCCATGCTAAAAAACACTGAGCTCCTGTCCTAAAGAAAGGATGCAAATCTTAGGTCACAGGGCCCAGGACACCTTTCCCTCACATCATCGTATTCATTTTTATTAGTTAAAACAGTTCCTTGATCAATATTCCTACTTTGGGACACTATGAATTTACACACATCCATTTTCAAGTTCTGTAATATCCTGTTCTCTAAAGAGTGCATTTGTACATTATGCCAAGTGTAAAGGAAAAAAAAAGACTGATGGTAAGAGCCTGCACTTACACAATGCTTTTAGACTGACATGGGTGATCAGCTGAGCACTCCGAGTTGGGTGGGGAATTGGGGCACTGGCAGGGGCAAGGCTGACAGCAACCTATCACCATGGCAGGAATGCATGGGGTGGACAAAACTTAGAATTTCAATTATCATGTCCTATCTGAAACGCCTAGCTAGCTGTGTCTTGGGAGACAGCAGCGCTATTCTGAGCCACTGGCCTTGGGGTTGCAGATGAGGGGGGGGGGAAAGGCTTGTTGCATACCATCTACTGTACAGACAGACAGAAAGAGAGAGAGTCAGAGAGAGTCAAAGTGTGTTCTCTGGCATGCATGAGCTGCATGGATGGCATTAGATTACTTAATGTCCTCCAAGCAATAAGGCACATTCCTTAAACTGGCCTCTCATGACTGTCACTTAATGTATTTACCAACTTTATTCTGTCTGTTTTTATTTGTTCAATCATAAAGTCATATGGATGAATTCATGTTTAGACAAAGGGGCAGAATGGTCCATTCTCTCACAGGCTAGCTGGGAGAAAGGCTTACAAACTGACAATACCACTACAACCTATTCAGGGGATTGTAGCTCTACCCTCTATATGTCAGGCCCACACATCTAGGCCGGGAGGGGGTTGTTCCTCCATCCCTCCTCCTACTTGTATTGTATACGTTCACCATCTTAGCCCACTTTGCTGTCCGAAGGAGAAGAACTATATCACATTTTTACTTTTGTTGTGCATTTTGGAGATTTAACTGACACTTATCCAGAGTGACTTAGTATAAATCACTCTGGATTTTATTCCAGAAGAAATAAAATAAGAGCTAAGGAGAGCAATAGATGGGATTTTTTCCATAAATCCTGAGAAATGTATAAAGTGAAAACACTTTATACATTAATGAAAAATCAGATACATGCAATATATTGCTTGTTGGGGGGCAAAAAAGATCTTAGTAGGCAGCATAAACCCATCCAGTGTGTGGCTGTGCTGGGCTGAGATGGAAAGTAACCTTGTCCTCCACCCCTCCTCCAATGCCCTCTTTTCTCTCTCATCCCTCTCTCTCTGTCCCCATGAGGCTGTGCACAGCTGAGGTGGAGGTCAGTGGCCTAGAACGCTGGTGGCTCAGCTGCTGTCATTATGGGATTAGGACCCAGTGACTCACCAGGGTAGATAATGCACAGGCTGAGAAGAGAACAGTAGTAGAGGTCCTACAGATGCCTACTTCATAGATGTGCACAGGGTAACACACAGAGGCAACTGGGATCTAAAAGTTAATGGAAGCTGTGAGTTCAGAAAGCCTGAAATTCTGTGGAAACAAATCCCACTCTTGCATTTGTGTTCCTAGTTGCTACCAGCTCCTCAGTCAGCCAAGTCCTGGATACTTGTTTGTGCCTGCCAAGCTGACTAGTCTCCAAACAGTCTAGCCTGTGCTTTTCCCCATGGGGAAGAGGCAGCATTTCTATGGAAGAGGGTACAGCATCTGTGGATGGGCACTTGCTTTGCTATGTAGATACAGTGATTGAACCTGTGGATTTTAAACTTTCCAAGCCTGGGAGCCAAACCAAATAAATGTCATCTCTCCTTGGAACAAGGCTCATTAAAACTACTGACTATTACTCGCCATGTGGAGACCTATTAGAAACAAGCTTCCAAAAACCTATTTTAGGCCCCTCTCATATCTTAACACTGCCTTAGACTGCATACAACAGGAACAGGAGATGGCCACATCAAGGATGACCTTTTATATATTAAAACTCTGATGAGAGACACTCTCTGTACTTAGGAACATTCACTTTTATGTAAAAAATGTCCAATGGTGTCTGTTGCGTAACCTTTAATATAGGGCTGTAACCCGTAACCCACACCACACCTGAAATGGGGTTAAACCAGTTCACTCTGAGGAAAGACACCTAATCAGTCAATCTAAGTGTATGGATGATATGAATCCTCCAGAAAGTTCTGAACAGCGCACCATCTTTTAACCTAAAAGGGTAAAGGCTGGATACATTGCACTCCAATGCCCTGAATACTAATTCAACTTGGGGGTCAGTTACCATGAGACCCCGTTGCAAGCCCACTCACTCTGGCTTGAACAGTTTGACCAGCATGGGGTCAGGATCCTCCTGCTGGCTTGTGTCCTCCAGTTTCAGTGGTAGTATAGCATACCTCCTCCTTTCACAAAGACTCCCCTTCAGGAATAGCATGATATCCAGCCAAACCTGTCCTTTAAAATATCCTCTATCCTAACATTATACTATGGAAGAAACAAAAAGCAACAACAGCACAGTCAGCTTTCATTTTTCCTGACAAGAGGAGGAACACTAAATTGACACCTTACACAACCACAGTATAGGGAAACTAAGGTTTGTTTGTTTTTTACTTGCCCTACAGACAATTTTGGGATGTTAGCATTACTCAAGGGAGTGGACAAGACTTTTACATGCAGTTTCCTGCATTGTATGAGGTAATGCTTTCACTACCATCTCACGTTCCTTCTTTCGCCTGGGGCAAGAGCATGCATCACCTGACTGCACCAGCCCACACTGCTGAGCCAACAAGGAAGTGCCATTCCAAAGGCCTAGGACAGCAGCAGGCGTAATGAGAAAGGACCACCTGGAGTGTAACCACAGGTCAGACCTACTTAATAGGCTTAACACTCACCACCTCACAGACTGTTGAAAATCTGGCTACCTCACAGACTGTTGACAAAAGGAGTGAATGGCTATAGGCAAAGTCAGATTAATCACCAGCAAGGGAGGAGGGGTTTAATGTCTTTCTAATGTTGTCTCAGTCAAGCTTGATAGTGCCGGATGATGATGATGCACTTCTCAAAGGTCTCAACTTTCCTTGATTTCTCACATCCTTAAGGATGCGATCAACACAAAAAGAGGATAAAACAAAGAAAAGCAGGTAAACAGGAAGCCTCCAATAAAAATAAAATGTATTTGGAGTGTTGTGTGTAAAGCCTTAAAACAGCCCTGATTGTACTTACTCAGGTTAAATTCCCACTCAAGGCGCCACTCTTGGCACAGGGACAGACAAAAAGAGGAATACCATAAAGAGCTATAGGGTGAAGGAGGTCATCTCTCATGACAGGTAATTAGAGCCAGCAAAATCTGGATCTGGATTACTGTCAAACACCCATACAAGTCCAGCTGATGGGTGCGGGGGCATTTCTATAGAAGGTCCAGCACCTCTTGTTGACACAAATGACACAACCAAGCTGAGCTGTTAAACGGAGGTATGACAGAGTAATTCAGCTCTCTTCGATCATCTTACTTCTCTACAAATGAATTGAATGTCAAAGGTAGACGATTTGATGAAGTGGTTTGCCTGAGATAAGTGTTTTACAATTGGTATCAAGAGGCCCTCATCCTCTTCTCCTGCATCACTCTAAAATTGTCCTTACAAGTCCTACAATTATCCTTAATGTTTGCCAACAGCCCTTCTTGCCAGATATAATTTAATATAGATTAGATCATGTTTTACATGAAAAATTCATCCACTCTTTGCCAGGTTGCATCTAGAGAACTGGACAAACTTTATTTTTAATAGATCAACTGATGAATTAATCAAAAGTAAGTCACTGAAATGTATCAGTCAATCTCACCAGCACGTCGTTGCAGATGTCCTTCAGCTCTTTCTCGATCTTTACCCGGTACTCCTTGGCCATGGCCTTCTTCTTGTCACTGGCCTCGGTCTTGTGCTCAATGCTGGATACGACGCGCCATGAGGAGCGACGGGCACCCACCACATTCTTGTAGGCCACTGACAGCAGGTTACGCTCTTCATTGGACAGCTCAACGCCCTCCTCTGTCACAGCCTTCATGGCTGCTGCCATGTCGTCGTAACGCTCGGCCTGCTCTGCCAGCTTGGCCTTCTGCACCAGCTCCTTCTGGGGTGCATCGCTCTTGTCCACCATGGCTGCTCACTGGAGGGTGAGGGAGGAAAACCAGTGTAAAAGAGGACAGCTATTGGTCAATATGGCAACTAGCAGTAGGACAAATTTTCTGGGCTTTGCATACATCACTGTTTTCCACAAATTGCTCACTATATGCTGGAGGAGAGATAAATGAAATGAAAACGAAGGAGAGGAATTAAATTAGAAGAAGACACTAATAAGCAAGACTAACTTCCACCTTATTCTTATCAACTGTGGTTGCTCAATAAATGCATCCAGAGAAGCAAGAGGGAAGAAATGATGGCAAATAAAAGATAAAGTGAAGGAAGTGTTGGCCAATAATGTTGGCAGGGGCAACTGTTGCTTCTTCTTGCTTACCAGTACTACCCACTGGAGGTTGGAAGCATAGAGGAAAAAACAGAAGAGAAATGTAGTTGGATAAAACCTACATGTGCAATTAACAAGCCAAATCAGTGTCTACCTTGATGCTGTCCACCTCTTGGGAAAAGAGAACCGTTAGTTGTGGAGTTGCATATGTCTGCCACTGAATAGATGTGGTGGGCTACTTAGATTAGAGAAACTACCACCCTCAGAAAAAGAATATCATTCGTAATGGTTCAATATAAGGTTTAGTGTTGTGTCACATGGTCTAAATGTCATTTCTGAGGCCTTCTGCCCCGCTAAGAAGAAACACTGATTTAGACTATGGCAATTCAAGGCTGTGGTTGAAAGGGAGCAATTTGTATGAGAGGGAGGTATATGCCATGGGTTGTGAGCTAAACAGAGAAGGCAAATGCAAAAGCAAGAAAAGAGTGCACAGAGCATACGGTTACAAGATTTGCAGTATCTTGGCCATGCAGTAGAAAAGTGACTCATAAGTGAGTAATTATCTGGCCAAAGTCAGTGAAGAAACGTATGCCTGCAGGACTGTAGCTTGGTGTGGTAATAGAAAAGCAACTGTCTGTAATATTATGCACTAGACCTTGCAGCTCTAGAAAAAAAACAAGATCTCATGACTTTAACATTGTGTAGATTGCAAATGAACATCATCCAAAAAAAAAGCCAATTTGACTAACACCCATTTACAGCTAGAACACACATATTCCTCTACACAGGCTATCAATACCGAAATGATCAGTTAAGCCTACATAATAAGCAATGAGAGTATTGTAGGCCTGTAGGAGTAAAATAAGGCACCAATCCCTTAGCTTGCACTAATTGTAGTGCAAACCTGTGTACAGCCCACCTATGTATAATCTCCACCCACCCACATGAATCCTAAATCACTAGATCAATAGCCTATATCCGTTTCACAAATGCAGAATGGCCAGCAGGCTTCCACTGAATCAATGACTTATTTTCCATTCCAGGGCGCATGCACTGTGTTGGTGTGTTCAAAATCAGTCCTGGGAGATAGGCAAGAAAGCAACTTCAAACACATTTCAAGCTCCAGGCTCCATAGTGTAGTAGGGCTGCAAAATCTCTACTGAATACTGAAGCTAAACTAGCTATACGGCTTAAAATCACGTGTATGTAAAAATGTGTATGTTTAATTCTGCAGAGAATGTATGCTATACAGATCGCAAAATGAATGCCAAACTAACCTGAGCTAGTAATCTTAATGCTGACTGGCCCCGAGGGCAAACGCAGATGGGTACTTTCACTGGCTCTCCCTTGCACACCACACCCATCTCTGTACCTGTTGGGATGATTCGCCCAACAAGCGGAAATTTAACAGTCTACTCGAGCTAAATCATTCGATTGCAGACACAGAAAGCGACCGAATATGCCGAGATCAATCCCAATAACCGCCATTCCAACGTGCCCCCATTATATTCGCAGGCATATTTCCAACTAGAAAGACCAGTCGGTAAATGCCAAGAGACGACTAGGTCCTCGTGACCTGTTTCCAGTATGGCGCGGGCTATTTCCCGA
Organism: Hoplostethus atlanticus; assembly: GCA_034670405.1. Classification (NCBI taxonomy): domain Eukaryota; kingdom Metazoa; phylum Chordata; class Actinopteri; order Trachichthyiformes; family Trachichthyidae; genus Hoplostethus; species Hoplostethus atlanticus. The sequence continues at coordinate 634,823 of JAXDDX010000005.1, read as the reverse complement.
AACGGAAGCATTACCACCAAGACACAGCTCAGAAAAATGGATACGGGTTTTACAATGTGTTTAGGTAAAAAAAACAAAACGTTTTACCAACACATAATGCACGAGTATGCCCCTTCAAATGTCGACTAACAAGACTATAGGCTTGGCTGGCTAGCGCGACGGCCATCCTTTGAATAGACCGCGAGCCTCTATCTCTTGAGCCGCCAGTTGACTGGCAGATGTGCTGAAAATCACACCTTGCCTTTTCCCGTTAACGTTAGTTACGCTAGCGGGCTACTTGACACTTCAATGAAATTGACATGACAGAACCATGACACGGCGGTTAACTTGCTACCGGGCTACTTGCATAGACACCAAAGCGAAGACCGGGACTAGCTAATTCCTGGAAAATAGCAGCAACATTTGCTAGTGATAGTATTCCCTCAAAGACAAATGACAAATTCACATGACAGTTTCGTAATGTAATGTTAACAAGATAACAGTAGATTAAAATAGTTATCAGACTCCAAATATCAGGTTTAGTAGCCAGTGCTACATGATATAAAAGCTTGAACCTTCCACCTGACACACCTTCTTCGTCTGCTTGTCTAGTGTTCCATTTTTACACCAGCAATTAGACATATCCCAAACTGTAGCTAGCCATTGTTCTTGGTCGGCTGATTGTCGCTGCTAACTGCAGCCACTCAGTCAATGTGGGACAACAATTTTGCATTAATACCATTCCTAACAATTCATTAGAAGACATAACGATGGTTTATGCAAGTGTGAAAATGCAGTTCTGAAAGCGATAAATCCTTTCTTACCTGAGTACTAGTAGATAACTGCGATGTCGGAGTAGCAGGCTACAGCTGATTCTCTCTCAGCCAGTAAGTCTGAATGTAATCCACGGGGTTTCCCTCCAATCACACCAGCCCAATGCACGGCCGCAGCAGGGCAGCCTGACGTCAAACGTTTCCAAGGCAACAAGGCACCAGACACTGTGGGGTTTGTAGTTTTTCCCCCATTACTTCCTTTAACCGTAAATTTATATTTTGATGTTTTCGTGGGCATCATTTAGGTATGGACAAGTAAGTATGAGCACTTGCCATACCTTGCCATACCTTATTTTTATAAAGTGCTCTTATTGTAAATATTGTGTTGTTTTTATATAGAGCTCTTACTGTGACATTGTAAATATTGTGTTGGTTTTTTATTGTAAATAGTGTGACCTGTTATTTTGCCCTTTGCACATTTCTGCTGAGCATTGCCACTTTACATTTCACTGCACACCTCGTGTGTGTATGTGACAAATAAACTTCTTGAATCTTGAATCTTGAATCTCCTAAACTAATCAAAATTTGATCTTATAGTTTTTTCATTTTAATGTAGATCAAAGATCAAGCAGATATTGCCTGAAATCTATATCCATAGTCCATATCCAAATATTCACATGAGGCAAACAGTCTGGATCACTGTTCCCTCTAAGCGGTGTGTACACATGCAAGACAATTTGGTGACCTACATCTAATAATGTATCTCATTGACTTTTGATTAATAATAATACTATTGTGTCAGTTATCAGCCATTTCTACATTTGTCCCCAGAAATTTAGTTTATATCCCATGGTGTTTAATGAATTGGCATCCCTGAATGTATTACAGCAACTGAGCAGAGATGCAATTTTATGAAAAATTGACCTAGCAATATGAGATTAGATATGCTATCTGACTGAAACCTGGTTAAGCCTTTTTGGTTGAACCCTTTCATATTTGGTCTTATAGAGAATGGCCATCTATCAGCCTAACCTCCCTAACATATCCATGAATGATGTTGGGTCACATTTTACCCACCTCTGAAAGAGTATTCCCACGATAGACTACCAACCTCCTCACTTACCACTGCAAACACTGATGAGAGGGTCGTTCCACTGACAAAACGAGATACACCGGTGATGCACATGGTTGTAGTTTGATGGTCAAATTGTCTGTAACAATAATCAGGAGTATGTGCTGGAGATGCTGAGGGCATCACAAACTAAGTAGAACACAGGACACAGAGCTAGCTTGCCTAATAGAAAGAACTATTTTTGCATTCTGGTTGGTTTCCACAGGGAAAGAGTGAAGCTATTTTTGCCTTGTCACATGTTTTCCCCTTAGGCCAAGATTTCAAGTCTGTAACCTATTTAAGGGCAGATCAGATAATATTGGCTGTAGAAATGCACAAGCCCAGTTATTGATAACTGAGTGTGTATGATGCAATCAAGTGAATAAAAGTGAAAAAATCCACTCAGTAGTCAAGGTGTGGTTGGAGAGTTTTCAAGTGGGAAACTTAGTAAGTTGAGTGAGGGTGCTTAATGTTGCGTGACTGGTTTGGTGAGTTTTCACAATCACTACTGTGGACCACACCTTGAGAGACATGAACACACATGCACCCACGACTAGGTCCTCGTGACATGCTTCCAGTATGGCGCGGGCTATTCCCCGAAACAGAAGCATTACCACCCAGACACAGCTCAGAATGGATACAGGTTTTACAAAGTGTTTAGGTAAATCGTTTTACCAACACATAATGCACAAGTATGCCCCTTCAAATGTCGACTAACAAGACTATAGGCTTGGCTGGCTAGCACGACGACCATGTTTTCCCCTTAGGCCAAGATTTCAAGTCTGTAACCTATTTAAGGGCAGATCAGATAATATTGGCTATAGAAATACACAAGCCCAGTTTTTGATAACTGAGTGCATATGATGCAATCAAGTGAAGAAAAGTGAAAAAATCCACTCAGTAGGCTCAGATTGTTATTCAAAGTGTCTGACAGCATTACGGAAAGGATCCCTACAGAGATAGACCTTTGTTTAACCAGAAACCTTGTTTAACCTCTTCCTGCAACAGCTCACCTCGCGAGATTTCAGAGCGAGACTTCAGAGCGAGACTTCTCCTTGAGCGAGACTTCTGTTTCTGGTCTATCTCTGTAGGGATCCTTTCCGTAATGTTGTCAGACACTTGTCAAACACACAAACAATCTGAGCCTGTCAGTGGCAAAAACAAGCACTTTTAGTGGACGTACTTTGATCGGGCGCAGTGGCCCCAACGGATTATGTTGCAGCCATTGCAGCCCGTTTCGCAACTGCCGGCTGAGGCGATCTACCGGACCAATTCCAAAACGTTTTGTACCTATTAGTCATTTAGACCCCAAAATATGTAAAAATAGAGTGCTGCAGGAATGAGTCCTAAAATCCGGAAATTAATGACAATGAGCATTTTTTTAGCACTTCCGGTTCCCTCGTCTAGAAGTCAATGGGTTTTTTGAATGGGTGTTTGGTTAGATGCCTGAAATAAGGTCTGTGGTTAACACAAGCTTAAGAGGTTTTCACGTTTTGTTCTACGACATAAAATACGTCAGTAAATACCCCACTCATGAATTTTGAAGCTTTTACGTGTCTTAAAAAAGGCAGTTGCTAAAAAGTGGCTAAATGAGACTACAGAGGTTTTTGGGGACATTAAGCGTCATCACGGCAAACACGGAAACTCATCTACTCACTAGTCCGCCTTTACAGCCTCTAGTTGTGTTTATACTCGCGCTCTTGCAAACTATTCTAACTCACCCTTTAATGTTGTGTGACTGGTTTGGTGAGTTTTCACAATCGCTACTGTGGACCACACCTTGAGAGACATGAACGTGAGAGACATGAACACACATGCACGTAGGCATGCGCGCACTCATGCAAATATACATACACACCCACACACACTCTAACCAATGTGCAAGGAATTCCCAGAGTTCCCAGAGATGCTGAGAGCCAACAGCTGTGTTCAAAGACTGCACAGTTACACCAAGATTCAAATGTCACAAAGAGGGAATAGAAAAATTACTTGAGTAGTCAACCCTTATGTGTTACCAATGTCTGTTACTGTGACTAAACTAATCCTTAGTGAACTGATTAAATAGTCCATTTAATCAGCAAAAGTATACAATTTGTTTTTACAACATTGTTGTGGTCCATTTCTCTTCAGTACTCAGTGGTTTGTGCATTTAAATCTGCAGTATCATTTGGGATACTACTGAGCAGAATAAACTGGCACCCATTCAGTGCTTACAGAAGTGAACACTGAGAATTGTTCCCTTCTCAACCAAAAGAGATCACTCTCCACCTTTGTTTCAGAAATCAGGTATTCTTAATGTTCACGCCAGCCACCTTCAGATTGTGCAGTATACAGTATATACCCTTTTACCATAATGTCTTTAAAATCAGTTACAATTTCTCATACATTTTCATCTGAATTTAGAAATATCAACAGGCGTTCAAAGATATGTAGTGTAAAGGGCTGCAGGGTGATCTACTGGTTAAAGAGACTGAACAACTGTGTTGCCAGATACCCTTCCCTTACCCTATACCCTTAGGATTTGTATCCCACCCCCATCCTAATGGCTATGTCTTTGTCTCTGTCCTGTTTTTTTGTTTCTGTATCTTTTGCTTGTCTTGATTGTGAAGCATTCTGTACATATAAAGTTATTATATATTATTTTAGGGCATGTGTTCGTGGGTGCTAGTATGAGCTTTGTGTGGGTGCATCTGGCATGTATGACTGAGCCTTGGAAGTGCTGTGTGTATCATTTTGGATTCATCAAGGTGGATAGAGGCTCTGATTTGGATCTCCTGCCATGAATAAATTGAGTGGTCACCAGGGTCCCCTGTACATGGCGTATTACTTTAGAACTGACTATTGTTCTCTTTTAAGCGTATACAAATAAATCCTAATCAAGTCTCCTGGAAATTAATACAATCATGCTATCAAAGATATCTTTCAAGCTATCCACAACAGTAATATACGTACATTTTGCTGTGATGTGCTTATAATTGTCCTCACACGACGCAAAAAAAAATAATTACAAACAACCTACTACAACTGGTATGAAACATGTGTCTCCAAACATGTACCCTTTTACATGCCTACATGTCGTTCCTCTTGTTGAGTTGGGAATGTGGGCAAGTGGTATTTAGGGGTGAAAAGAACCATTGTATGGGCCAGTTCTCAAAACCTGTTGGCCTGGCTTAACCAGGCTTAGAGACTCTACTGTTTGCCCGTGCAGTCATAAAATGAGAGATAGGCTTATACGCTTACTCAAATAGGTAGGGTGTGTGTAGGCGTACACCAGATGGGGGGGGGGGGGGGTTCCCCACATCAGGACATGTGCAACAGTGTCAGAGAAGTTTCAATCACACAAAAGCATAGCAAATTGTCCATAAAATAAACAATTAAAATAGTTCTGCACTCATTATTGGGTCCTAAGTGGCAAATCGCATCCATCTGGTACTCAAATCAGGTTAAAACAAAGTCTAAGAATTGTTTGAAAATACTATTTGACCAAGGTCTGCCTATCCATGTCTTCGCCTGACAATAAACACTATATGGCCAAAAGTCAGTGGACACCCCTACTAATTATTGAGTTCAGGTGTTTCAGCCACCCTGTTTTTCAGGGTTTGGGCTTGGCCCCTTAGTTCCAGTGAAGGGTAATCTTAATGCTACAGGATACCAAGACATTTTAGCCAATTGGACGCTTCCAACTTTGTGGCAAGTTTGGGGAAGGCCCTTTGCTGTTCCAGCATGACTGTGCCCCTGTGCACAAAGCGAGGTCCATAAAGACATGGTTAGACGGGTTTGGTGTAGAGCAACTCGATTGGCCTGCACAGAGCCCTGACCTCAACCCCACTGAACACCTTTGGGAGGAATCAGAACGCCGATTGCGAGCCAGGCCTTCTCGTCCAACATCACTGCCTGAACTCACAAATGCTCTTTTGGCTGAATGGGCACAAATTCCCACAGACACTCCAAAAGCTTGTGGAAAGCCTTCCCAGAAGAGTGGCGGCTGTTATAGCCGCAAAGGGGGGTCCAACTCCATATTAATGCCCATGGTTTTAGAATGGGATGTCCAGCAAGCTCATATAGGTGTGATGGTCAGGTGTCCACTGACTTTTGGCCATATAGTGTATATTCTCACCAATCAACCTTTTTACTGCTGAAACAGGGTGGTGGGGTTGCAGTATATCCACTTTCTCACAAGTATACCCATATACCCATCTAGAAGAATAGCAAACAAGAAAATTAAACATTAGTGGAGGCTATAGAGAGAATCATTTCCTGTAAGCAGCACTCTGTAAAAGGGCTTTAATATTTCATTAATCATTTAATATTTCAGGCATTTTCCACCTTAATTACTTTTTAGGGGATTAAATCTCTCCAGCAATGCAGACCTTTTAAAGTGGTCAACAGGATATGAGGGCATTAATGGATAAAGGATGTGACTAATCAAGAACCCACATCATTACTGGGAGTTAGTTCTAGCCATAACATGTCCCCACTGAAGCACTGATTCATTACCTTCACGATGCACCAGTAGCTCCAATCATCTGCGTTATCAACAGAGCAGATGAGCAACTGTTAAGAGAGGTCTGAATTCTCACCAAGGTGTAAATTGACAAGTGACTAAAACTCGACCATGAGTCAGAGATATGGATGTTTGCCTCCCATGGCTAGAGGGAAATTGAAATGCTGGAGGAGCAGGAGTGGATGAGGGAAAGTGTGATAGATGATATTATTCCCTACCTTTACAGTATACTAGGGTGATAATCATAAACCTCTTTCATTCAAGGTTTCCAAATCCCTTTAAAGTATCAGCGGAGAAGACAGGTATGCAACAACAGAAATGGTTTGCAAATCCAGCTGAAGCTAAACTTGGAACAGGCCTTAGCGTTACACTGCCAGCCTATCCATCAGGTGTCAGCACAATCAGGCCACTAGCAAACACAAAATCAGAATTATCTAAAAGGGAATTTTCCACATAAATTATCCTGTTGAAATCCTGTTGAAGGATATATAGGTTAAAACACAGCTCAGTAATAGTTGATATAAAATACCTTTATTTAAAGGCTATACATTACATACATCATAGCTGGTTGTCAGTTCAGACTTTAGCACAGTGATATAACATCAGTGGTTAATGACAGTAGGTCCAACTGTATTGAAAATAAATCCTTTCTATAAATTAAATCTCTGTTAGCATGCCATGACACGTAGCTAATAACCAAAACCAACTTACAGTGTAATGTAGGTCAGACTTCCAACACCAGGTCAGTTTGAATCTAAATGACTTAAGATGGCTTTCACAAATGCATCGAGATGCCACAGCTGGAAATACAGTAGTGATCATCAAAATTATCATCAAATAGTATAGTGGTCCATGTTTATACCATTTACTCGTGTTATTACAAAGACAAAGTGTTTTCAAAGGAGATAGTAGTAGCGCATTAGCATTATTTTGGGAGTTTTTCCTTCCTCTGAGAGGGTCCAAGGCTGGAGGATGTCATGACCTAACCATTTATTGTTTCACACGTTGGGCACTGTGAAGCCCTTAGAGACTGCAACCGTGATTAAGGGCTATACAAATAAATGTGATTTGATTTGATTATCAATTACAACAACCAGTGCAAACTGTTTATCCTAATTCACTTAATAGACAATTCCTAGCAGAATAAAAGGAAAGAGAAATATATGATGCAATCATCACATTGCTCTATGAAAAGAGGAGTCAAAGAAATTGTGTCAAGGATAGGTTAGCCATCAGTAGACTCACAGCGCCCTCTCTGGTCAATATTACAGCTATGACAAGTTGGGAGGATATTTTTACCTGAAACATGGCAAAATGTAGTTGCCCCATATTGAATCAGCCCCAACTGTCTTACTGAAAGGGGCCAATCTCTCACGCCTCCACACAAACCAACTTTTGGGGCATTGGGGACTTTGGATGCTTGCTTTCAAAATGCTGCTTAAAGGTCTTCGGGTCAGGCATTTGTGTCTGAGAAGGTGTAGAAAAAAACAGATATAGTATTAAGAAAATATACATTATGCACACCAATAGCAGTGATATTATAATAATAGTATAATGTAATGTATATAGGTAAATTAACAGCCACCCAAGTAAATTTCTGTTTTAGATTTGTTTCAGGTGCTGTGATGCACAAAGCTAGCGTTCAAACATTTCTGGTCAATGTAGTTTTCAAAAAATAATATTTACTGCCGTCAAGTATTGAAAGTGTGTGTTAGTGAACTAAAATGACCATAATTCATTGCACCTTTGAGGCAGTGCATAGTGTTGGTCAACAGTTGGTGCTCCTTTGAGTCGCGCTGGCAGCACCGACACAAACATAGAATAGAGAAAGCAAGAAGAGAAGGCAAAGTTTGAAATATAGCCGGATATGTTGAGGATTTGCTGTAACTAGCTATATGATGTACTTGCTTCATTGAAGTAATGACAATCAGATTGGATTATAACAGTCAGCTCGTGTTGCAGTAGCAAGTTAGCCAATTTTAGCCTCATTAAACTAGAGTGAGAGACTTTAGTGCTTACAAAATATGAGCTACAGGGCTTGCTAAATGTCAATAACCCTCACATTGCTGAAGTAAACTGTGTGGAAAACTATTATATTAAAATTAGACTGGTAATTGAGGAAATTCCTGCAATTGAGGGACTTCTTGGACTTACCCTAAACAAATGTTTACATTTCTTTAAAAATACTATCACCTCTATCACAAGAATTTGTTCTTAAAAGCTGCTTAAAGTTATAGTGTTTATGTACAGAGTTCACAATACTTTACTACCTTCCTGGTTGAATAATAAAAAAATATAAAATAAATGAGAATTTTGTATGAACTTGGTGTAAGTGTATGAACTTGGTTCACACGCTACCAAGTACACACATACCCGACAGACAGAGCAGGTGTATACTAAAGCAGCCTTAGCTGCTGCCTTCTGGTCATGGCCTTTGGTCTTCTTGATTTCTGCCTGTTTCTTGGCATTTTTCTGCTGGGACTGGAACTTCTGGTGCCCACGGGCCATATCCACCACTAGACCTAAATAAACGATACAGGAATCTGATCAGCACAACACAATAAAGCAGGAGGTAGGCCAAAGACTAAGAAATAAAGATTATAAGCATCTACCTTATAAAAAAGAAGAATGACACTTATGTAATATTGAGCAAAACAATTTGCAACAGTGATGAAAGGGGAGGGGGGGGGGGGTGGGGGAGGTGACAGAAACAAGCTTTATAATGGATTGGAAAACCCCATCAGGCTCCTCCAGGCTGACATAACCTAATCTGTGGCTTAACTGTGAAAGCACAGAGTTACAGATGCATTGGAAACTATATTGATTGGGGGGACAGTCAGGCAGGAACACCAGCTTTGGAGAGCAGGAACAAGCTTGATGCCCCTTGTTGATCTTCAATTAATTTAAGGACAGCTGTCTGTAGAAATAAACAGGACTCATCTCACATTTATATGAGACAGTAGTAACTGTGAAAAATCAATTTTTTGAAACCAGGTTAATTGCAGGGTTTTAGGTCACAGGGGAAAGACAATTAAGTTAGAAATTTCCCCAAAGAAAATTACACTCCAGCCATTCAAAGTTGTGAGACACTATGCTAGAACTAGGTCAGTGTCATTTTATGGTGAGATCTAGATGCGAACGTTGTTTGATCTGATCTAGTGAAGGGTGCGTGATTGCTATTCCATCACTCCATCTGGGGATCAATCACTGTGCGATGGTTGAACCCTGTTGCTTCTGGGGCGAGAGGAGCCATGTCTCCCTCTCTAAAATGTTGCTAGCACTAGCTAACTTTATCATTAGCTCACTATCGTGGGATGCTTACATACGGTCAACATAAAACGTACATATATTATTATGGTTATAGCACAAGTAAAAAGTAAGCTTAATTTCAACCCATTATTGAAAACCCGAGCACCCCAGAGAGATTGCTATCGAGAGCTGCTGCTAATAAATTAGCTTAGTACCGTTAGCTAACAGTAACATAGAGCACAATGTGAGGTTCACATATGCAAAGTAATTGTCTGCAACATTAGGGATTAAGAGAGTCAGGACAAACATTTGGTAAATGCCTTACCCGTGAAAAATAAATCACAGAAGATATACACAAAATGACTTCAGCCAAACACTCTGAAACCTCCGTGGCCTCCTTAATATTCAATTGCGCATCGCCAAGGCGTTGAGTGAAATTGTGCTGCTTTCAAGTGCTCCCCGAAAGCTCCCACTTTTTTGGTGGCTGTTTTATTTTTTATTTTTTTAAAAAGCGCCACTTTGTGCTGCGGTGGAAGAAAAGAGGGGGAAATGCCTGTGATCAATTTACTTTAATTGATTTATTAAAACCTGAAATGTGTGACAGCTAAAAATCAAACATTGAATAAAAACAGAATCAAACGATACTCATTATTTAAAGAAAACGCCAAACAATAACGTATAATACTAAAATATATAATTTTTAATATTCGTTGTTGACACGGCCTCCATGCCCGCTTCCATTCCCCTGCCACACCTACGCACATTTATCACTTTATTGGGTCGTTTATGTGCTACCACCCTGAAATTACGATATTTCTGATAGTCATGAGGCAGCATTAGTATTAGCGACCTCGAGCGACTGCAAGACTGCAGTGGCTTTACAGATGCCTTTTTTCTGTTTGTAGAGTGCAAAATAATACCACAAGGTGTCATGGTATAGATAGTGTAATGAATGTGGGTCTTGTCCTTATTAAGCAGGGAAACACTGCTATTAATGTCAGAGCCTTTGAATAATCACGAATGCAAGGGTGTGCAGTACAAAAGAGCAATCTTTATTAAATCATCAAAATAGATAGATATATAAGAGACTTCATAAAAAGGTGAGGAGGACTGCAAACAATTAGGGGCAACCAGTCCCACCAGGTCAACCAAACCTTCTATTAAGTTGAAGAACCACTACACTCAGGGCTAGACTGTAGTTTAAGGCACACGACTCGAACACGGCACACTGGCACCCTCTAGACAGGAGGCACTGCAAATTATTTCAACCCAACTCAGTGCCACCTGCCACCAGTAACCCCACTTCCATTAAAGTACAGCTGAGAATGGGGAAGGGGAGCGGGACGCGGGGTACTCTAGTGAAAATGTTGCGTTCGAGCTCGTATCGCACAGTGTGGTGTGGTGCCATTGACATTAGGAGAGAGTGTACAATAAAAAGCCTGTGCCTGTACCTGAAGGAAGACTATGAGGCACTCATCAAGGAGTTCAAGGTTAGTAATGTAAATGAGTTGTAATCTCATTGTAAACTGTTAAATTTACAGGATTGAAGGAGAATATTGCCCATTTTCAACGTTAATATATATTTTCTATCCTTTGGGGAATGCTGTGATCATTGATTTTGAATCAAAAATGGACAAAAATGGTGGATGTTAGTGAGCCAATTACTTTTGCTATTACAAAACAGATCAATCTGTGGATTATATTGCTAATTCAGATGGGAACGCTCAAATAAGCACCATTTACTTCCAAATAAGGCTCAATGATATGAACCCACATACAAAAAAAACAATAGGGAAAGGTCTTCCAAGGTAGGCCAAAAATAAATAAAATAAATTAACAAATTGAAAGTTCCTTGAATGCAAAAAGTGAAAGTTTATTAATGCTAAATATGAGTGCAACAAATGAAGTAAGCAAGGGACAAACACTAAAAATAATTATATGCAGCTATGCATGTGTTTCAAACTCAAAGCTTTTCCTCTGGCATCACTGAATGGAAGTAGAGGACCCTAGAAATGGGAAAAGGGGAGATCACATGAGATCACCTGAGACTGCCCCAAAATACACTATCTACATACTTGTAAATCACTCAGGAGAGATGGTGCCCAGATTATAAATCCATGGGGTATCTGCTTTCAGCAAGACATGGTTGTAGTCCCCTTCCCTTAGGGAAGGCTTAACAATCTGCCCAGAATTTCAATTCTGTGACCAAGTGCCCATGTTCATGAAATGGGTACCAAGTGGGAAAGTGGTGTCCTTCCTGTTTATACTGCTCTCATGTTGAATAATATGTGTCTGAAGGGTACAAGATTTATTAGCAACATTTAGTTTGGAACAGGGACATTATGGGGATATTGACAAAATATGATTATTTTAACAAATATTTTTATTGCAATTTATATGGTCTAACATTAAATTTAGAATCTACAATCTACTTTTCATGTAGTTCATGAAAAGGCATGGGTTGTGTAAAAGGGGGTGCAGCTCAATTTTAGGAAATTATTCATGATGTTTTGCACACAGAGTATAATTCCTAATTATATTGAGATGTTGTGGAGAGTTGATAGCTGAACCTTTTTTAAAAAGTAGTTTAACACATGTTCTATCCTTATATACATTTTGTACAAAACATTAGGAACTGAAGTTTAGTTTACATGTACCGTTCATGTCTCAATTGTTTCAGGGCTTAAAGGACAATACCAATGTTTTATGGCCTCTTTAGTGCCTATGTGTAGTTTACATTCCCCTTGAACATTTAGCGATCTATGCTGTATATTAGACTGTTTAACATGTTGTTTTTTGTCATTTTAAATGAATATGAATTAATATTATTATTAACTTCTGCCCCCACTAACAATGATGGTCCAAAAAATAAAACACATAAGTGACAATAACATTTGTAAGGAAACATTCAACTATGCCACCAGCAGCATCTTGCAGACAAATCAATTGCTTAGTTGTTGTCAGACAAGTGAAGCCCACAACAGCTGGACTTGGTGACTGCTTATGCATGTCTCCAAGACGTTGCTTGGTCAAAATGTCTGCAAGACAAACGATATTAACTTACTGAATAAGAGCTGTTTGCTATAGATTTGTCTGTAAGATGCACTCAAATTTTAAATTGGGGAGGAGCTTGGTGAAAAATGGATCCCTCCCAGTTGCATCATGAGATAGTGTATATAATAGCATATGATTAAGATGTTTGCTCAACTTCAGTGTTTTTGTGCTGTGTTCTGTGTCTTTAAGGACTGTGACCTGGTGGAGAATGAAAAGCAGCAGATGGTCCTAGGGGTGTACGTCTGGAGAGAGGGTGCAGGTGTGGACCAAAAGCCTGAAGATGTGGGAGTTGTGATTGAGGGAGTGACGGTGCTCAGCGACCTTCCAAAATCAAAATCAAATCAAATCACATTTATTTGTATAGCCCTTAATCACCGTTACAGTCTCTAAGGGCTTCACAGTGCCCAACATGTGAAAATAATAAATGGTTAGTACACGACATCCCCCAGCCTTAGACCCTCAGAGAGGACAAGGAAAAACTCCCACAAACCCTCACTGGGAAAATTGGGAGAAACCTTGGGAGGGGCTACTCAGAGAGGGATCCCCCTACCAGGACGGTTGGGCGTGCAATAGATGCCGAGTTTGGGCAAGCAGCGTATACACAATATATGAAAGTTTATTTTGGTGGGACATCCAGATCTGATGGGGCGGCATCACAGCAACGGCAACTCAGTCAGCGTCATCATAGGACTAGGGGACCACCAGTGTTGCCTGCGCCTGTACCATGCTGCTTGGCTTGATTTATGCGCTGGATCCGTCAGGGTTACGGTTGTATCTGGACCCAAAATGCAGACCATGACAAGGGAGTAGGAAAAAGAGGATTTATTGGAGAAGCAGGTGATGGGAAGGTGGGGGCTGCAGAGGCTGGGCTGGATGGAGCTGGGGCAAGCAGATGAGGCAGGAGCAAGGGAGACAGGCAGGCTGGTGGGTTTCGGCGAGGAGACACGAGGAACGAGGCTTACAGGGGCTCTTGGAAGACAAGAACAGACAGTTAGGACAGCCCGGAGGCACACAAAGGAATATACTCCAATAGTTAGTCTAGAGAGCGCGACTACCACAGTAGTTGGCGGAACAATCTGGCGAAGAGTGGTTGAAGAGCCAGGGTATAAGTACTGCTGGGCTGATGGCTTGATAGGCGGCAGGTGTGGAGGAGAGGCAGGGCCGGGAGAGGAAGCCACACCCACACCACACACACACACAGACAGACATAGAGACAGACAGGGGAGGTAAAAACATAGGGAAACCCTGGGGTCGGGGCTGGAGCCGTGACAGGATCTGAGCTACCCAACCACTCTTCAATACACCTTTGAGGTGTTTCAAAAAATCCTGTTGAACTTGGATGGTTTCAAAGCTGAATTTAAGGTGAAATACTGGGTTTCCACTGGTCATCGAATTTCTAGAATACCATGGGATTTTGAGAGGTGTATTCCAGGGAAAGTCGGGGAATTTGCTAAATTCTAAGTCGGGGGAATATCAGGGCAATTTTAGAAATGGGACACTTTACAGGAACATAGCAGAATGTATTTCACTTTTATTGCCTTACATGATGGTTCTCGGCTGTTTTTCTCTACTGTATGTTGTTTATGACATAAAAATAATTTTTTTAGGTCATGGTTGGAATTTGTCAGTTTGTCAGAATGGCAATAAACACCTTAAAATGTCATTTGAGTTGTCATTTGAGTTGTCATTTTATGAAAATTATAATTTTTGGTTTAGGTAATGTAAAAACATGTCAACAATGAATGCAACACACCTGAAAGAAATGCACCCAACAATTTTGAATTTAATAACACAAAGGACAATGCATATCAGATCAACATAATATGTTTGACTTGGGGCCAAATCACATTGGAGCAATCTAATATAGATATGTTTGATTGGGGGGAAAACACATTGGATCAATGTAATTTAGATATGTTTAACTTTGGGATAAATCACGTTGGGTCAATGTAATTGAGATATGTTTGACCTAAGAATTTTAATTACATGTAATGAACATGGTAAGATACAGTTGGATTAATCTAATTATTTTACATGGAAATTTGCCACATAATAAAAATACCAATGAGTTATTTTTTTGAGTGTAGGTGGATTCACCCTACTTAATAATTTAAAACAAGTGATAAAATAAAGAGGACAATATAAGAGGACAAGAAATAGATGTTGTAGCTATTGTCAGAATAGAGGAACGTTAATGACAACTTCTGTCGGAAGAGGCTTTCCGAAGCATCGAGACAATTGAAACATTTGAGTCGATGCTTCATGAAACGCTCGAAACGTCTACTTGACAGTGACATCTACTGGCATCCGCAGTCATAGCAGCTATTGAGAGTCTTGTAAATCGATTTCATTTGTATGAGTATGTTTTTGTAGCCGAGTGGTATGATGCAGGTCTTAGTAGTGGTATGTCATGATTCATATGGTGTGAAACAATCAACAGAATGTGAAAATTGACACAACAACAAATTACTTTGTAAAGTGTCATAGGCCTATTGTGCATTTGACACAAATACATGTTTGAGTGAGTGGATTTTGAGCAAGAGGTTTCATGTGGCTTGTTCAGTTAACAGTGCAATTAGAAATGATACACTGAATTGTGTTTTCAAAAGCTTGTGCAATGGAACAGGCGAGGGGGATGTGTGATGATTTTTATTTTAAATAAACGTTATTGATATGTAGATACTGGAGGGGCCTGTGTTTTCAAGTACTTGTGCAATGGAACAGGTGAGGGGGATGTGTGGAATTTTAAATCTTTTTACAGGTTTTTATTGAGAAACAATATTTTTTCTACAGTGCCAGGCGAGTCAACGAATCAATCTCACAAGGTCTCTCGCAATAAACTCGCACCATCCATTCAAAGTTTTTGAATTTCCCAGCTTGTTTTACAGTCACGTGGTGTTTCGAAACAGTGCGTCACGTGACCGTAAGTGTTTTGAACCATGTCTCGGGACGTCGTTCCGACGCAATGAGTGTCGAAAAGATAGAGACAGTATCGAGCGTAAGTACCGAGCAGCCCATCCCTAGAAAACACGAGTTTTAACATTGGCATTAATGCGGAGTCTCCAAATATGGTGACCCCTTATTTCTGGCAGAGTCCTTCCTTCCCGGCTCCACCAATAGAGTCAGCTCTCACCTGTGGAACAACTTCTAACCAATCAGAAGAGAGTTTTCCTTTCCTTGTTTACATAGTCTTTTCAGGTGCCGCAGCGCACACCTCATAATTTACCAATTTCTCCACACAGGACATGGACCTGGCACATACAACAACTTTAGCTTCGCTTTATTTGGTTCATTCAGGCTAAAATTCCACATGGTGTCAAGTGAATTCGAATATCTTCGACTAAGCCACGCTAAAAATGTTTCGTTAGGTGTTTGGACAAAAAGCTAAATAAAGCCAATCACTTGCCGCCCTAGTTCATCTCTCTGTCATCTCGCTCTGAGTCTCCCACACAAATTTACCTACACAAACTAGAAAGTCCAGTTTCTCAAGCGAGCCCAGGAAAACCCTGGAGAGTCCTGGAGGCAACATGGACCTGGACAGGTAAGAGTCTGTTTATCGGTAGTAATTTCTATCAATAGATGACATTATAAAATGTCGCAAGTCACGCATGCTCTTTCTTGTATTGCTTAGTGAATTATTTTTGCCTCTTGCACATAGGAAACGGAATGTTTTTCACGTGAAACCTTACAAAAAAGAACTATAGTAATCCTATAACAAAGTTTTATAAGTACTAAGTAACTAGCAAATACCACAGTAAAAATAGAAGTCCCTAAAGGAATATCATAGGGATATTATAGCAGATAAAACACCATAAAGTACATTAAGCTCACTATTGAGTACCACAGACACACTAGAAATCCCTATAGGAATATTATATTGATTTTTGTTTTTCGTGAGGGAAAAGTTACAGTAATTTAGTGAAGTGCAGTTAAACGTTAATATGGTTCTATATTTTCCTCATAATCATTGCAAGTCGTTGTAAAGGGTTTGCCTTGACCTGGCTAGCCCCTACATATTGGAAAATGTTTCCTGCTGAGACCTTGTGGACAGCCTCTCTTCTAATGGGCAGCTTCTTGCTGAATGCTGTCTAATTGCTCTCTTTGAAAAGCAGCTCTTGATTTTGAAGGTAGTTGATGATTAGTCAGCAACATTAGTTTCACCAGTGAAGCAACAGCTCCCTAGAGCTCTTGCATAAACACATCTCACAAGGAGAGGGCATTTCAACTGAAGTTTGGTGAGAACCAGCCTGAGGCAGAGTTGGTGTCTTGGCAGACATGCCCTCTTTAATGACAGATTGGCTTTGCAATAACATGCCTCATTGTCTCTCGCCATTGTCTTGTGGTCTTAGTAAACGGCTGGTGGTGGTGGTACCAAATGAAGCCTCAGTGCCTTCCAGAAGAGCTTTCAGCAGTGAGGACGAGGCGTGGAAGAGCTACCTGGAGAACCCTCTGACTGCTGCCACCAAGGCCATGATGAGCATCAATGGGGACGAGGACAGCGCAGCAGCTCTGGGACTTCTGTATGACTACTACAAGGTGTGAAAACCTTGCAGATTTGGACTAAATTCATACATCAATATGTAACAATATCTGATAACATATGCAAAATCAAATGTTCGATAATCAAATTGATCACATCACATCATCACATTAAACTGCATGGTAATATAAAGTATGATAAAACTCTCTAACTTTCAAATAATATTCTCTCATTTGTTTCAAATCTCATTTTGTGACACATTTTAAGTAGTATTTTACAATTAATTTAGACAACAGCCAATCAGCAATTTGGCCACATTTAACAAAGGAGGGGTTGTTTCATCTCACCTTGTTCTCTGTAAAATGTATAGTTAACAGAGGCGATGCAGCATGCTTTTCTTTGCACTAAGGAGGGATGGGCTTCCCCTTCACCCCACTATCAGATCCTGCTCTGCTAACTACACACTAGACCCATGCTGTGAAACTTGGTAGATATAATATGACTGAAAAGCTTTCTCTTCCCAAAATGTTTCTCACCTCAGTGAAATACATTCTTGTGTACGCATCCTATCAGGTTCCCAGAGAGAAGAGGCTTGTACCCAACACCGATAAACCCACAGACCTCTCCACTCCAGGGACCGATAACTGTGGGAGCTTGGAGACACTAGACCACCATCTACAGGCTCTCAGATCCATGCCAGTCAACCTCACCATAAACCACCACTCCACTGCTGCAGAACATCCGGGCTCTAAGTATGGAGCTATGGGGCCAACAGGAGAGGTCAGAGGAGTTGGAGGGGCGGCTCTAGCTCTGGTCAAGACAGAGGGCCAGACGGCCACGCAGACGTTCATGAAGTCCTGTTTGGGGGGTTCCTACCGAGCAGAACCAAGAGAACAGATAAGGATTGTCTGTGAACAGAGCCGCTATGATATGCCACTTCCTGGTTACTTGAAAGATGATCAGAGAAGCACCCCAGACAGCACCTATGAGGACCCTTATGTTGGAGAGGTGAGACCTAATTGTGGGTCATCGTAATCTGGCGGGTCGGGGGTGTAGTCTAGATTTGTAAGTCAGTTTTATGATTTTATGATTTTATGAACATGCACATGCCAAATGCTCAACATGGAGTTCATGTCGATGGGGAGTAGTCTCTTTCTTTATCCTGCTCCATGCATGGTACCTTGTTGTGCTTCTCACTTTTTTTAAGCATCACTATATATTTCTTTCACAGAGATACCACCCGAGTCCATCCTCAGCAGTTGATAAATTCTGCTTCAGCCAACCAGTGTAAGTCAGAATTCAGATTCAAACAAATGCATTGATCATGTAGACTTTGCAATTCAAAGAGATTCACAATGCTTTTATGTTTTCCCTCTGAAACAAATGAGAGCTGCCTGCTCACTATGCCACATAGGAGTACCTCTAAAAAGTCCCAAAGTCTGTATCTTTAGTACTGAACAAACAGGGTGCCCCAAAAAGCACTTCTGCTGTGGTGTCCTCCAAGTCTAGGACTAGGTTCTAGGTAGTTTAAGTAGTAGTCTGTTAGTCTGTTTTTCTGTTAGTTTTTCTTGTCTTGATAGAGGCCTCAGGCTGGCGGTGCTGGCCAGGTTAGGCAGGTTTGCTATGCCCTCTCTTAACCCTACCCTATTCCTTTCAGTCCTCTTCACCCTGTTACTCTGTTTTCATGTGCTTTTGTTCTGATCATATTCTGCAAACATCTTAATTGTCATAATTTGAATGATAATTGATTAATTTATTGTATCATCTATCTGATTGTCTATCAGCTTGCCCTAGTTAGGCCTTTGAGGCTTGTTTGTGATAAAGGGCTATAGAAATAAACTTGCTTTGACTTGACAGTTAAAAAAAATGATCTTAAAGTGGCAATCCTCAAGATCATATTTTCAATTTTGGGCGACATCTTTGTCTCTCAGCCTCGTCGCTGTGGTGTTTCTCACTGCACTTCCCAGAGATCACCTGTCAATCAAACTGTGTCCAGTACTGTGATGTCTTCTTCCTTGGATTTTATGTTGATGCAGTTTAAGTTGAGGTAGCGCTCCTTCCTTTGTCTGTTCAGACATTCCCACATATCCTCGTATTGCTGCAGTGACACTTTCCAGTACTCTCTGGAGGCCTGCATGTCCCTGCGCCAGCGGCAAGGAGAAGGACCCATGGCCTACCTGAACCGGGGCCAGTTCTATGCCATAACGCTGACTGAGACCGGGGCCAGATCATGCCTGCGTCAGCCCAGGGGCAAAGTGCGGGTGAGTGGACCGCCGCCATCACACGGGCCTGATGGGAGCCCATCCAGTAGTGAGCAATGCACCATGGGAGGCTCTGAGCTGCCGCGGGAGAGTATTTTACAGGTGAGGGAGGGGAGGTTAAAAACAAGGTATTGGAGGAGGCAGAGGCTTTTAAACTGCTGGGTATTCCTAACTAATGACAGTGACTTCTCACTTTTGGGCAATGTGAAGCTTTGCAACACATGATAATAATATTGTGATTATTCTGTTTGAACCTGAGTATATCGCTGTTTCCACTACAGAGTGTTGTCATGGTGCTCTTTGGTGAGGACAAGTGCAGAGACGAGCAGCTGAAGAACTGGAAATATTGGCACTCTCGCCAGCACACTGCCAAACAGAGGGTCCTGGACATTGGTAAGATCAGCTCCATCATTTGACAAACTTGTCTGCCACAGCTTTTGTATAGAATAAAACAGTCATCCCTAGCTTTGTCGTGGTTTATGGGTGTAACAGATGGGGAATATGCAGAGAGCTTAAAATGACACACACCCTTAGGTAGTGAATATCAGATTTAGATGTCCACACTGACCCCGAATGAACGCCACACAAACACACAGGGTGAGAGACAGCAGGTGGCAATCCTAGGAAATATCCAAGAGAAAGCCGTCGCGTTTTCCTGAGGAGAAACCTGACACAGTAGAGCTGATTTAAATAACGGTCAACCCCCGGGGAAGAGACAGCCACTGGATCGCTGTTTGAATAGATGTTAACGGGAGGCATAGGCGGGGGCCTGGACCGGGGCCACATCCTGTATCGTCAGCGAGAGACAGGCCTCAACTTGTGGTTAAGAATGAAGTGTGGCTGTGAAACACTACAGCAAGGGCTTTGTCTGTGGCATGTTCATGATATTTACTGAGATGAAGATTACAACCTAGAGCACTAGTAGTTCGGTGTAAATTGGCCTACATGCTCATAAATTGAGTGTCAGTAGGGATCAAGACTAGATCTGGATTTATTGGCTGATGTATGTTGAACTATCTTTCTATTCAATGAACTTGATACTGAATTTAATCAAAAAGATATGGAACATTTCCATAGCAACTGAAACACTCTCCCTCTTTCTCAGGCACTGATGACACACTTTGTGTCATCAGTGCTTGTGGAAAGTGCCCTCACATGTTGAAAGCAGAGAAGTCACCAAACCTGTACGTCTAATAACTATTGACGTCGTTTTCTCCTATCCTGCTCTTCATGCAGCCGACTATAAAGAGAGCTTCAACACGATTGGGAACGTGGAGGAAATCGCCTACAACGCTGTCTCTTTCACTTGGGATGTCACCCAAGAAGCCAAGGTAAACAAAAAAAGAGAGAATAAAAGGGGATGTTGTTCTGTTGGAGCCAAAGCGAGATGTGATTGAACTAAAAGTGAAATAAGTGAAATGAAATTGCTTTCTCTTTCAGTGTTTATTTCCTGCCTCCAGAGCAATTAAATGGAGTGCTGCTTCACGCCCACTAAGATTGTTGACAATTTGCATGTGCTTTTTGTTAGGACAAAGCTCTGAGCTACTCATGCCAGTTAGACTGTCTCCTTACTCTATTATTACTCTATTATGTCTCCTGATACCCTCCTCTCGTTTATCACACTGTTGACACCTCTCTGGTTGTAAGGGTTGCCAAATAGATGGATAGATAGATGGAGCATATGCCTTGCTTCCACCCCTCCACCCCCCTATTGTCCTCCATGAAGGAGGGAATGTCTGTCGCTTTGTGTTTGGTCATTAGTTGGGGTCCCAGACATGCTGGGCACACAGCAACAGCACATGAAAGGAGCTGCTCGGATTTCACCATTGTAAAGACAGCAAATAGTACACACACACACACACACACACACACACACACACACACACAGCCCACCCTCAGGGTATTGGGCTTGGGCTTTGGGAGATTGTGCCTGTGGCTCCCATGTGGCTCAAGAGTTTAACCAGAAATCCACAAACAGACTCGTTGAAAGACAGTTAATAGCAGCTTTGTCGATCAGTGTTTACTGTTTGGCACACACCTTCACACTACTGCAACGGCCTCAAGCGCTTGCTGTGTTCAGGTGGTCAAATAGTGGATGTTGAGCTATGTTAAGTTATGTTCACTCAGTTTTTATTTACTCTACTTAGCCCACCGCATTGGTTGTGTTGGGGGTCTGTGGGTCAATGCCGCTGTGCTGTGTGACAGCCACTGCTAGAAACAAAACTGATACTCCCTCTGGGCCCTGTACTGGGTGTCTCTTCATTATAACCATTGCTGCCGCAGACTGACCAGTGCAGTTGCCCTCCTGAGCCACCAGACAGGGTCAGAGCCTGGTGGAGAAGAGATGGAACAGGAGGAGAACGCACATCTCTTGTTAATGTGTCTGGCTCTGAATTGGGTGCCATAGGCCACCACAGCATAGCTGACATGTCAATGTCATTGGTTCTCTGTGTGTGTGTGTGTGTGTGTGTGTGTGTGTGTCCAGTGATTTCAGTTTCCAAAGATAATTGGACATCAGGCTATAATGGGCTGGGATACAAAAAATATTTTTGGGGGGAATGATGAGTTTTGGGTTTGTTTTTAATTCTTTTTGGCAGGGATCTGCTGTTGCCAAGCAACAATCATCACCACCCTCATCATAATGGAGTGAGAAATGTGTTGGGCAGATGAGAGCTGCTTCCTGCAGCCTGACTCTGTTTTTGTTTGTGCTAGGTTGAACGGATGGCACAGAATGGCCCCTTGCAGTGCCCTTATGAACCTTCTGTTATTCAGTAGTGGCATTTGGATGCTCACACATACGCACAAACCAAAAGCCCTTCTACACACACACACACACACACACACACACACACACACACACACACACACACACACACACACACACACACACACACACACACACACACACACACACACACAGAGTGAAATTTAAATGGCATGGGTTTGTGGAGGTGTGTATGTGCGGAGGTGTGTAGGAGGCTCATTTGTGCTCCGGGCCTTTCCAGCAATCAGACTTCACCTCTGCAGGCTCAGACACGATGTTGTTGCCGTTGTTTTGGTGGGAAAACGACTTCTCTACCGTTACCTGTCTGTGCCGACCGGTTGCTCAGACAGTTTTTCCTGATGGACTGGAAATGTCATTAGGAGGTGATGTAGGGGAGTTGACTTGACGTCAAACACAAACTGTCACCATCAAGCATGGAAATCTATACCACCGTATAACTAAATGGGTGAAGATAACCTCAACTATTGTTGGTCACGGTGATCATGTCAGTGTAAACTAGCAGCAGGATTTGGGTGAGATCTTATGATTTCCCTTTTTGTTCTCACATCCTTGATTGAAGGATTCAGTAGCTCAGCAAGGCAGAAATGCATTGCAACATTATTAAGCACAGGGGAACGGGTGATTCTGGAGCAAAGCCATGCGTTTGTAAAAGTTGTGACAATGAGGGGTCTGGAACAATGTGAAGCCTCCAATAATTCAATATAATAATCTGCATCATAATTTGTTACTGATCAATATCATTCACAACTTTGTTCTCACTGGTTGGAAGTATATTTGTCAGCCTATTGGACGTTCTAACCAGGAGTATTGGGAAGTCCAGCCCCTTCAAATCTGGTTAAGTAAAAGGACGGACATTTTAAAGTACTTACTGATGAGTCATTCTCCTATAAACCATGACACTTTGAATACTTACAAACTACTGAGGTGATTTGAAAACATGGTTAAAGGTGTCCAAGTGTGCTATCCCATAGAGACAGTGTCATCTCAGTGAACGTCATCTCTGTGAATGATCTACAATTACATGTCTCTTTCCAAATCTGCCAATTTGATTAACAAATGAACGTATTAGTTTGTAAAACGTCCTGTATGACAGCTATTTTATAATCATCTCCCTCTGCGTCGAAACACCATAACTGTGCCTTTACACCTTTGCCATCTCTCTCTCTCTCCCTCTTTCTCAGGTCTTCATCTCTGTGAACTGCCTGAGTACAGACTTCTCGTCCCAGAAGGGCGTGAAGGGGACCCCTCTGATGATCCAGATCGACACCTACAGCTACAACAGCTGCAGCAGCAGGCCCATCCACAGGGCCTTCTCTCAGATCAAGGTCTTCTGTGACAAGGTGAGGACGGCCCGCCTGTCCAGAGTCTGTCGAGTCTCTGAAGGGAGAGTTTCTGCTTGCACTGATGAGCTGAAGTACTTTCAGTTCCATTCAACTTTTGTGTTTCACAGGGGGCTGAAAGGAAGCTACGTGATGAGGAGAAGAAGCAGCTCATGAAGAAGATGAAAGGTGAAACCACTAGTAGGAGTGTCTACTCCTCTTCTTTTTCTTTCTCTCTTCCTTTTTTCTTGTCTTCTTCATTTCCTTTTCTTCTTTCTTCTGTCTACTTATTTCTTCTTCATAATAATAATTATATTAATGATAATAACAAAGTTGACAAACTAAATAATGATACATTGTTAAATTATGATACATCAATAAATAATAGCAATCAATATAAGCTTGATTATGTTACTTTCTGGAAAACCATAAAGAATAAGGCATAGTAATAATCAACAAATTAAATAGAAAAAAATAGATAAAATGCTAAAAGAGAGAATATAAAACATAAAACATAAAAAGGCAAGCAGATTCCATTGAACATGATGGAGTGGTGGGACTAAAGGCATGTAGCGTGTAGCGTGTAGCGTGTAGCATGTAGCGAGGAGGAGGAGGACTGATTGTTGCCTAGCAACATATGCTGAGTTTGTGCTCTCTCTGGATCAGGGAAAAGTGTCAACCCGGAGCCAATGTCTCCCATGATGAAGGCCGATAGCATGTTGTTCAAAACCATGATGGACCTGGACTCCCAGCCTGTCCTCTTCATTCCTGATGTCCACTTTGGAAACCTGCAGAGAGCAGGGCAGGTGAGGACACACACACACACACACACATTCATTGGTGCCCTGCCCTGATCACTGCTTTAGGATCCAGTCTTGCATTGTGCTTCATGTCATCTTTTACTTCATTTGCAGGTCTTCGCCTTTAACACTGAGGAGGTAGAGAGAGACGGGTGAGTGTTTTATTTTCACTTTGACTTCAATGGTGTGTTCAAAAGCAGCATTTCTCCAACTTCTAGTAATCCAGGGACCTCTTCCTGTGGGGACCACTTCAGTTAAAAAAAAGCTTTTTTTTCTTCAACGTACGAGTATTGCTTGTACTTGTGACATCATATTAATTGAATGCCACTTTTTCAGGTTACTGTTATTACTATGAATGTAATTTTTTAACATTTTGGATAACATTCAGGGACAATCCATCCATGGAAATATCATTGCAAGCTGACTGCTTAGAGAGAGGGAGACAGACAGGCAGAAAGATAGACTGATTAATGGAGAATGGTACTGATGTCTCCCATCAGTTTATTTACTCACCAGTTAATGAGGCTGATGAGCCTGTTTTTAAACCAGGGAGGAAGGGAGAGAGGGATACACACATTGTGTTTTCAGCTTGCTGCTCTGGTATTTGTTCTTGGTTGCGGTTACAGCTGAGAAGCCAGTTTCACACAGATAGGTTGAGTAGCACGGGAGCAATGTTTTTACTGCGACCTCGTCGAGCTGCTGGTATTCAGTCCTGCACCCCAACCAGAGCTCCTCAATGTATCTTCAACACTTTATCCTCCAGCAACAGGGGAAAGAGCTGTCAGACACACGACCGAATGGATTGTGGATCCATTGTTCCCTTTCGCAGGTCAGAGTGTGATGGAAAGTATTGCTCAAACTTCAGACTGCCGGTGGTGTGGCACCATCACTTTACGCACAGGTCCATTTCAGTTGTCTGCCAGGGTAGAGAACAACGGGAGTATGTCTTACGATTAAAGTGTGTCTTACAATTGACGTGTGTGTGTGTTTCTCAGGAGTGTCATGGTGAAGAGGGTATCATGTCTTGCTGAGGAAGACCTCTGCCCACCACAGCCCAAGAAGTTCAAAGTGGAGACTGAACGGAAAGGTTTGTGAATATCACTTGGCCCTCGTCAGCTCTTGTTGCTGCTGGTGCGTTTTTAAAAAGGATTCCTCTTGGTGCCTCATTATTTCAATGAATGAATGAATTCTTTTTGTGGTTTCATGCCTCAACAGTGCTGCTGTACGTGAGGAAAGAGTGTGATGAGGTGTTTGATGCCCTAATGCTCCACTCCCCGACCCTCAAGGCCTTGATGGAGGCAGTAAGTGTGTTTAGAGTGTAAAACGAGGAGGGTTTGAGATCAGTCTGTCCCCCTGAAAAAAGAATCACTCTTAAATTGCAGTTTCTTCGTTTCTCCCTTTTTTTTAAACTAACATTGTGTTTCTCACAGATCTCAGAGAAATACACCGTGCCTGTTGACAAGATGGCCAAAGTTTACAAGAAAAGCAAAAAAGGGTAAGCAAGAGAGCCAAACTCCATAGAAACGGCTTATAGCTTAGACTAAAACTCCCATTACTCCCTGTTATATAACCATAAATGAAATAGTTTTGTTGTGTGTTCGTGTGTTTCATCTCCTGAAGGGTCCTGGTGAACATGGACGACAACATCATTGAGCATTACTCCAACGAGGACACCTTCATCCTGGCTATTGAGAGGTCAGCAGACTCCTTGCGGGTCACTCTGTCGGAGATCTGACGCATTAGAGAGGCCTGGATTGGACTGTGGGCGTTACAGCCACCACCACGCATTCACATTTTCCACCATCCATCATCACTATCAGAGGGAGGTGGTCATTGCCATGCCATGTCTCTGTGCAGGAATCTTCAGCTTTGTTACCAGTATTAGATTGTATCCTTGAGGTCAACCATTTAATGGATTGGTAACATGTTTCCCCTCTCAGCGCCTCTTTCTCCCACCGGGCAGAGAATGGGACTATGGGAGTCCATGACATTTGTTGCCCTGCATGGACCCATGACTAAATTCCATCCGGTGCCCTAAAACTGCCCTAGGATCCGTCCATGTGCTGGAAACATTAATGTTCCAGCTTCCCGACTAGCGCCCCCCCCCCCCCCATGCAATCCTTCACTGGCAGATTGGAGTCAACCTCACTTGGTGTATCAGACGAACCTTCATATTCATCTTTCAGAATCGGGGAAGGCAATTAATTTGGCGCTAGAGGGTTTCAAGATATGGACCCTAGTCAAGGTCTTAATATCGGTCACCCCAAAGCACCAACCAGCCGACCTACTACCTGCCTACTCTGTGCCCTTTGCTACCCTCTTCTAATGGCGGATGCTATCGGGTTACTTGATCTGATGATTGAATGTCTGTTGCTTTCTAGCAAGGCATAGCGAGGCACTAACTGCGTATTGTTTCGTATGTACGTGTTTTAATTGTTTTTAGATGTTTCCTGAAAATGTTTAATTTACCAGAATTTTTATTAATTGGCCATATTTTGCTGAACACTAACTGTTCCCAATTAGTGACAGCAACACAGCAGCTATCCCAGGTTTAGATTACATGGCTGGTGTCTGTTGATACGTAATTAGACGTTAGATGAGGCACCATTAATGGAACAAGACTGCCGTACTCCAGGATGCTGTTAAATTGCATTGCTTCCTCTGTGTGTCTGATTATTGCTTTTCATCTCATTGAGCAGACTGTAGTCATTAGTATTTATGACATTGGTTAGGGGATAGCTAAGGACAATAAGCCATAGTCTGAGGCTAGAGGAAATCTAAAGCTAAAAAGTCTAAATGTCGCCCTTTTGCAAGTTGTTGTTTTCACCTGATTCAATGAATAAATGCTGCAAATGCATCTGAAAGTATCTCTATCCTTTATAAGTCCTGTGTTGTATTGTATAGTCTCTTTTAAATGAGTCAATAAATATAGTTTTATATGCAGTCATTTGTTCTTAGTGGTTTGTTTTGACCCAGAATTCCTAGCAGTGACCCCGTGGCCCATAGACAGAAAAGGGCAGGATAGGTATTGAATGGAAGTCGGTAGAGGTGTTTTTTACAGCTTTACAGCTCTTCAGTAACTTGGGCAGCACATCTAACATCACACCTCACTGATGGTGTGGTAGGTTGTTCCACTGTGACTGTTCTCTGTAGTCAAGGCACGAGCTACATTAGACTGCAGCCGAAGGAGACGGGTCAGACTGATCTCTCTCTGGCACACCAAGTGTTCATCCTCCATCATGGCCGGGGAAAATGCTCTTCAAATACAAAGAATAGTCTGTAGCATGTAGCATCGTTTCAGCCCCATAAGACTTAACAATATTACAGATGGAGACAACAGCAGCATCATAATATTAATATACAGCTAGACCACCAACCCCCCCCCCCATGAGCAATTTTACGTTGATTGATGAAAATGAAAGCATTATCTTGTATTCATGGTCTTCTCTGGTGCGTATGTCTGATATTTACAGATGTTTATGTATTGTTGAAATATGTAATAATGTATTTACTGCTTGGTCTAAAACTATACTCGCTATACACAGCCAAAAAGATCCTGGGCGATATGAGAGCTTAAGCAGTGATGCAATGTTGAATAGAGGTCTAGTGCTCAGTGGGGAGTTAGGAAGTGCTTGATTTATATAATCATAAATCCAATCAATCAGTGAGGCTGCACATTTCTGTTTCTATTTTTACATTCAGACGTTCTGATATCCGAACCCAGTATGGGTTACCCCGCCGTACTCTGAAATCTGAGGCAGTGTAATAAGGTAGTTACTATTTAGACTTCAACAATCAGAATCTATATTCAGCTATTTTGATATCATTTCAATGCTGTTAACATTGAAAAGTGCCTATGTTACACAATAAAACACACACAACATCAATGCTAGTGCACAAAAATTGTAGATTTAATTCTTGCTTTTTAAAGTTGACCAAAAAACAGAATCCTGTGTTCAAAAACTACAGTCACTAAATACCGGATACCATACAAAACCTACAAAATGCAACAATTACAAACATTTTGTTCAACATAACAATTGTACAGTATAAATTTATACAATACTGTTTTTGTTTTTATTTGGCACTTGACCACAAGATGCTATTGTGTTTAACAGAAATGTTACACCTGACGCAGCTTTTTAAAAAATAATAGAAATACAATAAAAGCAATACATTGTGACAGTTGTTTCAATGTCCGTGTCTTTTTTCTTTACAAAACAGCAGTTATTCAACAAGAACATTCAAAAACTTTTCCAATTTGAAAATAATGCAATAACTGAAACCACTTATTTCGGCCTGAGGCCCTGTTTATACCTGACATTAACATGTGTCTTGGGTGATCCGATCTCAAGTCAACACCTCTAAGTACAGGTGTAAACGCACCCAAGAGGCATTGAGGGCGCAGTGAGATCAGATCGCTCAGACCACATTTGGAGGTGGTCTGGGCCGCATAGGGCCACATTCTTTTAGCAGTGTGTACGCAAATGTGTCCTGGGCCACATTGAAGGACCTCCTACTCAACTGACGTCCTCTGTGTAAGCGGTAGGGCTGTCAAAATTGACCAAAAATGTCTTTTAAAAGATCTAGATACCTACATATTACAAAATAAACTAATAAAATAATGTCCTATACCGTAAAGCTTCATTTAATCTCTCTCTCTCTCTCTCTCTCTCCCGTGGTTGGTGCTAGAGTGAGAACTGAGAACGCACTGTCTCTCGGAGCGAGATCAAATGATTGATTGGTAATTGATATGTTATCAGGCTAACTGTAGCTGTACGTATGATGATGTACGTGTCTATTTGTATATAGAGTGGGGAAGTGAGATCGCATCACCCAAGACGCATGTTAATACCAGGTATAAACAGGGCCTCAGTTACATTCAGGGGGAGGGTCAAATCGGTCCAGGATTGGGTTTCCCAAAAACGTCTTAGGCAGGACATCTTTTTTTTCATTTTTAAAGAGTATTTTGTGACAGGAAAGACAGGAGGGAGAGGAGATGATGCCATCAGCTTCACGGTGTGTGGTATGCATCTCTTTTCCATTTTAATTTGATGGGACAGTGTTCATATTAGGTATCATGTCTTGCTGTAGTGCTGAGATGGTTTTGGGAAACCTGCACTGATGGGTCGATGTGTGACTGCGTGTGTAAAGCCTGGTACGTAACACTCTGTGTAAATGGCATTCATGCAGTTTACATGGCCGTGGACTCACATCCCTGCAGGGGTTTGAGCAGGACAGGAATTCAACTATACAGATGGACCATGATTTCATTATTTAGCTCAACCGAAACAGGAAACGCACACATCTACGGCTACACAGCATCCCCATTCACCAGTGCACGTCTATATGTGTGCTAATGCCATACTGCAGATGTGTACAGAGTGTTGTGCCTGGTGGGCTACCGCGCTTTCCTTCCTAAAGCTTCTCCTATTTGTTTTTGCTCTGTGGCGTTATTAATAAGGTGTCAGCTTTGGCAGTCTAGGTGCTGTCAATACCACTGACTACCGGTAGTAACAATGACCATATTAACACACAGAAGCTGGCAGAGCTGGATGGGCAATCGACCATTAGCAACTGATATCCATAAACACACATATACACACATGCACATAAGTCACATGCATACATGTTATTTAACCCACGCACCCCTTACCCAACTTATCAAAAACTGTTTCAACATGCGGCATTTAAAACATCTAAAACTGAATGTGAAGGAGAGTGTTTTTGTTCTTCACTCAGTAAATGTCAAAAAAGAAACAGATTTGCATGCTTGATATCCCTCGACAGCTTAAATGAAACAAACAACTTTTTTAGTTCATAACATTTGTTCTACAACTTGATTTTTAAAGTAGCTGATGGTTTCCGGACAACTGAGCATTCTGAACTGAAATAACCTCCTTTTGCTTTACATGTTTGGGTGAAATTTAGTGTATCTACCCTGCACTTACAGAGCTTTGAAATACTTGAAAGGTTTGGCTAGTTTTCTACTTTTTCGTCTGCTAGATGGCAGTTACATTGCATTGCAACTATGTAATTCTCTCAATGTCAATTTCTAAATGATATGAAAAACCCTGGGAAGGGACGATAGATAAAGGGATGCTTTTCATCCTTCACTACATCTGTGATACTTCACAAAAGCCAACTATTAATGAGGGTGTGTATGCATAGTAGCACAATATTAAGTCCACATTTTCTTCTTGAGTCTTGAAATCCCAGCACAAAATATTAATAAACGAGTGTATCAAGTTTGCAAAAAACACAAACACACATACACATTCTCACAGTAGAAAAAAGAGGAAACTAAAAGCAGTTCTCTTTCCAAGCGAAGGACAAACTTCAAAAGTCCTTTCTGCAGGTTAAATAATCTCAACTACAGTAGGTCCTTTTATTCATCACCATCACGTCTTTCTCTCTCTCTCGTTCTCTCATGCACACACTCTGTCTATGGTACACATAAGAGTGATAGAGGGTCTGTGTCGCCCCACCTGGAGCCTCGAGGGCACAGAGAGCCAAGCAAAGACACAGATACAGACTCCAGTTTATATATACAACATACTGTAGGCCTTCTGTATACTATCACATGCCAATGGGAAACTGGGGGATCCTTGTCAATTACATGGGGGTCGACGGCATGGTGAGGGGTTGGGAACACCTTCCTGTTTAGTCTCTGCTGGGGTTTAGGGGGGTTAGATAAATGGGTCTGGGAAAACTGGGGAATGTGGCTCCTGTGCCCATCATTTAAGTCCTCAGTGCGGATTTGAAGGCCTGTCTTCTTCATCGTCATCAGCTTCTTATTCTTCATCATCATCAGTCTGCTCCATAGTGGAGGGTAAGGGCTATTTGGAGTTACCAAAACAAGCACTGCAAAGATAAAATGAACACAAGTAGCAATGAATAGTCCGATTATCACTGACAGACACTGATATGGTAACAGCCATTGTTGATATGTTGGTAATCAGTCATTACATGATGCATTAAACGGTTTACACAAATTACAGATAAAACATAATCAACTGCCCCCAAATCATTCAGTATATTTGGGAAGAGCTACTGCAACAGAACTGAATAAGATAAGATGAAAATGTATTGATACCTGAGGAGGAAATCATGTAAGGAGCAGTGAGCGATTTATCCAAATGTAACATCATGTGAGGGTTTCTTGTTTTCTCTCTCATTTCCCCTGCATCATAAACTTAAAACTAAACACCTAAACACGTTAACACTTAAAGAACAGCTATATGCAAAGTCACTTTTCTCGGCCCATTTTCTTGTGTGGTGGTGTGGTGGTGTCATTTTTGTTATTCTCGAATAACTGGCCAAACATAGATGACATGACATCATCACGTCAAGACATTTCCAACGCAGCTACAATGGAGTTTATTAGGAGAAAGATTTTTCTGCTATCTAAGGGCGTGTTCACACAAGCATGGATGTTGACATCTGATAGCCAGCAGTTACTCATGTTTGGAAAGTCAAGCATAACAAACTGAACCGAGGGCAAACTGCCGTCTGCACTGATGCTCATATTCAGCTATTTATCCATGCAGTGTCTGTAACTGTAGCTAAACATGACAGACTTGTCTGTGCTCTTTGCTGTCATTTACCAGATTTACAGGGACTCAAACTGGATTTGTTTTCACTCCTCCTGCTCCCAAAAGTTACCAAAACTCTGCCCAATAAACAAGCTACTTATGAGTCCATGCAACTTTTGTCTGCAAGCCCTGTTTGACTTGTAACTGGGCAGCGTGAACTGAAACGAACCAAATACAAACATGCAACAAAGTCAACTTTTCAACTTTGGTTCGGACAAAGAAAATGAAGTATATGTGTGATCGCACCCTGAATATGATGGTAAATGTTGAAAAGCGCTTCTTTCTAGACTCACCATTTTGCACCGACATTCAACAATCATACTCAGTAGACCATAATGCAATGCATGTTGCATTTTGAGTAAGGGTCATGGCCGCCACAACCCAATGTTCATGAACCAGTTGGTTAGCTATATTTCTAAGCTATATTTAGCTATATTTCTAAGTTCACGCCCCTTCTCTGGAGGATGTTGAAAGTCATTGTGGGAAATGCAGGAAATGACTAAGTTCAGTAGAAGTAGGTTGAGGGAAAGTGGATACAGTAAAAAAGTAAATTACAACACTGAACACAAAATAACTCCTGTAACGCACTGAACATCACAGACTGATGAGATCTAACAGATGTAAGTAGAGAGGGCCGCACTGAATTATTTGTGCTGTCAAAGTGGATGCAATCTGTCATTCCCTCCTCAATTTACTTCCTAGATAGTAACCTAACATTTTATGTAGAGTCCCCCTGTTTAGAAAAGAAGAACAATGTCAGCTACTCTTGGAGGTTGATGGATGTTCTAAAAAAATGCAAACACGCTTCGACAAAAAGCCTTCATCAGGGTTACATGAGACGATGGATCTTAAATACCTTTCCAAAACGGCCACTTCAGTCATAGTGGCAACCTTAGTAAACCAAATAGGAAATGTCAAAGGTCAATGCTTAGGAATCAACAATGAAACTTTAAACCTATTACATATAGGGCATACCATACATCCAAGAATAATTAAAAAAAAACAGAAGAACCTAAACAAATCGTTCACATCACAAATCCTTTCAGGTCTCTATTTTGGGTTAAAAGTTAAAAGATGCAGAATAGTAATGTGAGCCTTACAGGTTGTGTTGATACCCCTGGTCTAGAACTGTCCAGCACTGCTGGGGTCGCACTGCAGCAGCCGGACGATGGAGGGGTCACTCTTCGCTCCTTTGATGAACTCCTCCAGAGACAGCTTGCCTGAAGCACACCAAGTAGAGACAGGAGGAGAGCTCATCTTTATGTAATTTATACTGCATTGGACAGTACAGAGCAGAAGCACAGGAAGGACAGGGGCGAGACTGAGCCAATGACATGCAACACAGATGAGAGATAGATGTACAGCCCTGGGTCTTCCTTGGGTGGAAGATGCATGGGATTTGCACTGTGGAGGCAAACTGACTAGTTCAAATGTACTAGGCAAGATCAGGCAATCCCAAAAAAGTTGTTAAATTACTTTAAATTAAATCATGATGAAAGCTTGTACACAATTCAGGTTTAAACTCAAGAGTCCCTCTGTGATTTTCCTACTTTTTTAACACCTTCATAAATCATAGAGACTCATAGGGGTGATGGTGTAGTTCTCACCAAGAGGTGGCAGTGTTGAGATAGACTCAAGGAAGGTCGTCATGATCTCTCTCTCTCTCTCTCTCTCACACACACACACACACACACACACACACACGCGCAGTTAGTTCGTCAGTGCTCGTGATTCTCATCATGAGAACCAAAGAAAGGCAGCACAGTTCAATGCCCAGGAGGTCAATACACTCTCTTCTTCTCTCCCTTTGTCTTGCTGTCTTAGTTTTACTGTCAGTTTTCTCCCTGTGCTCTACCTCTACCCTCACCCTCCCTCCTCTCTCCCTCTCCACCTCCTCTCCTCCTCTTCTCCTTCCATTGTCTGTCCTCCTACTACCTCCCACTCCTGCCCAATGTCCAATAGCTGAAGCATGAGTGTTGTGTGAATATATGTGTTGTCTGAGTTTCTATATCTGTGGGTGATTGAAGTGTGTCGTGCATGGTTGCAATCCCAGGTCAGTGGTGAATTCTGGTGGCATTGAAATGCTCCTTCAGGTTGGAGGACTCTATAATTGCTTCTGTAATGGAGGACCAGTACAGTTTGTACAATAAGAACAGCTGCCAGCAGGCTAGTACACTCCAGCTCTCTCAACCAGGTGGTGGTGACAAGCCATTCACAGCAGTCAGCTGAGTGACTGTGTGTATTCCATATCTCTGAAATGTTATTTCAGCGTGGATATGAATCAATCAGCCAGTCAATGAATCAATGAATCATGATCAACAAACCAATCAACCAATTACATCTTCATTTTTAAATTCTTTGGGTAGCCAGGTAGACACATGAATGATTATTGTCCTGTCCTGTATTAAAAAGGCTTTACATGCCAAGTCAGCTCATACTTGCCATCATTCAATATCTTCAGACCAAGATTTGCTTCGTCCTTTCTTGCCATTAGACCCAGTGTAGACGGGATACAGTATTCTTTTGGGTCAATGACTGTCATAGCAGGTATATTTTTTAAAATACCCTCAGTTTTTTCTTTGATATCAATTTACTCTTAAATCTAAATGCATGCAACGCCTGCGTGAGACTAGCACTGCTCAATATATATCCAGCCATTTTCAAAAACTAAATACCAAGTAAGAAAACATCATGAGGTCAGCCTACCGTCTCTGTTGGTGTCCATCTGCCTGAAGATTTTCTCTGTCCTTTTCTCAGGTGTTGACTCGTCTTCAGGCATCTTCATCACAGAAGACACCATCTTATAGATTGCCTAGATGGGGACACAAGTAAATACAAATAATTATGGATAAATCCATGGACTCCCAAACATTCTTCACCCAAATTCAAGAGGTGTCTAGTGTTTTTGAACATACATACATTGCTGTATGTTCACACTTGACCTGAAAGTGCCTGTTATCCATCTCCTGCTATATTTATTTGAATCTGTGTCTGCATTGCTTTGTCTCTTCTCTCCCTCTCCTTCTCTTGACACACTGCTGACACATGCAGACTGTGGCTGGATTAGGTCCAGGCTATGCAGAATTACCATCACTAAACCAGCCCAACCATTGTTATACCTCGTGATGAAGATCTAATAGCAAGGTGAGTAAAATAAAAAAATTTCAGCATCCAAACCTTACGTCCTTCTGTATTTAGACGATAGAAGTTGAAGGTGAAACGTCAAGCGTAACCACAACTTAAGTGTTGTGTGTTTTGGCTCATTATCTCATACAAAAATTTGGCCTAATGGCTGCAGCAGGATGGTAGAAGGCAACTTTCCTGAATTGATCAGTATTAACTTATTCCCTTCTTCCCTTCTTCCTTCCTTCCTTCCATCCTTCCTTCCTTCCTTCCTTCCCTCCCTCCCTCCCTCCTTCCTTTACTGATGGCTCTGGTTTAATTCATACTGTGATGACAGAAGTGACAATCTATAATCTTGGAAAATACTCATTGTGTGTAGTTTGTGTACTGAATTACTCTTACTCAGCCTAAATATTTAGGAAATGTTACACAGACGTCATACAGTCAAAGTTTCTGCAGTTGTTTACTTTTCAGCTTGTGTAATTGTTGCTGCTTCTATTCAGCGTACTGATCTGTGAACATTCATTCAATTCAGTCAATTCAGTGCTGCTGTGTTGTGATGTGCTTAACAAACACCCTTTACTACTCTAAGACAGTGAAGACAGGGAGGCACACAGGAAGGCAAACGTTTTAAAGGTTACTGTCTATTAGCAAAGTAATTTCTATGTTGGATGTCTAGATGTTATGTAACTTCCCCTTGTGCTATTTAATTTACTTAAATAAATAACATTTATTTTACTGTGTCACTAAGACACAGGAAAGCAAACACACAGGCAAGTCAGAATATCTACAGTGGTTGTATTGTGTCGACCTCTGGTGACACTAGTGTACACCCATTTAACATGAATTGAATTTATTCTAATAAATAGATGGACAGACAGACAGACAGACAGACAGACAGAAAGACAGACAGGCAGACAGGCAGACAGGCAGACAGACAGACAGACAGGCAGACAGACAGACAGGCAGACAGCAGTTTGCTCCATGCATCCCTGTTCTATTATAATATTTTCATGGCTTAGGTAGAGAAGGGGGGAGGCAAACAAACGCACACAATCACTCACAGACTATTTATCAGTGTTGTGTCTCCTCTCTTCCCTGTTGCATTGCAGGCTGTTGGGCAGTAAACAGTGAAATCACAGCCCACTCTCTATCTCTAATAAGGAGGAGGATTTGAGGGGAATGGGAGCTGACATGTGAACAGAGGAGAGCTGAGTGTGATTACAGTGCAGTGGGAGCTTTAAATAGGCGCTGGTTATGCCTCCTATTACACACTAGCAAGGCTGCTCGGCTCTGGGGTCACGGTGGAGCCGAGGGAACAACCAGCAGCCATGGTAGCATAATATCAGCCTTCAGTTCAGTCTATGGCTTGGTCTGCTATTAATTGAAATCTTTCTAATTGCTGTGAGTGTTGACTTTAGTCAGTTTTGCTTACATTACCTTTTAGGCATTTAGCTATCCAGAGTGACTCAAAATAAATGCAACAGAAGAATAAGCAGTCTCAACCCATTCCCTTCTACCTAAATCATAAGGAGTGCTTGATTTAACACAGCCAACCTAGCCAAGCCTTCTATCTTTTGCTCTGTCTCTTCCCACGACGCCCTGCCTACTGGTCTGTCCTCCTGGCTGATTGTCTGTCACCTCCTACTTCGCCTTATGGCAGGACTCTCTTCATTTCTCTCACTTATACAACATTGAACACTGCTTAGGTATGGTTCTTCGTCTCTCTCTGCCATCCTCTCTTTCTCTTTGTCAAACGCGCACGCACGCACGCACGCACGCACGCACGCACGCACGCACGCACGCACGCACGCACGCACGCACGCACGCACGCACGCACGCACACACAGGAGGACAGAAAAGGAAGCACACAGCCACCACTCTGGATTATTACCTGTCCACTTATGGATCAGACTGAGGGAGAATAAGCATCATCACATAAATTTCCTGGCTGTTCCTTTACCACTAGACCTCAACTACACCAGTTAATAGAGAGAGAATGAGGGCTTTTAGGGGAGAGACAGAGAGGAGAGAGACAAAGTTGGAGAAAGAGAGAGGGAGAGACCGAGCGAGGCTGTCCACTTATTGATGCAGACACATACCAACTGAGCACCGTTTGAGTAGTCCTGCAGTAACACACACACGACACACTCTCTCTCGCCTCATCATCACCTCAAAGATGAATACATTTCCGATAGCGACTTAATTCAGCGCAGCATCTATCCTCCTATTCTATTCAATCTCAGTAAATCACCACTACGAATGCTCTCCACCTCCTGCTCGCCATTTGTGACAATGGACTCCATGCTTGTCTGCTCCTCTGAGATAGCACTGTGTTTCAGATGGAAGGTAGATACAACGGCTACATGTCAACTATTGATGAGTGGATGAGACGGTTTATCTTCCTCCCTGCATTGAGGGTTTGTCATTATCTGAAGAAAATTAGGCGGGCTGGCTGCAATCCATCTCATTCAATTACTCCCACAGCAAGGCCAATTATGAGCATCACTA
This sequence comes from Hoplostethus atlanticus, assembly GCA_034670405.1. Classification (NCBI taxonomy): domain Eukaryota; kingdom Metazoa; phylum Chordata; class Actinopteri; order Trachichthyiformes; family Trachichthyidae; genus Hoplostethus; species Hoplostethus atlanticus. Next base: position 597,279 of record JAXDDX010000005.1, on the reverse strand, counting down.
GCATTTACACACTCTCTGCAGGAGAGAGCATTAGCTATCTGGAGTGAGCCTCAGTTCCGACACACTCCGGCGAATGGAGGCGAGTGTGAAGAGAAAACATGGAGAGCACTGTGGGAGGAATGACAGGTTCCTTTGGGTTAAGTATTGGCAAATACTGTCCACGTTTAATGGAAATTACCTCTTTTGGAAAAAAAGGGTCGAAACAGTAAACAAAGCCTTTAAACTGGGCAACATTGCCAATTGGGGATTAAAAAATTAATTAGATTTCTGTAATCAAAGAATAAAAAATACAAGATTTTATACAGACTAGTATATGGAAGTAAATCAGATCCAGGTAATAACATGGACACAGTCGTGAGCCCTACTGATAGCTTCATCAGACCTTATGGTAAAACACCTCTTTCTCAAGTACCACCATGACTCCCATCTCCCCAAACCAAGCCAACACCACCTCAATATCAATTAGATGCATGACATCCACCTGGCAAGCCGAACTGTGACGCAGTTGAAGGTGGATATATCACACTGAGCTACATAATATTATCTAGCTCACCCGAAGACATTGAGCTAAGGCGTCATAACCTTTAGTTACTTTAGTTTAGTTACTTGCAGAAGTCAGCTCTACCTGAAAACTTTTCTCTTAAGCCTGCTTTCTCGCTCTGTAGAGGTGGGTGGCTCTGAACCAGGTGTGAGTCAGCCAGCCAAATGGAGAGAGAGGGTATAGACAGACAGATAGATGCAGTGTGTGTGTGTGTGTGTGTGTGAGAGAGAGAGAGACAGAAAGACAGACAGTGTCAGATAGATAAATTGAGATAGCCCTTCCTATAATACAGTAGCTCAAGGATGAAGAATTGCACAGGCACACAGTGTTTCTGCTAATGCACCTCAACCTCGACAGAGAGAGAGAATAAAGGAAACTCACATGCACCGTCGTGTCACTTTTCTGTACGAGTGGAACAACGTTTCTGAGCTCCTAACAAATTGCAGCTAATTAGCAACTGTCCTTCACACAAACAAATTCACACACATGCATTCTCACTCATCAGGGTACAACTATTCAACTTCAAGTGTCCGACGCTCTTATCCTCTTATTCACATTAATTCACAAGCCCTGCAGACAGCCAGACACGAGGATCTGAGTCATGCTTTCTTTGTCCTTTGAAACAGCAACACCTTTTAATGGAGGGTGGGCAGGCGGTCGACAAGGAGTTGTAGAAAGCAGTGACAGGTAGGGGTCTGAATCACTGCAATCTTAGGGTAGGGAGGCTAATTTAGCCTCAAGGTGATGATACGTGGGCAATGTTTTGAGACATTATAGATCATCTGACTTGCCTGAGTATAATGCTATTGATATTCTCTAATACCTCTCTAATACCTGGTACTGGCTGCAAAGGAAAATATCAAACTCTTAATTTACCATGGCAATATAAAGTATGAGTTAGTTTAATTAGCTAAGCTAGCGCCAAGTAGTGATTCAGAATATGCAGCAAGTAGCTGAACATTTAAAAAATAGAAACGAGAGCTCCTGAGTGACATACTGACAACATTAAACCAGGAAGAGCCCAAAGCCTGACTGAGTTTACTTTTGGGGAGAGGGGGAAAGGAGAGGGTTCCCAGACCCCTAGACTGCTGTGGCCGGGACCCCATTTACAAAATACATGTGCAAAATAATTTCTTGTCATCTGCAAGTAGGTAGCATTACTGTTTTCTGTGCTTCCTGGCCAACCACGTCAAGCCCCTCCCTGATGAGCTGTTCCAACAACCAGTACGTACGTACACACACACGCGTGCAAGGATATGTATTCACAGACATGCATACACACACACACACACCCATCTTCTTCCCCCAAACACATTCCTCATCTGTTCTTTTTCTATCTATTCTACTTCCCCCTCCCTATATTTCCTACTTTCCCCATTCATTCAGTCCTCCTCTCCTCCAGCCGATGTGATTTCAGCTTGGGCCCCCGAATCAGAGAGACCTCTGTTGTTTCTAAAATGACACGCCGCCTAAAGACAAGATGAGATTTCTGTTTAACAAGAGGTAAAACCAGGTGAAACTGGACGAGCGGCTGTCACAGAAAGCTGGAGAAAGAAACAGAAGTGTGAGGGGAGGGGTCACACACATGCAGAAGGTCTGTTTACACAAAGAGCACTTCGGCAGGAAATGCCACCCCCACTCCCCCTTTTCCTTGTCTTTTTCTTTTTCAGAAGCGAACGGACAGCTCAGATAACGGATGTCACTTTTCCATGGCCGGCCCCCTCATCCTTTTAACCCTCGGCCCGTTGAGTCTACTTGACAGACAAATGCTGTTCTGGGCTATAAAAATCTAGAAATCGATCATTCCACAAAAATGGAATCTCAAATGATCAGGGCCGAGTTTCCCAAAACGATTGTTGAATTAAGATACATCTTATTTCCATTAGACAGACTATGTACTAATATGCTTTTGGAAAGACTGCGTAGCCTAAAAGGGCATTTCAGGTGACCTATTATGTACCGTCATTAGCTTCATGAATTACAACAGGTGAACATATAGGGCAGAACATGAACATCCCTCCTCAGCATTCATGCACTAGGCTGTTGAGTCTGCTAGAGAGACAAATGGTATTGTCAGCTATAAAATGAAACCAATCACTCTCTACAAAACATGCTAATGCGTGTACATAAAACATGCATGCATAAACAGGATAATGCAAGTCTTAAATGTCTGAGAAATCCAGAAAGACTGTCTAAGAACAACTTCAGAACAAGCCAACCTCCGATAACTTAAAACAGAGGAGAATATAGCTTTTTTAGCAGACATGGATCAATTTTGGCTCCATTTGCACCTGGTAATAAAATCCCACAGCAGATGGAAAATCCATGCAGATTTTGTCTACATAAGGCTAAAATAACACAGCCCTGATTTTTCCCAAACTACCTCCATAGACGGTTTAAGGAAATCAGCTTGCAATCAATCTTGGGTGTTTTTAGACAATATCTAAATGCAGCTTTTATCTACACTTTTTAATGCCGGGTGTAAATGGGGTCCTAGACTAAAAATCTCCATCACAAATCAGCACTAAGACAGAAATCCTGTCGTACCCCACGGGATAGAGTTATATGTCCTCATGTTCTTAAAATGCCAGTACTGTTTTCCTGACAGTCTCATAAAAACAGTGTTATGGATACAGTGGTGGTACTGTTGATGATGTTTATGCAATATTGTTTAACATTCACTGTCCTGGCCAATGTTACAGTTAGTTTGTGTGTGTGTGTGCATGTGCGTACGTGTGTCACCTAATGGAAAATAATTCAGGACTGTCTTACAGTCAGAAAAAGCACTTGAGGCTATCATATGATAGGAATTCATAACATAAGGTGTCATGTGTTAACCTTTTTTCCTGTTATTGCAATTTACTTTCTAACTTCTACAATTGAAATAAACCTTTCTTGTGTCATCATTTGTACATGTATATGAACATATGCAAGCCTAGAACTGTCAGTTGGTCTTATAACGCAAATATCCACCCTCACCTACACAAGCTCCATCACTTGAGCAATAGGAACTATTGTCAGCCACTGTCTGTTCAATATATGTGTATTTAAAGATACACTAAGCATGATGCATCCATCCACCCAGAATGCACACTCACCTGTACAATCTCCAGCATCTCGGCCTTGCTGATATAGCCATTCCCGTCCAGATCATACATACTGAAGGCCCATTTCAGCTTCTGCTCCAGCTTGCCACGTGACGTGACACTCAGCGCAATGATGAACTCCCGGAAGTCTATCGTCCCGTCGCGGTTTTCGTCGAACGTGCGAAACACATGCTCCGCGAACTTTGAAGCATCGCCGTAAGGGAAGAAGTTTCCGTAGATCTTCTTGAACTCCTCCATGGAGAGATTCCCGCTGGGGCAGTCCCTCAGGAAGCCCTTGTACCACTCCTGGATCTCGTGCTCGGTGAAGTCGGTGCTCTCCAACAGGTCCTGCATCACCTCAGGACGGAGCTTGCTATTCTGCTTCCCCATGTCTGTCAGTCCTGTCAATCACTCGGCTCACAGCTGGGAGGAAGACATGTGAGAGAATATTGTTTTAGACTGTGATGAACATCAATAGACAAATTAACATTTTACAGCGTGCAGCTCATAAATATGCAATCTCTATGGTCCCAGCTGGAAGAGCAGAAAGATGAAAGGAAGGAAATTGTCTGTCTGAGACAAACATAAGCATACAGAACATATGATAATTATGGTTTCAAATATTTGAACTACTTCAAGTGTGCTTGATTTCCTTGACACTTTAAATGGCCTTAAATGGCCTCAGAATAGCAGGATCAGTGGTTCATCTTAATCTATCTGGAATGTATTCAACTATTTAGCCCAGGTCTTATGTGCTGTGTGATGTGCAATCAACAGAGACATACAGCATAATTAATCACATTACTGATGATCTAGTATCAGACAAATCCCTTACAAGACCCCTACTACCACCATACCGTGTTTCTGTTGCTCAACATAACAGCCGAACTAGTTGGTCTGCATGTTGAGCTGCCTCACACCTCAGGTGTGACAAGAAATAGACTACAGGCTGGCTGAAAAAGAAAGCTTTCCTACATAAAGATGGAGCCAGATGCCCCACTGCTTACAACAATGCATTCCCACTTCCTGACCCCCAAGTGGTTTGAATTACTTGGAAATTTAAATGTGTCCTCTTTCCGGCAGTCAGAAGTCATAAGAAACAGGCTGACAGCCACTCTGAGTTTTGTATTATAATATAATACTATATTATACTACTAATATACTAATATATACTATTAAATTCTACTTCATAAGATTTGAGAAGGGGGGGGGCTTGTAATAGCTTCCACTGTAGGCTATTGGCTTAATTGCGACAGCCTATATCCTATATACTGTAACAGCTTGATAACCAACAGACTATTCTGAAGAGCAGCTGTCAAATAGCCTCACTGAAGTATGGATGAACAATGTAAGCAACCATTCTTTACTTTACTAGAGCAGGTTCATCAGAAATAAACACACCCTTCTTCCAAACTTTCCATGGAAAACAGTAAACACAGCGACACTGAGCACACACAGCGCCATGCCTTACACAGATTTAACAAGTCAATAAAATTTCTTCTCCACACACTTAGCTCAGGCTTTGACACATATTGAGGGAAATGAAAATGCTGGTGCAGTCAAACTGCATTTAAAGCTGAGCTGCTCAACAAACAAACTTTCAGATTCATAATCTCTTGAGTAACCACCTCTTAATTCCTCTTCCTGGCATTGCCATGTCAGTGCTATTGGTGCAGATCCTTATGCACAGGAAAAAGCATTCTCATCCCCTTTGCAGAAAACACTTGCAGTGAATCACATGTCCATTCAAATCAATGAGAAATACAAGTTCTATGCAATGTAATAACAATAACGAAACATCTTGAACGTACAATTGAGCTAAAAGTTCTAGGCATATATTCTTCTGACAACATAAGCTTCAAGTGTCCATAAAAAATGACTCTGGAAACAGTCTGTTTGCCAGGTGTCATGCTGAGTGATTTGACTTCAAGGCCTGAGAGTTATTGTTTAGTTGGAGGTGTGTGACAAGAGGAAAGAAAGGATTTGGTGACCCGGATATTCAGATCATAAAACACCTCAAGGAACTGCCTTTCAATAGTGTATCCACACCTTGTTTGACTAGTCACTGTTTCATAGTTTCATAGCTCCAGTTCATTTCTGACTGATAAAGCTGATAAACCAGGTTGGCCAGAGATAATGAGGTAGCAAACTATCACTTTAAATTCACAACTAAAACCTGATATCACATCATCATTTACAGATCTAGTCATACATAATGCAAAGCTTTTTGTGCCCTTCTGCTCAGACTAAAATAAATAAATAGACAGAAAGGGAGAGAGAGGAAGACACGAAGAGAATGTGAGAGACAGTAGAAGACGGTTTTGTCAGTCTGTTTTCTATCAGTCTGTTTGGTGACACTAAGAGCTACAAACAGGAAGTTCCTTCTTCTGGTCTCAGTGAGATTGTGTTTCTCAGTATAATTCCTAAGTGTCTGTAACCATATTCTATGTGTGTGCACGTGTCTATTCTCATGTATGGCTTTTAAGTTTTAATATCACTATTATACCTGTGCTGAGTGAAGCCAGTGTTTGTGTTGAGTTTATATCCTGTATGGATTCAGTCTGTATGTATTTATGTCCTGTATTCAGTCTTTATATATGAATGCTCTGATGGCCTTGCCTTGGCCTTTTCAGACTGAAATGAGTCACTTGTGTGTGCAGAACCAACTACAACCCTGCTATTGGAAACCATAAAATGAGAAATGTTAAAGAAAGTTTCTCTTTCACATCCTTAAGATCATATGCTACACGTTGTCTAGTTAATTCCAACAATTTTGTGACTGTGAGAAAAAGAGGAGTGAGTGAGTATCATTTAAAAACAACCAACCAACCAAGTCACATCATGGCAGGTACTAGAAAATAGACCTCCTGTACTCAAGGTCCAATCAAGGCTACCGCTGAGGAGATATTACACAGTGTAAGCAAGGATATTTGAGAAGCGATAACTTATCACAGTGTAGATTTATCTGCTTTCAGTGCCTGATGGAAAAGCTTAAGCCTTGCCAAAAACACATTGAAATAACCAGCCAGGCGGTTAATACAGCATAACGACTTCATCATGCTTTGGTAAACAGGATGATGAAAACGGCTCTTGTGGCTGGGTGGAATAGTCATACTCTGGGGACACACTTGAGAGACACATGGATGAATGAAATAATGATTTTTGAAAGCCATGATTTTTTACTTCTATCACACACTCTTGTTTGCTCAGCCATACAAAGCAAAGACTACTTAACATTTAAACAGTGCACAGCAGCACATCAACAATAAGGTAAAGTGGAATAATACACTACTAGATAGCAATATTTAGCAGGCAGTAAGAATAGAAGATAAGAATAGAAGATAACCTGGAGAGTGAAATCCAGAGACAGAAGGGGAAAAAGAGTTGTAATTCTCTGAAGGGCATGTAAAAGTTAACCAAGATAATAATACTATATTTGGCACAAGGTGTTTAATCTGCAAAAGCCCAAGCTGTTGATAAAAGGTTAAGGAGCACAAACAAATTATAAACTTAAAGCGTGGAGGCACAACTTGTTCAGAACAGGAAGTGCAATTGTGGATGTGATATACTGACGTTAAACTCTCCACAACAAGTCCTTCAGAGTTGCTCAGGCAACTTTCTGAGACATGAAATTTAATCAGTGGTTATTTCCTGGAGGTTTTATCCATATTCTTCATGGCGCATCGTGTTTCCCTTCATTCCTTTGGGGCTCCTTTCCCATTGAAAAGAACAAACGAGAGAGGCTGGCAAGCAAAGGAGACAGGCTGCATTGCATTAATTTAAGTCAGAAAAAGTCACAGACCTTCTGGTGAGAGTATCATGATGTTTTCATCAGCCTGGGTCCTGTGACGACAGGCTAAACTACCCATTGGATCCTGGGATGAAAAAGTTTAAAAACCCTTCAGGCCAATTACTGTCCTGACTGTTCAGGTGCTGCTACAGCAACTGACCGTTTGAGTGGTTACATTTACAGGCTCTTGACTTGGAAAACTCACAACCATGACCCTGTCCTCTGCTATAACACTCTACACACACACAGTCTGGTTTACAGACACACTCTGCCTGTCACCTGTTGTGATACGCTTCCACCCACACACGCACGCACGCACACGCACGAACACACGCACACACACACACTAACGATGGACCCCATTCTACCATGTCAACCCTAATGATATGCTCAGCCAACCAATGCTACCAGCCCACTTGTGTGATGACATGGATTTTATTTTCAGCTGAGTGTGTATGTGTGTGTGTGTGTGTGTTGATGTGGTGAGCAAAAGAGAACGAGAGCATGTGTATGTTCAAGTTCTACTGCGTGTATATTTCCGATTGATAGCAGGTGACACAGAAACTTTCATTGCGCCTGCTGCTGTCTCCTTTTCAGTCACGCTTTGTCTCTGCAAGTCAGATGCAGAACCGCTCGGATTCTGATTCCGATAAAACCCACTCTTAGCAAATCGATCATGATTCAAATCAAGTCTGCAGACAGAAGTGGAGAGTAATTCAGATTCAAATTGACTCTATACAGACAGACATTCCAATTACATAACCTATCCTCTTCATATTTACACAGAGTCAGTTACACTGCAGATATTTTCCGACCACATCCTAAGTGGAAAAAATCATCTCTGCATATAATACAGGCTCTCTCTGCTGGTGAATGGCCGAGAAGACCATAATGATGGTAATAGAGTGTGAATACACTTATCAGGAGGCTCTCATACGCTGATATGAGAACTATCAGTGAGGACGGTGGAGAGGCGGAAGGAGATAGGGAGAATGTGATGAATAGAATGAGTAAAGCATGTTTAAATATATCCTTAAATTAATTCATAAAACTATTATGCCACATCTGTGGAAAACATTTACGGAACTGAGTGCAAGTGTATCTGTATACAAGTGCACCTTGTGCATATGTGTGGTAGTTTTTTAAATATACATCCCTTGTATTTCTGTCCTTCTCTGTCTCCCCAGTTTCTTCTCTTTCTCCTCATCTCCTGCTTTTTCACCTTCCCCTTTCACACACACACGCAAAAACACTTCCTCTTCATCACCCCATTACTTCACGCTCCCCTCTCCACATCTGTTCTTCTTTTTCTTTCTCCTACCTTTCCATCTTGACAAATATTTCCTACTTTCTACCACCCCATTCATACACTCATCATCTTCTTCCTCCACCTCTCCCATATCATATTCCCTCCTCCTCCTCCCCCTTTTTTAACACATGACCACTTCACTCTCTTTTCTAGCAATTTTACAGCAGTTACCATAGAAACCGTCTGCAAAGACTCCCAGCCATTGATGAGCTTTGGGCAGAATACACACACACACACACACATACGTATAAACATGCACATGTGCACACACACAAAAACTGCTCACACTCACGTATACTGACTCACTGATTGCGGGGTGGGTGGGTGTGGGAGGTTGGGTGTTTGGGTGCTTGTGTGGGTGCAGATGTGTGAGGTGAGTAGCAAGTAGCCGGCTGTAATCATCAATTCTATGAAGCCAGAAAGATAAAGAAGATCCTCTTTGAGAAGCAGAGAGTCAAAACAGATTCTGGAACATAATAAAACTAATGTTACTGTCTAACTCAAGTCCCACAGCTAGAAGGCAATGAATAGACAAGGTGATCCAATGTTATGGTAACCTGCCCTGCATGTATCCTTCATTTGTAGTGGCTATTCTTTAAGTAAAAGTTAAAGGTACCACGTATAACATTTTAACATAAATAAATCATTATCATATTCATTTTGAGACATTGGTATTAGGGATGCATCGATCAGGTTTTCTGGGGCCGAATCCAGTTGCCATTTGTTTTTGGTACAATTGGCCGATCACCGCTCTGATCACTGGCTGAAATGAATAAGCTCTGCCTTCAGTTGATATATTAAACTGGTTCTGATCATAGGCTGTGAAATTCAAAACACAACGTCACAAATGAACTGTCAATGCCAGATGGACGACATGCCTACGCTACAAATGTTGACTGCCACAAGTTGGCTCATACTTTCTACAGCATACATTCAACCGCTTGCCTGATTATTTATTTTTTATCAGCCTGTTGAAACAGTGATCGTCTGATCACCGATGGCCTAAGTAGAATGTTTATTGGCTGATTATGATCTGTGGCCGATCATTCGGTGTACTGTAAACAAACAAGAGCAGATGATTGGCAGCCTCGACTGGCCTCTACACTGAATTTTACATCGGACCGGATTTGGTGGGAAATCTGCTGTAAAATTTGACAACCACGAGCACCAACAATACTGCTGGCATGAAATAGAGGCTACTGTTTACTGTAATTATACCAAGGTATCATAATTAATTCGACAATGATATACTGATGTTTACTACATCAGTATACTGCTATTACTACTACTAATGCTACATGTAGAGTTGCTACTGCTACAAGAAGTGATTGACAGACAATTTTTGCGCAAGAATTAGAATTATACACACAACTCCTCTCAGGCTGAACCATACAGCAGGACTTCACTAATGGATCAACCACACCACCTTTTTCACTGACAAACTTTAGAAAAAACAAGCTGTAAAACAAATTGTAGATAACAAAGACCCCAAGAACACCTTCTAATGAGCCAAACCATCCCTATAATGCCCATCCTCCCTTTCCAAAGTAACATCTTCCACTTTAACAGCTGCTCTTGGGGAGGGGTGGAAACGGCTTAAAGAAAAATTCGACCTTCAGATACAGTTTTCAACAATCTGTTAAACGTTTAGGATTTATTTTGTGAAGTGTGAATTTACTTTTTTGTTGTATCCACTTTCCCTCAGCCTGCCTTGTCTACTTCAGTTAGTAATTTCCCAGAATGACTTTTGACAACCCCCAGAGAACGTGCCTGAACTTGTTGTACTCAACTGGGTTTCATGTATACGTTGAGAGAAATAATGGTAACAACAGAGATAGCACAGTAAGAGCAAGAGAGAGAGTTTACAGTCAAGAAACAGAGAGCGTCATGCCCCTTGTCTTGTGGCTACATTGATATCTCTGCCTCTCCTACAATGGATTTCTCCCTGTATGAATGTTGAACGTCAGTGGTGAGACTAGAAAAAAAAAGCTTGCCCTTTAATTATGAGGAACTGACACCAAAACCTGACGTTTACTTCTGACATTATGGATCGTTGAGATCTTTTGTTTCCTATTTAAACTCCATTGTGGCTGCATGCGCTGGAAAAATATTGACGTGACAGTACAGTTTTAAAGTGTTTTAGGATGGATTTTTCCTTTTAAGTGCAGCTGTAACAGATTCCTGTAGAGAAAGAATCAAGGAGGCAAAGGAGCAGGGAAAGAGGAACTGTGTGACTCTGGTGTTGTGGTTGAAGTTAAAAAACCCAGTGAACTGAGAAGACGAAGAGAAAGAAGGGGATGCCATCTCTCATGCTGCCATCTAGCTTTAAGTCTAAACCAATTTTTAAATGCATGAAACAGCTCAGAGTTAGGAGTGCTGATCTAGAACCCCCTCATTCATCATACTTTTAAAGGTTTAACCAATCCAGCAACTACTCACACTCCGCAGTCCCCTACCCCACACCTCCCCTACATTAATAATGCTGCATTTTTCAAATACTTTCTCTTAGTGATGGAGCAACATTGCAGCACAGTAGGGCAGCAAGTATGTAAAAAATTGGGCCCTCTATAGTGGCTAGATGTGTATACTAGGGCTGGGCCCCTGCCAATGACTTAACTCCAAGTATCTCATGGTGCTAACCCATCTTAGAGGGAAACATAACTCAAGCCTTGTACATTCCTGCTGTGCTCTGGTCTGCTCAAGCTGTGGGAGAGGACTCTTTCTAACTCACTCTCATTCTATCTCTTTCTCTATCTCATACACACACACACACACACACACACACACACACACACACACACACACACACACACACACACACTCAGTGAGGGATAAGAAAGCCAGAGCTCACTAGAGGATCCTGGAACGCCAGACATGCAGACTGAGGCTGCAGACCCTGGAGGAAAAGCTAAAATCGAACACCACCTTTTCATTCAACCCTGCCAACACACAGACCCAGATGTGTCTGTAACCCACCTTTCAACTCACACACATGCTATGGTTGTTCTCTGTCAGTGTTGCAAGGCTCACTGGTGTGCTATAGGGGATTTTGCTTTAATGGAAATCAATGCCAAATAAAATAGTATTTACATATATATATATACTTATAATCAACCTTTTTTGAAAAGTTTTAAATTGGGTGCAATTACAGCAAATCATCTGTTACTTGACTCTCTTGTATGTTCATAAAGGACTTTGTTTGACAATTTTGTGATAAATGATAATTTTGTGTGCCTTTGTTGTTGTACCTCAGCATCAAAATGAGCCACTGACATTCTGCATGCATACATACGGTATTTATCAACCACAGTAATCACCCCTTATTTGACTCAATCTTTCCGCCAGAGTCACTATGTATATTTCTGCATGGAGATGTATGTGGAGATGCTAAATATGCAATGGAAAATAAAAGTGGTTTTGGGCTGAAACCCCTTGTTAATATGAGTGGTGACTGCACAAAAGGGACCACAATACTGAGACCATAAAAGAATGGTTTTGGTTTGTGGAGAAGGAAAAGAAAGAGAAAAGACAGCAGGAAAGAAAGAAAGAGAAAGCTTCTCAGGGGGAAAGGGAAAGTTTTGTGTGACATCTGTACTCTTGGTAGTCTTCGTGCAAGGCAGCAGCTTAAGTCTCCAGAACAATGGACACCAGGAACAACAGAGGGGGGGACATGGAGAGAGGGAGACAAAGACGGAGAGAGAGAGAGAGAGAAGCAGCGATTAAAATAAGAAAGAAAGTGAAAAGGTTGCTGATGAATGGACGATGACTGCGTCTGCCTACACTCTACTGGGCCCCAATAGACACACAGCTGCAGAGACCCATAGATGGACTGCGGTACAGGCAAGCCAGCAGGACACCAACCCTCTATATCACACTGTGGTCCTGTTCCTCCGTTATCACACTGGTGGGCCCAGCAAGATATTTCAAGCCATGTGTAATAATAGTAGATACCTGAAACCACACTGTGTTTTTTGAACTAGGCTAGTTAAACACTTAGGTGGCTGTCTCAGGCAAATATGTTCCAGGCAAGCTTGTGGCACCTCAAAAGCATCCCACTAAACCATGATGAGGGATTCTAAATTTGAAGCTAAACCAGTCCAACCCTGTAAAAATGCTCCTAAAGAGGCCTCAAGGAGAAACCTGCAACCCCAAACTTCTTGACAATACTCTGGTACTGGGAGGTGAGGTGGGAAAACAGAGACAGGCATTGGCAGACTGCCAGGCAGTAGCTGGCTAGAACCTGACCCAAAGGAGGGGGTAGATGGGTTTGTACCACTTGGACAAAAGCCAACTCCTCCAGGATCTGACTCTTTCTGATTCTTTCTTTTTCTTCTTAAAATACAATAGATTTTACTTGTACAAGCTCTCTCCTTTTAATTCAACATCAAACCTGAGATTGACAGACAGCCAACGTTTGATGTCTTGTCAGAGTGATTAGGGCTGCTACCTGACGAGCTAGATGCTGCCCACAGTCTTTATTTTCAGCCCTTGTACTTTTAAATGGGCTCCTTAGCCTTCATTAGGTTGCTATGGTAACAGACCTGCTAGGAGGAGGAGGAGGCGGCAACCAAGCATCACGTATTGATTTAGGGGAAGAAGAGTGAGAAACACAAAATTACACATTTCCTATATTCCCATTTCCCATTTTCATAATAAACTTTAGATGAAACTACAAAGATTTGGGATCATCTGTAGAATTACAGTGTGGAAGCAATATTAAAGCCATTAAATATGAATTACATAACACCTTACGATTTGTGTTGGCATGCTGGCTGGCACTGGATGTGTGAAGGCATGTTACACATAGTTACCTGCTTATAGGTTAACGCTGGTCACAGCTTTAGTATCTGAGCTGTAGCTGATGTATGATTTAACTTAAAAGAGAGTAAGTGATAACACCACTTGTGTTTTTATCTCAACTGAGACAGATTTGACGGCTTTGGTGGAATGACATGAGAACCAGTCGTGGTTGCGTGCCTATGTGGATTCCCTGTTCTCCTTCTCCTCCTCTTTGTCCGACAGGAAATTACCCCTGCCTTGTACTCTGGGGTCGTGACTAATTTGTTTGGCTCCCTGTCTGTGGTGCCCCGGTGGGGGCTCTCTGCCTGCCTGGCACAGGATCATTGGACCTGGTTAATTGGATGGATGACTAACCCTTGGAGCCCAACAGAGGAAAATAGAACAGAAAGGCATGTCTATCTGTCTGTTGTTGTAGTTACTATTGTAGTTATGATTCGGTAATTCAGTCTGCTAGCCTCAGCAGCTTCATGATAACTGCTTGTCTGGGCTGACTGAGTTACATTTGTGGAATTGTTTGATCTCGACTGTCAGGATAAAATCAATTGGGCTGGCACAAATCTGCCAAAATATCAATCTCACACTCCAGGCAGAAAGAATAAACCAGATAAAGCAATTTAAAGGTTTTCCACTTGTATGCACCAACTGCTATCTGTGTTCATTATGGTTTGACCTTTCAAACTGAAGTTTCACAAAACCGAGGATAAAAAAGTACTAGTCTAAAACTGAATCACACCTGCTGGATATGAGTAGCTGTAAGTATCCAGAAAGATGAAGTGGGATAGTTGTGAAATCTGGCAACGATATGGGATAAGCTCAGCTGTAAGTGGTAAAAGGTGTTTGCAGAGAGCAACCATAATAGCAGCTGGATAATGTATGGTTGTCATAGAGTGAGGACAATAAAAGTTAAAAGCCTATCATATCTAACATCATTCATCCAATATGCATTACGGGAGAGAGAAAGGGAGAAAGAGAAAGGGAGAGAAAATGCAGAGCTGCAGCCTCGAGATGGTACTGACTCAAAGAATGCCCCAGGGGATCCAAACAAAGCTAGCTCTGCTTCCTGTGGTCAAAGAGAAATATAGAAACAGGAAATAGCATCACGGAAAATAACAAACAAAACGGAAGTTACATCACAGTCAAGTCCAGGGGTCAGGATGAACCCAAGGAACTGGGATGTGCTGAGCAAAGAAAACATTTTGAAACGTTAAGATTGCAGTAGTCACTTCCGCACAACTGAAATGAAATTTCATAACACTTGACAATGTTTCCCCTGTTAAATAAAACCCCTGTTTTGGCAGGCAGGCACTCACCACAACCTTAGTATTACCCACATCCAATAACTCATAACTCGTAACTGTTGATTTCTCAAAATATATCATTGTCACAGAAAACTGCGATGTTATCTGTTGACTAGTGTTATATATATAGCCCTCGTGGGCTGTTTTTGATTGGCGTGTTTCATTTCCTGCCATGGCTTATTTCCATGTTTCCCTGAAGTCTCCCAGAACCATGCACTGGGAATTTAACCCAAGAACTCCCATAAAGAGAGGCCGCTGCATTCTAATCCATGTTCATATTAATCTCACACACACACACACACACACACACACACACACACACACACACACACACACACACAAACACACACTCTCTCTCTCTCTATTTTTCTCTCTGTCTTTCTGCCCTCCAGTGAGAGAATAAATTACAATTTGGAAGCAGAGTGTGTGCAACAAAGGTACAACTGAGGTTGCCAACTGAAATTATTAAACAGAACAAATGACACATACAGTACCCCCATTAATCTACAGTGTGTCTGGGAAAGCCACTTTGCTGCAATGAGCGGTACTCAGGGGAGGTGACTTTGTACTCTAGTTGTGGCTTCCTATCATTAACCACAACAGTGAATCATGAATTTCTGCAGGAATCTATTTACGAGCTAGAATCTGTATTAATGGTTCTCAACCAGTGTGTCTTGCTCAGATGTAAAATCAATATATGGATTTCCATTACATCTAATACCTGTCTTAGCATTTGTCCCTCTGAGACAAAAAATATTTGGATAGCATAGTGTAATGGCTGCAGGAAAAGGAGACCAGTGCTGACAAAACCGGTTTATTCCATATATCCCCAGGTAGGATTTCCGATGACCTGAGCAGAATTGACTTACGGCACAAAAACAGGAAGAGGGCTGCCTCACTTTGAATTGCTCTACTCGTTTATATGATTGATAACTAGACTAAAACTAAAGTAGACTAAAACTAATCAAAGAAAACCACAATCTACCAGATTTCTATTAGGTGGCCAATATAGACCATATAGTAACGGGTTAACAAGTCTGTTGCTATGCGATAATGGAACTGTGATGATTAAACGAAGGATTTATACTTTGACTTTATGATAAACAGAATGAAAAGCTTCAGCCTTGTTGATAAAGTTGCTGCCAGAAAATGGCGTAAATGGGTCGTGTGGACACGGGAGCTAGCAACTGATCATTCATGAACCCTTTTAGCCAATGAGCACCGATTCGCCACAATGCACCAGCATGGAGTCGCAGGAAAAAAACCTCAATAAATCATCTCGCCACTTTTATTTTATATCACCTATTTACACTGAAATGATGCTGTCACTTAAAAAGATTTCCAAGTTAAAAGCTCTGTAATGATACAATAGCCCATATTAGCTGTTTAGCCTCATTGACTCTGTGCTCCAAACACTCGACTGCAAGCGTACTATTGGAGAGAGCACACACATTAGCAGGACAGTAGCATCACTCGATACAAGGTGAGAGAGTGCCTTTTGGTGTTAGGGGTTAAGTGTCTGATGACTGACTGACCTGAATTTGGCTCCTGACGCCCACGTGTCGTGGGAAAAATAACTTGCATCCTTACACAAGTTTATTCCTGTTCCAAGCAAGTGGAAGCATGTGGTCACACCAGACAGACCAGCTGTTGTCTGTGATAGGCCTATTCCAGTTGGCAAAGACAAAATTTGAACTAAAACATTTGCAGTGTTTTCTCCTCCCTAGAGCCTGTAAAGTCATTAATTAATAAATTAGATAAATAGATTAATAGAAAATAGATTAATAAATGACTGCGAAAGAAAACTGAAGCTATCAATATCAGAGCAGTTGAATGTGTAGCCCAAATGAGTCTAAGTCCCATCATCTCCCTATGTTGTCATTTCTATTACAGTTAATAATATCTCACATTGCAACCCAAGTGAGCGCGCACACACATACCATCTCCTTCCTATCTCTCTCCTTTATTTTTATCTTTGTTTCTCTCTATCTCATTCTGCACGTCGTTCTCACTTTTCTATTGCTCTCTTATTAGTTTACTCGATACATTTTATATTTCTGTCTGTCTCCCCCTCGTTTGTCTCTTCCCTTCCATGTCTATCATTAGTTTTTCTCTTGCTCTACTCTCTTCCTCCATCTCTCATTCTTTTCCTCTCTATCGCTCTCTCTCTCTCTCTCTCTCTCTCTCTCACCTCCCACCTTCTACCCAGTATGAGCTTGCCCTTGGCCCTGTGGTTCCAGAGTCGATGCATCCTGATAGAGTCTGCTGGTGTTAATATCACAGACAGTGTGAGTCTGTCTGAGGCCTGCAGTTCAGTCAGAAAGCAGCTTTGACAGATGAGGGTGATCTGCCCCCCTGACTCCAGGTCTCCCCAATAGAGAGAGAGAGAGAGAGAGAGAGAGAGAGAGAGAGAGGGGAGGGAATTAGAGGCTCACACACACACACACACACACACACACACACACACACACACACACACACACACAGAGAGTCAGAGTCATGGGTTTCGAGACAGAATGGACAATTATACCCATACTCACATCCATCATATAAAGGTCAGGAGATGATTCTCATTGCAGAGACTGAGCACCCGAGACACAATCTCCGCTCCTACTCATAGATAATTGATCTCAGCATACTAATATATCCTATGAATATTGAAGGAAGAGACCTCAGACTGCATTTGTCAAATCCCACCAAAAAGATATTCATAGCTAGCATCAGTGAAACACGTAGATGTGTGGGCTCACCGCTATCGGTGTTGGGAACAACTTGGCACAACAACATACAACCTAGCATGATAAGAGGGAACTCCATTCCAATATCCCCTCTCCACGATAGCATCTCCATTTCTGACAGCTCATATAATACGCACAGCAATTCCTAAGGAGATATAGTATTCACAACATTTTCAAGTGACAACTCAGATATAGTTCGCCTCACACACCCGAATAAGGCATGCATCCTGACTCCCAGAGATCTCAGTACGAACAGAGAGGAATTCTAAGTAGGCGTGCATCTGAGATTCATCACCCCCTGGCCGCCACACTGTCATTTGCAACACTCCCTTTGGGAAATAATTCATATCCTATATTGTGAATAATGCAATATCTTCCATAGTGGTGCAGATGTGAGAGCTGCTGCTGTGCACCCTGCAGACGCCAAGGAGAAAACCCCCCAGCTAGGTTCAAATTAACGTCAACAGTAATTGGACAGCTGTTTTCATGAAGCATTTCATCCTCTGCTTTGACTTTTTACTGACCCCTAAACTGTGCTGCTTTGAAGTGAAAACCCACAGGGTTAGTGTAAGTCAGCTGGACCTTAACTATACCTACTTATTAGGTATACGTTATCTGGATGCAACGGCAGAATGAATGCTCTCTACTTTGATTTTCACATGGAGGAGGATAAAGTAGGCTAAAGGTCATGTCACATAGGCAATATTTTGTAATGCCAATCCATATTCTTAGAGCTGTTATTGCTCAACTATTCCATTTTTTGCTAGTTCACAATCTAACCACAGTCAGTTTGTCCCATTTGAAAAGTCCTATCTCTTCTGCATCAATTTGCTTAGATTCATAATCAGAATCACTTTAATCCACAAGTTCAACAAATGCAGGGGACTTTGTCTTAGTGACATTGGATGGATTTAAAACAACTTTAAAGCCACAGCACTTCTAATTTTTCTCTTGATGCGACTCTGCAAAGGGTGACCTGTTCTTCTCTGAGTGGTGACTTGAGAGAGGATAAAACTGACTCTGATAATCTCCTTCACATAAAGACAGAAATACCCCCCAATAAAAAACAGCAGGGGAGTTCCCTGGCAGACCCGCTATCAGAATGATAAAAGGTAATGCATACTAACCCTGACAAGCATACAGTAGGAAATTATTGCTATAGGAAAAAAAAGCAAAAAGTAGGGAGTGAAAAGAGGATTATTCTGTAGCCTTGCTAATTGGCTCAGGATGTGTGTGTGTGTGTTTCTAATCTGTGTGAGGTAACATCATCCATATTAAAGCACATATCAATGCATATATTGTAACAAACAAACACACAGACACGATGTAGGAAGCATCATCATCAGGCATCAATTACATATACAATAGCAAGACCCACCAACCAAATACACACACACACACACACACACACACACACACACACACACACAGATATCAGTAACGAGGAAGTAATCATTGCTGCATAAAACAGTGTGATGTGCAGAGGAATGGAAACACTGTCCATCTACTACACATACGAATAGTAAACACCTTTCTCTTTTTTCATTCCTTCACCAGTGGTTGCATGAGTGCAGGCACACACACACACATAGTTTTACCATCTAACATATGTCTAACATTTAACATCTGTAGATTCACAATAACCGTTGGCCTTCTGCCCTCTGAGGGAGCCAGTTCAATATGGCAGATGCACTATTGCTGAATTACCCCGACCCTATATGGCGGTAGCTATTAAAGCACAGCACTTAGATGGAGAGATTTACACACCTGCTGAGCCGCCATCACACACACATTAGACGGAGTTTGTCACATCATGCTGGTGTAGATCTTTAATCATGTCACACACATGGCTGTGATCAGGATGGTACTCTCATTTGGGAGACATGCTGAGGGAAATCCAAATTAAGGCACAGCACATGTAACCTGTTGAAAGGCGGGTTTCTCAGATAATCTTTTGAAATAACAGGATAAAATTAGCCTTGGGAAAAAAACATGAATTCATATATTCAGCTTTGATCAGTTATGTCTAGCACTCATCAAGCTACGATGCACTGGTGCGCGTGATGTTTTGAGGTAATCAACAAAATATCTTCCATTTCTAGCATTCAGAGGTTTTTTCCTTATGCAACACACAAACAAACATGCCCTGACAGTACATGTGTATTCCACTCTGCAGGCTATAAAGAGAACATCTGTTTCCCATTGTTCCCCTAAACTAATGCATGGACTAATGCTATATTCCAATGCAATCTTTTAAAACTGATCTATGTGTTTGTGTGCCACACTATGTGGGACCCTGTAGGCTGAGACAATCCTTTAGAGCCCTGTCCACCCCATAGGGTTGGGGGCTCAGTGAGTGACCTTTGCCCCTACATAAAGAAACCTATTGGAGGATGACAAAGAGGACGGCTGACCAGCTGTCGCCTGAAACCACCATTAACATGTGCCTGTCTACAATCAGTTGGCACATAACAAAAATGAATGATGACCAGCGGATGGTGATGAGTAAAACTATTTATACACTGCTGCTCTGGGGTAGACTTGTATGAATCCTTCCTTTGTCCAGTGTCTTCTCCCTTCACTACCTATATACTCTGGCTCCTAGGAAAAGCACTATAGCAAAGCACTCAGTGGCTGACATAACATTTATATGTCTATATCACTTTCCTACATATTCTGCATGAACTCAACTATAAAAGACTCCTCTTCAAAGACTCATTCACTAGACTAATACTAGCACTGCAGTTTATCTAAGGTCCAGTCTACTCTTATGTTTAATGTTTTTCTAGGTACGCCCAACGTCTTCTTTCTATATGCATCATTTTGCTCTGCTTACCATCATTGACAGGTCCTGGTCCAAAACCACTCACTCACTGCTGCTGCAGGGCCAGTGCATTCCCCAGACAGTCATTGTAATGCGAATTTGCTCTTAATTCATGTCTGGTTAAATAAAATTTCAATTAATACAAATTAATAGACCTACACTATCTTAATCTTAGTTTGCGGAGTAAATGAGCCCTCATCTTCATCTATAATAGAGTTGGATCTATTGTGAAAACTATTGTGAAAAAGTCCTTAAAGTCCAGATGCCCAAATGTGAAATGATGGTCTGGTAAAACTTCTAGTATTGGGATGCAAAAGTAGTGCCCTGGTTCCGCCCTACCTTTTTGTTCTCACATTCAAGATGAGTGCAGATAAAGTAGTGAGAGATGACAGTGGAAGCCACCTCAGACTGTTTGGATGAAGTCAATGACCGACACTTCAACACTTCGTCTGGTCTGTGTTTTTGCAACTGGTGCCTCAAAAAAGTGGAAAACATACACTGCACAGATAAACTTGGGATTTGGTGTAATATAACTCAAGACACTGCCATTATTGAAATCACTATCCATGTAACAAAAACAGCTTAGTGGATGCAATGAAGCAAAGCAGACTATCTTGTAGTGTTCTCAAATCCAATGTGTCAAGTACCTTTTGCTCATCACTGACATCAAAGTCACCAAGTAAATGGTGAATTTTAGACCAGGAGCTCTGAATGGTGATCACGTAGAGTGGGTGTTTATGTAAGGGCGTCTCCTGAGTAACGTGTTCTAGTGCCTCCCATTTATCATCCCTGTTTAAACCCAAAGTTGAAATCTTTTTCCACTTTAAATGAAAGCCATACGCTAAACCAAACTGTAAATTACACCATAAAACATAACTTAACCTCTGTTTGAGTGAGCCTTAACCTCAACACTGAAAGCCAATTGCTGAAAGCATTACACACTTTAAGCTGCTGCCTATGGCCTATATTCTAACACTCTAATATAACACTTACCAGCATAACACAAACTGTAATTTTGTCTGTAGTGTTTGTTGTTTTAAAGTGCAAAGCCTGAACAAGTTTGACAGATATGGAAATAATGGGCTGTTGGACATCTTGCACAGACAGAATCTCTTTCTCTCAGAATAATAGCAGTTAAATATACATCAAAGAGAGAGTGCACTCCCTTGATGCAGTGCTACGGCATTGAAAACGCTCCAGCACTAAAAGCAGCCATTATTTTATACCTGATAAAAGGATGAGTATTCTGGAGAGTTAAAACTTCTAGCTGGTAACCCACGTCTCTCTCTCTCTCTCTCTCTCTGCCTCTCCATCTCTTGAGTCTCTTTCTTTCTCTGTCTCTCTCTCCCCCTCTGAGTATGATCATAAATCACCAGTTACATAAACTGCCTTCAAGTTGGTTTCCACCAATGTTACATGAGACTCTTTTTAGTACAACACAGGATGTTATAGAACCATTACGAGACTAGATGGTTCAACCAAACTCAACTTGTGTGTGTGCAGTATGTAGCAGTATGCCTTTATTCCCTGTGCTTTTGATGTGGGCATAAATATATAACTCAAATGACGTGTGTGTATATGTGCTTTCCAAGTCACTTCCTACTACTAAAAGAGGGTCCTTTCCCTGACAATCAGTGACTATTTTAAATGTGCAGAAATCGTCTTAATTCACTGTCTGGTTGCACTAATTGGGTCTCTGAATGGAATGCAGGGTAAACTGGCTTCAAACGGTTTTGTGCGAAACCTCATGCAACACTGGGTTCTCATTTTCTCCACACAGAGAGAGACACACACACTTGTACCACCCACACATACACCCACCTGGATCCACAGAGCCTCACGGACACATACATGTGTATATAGGACACACACACACACACACACACACGCACACACAGATACGCACACACATATATGCACACATGAAACTGCCACTCATATAGTCACCCACCTGCAACAACATAAACTCATATACACATACACATGCACACACACGAACACACATATATTCCTAGGCAGTGCTGATGATCTATGTGCAGAGTTCTGCCTGTAATAACAACAGAGCAGATAAAAGACAATGGCAGCATTGGAGCTAATCACCTCCTACACATTGGAGGCTGGTTTAAATCGCTGCCACCGCTGGCTCTGATCTGCTTAGGGACTGGCCCTTGAGGTCGATGGACACTGGATGTACACCTGTTGATACATACGAACACACACAGTCCAGAACACACACACACACTAAGAAACAATATATGATATGATATGATATGATATGACAGCCTGCATCAACGTTGAAAACCTGTGTCAAAATAGCACCAAGATGAAAGTTGAGACGACGTACATAGCTGCTACCTGCATTGTTTTCTTGCCACGGTTTTCTTACCGTGCCATAATATCTTGTTGTGAAATGTGTTGCTCGTTTGAGTTGGTGTTGACCAAATGTTTGATGGGACACATATTCACAAGCACACACATGCATATATGCTCAGAAAGACTCATCCTCTGCTACAGGATGTGAGATAAAGCTCTTGGTTATATGCTAGAGGTGTGTGGTGGTGGGGTTGTTTTCTTCAGAGCAAATGCTCGCAAAACAAAAATATGCTTGTGCACACATGCAGAAGCACCGGGGTATTCATTTATCGAGAGAGAGAGATGAAAAGACAAGCCATATATGCCATATTACTATTTTTACCCATAATGGCCTCCTGTGGTATTTATGCAGCTCATTTCACAACAGGAAGAGACTAGTTTAGGTTTAGGAGACATTTGGTGTTGGTTAATGCTGACGATATGTGCTGCAAAGACTCAAGCACACACGCACACACGCACACACGCACACACGCACGACGCCCGCACGCACACACACATTAGTGCTTCTGAGCTCAACGGAAACGTTCTCCCTCCAGGAAAGGTTAAGTGCAAGACCACAACCATTGATGAGAACAGGCTAACTACTTGTCCAACCTTTTCCTCTAATCTAATGTTATAGATAACCTGCAGCATCCTCACAGTCCATTTAACTGTTAAAGGCATTATGCTACTTAAACCTGTCTCCAGAAGCATTATAAATGCAATCTAAACAGCATGGCAACATGCTGATTTGTGGCACAATCTACTGCACTGTGCTGTGCATTAGTAGATGCAGATAGTAGACAGTATCTTCAACTAGGATGCTTTAGTTATAATGACAAAGACCTGTTACATGCTCTGGGCTTGTCTCCACTACATTATGTTAGAGGAGGAAGGCAGTGCAGACAAGGGAATGAATGAGAGGAAGTCTAGAAACAGATAAATTCTAGAAAAAAAGGGGAGAGGAGAGAGAACATGGAGTATCGGTCGATATCCAAAGCACCCTCTTTATCTCTGGTCCCCGAGGGTTGATTGCCTGCTCACTGCGTTTCCTTTCCCTTCCACGCTGTTTGGGCTAAATGTGGGGCTGGCATGCTTTTGTCTGAGGCATGCAGAGAGGTGGTGGTGGAGGGGGTTACATCAGACTTAGCCCAACTCTTCCCACACCATCTCACCCCCCTTAAAGCAAACTCCCACTTTCTCTCTTTCACAAATACAGACTCACATGCACCACACTGCAAAAATATCTATCTTAAGTTTAATCTAGTATTGAGTCTTGAGTGGAAAAAAAGATAGATAATTTAGAGATAGTGAGATCATTTCACTTGTTTTCAATGCAAATCAACTTGTTTCAACAATTTTCTTAAATGAAGTGACATTATCTTGATACTAGTGGAATGACGTGCTTTATTGTGCCTTGTTTCTAGATGATGACACTTGTTGGAATTATCTCACCCGATTTGCAGATTTCTTCACTTGTTTTTCATAAAGATTTTAAGAATGTCTATGAGACTAAATGACTTGTTAAGATGGGCATTTTTTTGCAGTGCATGCCTCTCTGGCCTCTCCACCCCTCTGAGGGGGTGCTGGTGGCAGCTGCTCTGCCCCCTCTCTGCCTCTAACTCCCTGGTAGACAGCAGCTCCAGGTCAGTGCCGCTTCTAACATTAGCAACGCTTTGGGGGGAAAAGCCATGTGGAGCTGCCCATCACTTCCAACCACACAGCGCATAAGACACTCAACCCCTGGAGAGACCGCTCTCTCCGTCTTTCTATCATTCACTCACTTCCTGCAGGGGGCTTGAAAACAGATATGGCTATATATGCCACGAGAGACAGAGAGAGAAAACAACTAGTCCTCAACAACTCGAGCAGGGATCTCCTTCTTCAGTTCCTCAACCCCAGACATCAAACTCCATTTCTGCATTACTTTGATTCTGTTCCTTATTTGCACATAATCAACTCCTCACATACACACAGTCGGGCTCACTCACTCCACGCTGTCTTGGAATCCATCTGAAATACAACTTCCCTTCTGCACAAGTATGTGACAATGCAAAAGGAAGGCGACACGAGCAGAAACCTCTCCTCTGCTCTAACATGCTGTTCCACCTCTCTGGAAGCAACCAGTGGCTGCTATAGCACACAAGAGCACACAGTATACACACAAAGAGGACACACAGAGAGCTTACCTCACTTGGTAGCAACGTATAAGCCTTTCAGCAGTCCATTACCCAGCACGTTCTCTCAAAACTAGGTTTTCGGCAGCAGCACCAACAGAAGAAGCAACAGGCCAGAGGACGGGAGAGAGCACCAGAAAGGAAAAAGATGAGAAAAAAGAGAGAGAGAGGGAAAAGCACAGCAGGGGGGGAGGAGGAGGAGAAGACTGACTGACTGAATGAGTGACTGAGGCAGAGCTAGCGGCGACTGACGACTCCAAGCGACTCCCAGTCCGACCAGGAGGTTTGTTAGAAGCCCACAAACTAACTCACTCCTCTGCCTGCCTCCCCGGTTTGACGTCAGCACCGTCACATGACCTCTCTCTGGTGTGGTGGGGAAATGAAAGGGGAGGGGAAAGAGAGAGAGAGAGAGAGAAGCCTATGTTACCGTGGTAACAGGCACACTGCACCGAAATGATTTCAATAGGTCATCTGACACACACACAGACACAGTGCTACTTCTTGTTGTATACAGAAAAGCTGGTAACTAGCTCAGTGCTGCACACACCGACCAATCTAGAAAAGTGGAGACAAGGAAGGAGAGAGAGAGAGAAAGAACTAGAATTAAAATGTATAGAAATTGCTTAAAAATAATAGATGGCTTCGGATGTTTTCTCAGTTTTCTGAAATAAATGCAATCAAAAAAGGAATGCATGTCAGATAAACTGTACTTTTGAACTCTCGCTGCTTGTTTTGGCTTCTTGAACCAAAATAAGTAGCATGTTCTGGTTTTTACATTGAGTTTGTTTTTACGACATTTCCTGACCTTTTTCTGCGGGTCTCAGTACCAACTGCCTATAGTATCACATATACAAGCACAAGGATGGATTTCTGGATTTTGTTAAGGGCAGTTTATTTTTTGCATTATTTCAATTAGATGAAGATCTCTCTCGGTAACAAGACCAGTTCAATATAGTTGATGAACAATGTAATGTAATATGCTTGAGGTGAATAGTGTGTATAGCCTTGTAGTACTAAGCTGATATTATTATATTACATTAATTTGGTTCTAAATGTAACTATTTCACCTGTCTAGATGAGTTTAAGTTTATGTGGCCAAATTGAAAGGGAGGTATCTTTATTAAAACAGGGCGTTCGTTATTAGGACCTTTCCTTCCCTCTGTATTTTCATCCTGAAATACCCGTAGTCTTATATACCCTCTAGAATTCAAATAATTAAATTACTGAGAGAACAGTACCTGCACAAGAGAGTAGAAGAATCGTGAACCAAAAAAATAAGAAATAAATTGCCTTCATTACTTTGGGGAAGTAGGGATTACAGTAGCTGCAATTTAAATTTTTATTTCATAAGACCAGAGAGACAGGCTGCAACAGCAAACCTCAACACAACAGTACAATTTTAAGTATTTATGATTAACAGCCGATCAAACAAAAAGAAACTGAAGAACACATAGGTGTGGGAGTGCGGGTGTAACTCTAAGTTAGAAATATATCCCATAGGCAGAGGAGAGACTAAAAAGACTGAGATACTGTTGCCACTATGTCAGAGTTAATGATGTGCCCTCATCTCTCTCAGGTAGCAGTGGTGAATTGTTTGGCAGACATTATGTGTCATTATGTGTCTGTCTTCACACCGTGACAGATTTCGACTCAAGTTGACTTGGGATTTTTGTTGTGACAGTAAGGTCCTCAGATTCTGAATGAAATACCAAAAAATAAGACACATTAAGTTTGAAAATGATGGGTGAGTTCCGTTTCAGTGAATCTGAATGGATGCCAAAAAAGATTGGCAATAAAAATAATATGAAAGATGGAAAATGATTTTAAATTGGATATTCTGTTTGCACGTTTTAAAGATAAATAGTAACACTTTTACACGGTCAATAGTTGAAGTGCAACACCTCCTTTCCACTTCCCTTAATGTGGTGTAGTGTAGTTTGTTGATTATCTGGGGCAGGGCTTCTATATTATACAAAAACAACAAAGAACGAGGGAGGGCAGAGTGGGAAGAGAGAACTATTTTGGAGCCAACCAACATCCTTACTCATCCCATCCCCCACTCACCCAAGCTGTGAGTATTGGACAGCTTTGGTCTTATCATGTCCATTTGAATAGCATCTGCTGGCCAGTTGAATGGAGTGTAGTGGGGCCCAGAACAGGGTGGGGTAGTTTGGGCTGGGGTAGGCTGGAGGGTGGGGCAAGGTCAGCCCAGGGAAATCCACCCCCACTGCACTACTGTGTGTATGGGTATGTACGGCTGGGCTGGACTGGCCATGGTGGGGGGGAGGGGCAGAGTGGGGGAGAGAAGAGTGTATTAAAGGAAGAATAAACTGCAGAGAAAGACTGAGAGACAGAGAGAGGGAGAAACACAGCAAAGACAAGGCAGAGAGAGATACTTTAATAATTTAATAAAGCCCATAGCTTGGATAAATGAGATTCCATGGCTCATGCAGCGACAAGGCTGAAAGCAGCAAGGGACACTCGGGGACAGAGACAGCACTCAGAGTTCAGATGATGTAAGTAACAGAAATGAGAGTCTGATTGTGAGACGGGTAGACGGGTAAATTATTTAGACTAAGGTCTGAGCCCTAGGATTAGCTGGCTCTGAATGGGAGGTGACTGTCTCAATATGTGTGTGTGTGTTAGAATGTAGGATGTGCAACAGGCACTGGAGGGAATTCCTTCCTCCTGGAGACTCAGGAAGCAACACCATGGGCGGAAGAGAAAACAACTTCTCTTTCCAAGGCAAACCCCTCAGAAGCAGTCCCTTTGAAAAAGGAAATACTCTCCATGCTCCGCAGAAATTACAGGCAACGATGTTACTCAATTCAGCAAGACACAAAACAACTGTCAAGAAAACAGAGTATGAAACGATGGGCTGACACAACAAATTCCTGAGGTGGAGAATTATTTTTTTCTAATCCATAAATACCAACCCCAGTAAAAATATTCTACTTGCTCAGGAGTCTCCAGTCGACATAAAAATGGAGAAATCGTGATACAGGGTCTTGGCCAAGTTTTCCAAATAATACAAACTGCCCTGCCTATTTTGCCAATACTTTCATTAGACCTGTAAGATTGTCTTTAATACAATATACGTCCATGGTATTCTCTTTCTGCTTTATTGGACAGCAGAGAGTGACAAAAAACACAGCAGACAGCGAAGGAGGATGAAATCTGACATAATTGTTGGGAGACAGTAAACCCACAATGTCTTAAGTACAGTGGTTTCGGTTCACTTTCAATTAATTAAATTTAAAATGGAAAGTGCAACTGCTATGTATTGGTCAGCTATTTCATTCAAGTTAGGCTATATGATAATTTTTTTACCTAAAAACTGTAGTGTATGCACTTCTCTCTTCAGTCCTCTAAAGCCTAGGTGAGACTATAAGACTGTTCAAGTCTTGTCCAACAAGGGAAAGTTCAGACTTGACCGGTCTGCTTGCCATCCCATTGGGAAGCTGTTCACACTATGCAACGTGACAAAGACGGGACATCCCACACATGAAGACGAGGGATTGCACACTTCCTGATTCTGTCGTTCAAAAACATTTTCCCATTTGTCCAGAGCAGTTCACTGTGAATACAGTTGTAAAATAGGTGTTTCATGGCTTGCTTCATGGTAGAGAAGCTACAGGTTACATTACCAATGTACAAGGTTAACACTGATGAACAATTTTGTATCAGACTAATACATGTCCATGTGGATTGATCCAGGCACGTTGGGAATGAGGGGGAGTTGTTAAAAGTGACTTGTCTTCCGGTTCTCTTTCTTCCCTCTTGAGCTAAATTCACACTCAGATTTCAGTCTTGGTGAATCTTGGACCGCTTCATACTTCAGGAGCCCAACTAGACTGGACCTGACAAAATCAAACATGTCTGAAAAAATCATGTCAGGCCAAACGGCAGCACACTTGAGCCCATTCAGGATATTACATTACATTACATTACAGGATAATCTGTAATGTGAATTAAAATCATCTAGTTGACCTAGCCTGGGCACGCCAGTGTCACTCTCTTAAAAATAAAAACGTATGTTTCTCTTCAACTACGTTCAATATGTAATGTCTTCTTTTGAACATAACATGTTTTGTTGAGAACTAACTAGTGTTAGTGTAGTGTAGTTGTTCCTAACTACAGTGACAGTGGTGTTGAAAATGACACAGCCTTTTGTAATAGTGAAAGCTGTTTCTAGGAAACAGGACCCAGAACTAGACTTGCATCAAAGAGTTTTCATGCTAGTCTCACAGGCCGGGCAGGAGGTTTTAATAACACATAATAACAGATTATAGGGCGGATAATAGGCTGTCAGAGAGGGAATGCCCATAACTGCTAACAAGGTTTGATCATGTCTAACCAATCAGTATGTATTTACACACACACACACACACACACACACACACACACACACACACACACCCTTCCTCATCAAGTGAGAGTTGATGAGGAAAAGACCTGTTGAGTTTGCAACAGGTCAGCATGTACAGATGTAGCCAACTGCTGCACTGTTGCTCCACCGCCCTCGGGGAATTATTTGGGAAATGCTGCTGCATCATGTATAACGTGGAAGATACAGTATAAGGGGACTTCTAGAATAGCGATCAGTGAAAAAGATGTGTTACACAATTACAAGAAGTGCCGCCTTGCAATCTATCTGCCAATTACGACACGTACAGGAATCAGCAGAAAGCTGGCCGGCAGACAGAGAAGTGGATTCATCTCCCACACACCATATGTTTACTAATGTAACAATGTCCTGAAGGGAGAGAGAGAGGGAGGGAGAGTGAGGGTCCTATGCATGCACACGCACGCACGCACGCACGCACGCACACACGCACGCACGCACACAAACACATGCACACACAGATATGCACACACACATGTTCTCTGAGCCCTAAATGAGCTGTACTGTACAACACAATGAATGAAGACTGATTACCAGCCCACAGATGTAGACAGTTCTTACAAACTCTTACAAACTGTGTGCTACACACTGCTGTTCAGATATCTTTGTTTTATCAGAACAAAGTAGGTTAATTCACAACTCAATGAAAGGAGTAGACAAGAACATCTTAAAAAAATCTCTTCTTGGTCTGTTATGCAATTGCAATACATGAAGTGGGCGAGTGATGCACTACGCTGGACAGGCTAATCCAATATATCACACAGCTTGCCAAAAGCATTGACGAAAGCATCTTACATGTCTGCGTTGTTGTGTAATTGAGATGGATGATGCTAAGGTGTACTATTTCAAGATAGAGGTATTGCACAATATGTTAACTTGAATTTAGTGGGAACGCAATGACACTAAGCTGTAAACATTTTAAAAAGAGAAGTGTTGAAATAACACAGGAGGTGCTGTCAACACTAAAACAATAGGGCTGTGTTGGAACGTAAATTTAGTACAACATTTAGTTAAGGAAAACACAGCATATAAGCATATTTTTACTTTGGCCACAGAATATAAGCTACCTCTCACTAAAATATCTTATGAACGAGATCCATGAGGGGAATGTAATATTGACTTCATTGAATATGGAGTCGACCCATAGAGGATAAAAGCATCTTCCTCAACCCCCTCACAGATTTTTATGACTGAGATCAATGAACAATCTAAGCTTTGTGATGGTGTAGTGAGGTACAGTAATGTAATGCACCACCTGTTAGAGGGCCAGTCAGAGTGAAGTGTACATATCAAAGAGCCCTGAGCTAAGTGTGAGGTGAGTGGATGAGGGGAACAAATCACAGTTAGAGGGAGGACGGATTCACAAAACAAAACCAGAGGAGGAGGTGGATGGAAGCTGGCTTGCACACACACACACACACACACACACACACACACACACACGGAAATGTTCATGTATAAAGACTGACATATACACACATACATGCACCCATACTCACATATACACACAAATGGACTGGGTGGGTGTAGTGTAAAGCGGCTGGCACAGTTCCCTATGAGAGAGAGAGGGAGAGAGAGAGGGGGGGGGAGAGAGAGAGAGAGAGAGAGAGAGAGAGAGACATTGCCCACTATCCTCCTACTTCTCTCCCTTCAAATTTGCTTTCAGTCCCCCACGTTACACCATCCTGGCTTGGCAACCTGTTATATTGAGGGAGCGAGCTGTCAGAGCTCTGGGCTGTTGGGAAAGTTTTTTAGTGGAAGTGATGAATGCAACATTTTTGGGAAGTGATAAGTTGAGGCGTTTTGGCAGTAGAACGTAGGGTGAATAACTGGTGGATGCCAGTGAAAATGACAATGATATCATCATGAGAACTTATTTTTGCAGGAAAAATAGTTTATTTTGCAGAAGAACTGAAAAAGAACTGTCCACTCCATTCCACTTTGAACAGGTACATACAACTGATTTATTCCCATGACTCCAACACCATCATTAAGTTTGCGGATGACACAGTGGTGGTGGGCCTGATCTCCAACAACGACGAGAAGGCCTACCTGGAGGAAGTTGCTGATCTGTCACTCTGGTGCCAGGACAACAGCCTCCTCCTGAATGTCACCAAAACTAAGGAGCTGATTGTGGACTTTAGGAGGACACAACAACAGAGGACGTACTCACCACTGGGGATTAATGGGAATACTGTGGAGAGGGTGAGCAGGTATAAATACCTGGGAGTCCACATCACCGAAGATCTCACATGGTCCACACACACAGACACTCTGGTGAGAAAGGCGAGGCAGCGCCTTTACCACCTCAGGCAACTGAGGAAATTTAAAGTCTCCCGGAGGATCCTTCAGTCCTTCTACTCTGGAGCTGTGGAGAGCATCCTGACAGGAAGCATCACTGCCTGGTTTGGCAGCAGCTCCGCTCAGGACAGGAAGGCTCTGCAGAGAGTAGTGCGTTCAGCTGAACGCACTATTGGAACTACACTCCCCACCCTGCAGGACTTGTACACCAGGAGGTGCAGAACCAGAGCCTGCAGGATCATGAAGGATCCTCACCACCCCAACAACGGACTGTTTCAGCTGCTGCGGTCAGGCAAGCGCCTCCGCAGTCACGCTGCCAAAACAGAGAGACTGAGACGGAGTTTCTTTCCTCAGGCCATCAGGACTGTGAACTCTGACCTCACCAGGGCCCCCACCAAGACACACACACTGCCCCTCTTATGCACACACACACACACACACTTAGGTAAAGACTACACATAATTTATAATTTATATTATATTATACATACAATTTTTCCCTTTTTTTACTATATTTTTTTATAAAGTGCTCTTATTGTAAATATTGTGTTGTTTTTTATATAGAGCTCTTAAAAAACTGTGACATTGTAAATATTGTGTTGGTTATTGTAAATAGTGTGAACCTGTTATTTTGCACATTTCTGCTGAGCATTGCCACTTTGCATTTCACTACACACCTCGTGTGTGTATGTGACAATTAAACTTCTTGAATCTTGAATCTTGAATCTTGACTCACTCCATCTGCAGTAATTCCAATGAAAGTCAAGCTACAGTGGTAATAAACAATGGTTGCCGTCACAGTTTGCTATCCCGCATGCTATCCTCCATTTACTCTCCATGTACTATTTAAGCCATAGATCTTTTCATAGCTGATATGATACAATAGAATCTTTGCTAGCACAAAGGTTTTGTATCACAGTATCACAGTGGGAACAAAAACTTTATTGAACTAATTTATTTAGTCGCATTTCTGTAATTTTCAGGAAATTGGGAGCGAAAACAAGTTTGTGCATACATTTGTACATACAATCGGAAAGTGTCGTGAGAGCATCTCAACAGCCTTTACGAACCACTCCATCCTAGGTGATTCAGGAGCTATAAATAGAAGCCAGAAGCTAGAGCGATGACCAGTCTCTCCCTTGTGTTGTTCTTTATGGCAGGTGGCTGGCCCGATGCAGCGAGAGGATTAACCATAACCCACCGTCTCTGTCTGTCTCCCTTATCAGAAAGGAGCAGGTTGGAAGATGGGAGCAAGAAAAAGGCACATCACCACCTCCCCTATGAGTCATTCTCTAGTCCTCTGCTCACTAAGGCTGACACACACACACACACACACACACAAACACACACGTACCACACACTCATACACACACATACAATGCATACAGATATACAAACACATACAGAGCCAGCACACACACACAGAGACACCTCCTCCCTGCTGTCAGCCCTGAATCAATAATATTCATACAGGAATAGAGCTGTTGTTGCTGCATATTGATGATGGTCTACTAACAAGGGATGGATTCAGCTTGCTTGTCAAATGTCAAACTGGACAAAACTCATTGTAGAGTATGGATCTGAAGGCAGCCAATCATGACACATTTTATCTGTCAAGCACTTCCTATGAGTCAGGCACTTCTTCATGACTTGTGGACAAATACACTGACGCTCAGTAGGTAAAGTAACTTATAGCTACTTTGACCCTAACTCTGTTTGGAAAGAATGAAAATTTGAGGAATTTGAGGATCTCCTGATACTCCTATTATCAGCAGCTACAAATTGCACTAACATCTGGTAAAGGTTAAGATTCATATAAGGTTGATCAAAAAGGTTTTCACAATGGAACACATGATGATAATAGTGTAAGATCTATGAAACCATCTCAAAGGGGGATGTCCAAATAGTAATCTGTGATAGCTTTGATCTAAGCCTTGTATAATCATATGATGATCTTGGGACTCGACACACTGAGTCTGAGAAACAACATCAGAGATGAGAAGCCAAATTAAACCCACTCAGAATGTCAGAACACAATTAATATCGGGGAGGTCGATATGATAGCAGATGTTGCCTGTCTTCCCATGATGCTCCTTCATAAGCATACCATGGAGGGAGGCATTCACAAGAATTTTATTTTTAAATGTATTTAACCTTTATTTAACCAGGAGTTCCCACTGAGATTAAAAATCTCTTTTCCAAGGCAGACCTAGCCAAGCAGAATAAATAATTACAAAAAGGTTTTTTGTTGTTGTTGTCAGACAGTCAACATAAGAAATGACTAAAAATCACAAATCACTGATATAATAGTAAAACAATCCATAGTCATCATCCATAGTATCAAGGCTGATTAAAAACAACGACAGACTAATGAATCTGCCTCCAATTCTTTAATTTTAAAATCATCTGGCGAGATTAGGTCCATACAAAAAACTTTCCAGGCAGAAGCAGCTGAAACCTTTTTACCCATCTCAGTACAGCACTGGGGACAGACAGCAGGAATAAAGCCTGAGAATGCAAACCACAGGATCAATTTCTTTTCTACAAGATATGAGAACATATATAGGATGGAAGCAGACCAAGAATTGCCTTATATATAAAAATATCTACAGGTGGCCAGCGCAGGCCAACCTACCTGGGCCTGGGTAAAAAAGGAAAAAGGCTGTGTAAGGCTGGAATGCATAATGTGTTATTATAGGCGGTGGTAGAAAGAAGTTAGAGAGGCGGGCTTGACACTGGAAAGTTGCTGGCTTGAATCACTGGACAGATGGGAAAATGTGTGTGGGGAAAGTGAAAGAGTAACTCTCTTCCCTCGCTCAACAACTACTGCTGAGGTGCCACTGAGCAGGGCAGCTGACTCCCAACTGCTCCAACAGTAGAAGACTGTGGCTGTACTGGGCAGCTCCCAGGTGTGAATGTGTTCAAGTGTGCGAATGTATAGCAGTGTGTTGCTGGAATAGAGCAAACGTGCTCAGGCAACTTCCCTGGATAAAAAAGACCAGTGATTTAAGACCAGTATCTCAAAATAGTGCCTGAGACACCTGCCTGTGATCAAAACGCTCAATA
Organism: Hoplostethus atlanticus; assembly: GCA_034670405.1. Classification (NCBI taxonomy): domain Eukaryota; kingdom Metazoa; phylum Chordata; class Actinopteri; order Trachichthyiformes; family Trachichthyidae; genus Hoplostethus; species Hoplostethus atlanticus. The sequence goes on along the minus strand of JAXDDX010000005.1, from coordinate 562,593 downwards.
GGATACCAACCAACTACCAACTCCTCCAGCCCATCTCATTAACACTTTCAGTAACACCGTTCGCCATCACAGCAGTCTTTACAACTGTGAACCCCTGCTGTGATGGAGAGGCTGTCAGCGAGGGTGAGGTAACCCAGCACAACGTTGGCTAAATCTAGCCTGGCCTCGGAGGAGCAGAGAGAGGTCATAGGAACTGGGCAACCGAACGTTTGGACCACACTGCACAGCATTCTGCACACTCCATGTCCGGGATTGTCAAGAGGACTAAAATCCCTCTTTAACGTCTTTAACGTCTTCCAAACCTTCATGACTGAAGTTGATTGTTTGATCGAAGCGCTCTGAACGTTTGATGTGCTTTAATAAAACATCACACTTGAAAACAACTGAGAAACTTTAAAAAAAACAATCCAGCTCTCACACCCACACACATGCACACACACAGGAAAATATACACAAACAAACAACAATAAAACTAAGAACACGAAGATCTACAGTGTCATGAGTCCACATAAGCACAACTGACATTCAAATACATACTCAAACCCAATGGCGGCTGGCCAATAGAGGGAGCTAGGGCGCCGCCCCACCACTCCCCACATCCTAGACTTCATTAAAAATTACTTTGAATTTTTTTGTTTTAAATGAGCGAGGTAAATATTATATAGTTAGTGAGTAAAATGTATAATCTGCAATAAAATGATGAAAGATTTAAATTGTTCTACGTTGTCTAAAGTTACTGCTAGGTCACGTATTTCCAGCCTGGGGCGCAAAAATCTTTGCCCATTGACTCTCGTTATAAATTGTACATGCGCAGTTCACTCCTCTCAATACAAGAGATAGGAGCTCCAACCACTGGTTGGCAGCAGAGAGCGAGTGGCTCGTGGTACATCTGACATAAAATGCGCCAGAATGAGACAATATACTCGGTCGTTTTCAAGGAGCTGGTTTAGTAGGAAGGCTTGGCTAACTGCATGTAGTGACACCAATGCTTTATTTTGCTTTCCCTGCATCCTTGTTCAAACGACAGGTCTCAGACCCAGCATGGATTCAGACAGGTTTGAATGATTTAAACCACATATCAGAAAAAACAAAAGCAAATGTTTGGGAAAGTAAACATAGCTGCTCAGCTTGATGAAGGCTACAGGACAGGGATCTGTAAGCATAAAGAGGTTGACAAAAACAGGCACATCCTGTCTAAAATAATAAACTGTGTCAAGTTCTGTGGTGCCATAGAGTCATTGAGAAATCTGCATCTCTCAAGGAGAGAAGGGCAAAATTTATGTATAAAAAGTTTAAGCCACAAGGTGGCAAAGTCATATATCTTTGAGCCAGTTCACTCAGCGTTTTGATGGCACTGGGTATTTCAAATGTAATACCATATTCATTTATTTTTTTCTTAAATGTTATTTTCTATTAGGTCTTATTGTGTTCATAATTTTCTGCCATTGTCTCAGGGTTTTGTGTTGTCAGATTTCTGTTGCACTTATCGAGGCACTTTTCGGTTACTTTAGTCTTTCACCATTACATACTGTAGTATAAAAGATAATTATTATAAAGAATTTGCACTAATTGAAGTACCTTAACTTACCTTAAGCACGTTTCATTACAACAAATGTTCATTCATTATACAAGTTGGTGGGGTGGTTGTCTGAGAGCCAGACGGAGTAAACAGCTCTCAGTGTTGCACAAGTTTATGATGCAATGTGAATACAAAATTTTGAATCTCTTTAATTTTACTTTTGACTGAAATTTGGATTGCAGAATTGTGATTATGAAATCTAAGTCAGCCTCTCCGCCCAGACCCATGTTGTATGTATGCACTATAACTAATCTGTTCTGTTGTCTATGTTGTCTCTTATGTTTAGAGTACGAGACTGTGTGACTCCAAGGAAGGTCAAGCATAATGGCAGCAGCCTGGGGGGCTTTGGATGGGCAGTGTGTGATCACCTTTTACAGACAAAAAGAGATTCTTAATGCTCATGGATGAGCAGTCATGGACATGGTGGTGAGTTCTGCAGAAAATAAAGCAGCTAGTATTGTTAGTTTCTTTTTTGTTGATATTTGCTTCCCTCATTTTCTATTAGGGATTATTTTGATCTATTAGTATTTTTATTTATTCATTAGTGACCATGTGACTCTGGGTGTGATGAAATGTGTGCCGAGGCCACAGAGCTCAGATTGGCTGTGACATCATGACATTCTGAGAGACACATTGGGCACCAGATGAAACTCAGAGCTTCAGACTTCACTCTACCAACCTGAAAGAAACAGCGATTTCATTGTCTTAGTTAGCAAACCGTTACAATTTCATTCATTTAACAAAAGCAATTATGGAGGAGAATTTCTGTCCAGGTAAGACAAATCTACTTGATCTACTATCCTAAAACATTCTTGCCAGCCAGTTCCTTTACTGTCTGGTTAGTTGTCTTTGTGTGATAAAAGATGAAGATAAATGTTTTAGAACTGAAACTCTCTGTCAGCCTATGTTTTTGCTAACATGCTGACATACCTTGTCTCACTTCTTTCAGCGTGGATGGATCAAGCCATTCGCCTCAACGCCCTCAAAGGTGATTGTGGCAGATGGGAGGAGGGTGGGGCGAGACTTAACCGGCTGCAGCCAATTGGGCCTGATTGCAGCCGGGCCCTTTTTAACCTGTGTGTGGATGTGGGACTGTGTGAGAGCGCGCCAGTGTGAGAGGCTGGCAGAGCGAGTGGAGTTCGGCAGGAGACGGAGGAGTCGAGCCGGACTGTCTGGGGAGAGACGAGCCAGCAGAAGCCGCGTCTGAGCGGGGTCCGCGGCTGAAGTGCCGGGACGGAGGCGAGGGTGCGAGCGGCGAACGACGGAGTGGGAGAGCGGGTGTCCAAAGCCGGCCGAGCTCCGGAGGTTGCAGTCGGTAGCAGCCTGCAAGGGCTGACCAGTCAGGGTTGGGGCGGGATGCCCCTGGAAGCCTGGCAGGCTGGGGCAGCCTTGGTGCTCCGTGGCTGACCTGCCGGGAGGGAGGAGGCGCGTGCCGGGGAAGACGGCGCTCTACACTGCCGTCAGCGCCGGGGAAGACGGCGCCAACTGCCGTCAACACCGGGCTGGGTTTATTGTGTGAATAAAACGGCCGTGCTGGCCATTTAACTCTCCCCTGCCTATGTCTCTGTCTGTCGGACCCCGGTTATGTGGCACCCAGCATCCCAGCCAACGACCATGGAGAGAGACCATATGGTTACACTCCAGCCTCTATCTCTGGATACGCTGTTGAGCTCAACTGTGCCCTGTCTCCATTTGCTCAGCCCACCTCAGCTGAAGACCTTTGGGAGGGACGATACGCTTACGCTCCAGCCTCTATCTCTGAATACGCTGTTGAGCTCAACTGTGCCCTGTCCCCATTTTCTCAGCCGACCGTAGGCTCCAGATCTACCTGTGGACTTGAGAGTCTGAGAGTCATCTGGGAACCAGCAGTCAGCACAGAGGAAGACGTACCTCTCGTAGCTAAGGACGAGACTTCAGGAAATGCTGAACCAAGCAGCCATCCAGCCCAGGACGCCGAGAGTCCATCCAACCTGCTCAGAGATGCTGAGGCTTCACTCAGCATGGCGCAAACCAGTGGGACCATAGAGCTCATTGGGAGGCTGCTGCAGCAATCCTTCATTGGTGACCTAGAAGACCTACGTGTATGAATACTGCAAGAATGTACTTGGTGAAAAGTACTTCTATGCGCCTTCATCTGATGTATCTGGATTTTTGGTTGACTGCTCTTCACCCTGTGGGCCGTATATAAACCAGCTTGATACATGGGAGCCAGTCGTCACAGCAGATTCTGACTCAATACAGTTCCTCTTGGAAAAAGAGGAAGAGGGCCAAGACCATGTGGTCCTCAAGGAAGACAAAGTCATGTTTTCTGCCAGTGATCCAATTGATGAAAGTGCCACAAGTGTCCATGAAGATGCCAATCCTGAGTATGATGAGAAAAACAACGTCACTACTTTGCTCTGTGCTGGGCCTGACAGCAGTATCACTGCACAGGAGGAGGGAGACTTCGTCCAAGCACTCGACCCTGCAGGACCTGACTGCTCCAACGTTGAGATCACCACTTCAAAACCAAAGAAAGAGAGGAAGAATTCTGGCTGCTTCTCTTGGCTCTTCCGTCTCTTCAGGCGAAAGAAGAACAGCAAATCTTCTAATGAAAATCGTACTTGAATCATTCTGCTTATTGTCATGTTCAAATAAATGTATTTAAACTAAATACATTTAAACTAAAACATTGTGGATTCTATCTGTACAAGTGTATTTGTATAAACCAAGGGATCTGCTATTCTTTGTTTTGTTTTAATGTCATTTGTCATTTTGGAACAAAACTCAATATTGCCTACAGAAATAGAGTCTTGTTTTGGGGCTGATCCATTGGCTACCAAAGCAGAGAAGCTTCCACTGCAGACCTTTTCAAAAACAAGGAGGCATCTGCAAGATGATGAGAATGCATTTTCATCAGCAGCCCACACCTGATTCCCTGTCATGTTACTTTACAGTTAAATGTTTTACAGCTCAGCAAATACAAATAAAGGCCTTTTCATTTATTTAAATACACTGATGATACCTTAGTACATGTTTGCTTGATTTTTGGTATAGCCCCCCCCGGAGAAAAATGCACCAGCCGCCACTGCTCAAACCCTCCATGGTGCATGTTGCAGTCTGCAGCCCTCATCACTTAGAGTAAAGTAGGGACAGTTAAATTGGTAAATGTACATTTAAATAGTGTTGAGCAGTATCTACTCCACATGTGTAATTACTACATCTCAAATGACAGCTAACATGTTTTCTAAATGCCATCCTCTGTCCAAAAAGGCTCACCTCCCTCACTTCCACCCTAACACACCATTGGTCCAGCATCATACTACCTTAGCACAAGAGCAGTAACTAATGAGAGTAGCCAACTTCTGATTGCCTTTGTATGATCATTTCAAAACCACGTTTAATAAAGTTCCCTTGATTTAAACAAGCTCTTAGACAAGCGGATGTCATCTAAAGGGAGTTCAGAGCTTCCACTGCCAGTAGTGACCTTCCTTAAGTGTGTGTGTGTGTGTTTGTGTGTGTGTCTGTGAGGAAGAGCTGCCGTTTGCCCTTAGTTTATGCAGAGGGCCTCTTGACCGGATGAGCTGCAGCTGTCCCTTAGCCTGAGAGCTGGCCCTATGCAGGCCTGTGTGTGTGTATGTGCGTGTGTGTGTGTGTGTGTGTGTATGTTTGACAAATGAGAGTGAGTGAGCATGTGTGTATGAAAGGCCGAAGGGTCGTCAGACCCGCACGGCCATTTATTTCTTTTGATGATAGTCGCATGCACGGACACTAACACACACACACACACACACACACACACACACACACACACACACACACACATAGATGAGGGCAAAGCGTGTGTGTCGTGTCCTGTGCTTGGGAGGATCTGGGGGCCTGGGAACTGTGTGGAAATCACACTGGGCTTCCCCCCCGGCTCATTTCAGAGTCATGGGAAACAAAACCGAGCAACAACACAGGACTTGGCTTGACAAACCAAACTTAGACTAAGTCAAATCTTAGACTAGAGGGGAATGGTGACAAACTTTCTCCCATAGGTAAAAAACAAGAGAAGAGTGTGCTACCCGCTAATCTACGGTGTCACATCAATTTACACAGCTCTACAGATCCACACGGAGGTGGGGCTGAGTGGGAAAACATAAAAGACACAGTAGCGGGGTACACACTCGTCTCCGACTTTCATTAGTGTGTCACGATGTTCTCAACTTTGACTAAATTGGCCAACTCTGCCATCAACATGTTATGCAGTCATAAGAAATAATAACTCTGTAATGCTGTAATGAGACTAGTACCAACACTGGCGAGTTAGCTGCAATTTCTCAGATAGTCTCTGTAGAAATCTGTAGAAAATAAATTGGAAAAATAAGGAGGGTGGATTTTTTAAATATTTTATGCTTTGGAGCTGATAAGAGTTACCATAATATAATGCTCATTTAAAATGTATGATTTTTGACTCACACATATGCAGTGTGTCAGTTAATTAAGTTCAAACAAATTATGTAAGTAAACAAAGTTTGTTCTTTGTCAACGGAGCAGCCGTGGGCTGTTCGCAAGCAAGTAGAGCAGGCATGTAATGAGTGTGACTTTTAGAAGTAGATTAAAACACAATTTGCAACCTGAAAATACTTAATTCTTCTTGGTACCAACCTGTAGGGTGAACTGCTGCTGTCTTTCTCTAGGCTCAATGACAATCTTCGTACAGCCAGTCACATCTGAAAAAATAGCAAGTGAACTTTCCTCAAATATTTTTAAAAAGAGTGTTTGATTTATGCACTACGTTATGTGTGTGCACTTTGTCAACCCTCCTCAATCCGATGGTGGAAAAAGCTGCTTTTTATAGTCAATATAGCCTAATTAATGAGGAATTACAGGAATTAACCATGGTCCATGAACCCTCTATATTTAGGACGGAGCAGGGGAGAGATGTTGGAACAGTCCCAATGCTCTAATCTCCTCCAGGTTCAAAACAAATGCCTCTAAGCAATCTACAGCACTGAGGTTCCCAGACCAACTTTGTAGATTCAAAATAAAAAAAGACTGGTGTGAAAATAGCTGAACACCCCCTGGACATGCATGTTAAACTCAAACCAACTGGGTTATTAAATCTGTTGTAAACAGCGAATAAGCAAAGCCTTCATGGATCAAAATAGTTATGGGAGCTGCATGTACTACAAACATCAAAACACCAGTATGTTACATTATATGATGTGATATAGTCACACAGTTAGAATGGATAGAAAAAGAGTTAGAACAAATTATTTGTTTTCAAACTTTTCAGTAAAGTGGAATATCATTTTAAGATTTGAAATATTTTTTTGAGTGGTATATATTAAGACAAGTAAAGATAGATAAGAGAGAGACAGTGCAAGATAAAATGAAGAAAGATTTGAAGAAAGTGGCCAATGGTAGTGCTAGTGTAAAAGTTCCATCTCAGGCAGACTGGCAGAGCAGTGACGGGAGACTTGTGAATTACAGAATGGCAATGGTTCTACTTTTTGGGAACAGAGGATTTCAGGGTTATTAATGTGTCTTTCACAACTGAGATGAATCATTTCTCAACTACCACACAAGCCAATGTCATGTCAAGCTCTTTCCTGTTACGTGTCTGAAGGAGGGGGAAGTATGAGGACAGTTACCTTCTGTCTTGTACCTGCTGAGGAACAGAAAAGGCTCTAAGGTTCCCATCCTCTCACTTCCCTGTGCTCTCTCAAATAACACAGCTCTTCTGGAAGAACAACGCTTGATAACCTCAAATCTGCAGGCACAATGACAATTGTGCGCAAATGCAAGGGAAAGGCATATTGACCATTTTCCAACATATATACTTGTACAAGGGAAGATATAATTCACTTCACAGGCAGACAGACAGACAGACCGTTTTGCATCCAGTGAAACTAATCCAGTCCAAATAGCTCTTTAATGTGCTTGACCTACAGGATAAGAGGAAACCCGGTAACCCACTCTGTTAAGCGCTCAGTATGGTGAGGCATGTTTGCATCAGGACTAAAGACAGATGCAAAGACTTCCCATGATCATACTTCCTCTTGATGCCTGAAGAAGTCAATAGTCCTCCCGCCTCCGTACCATGAAAACTGCAGTGCGAGTAGAGGCTGTTTCAGGACACACTCAGGGTGAACCAGGGGACCTGACCGCTGGATCATACGCCAGCCGAGAGAGGGCTTATGTAACAAGACAGGGTTAGGGTTAAGTGGTTTAATACAGCTCTGACCATGTGTGTTTTACCAGGGTGGTGGTATATGCTCTCTCATATCATCACATCATGTGCTATGTTTTGACTGCAGAAGTCAGGAGGTTTGCATTGTACTGCCTGCCTTTATTTTTCTCATGCTCTCTCTCTCACATACACCCTCCCTTACTCTCTCATCTCAGTGGGTTCCCATCAGTTCCCAGTACTCTTATAATCCATCCTATACTACCATCTGATCGTGCTTTTCTTAATTTATTTCCTTTTTCATTACATTACATGTACATTTAGCTGAGGCTTGTCCCCAGAGTGACCTACAACTAGTGAGCAGGTAGGGATTTAGTTTCTTGCTCAAGGACACCTTGGCACATCACGTGGCTGGTAATGGACTCTCGAGCCTAAGAAATGAATTTAATGACAACAAAGGTAAACCTATCATCTTTCGCTTTCTGACAGTTATTTGGCCAGACACCAGAGCAGATAACATTTTTTGGAAACTAAAAACTACCTCTATAAAGGTAAACGGAAAATATATCTACCTGAATTCACTGACATACGATTCCAAATATCTTGGTTTACAACACAAAAAACACTAAGCTTACATTTACTAAAACTGGGAAAGTCTCTCTTACAAAGAAAATCCTCCTACAAACATGTTACAAATCATTGGCACTGGGAAAGGCAATTGCTTCTTTCCTCCTTTCTATTAAACTTAGGACTGATGGGCAGCTGTGGCTCAGGAGGTAGAGCGAGTCGTCCTCTAATCAGAGGTCAGAGGTTCGATCCCCGGCTCCTCCAGTCTGCATGTCAAAGTGTCCCCAAATTGCTCCCGATGGTCAGGCCAGCACCTTGCATGGTAGCTCACTGCCATCGGTGTGTGAGTGTGTGTGTGTGAATGGGTGAATGGGTGAATGAGAGGCATACATTGTAAAGCGCTTTGGATAAAAGCGCTATATAAATGCAGTCCATTTACCATCCATAGCACAGGGCTTTAACTTCCTGTGACAATATGTAAACCCAAAATGTACAAATGCATCTACTGCACTGATGCTGAGACAAATTTGTCAGAAAATCTATTTTGCACTTTGGAAGATAATTACACACTGGCTACATCTCATCAAGAGATCAACCACATGTTGAGTGGTGGGTAATTATGTGAAGAAGCACATCCATAAAGAGTGAGTTTGGAGCACACTAAGAAATATGAGAAATTGTCAAAGTCAAGTATCCTGTAGTACGTTCAATATCATGGGCCATACTCATAAATACTGTATCTTAGCATAGGCTTGCTGATCTGGGACCACGGGTATCTCTTTTCTGTTAGTCATAGTGAAGTTATTATATGTGAGCATGCACGCGCACGCGCACACACACACACACACACACACTCACACACTCACACACACAGTGACCACATATAATCATGTTCAGCAATTAGTCACGCTAAATACTGTACATAAATCCTTTGATGAAATAGACCCAGGTACGGAGCCTTTAATACAGAACGGAACACAAAATGTCAAAATGAATACATTCACCTGTCCAACTGCATAGGGAGAGTCTTTGCATGAGGCCAAGACATAACTGTAAATGTACTGTAAATTCACCTTCACGCCAGCACTCTGGAGCAAAAATCAAGGAGGAAGGGAAGAAAGATTGCTGCCTGAGGATGTATAAAGCTAGGATTTGTACTACGGATAATAGTTAATCCATCAAAATGCATTCCAAACATTTCCCTCAGTCCACCGATAGCTCTAAATCACAGGCCATCACTCCCCCTGGTTAGGTGAAAGCTGATTTGGCTCAGGGCTATATTAATACAACCATGACTGAATGCAGAACCACTAGCATACATGCACAAGTGCTCTATCTCTCCATCTCACGCACACACACACACCAACGAATTGTCCTAGGCTAGACCATATTTCGCACTCCATTTCTGAAATTAGAATTTGGCCCATCTGACAACCCTACATGGATTGTGACTTCTGGCTCTATAGTAAAACTGCTCAATCACTTGGAGGGAGAAAGGCTAAAAAACTGCTAAAAATGGAGAAACCTAAAACTCCACTACCAAGTCCAATCTTTGTTTTCTGGTAAGAGATCATTCCCATTACATCACCTCAGAGCTATTTTGGCAGGCCAACAACAAGAGAATGCCCTAAATAAAAAGTTATTATTGTAATCAGGCTACAGTCATAATGGTAGAGAATGACTGTGATGTTATGATGTGAGAATACCCTTGTTGCAAGTGCATTAAAAAAAGCCTTTTCACCACCACAGCAGGGTGGCATTTCCATTGCTACTAATTCCTTTGTTGCAAAGAGGATGCCTTTTTTCAGTCTCTCAAAGTCCCTGTGAATTGTCAGCTCAGAGAGAGCGAGACTAAAGAATAAAGAAAATATGGCACTGAAGTGAGCAGAGTAGGAGAGGGAGGAGTAGAGGAAGAAATATACTGGAACATGGAAGAGAAGAAAGAGTCTGGAGAGCTCTGGTTCTGTGTTTGAACATTACGTGACAGAACAAGAAAACCTCAACCTTTGCATTGATGCCATGACAACATGCACGGTGCATATGGCAGGTGAGAAAAAAGCAGCTGGAATCAGGTGTAAAAACTAGCACGATATTTCATAGACAGGGAATGAATGAGGATCAAAACCCCTGTTCACTGTGTGTGTGCATTCATGCATTCAGACATCAGTGGCACTGTCAACTGAACGGGAAGATTATGTAATTCAGGGGATTAACAATTTATTAGCTATGAGCTACCACGCTCCATTTGTGTTTTATACTTGAGGATAAAGCATTCCTACAAATGATCAAACAACCAACGATACTGCCAACTGAACAAGGAGATTATGTAATTCAGGGGATTAACAATCTATTAGCTATGAGCTTCCATTTCAGTTCTAGATACAGAAATGTCTGCTCTGGTCTGCTAACAACAGCACGGCCCAGCCTACAGACTGAAAAGCACACAGCACCTCCAACTCTGCCTTACACAGAGTGGATTCCACACAGGTCACCGTCTTGGACACATATTTCGCACTATTGTGTGAGAGCCTTAGCCACATATTAACTTAATGATCTGTCATACTAAATATAAGTGGTGAACAACTCTGCACGCATGCACGCACGCACAGAATACAATTTCCAACCATAGTAACGGTAGAACTGGTGTGACCAACAATGTGGACAGTGATGTGTGAGTCTTCGTCATATAGAAGTCAATATAACAGTGCAAATCCCTGCAAAGAAGAAGAGGCTGCTGGTAAAATGAATGAGGAATTACAGACAAATGTAAAAACTCAGTAGCAAGTGGATCTGTACTGAAATGGCAGTGAATAACTGCTATATTTGAGAGGATTTTATTGTATCAAAAAAAGCCATAGGGAGCAAAAACAGGAAGACGTAACAATGTAGTGCTAATCTCCTAGGACGGCAGCCCAGGCAGTGTGGGTGTCTGGACGAGACACGCTCTCTTGCTCATTCGCTCGTCCGCTCAATAAAACTGGGCTGCAGCTACAGCGTGTCGTCTGCCTAGCATATTCACCGTGGTATACTCCTACATGTAACCCCCTGCCCTCTTATTCGCTCTCACTCTCTCTCTCTTCTCTTTCCTACTCGCGGCAGACCGGCTGTCACGATTTCCAGCCCACTCATCAGCGTTCCTCTCATATAACTGTCGCTCCAAGAAGCTTTCATCCTACCTCTCCTCTACTGCTCACTGGGTGGCAAACTGGAACATTACATGAAGCAGAAAACATGGGCCTGATTGATGTGTGTGTGGTGTGTGTGTTTCTGTGTGTGTGTATTCGCCTGCATTGGCAAAAAAGCTCTTTGGTTGTGATATATCATTTGTGGACCAAAATGCTGCTTGAATATGATAGATGTACAATAAAGGATTAAGGCTTCAAGATTTCTGAAGGGGCAGGCTTAGGATGTCATTATAATGTATGACGTACAATCAGCAGGTTTCCCTTGCCTAATTAAATTCTTAGATGGCCTATCAAAGTGTTTTTATGACAACCTAAAAGAAAATGAGACATATCCAGTATGTATTGTCTTCTGACTGAATTTAATGAGTGTGTTCCTAGAACACTTCCAGTATTATTATCGTAGCTTACGCTGTTGTGTGATGTTGGAGTCGCCCACCTCTCTGTGAAATCCACCCCACTTCAAAATAAAACTTGAGCCTCTCATATGGCCGAGAAAAAGCTGATCAGTGCACTAAATAATATTAGTGCTTTCTTATCTTTATCTTAGCTTTCTTAAATTTGTGCTCAAAAGTTATTTAAGAAGTTATTGTCTAAGCTTTATGTTAAGGTTGCACAATGTTGAAGAAATCTCAGTGGTTTCTCAACTTATTTCCTTTTTCAGAACTCAAAATTAACTTTTTCTTGGGGAAAAACGAGGCACTTGTGCTTATGGTATCTGTCTGTACTTTTTTTTTAGGAGGCCAAACACAGCACTATTTTTGCAGCCCTGTTTTATTTATACCCATTTTTTCATCAATTCCTCAGCACAGATTTCTAAATCTCAATGAACTGAATGTTTACTGACAACTAGGAGTCCATACATAAGGGGTCAAAATCATAGGCAACATATGTCCCTGGGGAAAATCCCTCTGAATGCACTGTATACCCAAGTCTTGACACTTGGCTCAGAGTGACAGGCGTTGTTCCAGCCACCAAAGCATTCTCACATACTGGGGAAGCCCTGCGCTAATTCAGGCCATGCCCATGGACTCCTGGCCAGCCAGGGTGTGAAACCAAAGCCTGTCAGCCAGGCTTAGTTACTCCTCTCAGCTCTTGTCCCTATTAATGCCACCACGTCTAGTTGGCTGTGATGTAATGTAGTTTATGTTAGATGTTTTTTATTTGATGAACCTACGTAATTGTAGGTTACATTTTTCACTTTTTGGTCATGCTATAAGTAGTCTAACCTGTTTATCTGTATATATACATATCTGTGTGTGCATTTGTGGCTATGTTCATCTGAGTGTATGCTTATGTCTGTCTGTGTAAAACAGTGTATGGGAGCTTGCCAGGCTCACAGTAAGGTTTTGGCAGCTGTTGTACAAGATTACCCACACATCAGACGTTAGCAACAACAACCATTATTGAACTTGGGATGTTACTGTCCGCGAAGAGACATTACCCCAGCTGCTAGCGGAGTCTGTATATTCAATAAGTCACATAATCATACATCAACGAGTGGATAATTAATTTTCTCCTGTGTATTGAACGTTTGTTCCCTCAGATGAGCATTTAGAAAAGCACCCCCACCCACCACCACAAATAAAGTTCTGAGCGAAGGAAAACACTCTACGGTCAATAGTATAACCTTTTACTGTTGTCCTGGTTTCAACATGGATGCAAGTGAAGATGCATAATCAAAATCTTAAAGTCTGTCCTTAACATTCATTCATCTTTTATTGTGAAAGCCACACTCTGCTGTAGGTGAGTCCAAAGCTTAATAAGGGGGAGGCAGAGAGAGATGCAGACAAAGGGGGGTCACAGTGAAATGCCACAGCTGCTGGCCATTACAGGGGATTCATATATGGATGCTTTATGGTATCTTGCCTTCCGGGGTGGATTTTCCACATTCACTTCTAGCACCTGGGTGATGTTGACAGAGGTGTCTACCAACAGACATTTATTTCATAGATCTCTGTAGATCTCTGTCATTTGCGACTTTGCAAAGACTTCTGCTCTTTTTTTTACAGTCATTACTTTCAAGGTACTTCACATCTAATATGTAAAGTCTCCTAGCAGTGCCATCTGTAAATCAAGACACTTATTTGACTTTTTATATCTTTATGTGCAGGTTTTGACCATGATTTCTACCGTGAATGCTAGTCTTGTGATACGGCCATGACGACCTTTAGGATCAATTTCCCCAACACGTGCTTGCTGGATTACTCTTCTATTAACTTTTATTCAACTAATTCATGTGAAACTTTTGACCATTGCGAGTGCATACTGTAAAATGCAGGACAGGTTCCATCCAAATCCTCTGCCTTCAGTGTGTGAAGGCAGAGTGAGTGATGTGACTCTATTTAGCATCAGGCCCTGCAGCACATCACCAGACTGTCAAACACCGGCAGTTGGTCTCTCTCTCTCTCTGACCTTCTAAAGAGAGGAAAGTCATCCCAGTCACAGATACACACAGACACACACACAGAGCTGAATTATCCCAGCCAGCTGGTCTGTACAGCTGACATTTGAATGGGAGGCCACAGAGGGATGTGGGTTTTCAGGAATACCAGCAGTGGGGTGTGGTCAAGGATGCAATGCTGATAGCCAGTGAATCCTCAAAAACAAATATTATTATTAAGACGAATTGGTAAGAACAAAAAAAATGCTAGAATGCTGTCAAATCTACAACACTGAACCCTCCCACAGCAGAGCCCTGGTTCAATGATCCACATAGAGCCACTAGGAAGCTTAACTTAGGTGTCCAGCCAATCAAGTACAAGTGTTTATTTTTGACGATTAATGTTAAAGGGATAAGTCACAAAGACAAACTGAGACTAGTGATAAAACTTACTATCAGTGACTGGTTTAAATTTCACCTATAGCCAAACAGTATATGTCCATCTGATATTATTAATATTAATATATATTATGCTTAAGACATTGTTGATAGCACTTCTGCTTTATTGGACAACACACATAGTGGAAGGCTAAAAGAACAGATTGAAAAGAGAGAAAGGCTGACATGACAAAGATAGTGAGTAACCAATGGAAGTACATGGTATGAGCCTTAGCCACCAGAACACCCCATGTGTTTAAAAGCCAATCAGTGAGTGTTTTGTTGAGTTCTAGCACTTTGCCATCAAGTCCTTCGACAAGTTTAATGTCAGCCATTTTTGTACGAATCTGATAGGTCCATAGTGCACAGCTTTCATGACTCATAGGTCAGAGAATAGAATCTGACCAATCACAAGGCCAGGTGTCGCCGGTCTGTCATCTCTGGACTGCTGGGTCACTCTGACACACATGATCCAAATGTGGGTGCTTTCCACTCTAGGCTATCACTCTATCAATGGCATGCATGCCTTGCGCTTTCTTTCAGTAGATTATAAAAAAAATAAAAATAAGATCGATAACATAGGATAGTAAGATTAAATAAAGTTAAATAAAATACAATAACTTAAATTAAGACAGCGAGACAGACAGATAAAGGAGGAGATAGACAGGCAGAGATTTCTCTGATCTCTAAGGCCAGTCTAACAAGTCAAACAACTGGAAGCATCAGCACATCCATTTTAGGTGCTTGGCTGGGGATGTATGTGAATGAAAAAGGAAAATCTGCGTTCACTAATATTTACCTTTGCCACCATTTTACTGCGAGGACATTATGATCCAACTCTTGGTCAGATCAACACAGGGAACATATGGCACAAGGTGACTTGTGAGGTAACAGCTCCTGTGGAGTGGAAAGCACTGCTGGTGTGTCCTGTCACACTGAGTCTATGATGGTTTATGATGGAGCACAGCAGCAGCAGACTGGTAACCTAACCCTATATACAAAATGACAGGTGTGCTTTTGAAGTAGTCTTTACCTGGAGTGCAACAGAAACTAAAATCAAAAAGTTCAAAGTAACACAAGTGTAATGACTATTCAGAAGAACTTTCATTACAACGAGCAATATTTGGTCAAACTCAATGTGATTATGGTGCTGTTTTTTACACAGCCTTTGATTGCACCTCTGTAAACATAGTAAAACAATATAATGACTTCTTATATAATCCATTCCATCAGCATGAGTATATCCGCAGCAAAGTCCAGCAGACGGCATGCTTTCTTAGACAACTCAGTAAATACAGAGTCAAGCAACGCCTCCTTGTTCAGTTCTACACACTCATCACAGAGTGCATTCGCACTTCATCTATTACAGTTTGGCCAACCAACATGCAAATATGACAGTACATTGTCAAAAAAGCATCCAAGACCTCACCCCTCTCCCCATTTTAAACCCTACACATCCTGTGCAAGGTAAAAGTTAAAGAGCTCTTAACAGGCAGAACTACTCACTACACACTGCCCATGTGTCACACTGTATGCGTTGATGCTGCTGCAAAATATTTATGTGCTGCAGAGTTAAGTTCTTGTTACACACTAAACAAAAGACCAAATGGAAATAATAGCTGAAGCAAGACACAAACTCCTGCATTCCTACTAAAATCAAATTCCACTGGTTTTGGTTGTGTGGCTACTAAATAATCTGAAACAATACAGCCACATAGCTACGCCGAAAAACACGAGAGTCATAAATCATCCACCCATGAATGGATGGAGTGGGCGGCTGTACTGCGCCAAGCCATCTTCCGCAGGCAGCGGGCAGCATACCACGTTCCCTGGTTCAAGCTGTCCCCGCAACATCTCCATTGTGGGAAGCATGAGGCTGACAGCTGATGATCCTGTTTGATCTCAGCCTATCTCTCATGATGAGGAGAGCAGGGGCGTGAGGGACAAACGTTCTGTCTGAGGGAAGTGCTCCGTAAACCAGACGGTGGGTGGGATCATGTGATATTTCTCTGGAGAGTGCTTCAGAGACATTTCATGAAAGACTGACCAAGACATTTTGAATTTCAGCTGGTTGTTTTCCTCTCCTTCATTTTCCTTCAATTTCCCTAATATGACTTGTTAGACTGAGGATAGCTGTGTCCTTGGTTTCAATGAGGAATGCTAACAATGCTAACTATCCATTTTAGGGAAACTTAAGGACAAATGCAGAAGCTGTTTCCCACAATGAGTCTGATGAAGATTAATAACCGACTGAAACTCCAAATGTCAAGTGTTGTCATTGATGTGCGGCTATTTCAAGTAGCGCAATGCTACACTATGCACTGCGTAGTGAATTTTTTTTATTCGCTATACACTGTATAGGAAGTAGTAAGTAATTTTTCTATACACTAATAAGTGGTAGTAATTTGTCTTTGCACTGTATAGCATGAATATATAGTGATTTGTCATTTACTATGCACTGTATAGTATGAATGTATAGTAATTTATCAGCCACTGTACACTATACACTGTATAGTGACAAAGATTTCCACATCTGAATGGATCATGAGGCGCTGAAGGGAAACAACACATATACATATACTTACTGTATGTGTATAGGGTGTGAATGGGTTGCCATTATAAATAATGCAATGCTTCAGCAGTAAATTGTCCTTACACCACCGAGCAATTGTCTGGTAATATTATATACTACTGAGTAACAAAGCTTTAAAACAGTGTACATCTGAAGTGAATTGATTATCAGAGTGGGGTCATGAGAGAGCAAGAATGGTGCTTTGTAAAGCAACGAGAGAGGAAAATGTGATATTTCTTTTAAGAACCACTACAGAGATGTTTTATTATGTGCTGATGGTTAGCCATTTCAAGTGAAGCAATGTTACTTAACATTTGGCTTATAGCGTACTCTATGGTCATATCATCAGTGTTTCCTGTCCATTCATAAGTTGTGGTGGTCATCCACAGCAAGACAAAATGTGAATACAATTACGGTGAGGAGAAGTGTGGGCTGAGAGGAAGCAACGCAATAATATTACCTGAGGTAGACATTATGGCATGGATTATTTAAAGGTCACTATGTTGACTTACAGAGTAATGAAATACACAGTTTCAGCCTGTCTCCAATGAAACTGAGTGGTGGAGAGCGAGAGAAGAAGGGGGTGTGTCTGTAAAACCACCTCTGACATCCATCTGTGATTAGCCTACTAGCTAACATTAGACAATGGAAAGTGACGGTGAGTCTCAGGGAACTTTCGATCTGAAGGAGAGCAAGGCAAATATATTTATTGGCCCTGAATGCGGCTTGCTGAAATTATACCTGCAATGTTGAACTTCTGTCCAGTATTGATTGGTTTCACCATATAGAAGTCACCATATGTTTACAGCTCAAAAAAATGGTTTAATGTTGAATATTTCTTTAAGTTACATGTATACATTTTTCAGATAAGTCAGGAGATCTGCAGGGAGAGCTATTCATATTAATTTGGGTGTGCAGCTACTCCACTGTTATTTTGGGTGACACATTCAAACTACTGAAATCAACCGGGTGCAATGCCTGTCCCCTGAGATGCCGATGAAGAAGTTTTTGTCAGTGGAAAATCTGAGTAATGGGGTTTCCAGTGAGTCTTGTGCATCCTCTTTAAAAAAAGCACACGCCTTTAAATAGGGGCAAAATATTAGGCCTTATTATTACACAGAAACGTATTGTGCTCCTCTTCAAAATACCACAACGTTCACTAGTCTCATTCCACCTCCTGATATTGTGTGTCGAAAGACTCCTATGCTTTCTGTATTAAATCTGCTGCCCTGACTTAACTCTGATTCACAGGCTAGTTGTAAACGTTCATCGCTCACCTGGTGGAACGTGGATACCCTGCAGACCAGGTGAGTGGTTTCAGACTGTTGTCTCTCTCTCTCTAGTAGGTGAGTTGTGTGTGTTCCTCATCCACAGATCACCTCACATGAATGTAACAGCACCTGAGGAAAGATAAAGAGTTACTTTTCTTCAGACTTCAGTTCTCTGTTCACAACACGAGCAGTAATAGCAATGGTGACAGTGCATAGCTACACTGGTATTTAAAATGATTGGGCTTTGAACTTCTTTAACATATGGATGTGAAAGTGTGTGTATGTCTGTGAAAGTGTAAAAGTGTGCGCGCACAGATTTGCATGCATATGTCATGTGACTCTCTGTATCTCTTTGTATGTCTGTATGAGTTACTGTCAGTGTGTTTGTGAGTTGGTGTAAGTTGGTGGCTGGTTTCATATCAGTGACTGAGTTGCAGACAAGCGTGGCCTGTGTTTTTCAGGATCAGTGACCTAGGCCTGAGGTCCTTACC
This sequence comes from Hoplostethus atlanticus, assembly GCA_034670405.1. Classification (NCBI taxonomy): domain Eukaryota; kingdom Metazoa; phylum Chordata; class Actinopteri; order Trachichthyiformes; family Trachichthyidae; genus Hoplostethus; species Hoplostethus atlanticus. The sequence goes on along the minus strand of JAXDDX010000005.1, from coordinate 543,956 downwards.
ACGCAGACAGCTCACACACCAGGTCAGATGTAACAATGACTGAAGTTTGGTCTGTGTTGCTGTATGATCTGGCTCTTATCACACGCTCTGGATGTACACTCTATTAGTGTTGGCCACAGAGGCCGACTGACTGAGTTGGCCTCTGTTCATATTATCCCTCCCAGCAGGCCTAAGCAAAGTGCTCATTTCAAACAATAAATCAAACAAAAAACACCAGAAGCATTTGATTTATCCTATTTTCTAAGTGTTGTATCAAGGTCGTTCAGGTGTCTGGCATGAAATCATAAGCACCTGCAGTAATTCACAGATTTTACAGTCTTTTTTTGGCCAAGTATAACTCAAAACAACCATTCCTGTGGGTGGGTGATGTTTCAATGTGACACTTCCACTATAGCTGCCACAAATGTTCAGTATGAACAGGGAATATCTGGGCTAGCCTAGTGAGTTAGTTATGCACTGTAGTGTCAGGATAGATCACTTCCTTGATATGCAATGATAGCCATAGTAGAAGTCTCTTCACCATGCCTCTATACTGCACTAGTACTGCTGGAGTTTTGATTGATACCTCTGTATAGCAAAAAGGCTATTTAGTGGCCATTTTATCCACTGCACCTTACGACAGAGTCCATATGTACTCTACTAAGGGGGCAGCTAGACAGAAATGATGCAAGTTCATATATGGATCCATCACTCTCCGTTCTTTGTCCGACTGCGAAATGGAGGTGTGGCTTTTGATCTTGACAAGTGCAAGCTCCTTGCTATTGCCAGTGTTTAATGAAGTCTCTGATAGACTCGTGAACAGTTAATGGATAATTATGTATACTGCGGTCCAAAAAAGTTCAAATGGTTTCAACTTGTGACATACGAAAATTACAGACCAACGCTGCGTAAAAGGCGGACAGCCCTCTCTCTGTCATCCATCACCAATTTGAGATGGAATAAAAGGGCATGGCATTCCCCTTGTTCAAAAAATCATCATCATTGGGCATCCTGGTGTCTCAGTGGACCTATGTTGCATGTCATCCCTCCTCTCTCACCTGATCTTTCCTGTCTCTCTCTACTGACTGTCAAATAAAGGCAAAAAATAATCTTTAAAAAAGAAAATCTGCATCATACTTTTTTTTAAATAAACATAGAAAATAATGCTTTTTCCCTCATCATCATCCTCCATGTTAAATCGGACCAAATCTACCACTAACCACTAGCAGTGGCAATGTGAAACACCTACCTATCAGCCTGTTGATGCTGACTACAGCTGACAGGAGTGTCACTCTGCCTGACGATGTGCGGCCTGCCCCAGATGTCGGCTCATCTGCCACTATGTAAATTAAATGAAACAAGAAGATAAGGTGAGGAATTTACCTTGCGCGTTTAGAAGGAGCACGCTATCACCTTTCTCTTGTTATTCATCTCCACCAACCTGCACCTTGCTAATTGCTACAAAATATGTTTTGCCTAACCTTCATTTAGCAACCGAAAAAAAAACATTTTGTCATTTTCAGACCCACAGAAAATAATATTGTTTCCACTTACTGAGGGAAATTAACTTTAGGATAACCAATGAATCCAAAACCACACTCACTATCTACTACTGAGGGTAGTAGTGGAGTCAGTATTTTGACTATATCAGCGTAATAACCACTGAAATATACAAGAGAGTTACAGTAAGTAATATTGTAGTAATACAGTAATACAGTAATATTCCCCCCTTCTTCCTCCAGTATACCCTTCTCAACTACCACTACAGTGCTGATTGTAGGTGAGGTGAGGGTAAAATACCATTTACCAGAGATAAAACGTGCATGCCATTGAGCTGCTATTAATTAATATTAAAACTGAAGTTTGACCTTTTGGTGTGACATGAACAAACTGGGCTGTAAACCCTAGGCACGCAATTCAGAAGTCTGACATCCTTACAAGCAGCGGAGTACTGGTAGATAGTTTAGGAGGTCAGGATATTGTGAACAGCAACAGGAACTATCTGATTCAACTATGACCTCTAGTCGGTGATCATAAGGAAAACAACCACCAATATAAAAAAATCTAATGTACTTTCAGAATAGCATTAACTTATTCCTAAAAAGCCCTTTCCTCATATAACCTACATCCGTTTGATACTACTTAATATAATGTATACTATAAACTTTAATCAGTAAGATAATCTAGCGAAAAAAAGTATAAAAATAGGATAAACTATAAATAAAAAATATTCTGCAAATAAAAAGGTGGATCAACTGAGTTCGGTACATCCTTGAATGGGAAAGTGAAATGTAACTTGGCAGTAAGCAATCCCCTTAACTATACTACAGCTTGCAGGTGAGCCAGTGAGAAAGTGGTTCCCAAAGTGGGGCCCTGGAACTTCCAGGGGTTCCAGCACAATGAGGAATTTCACTACTACCTCACTCCCTGTTAGCAAGCACGCTAAGTGAATAAAAATAATGTCTATGTGGTTCATAGGGTTCATTTGTACACACTATTGTTATCACCCAACCTACAGTATATACAGTTATGTAATTCTGCACCAAGTTAACAACAACAACAAAGTACTACGTCTTGTGTGTGTCTATTTAGGGGTCCTTGAAAACTTGGGAATTCCTGGACTATACTAGGTGGTGTGGTGAGAAGGCACCTTCAACTCAAACTAAATACCTCCAACCTGTCTGACCACAAGCTTGTTTGCTATCACACGAGTGAAAGCTTATCATATGTTAACGTTAAAGTTACGTTTTTTCAGTTTGTAGATCAAACCTTGATCGTCTTTGAGGCAGGTGTGTCAACATGCACAACAAGAAGAAATTAGTAGCAGTTACATGGTGATAAACGTGCTGTGACAAACGTAATTACAGTGTTACGACCCCGCGGAACATAAACGTGTGTATTTATTGTACTGAAAACAACTTCAAGATAGTTTCTACAAAGCCCAATTAGCATAGCAAGCTAAAATGCTATTGCTTTTGGATGAGCCAGAGCAAAACTAGTGTGCTACAGGTTACACTGACTTACTGCGCGAGGACGGACGTATGTGGACGTAATTAACTGTTACCATGTGGATTTAAAAATGTAAAGTCGCTCCACTGTCATTTCAAATTATTAAAGTTACAATAACGTTACTGAACACTACGCGCTTGTTGACACCCTCTGGAGACTGCTAGGAGGAAACAAGTCATAATAGTGACCGTAACTTATTTAAGTCCGAAACTTACCAAAGTAGATCATGAATGTCCTCAGAAGTGGTTTCTTCTTTAACCGGTAACTCGGTAAACCGTCCAGGCCAACGGAGGAACACATGTATCCCAAACAAGTGTCAGTCTTTAGGTAGACCGATCAAAGATTGTATAATTAAAAGATGAATCACATCCAGTTATAAACTGGTTTATCTTCCGGTCTGCCAAATTGGAATAGCTCTCACGCATGCGCTCTTCTAGAAGGAAAGCAAAGCCGTTACCATAGCAACCCATCTATTACAGGCCTGAAACAAAGTTGTTTTTCTCATTACCTACTCATGAAAAAAGCGTACATTTGGATGTTACACCAAAAGCTTTTTTTGTTTTTAAGGGAAGATACTTGCGACAGAGTACGATATGTAGCAAAAAAACACCAATACATAGAGAGCAGGCTCTGCTGACATTTGTGGGACCCGGAATAGGGGCAGAGTGAGAGCTCATTCATTCTCCGCTCTGGCCAGTTGGAGTAAAAATGACTATTTCACAGAGGACTACAATGCAGCATAGTCTACCGTAGGCATGCGGGCATATCGCTTAATTTATGCCCAAAGCAAATCAAATCTGCAGTAGTTTTTCTTGACCAGGCCTTTAAGAAAGTCCACAGAAAGTGCTGGGAAAAGTCAGTTTGATTTTTCTAAAGGGGTCTGGTGGCATCTAGTGGGCATCTAAAGAAACGGGACTTTTCTTTTCAACTACTAAAAAACTAACACTGTTTTTTGAGATGCATCAACTTAACCAGAAATAAAAACCTTTCTAACAGCATTATGCTCAGGACAGAATCTGGCTGATTCAGCAGCGAAACAATTATTAATAAAAAATGAGTTAAATCTTGGATCCAAATAAGAAATGTAGTCTCTTGTCCTGTCCTGGGTCCCGGGGCTCATCACATCAATTGGGTACCGGTCCAAAATGGCAACCCGCAACCCACTTTGGTTGCCAATCCAACCAGCATAGTATCCAACCAGCAGAGTTTATACTTACCCATCTTTCCTTTCAACCTGCTATCATTTCAAATGTGCACTATCAATCAGTCAATCAATCAATCAATCAATCAACATGGTTGCAATATGGCTAGTTTGACAGGTAGGGTATTGAGTGACTACATTACAGTATGGTCACGTATAGATATGACCACCAGGTGGTGACCAAGTGCTGCAGCTAACCTAATGTCATTAAAGTGGGGGTGTAAAAGTTCTAAAATTCCTAGCAGATCATCCATTTCTACGGTTAAAAATATACAATATTTATCCACTTTTATCCGTGTCTTTGTAGTTGAGTGCGTACAGTTTTAGTTTGGATGGTTGTCAAAAGAAAATAGTTCACAGTAAATAATAGTAAATAGTTTGTGTGTGTGTGTGTGTGTGTGTGTGTGTGTGTGTGTGTGTGTGTGTGTGTGACTTGTAAAGGATTGTGGGTACCACGTCATCACACTGTGCATTTCAAAATACCAATATATGCCTATAAGTGGTTTTAATCTGCGCCACTTTTTAAACACCAACCAAACTGTATTGAATCACATATAGATTTGTTTTTGTAGTGGTAAGATTTTCTTTTCTCCCTCAACCACTGCATCAATTAGGTCTGTCCATAAATCTACTCTCACTTTAATGAGTAGAGAGGCAATCAACAAGAAGTGATGCCAGGCGTGGTAATAAATTCTGCAGTAATACTAATTGGGGTTTTGAAGGGTCAGAGGACTGTGCCTGTGACATAAACTGCTCTGTCACATGCTGCTGACATTGTGGTCCTCATCTTATGCAGAAATGCTTTGTCGAAAGAATCTCACAAAAATGTTCCAAACAATCTTTGGATTAAATTTTAAAATAAGAAAGGTATTTCTTATAAATAAATAAAATCCATAATATAAAAAACATGTCCCTGCTACTGAACATTTCTCTTTAAAGGCAAATTCCTTGCATATGAGTTATCCTTCATAACCCATATAGCAACCCCCTCAACAACGGGTTATTATGGAGCATATTAAGGCTGCATATTGTTAAGCTTTGCTAATTAAAACATTGTTTTGGGGGAATATCTCTGCGGGATGTGGGCAGAAGTAATGCAAGATTTCATCATGCATTATTTGTGCTGCCCCAAATCACAACAAATCCTTTTTTTGCTCCGCTGAATCTTAATTATTGTTAATCACAATTAACTGGCTAATAAACTAGATAGGATTAATGGAGAATGGAGGCCCAAATGACCATTCTTTACCTCAACAAAATGCCCAGAATGAAGCCACAAAAATTCTATAATAAGTAACGCTCAGTGATCAGAGGAGAGTATAGAAATGGTCTAAAAACAAAATAATTTGTCCAGAGGGGAGAATTACATTTATCAGGACAGCAGAGCCGCCATGCAGAGAGAGACGGGATCAGAGAAGGATAATTCACAGAAAGCAGGCTTAGTGAAAAGGGAAAAAGAGTGGTGGGGGGATCTGAATAATAAAAGAGTGAATGCATGAAATAGAAAAAAAAAGTTTTTAATTATTTTGGTTGCATTTTGGAACATGAAATTGCTAATTATGTCAACAATGATTCCGTAAAATTGTTATCTCCAGAAAAGATTTCCTCATGCCTTTTAAACCGTGCAGCATTTTTAAATGAATTAATTAGGCGATCACAGTAATTACTGTTTATATTGTTGTTAATGAGCCCAAAGGCAAGCGAGCTGCACTCATCCAAATTACACTCATGAGGCACAGAGCCAAGAAAAGGTCCAAACCAGAGCGCTGCATGTTAAACATTCCCTGAGACTTCCTGGTTAAGAGCCCAGGAAGAGAAAAAGAACGTATTCCTTCCCATTTCATTTTGACCTCCACGCCTTCCCCTCTACAAAATGTAATTATTTTTGAGAATCTAATTAAAAAAATACAGAAAAGATAAGCTGCTTTCATAGTATTTCTTAAATGCTGCAAGCCTCACACAAAATGTTTTGTTACACTGATAGCAGCTACGGAGTGTACACACGCGTTTAAAATAGAGAAGTCAGATCCCAATCATCATTTCGTTCATTTTCCCTTTTTTCATTTTGTCAGGCATCCATCTCAGGTTTTTTCTCTCTGTCTGTCAAATTGGTCTGACATTTACTGACTGCATCGTCCCCATGTTGTACTTTATCGCATTGTAGAAGCTATCTGGAGCACAATAGCTCATCTTTATATTGGAAAGGTCTTATTATAAATATGATAATTCCATCAGGGCCTGTAATCAAATTCTATGCAACAGTGACTGAACTGCACACAAAGATCCCTGCATGAGAAATTTTCCCTGTTTGTCTCTTATTAGTGAAAATGTCAAAGCAATAGAATATACAGTAGCATTACAGTGGATAGTTTGAATGGAGGTCAATGCACTTTTCCCCCATAGCCCCCATATATCTCCAATATACTGCACTGGTCTTTATACCCCAGCTTTAGCCCGCCATCTCTCTCCATAGATCACCTTCCCTTCTCCTTCCCACCTCTCTTCCCTTCTCCTTCCATCTCTCTCTCTCTATATATATTGTATATATACACACCTCCATCATCCTGCCATCCCCCAATATCCCCTCATCACCTAATAGCACTCTGTATGAATGTCAAAGGGCCCATTCAGCTTGTCAAGGTGCTGACCATGGGGTGACACGTAAAACTGTGCTGGTGGGTGTGCATGTGTGTGAGCGTGTTACGTGCATGCTTTTTTGTGTTCACGTGCGTGTGCGATAGAGAGAGAGCGAAAGAGAGAGAGAGAGGGAGAGACGTTGCACCTGTGTTTCTGGGGAGTCACCCAGAGTTGATGAAGAGGGAACAGGGATGGGATCTTTTGTCGCCTTGGTAACCACCATGCAACCCCACAAACTACACACACACACACACACACACACACACACACACACACAAATACACACCATGTCTGTCTCTCTAGACACTGATGGCTACTGGGAGGCTGACTGAGGTGTTTAAAAAGCCCATCACCATTAAAGAAACAATAATAGAAACAGTAATAAAACAGCCTGCACTGACAAAGCATCAGATAAAGGATGACTACGAGGGAGAAGGGCCTTTTGCTGCATTCAAGTGTTTCCTTTAAGCTCCGTCTCAGCAACTTCCGAGTTCCCAAATCCCCCAAATCGTTCCCAAATCATAATTGTACAACTTGTCGCATATACAAATGCTTTTGATTAAAAATAATTTTTAAAAACAGACCTGTAACCAAAACAGGTTTCTAGTGGCTGTTGTTTTATTTAACAAATCCAACCACACAGAGCTGCTTTGTGCTGCAGCAGCAGAATGAAGAGAAGAAACACCCTTCAGGCATGTAATTCATGTTTTAATTAATTCATTAAACAAAGAGTGAAAATAGAAAAATACAACAAAACTAATTATTTACATACAATAATATACATAGTAACATATTGCAATAAAATACATCACTTTTACCTTCAAATGCTGGCACGGCTTTTATGCTCTCTGCCCCCCAAACGTCACATCTCAGCAACTCAGGCATCAAAGAACATTCCCACTTTCCCAGTTGTATTTAACACTTTGTTGGGTTGTTCACTTGCGTACAATTTGTAATTACTATATTCCCAACAGCACTTGGAAGCAGCAATAATTTCAGCAAGACATGGAAATAAATGGAAGGTGCAGAAGAAGTCTTATTGAGACAGAAGTCCAAGGGTGAAACTAGGACTAAGGATGCAAAATGGGTTGGACTCATTTTGTGTCCCTAACGATGATTGCATATGAGATGTGAGTGGACTGTTTGTGCACTTGCCTTGGAAGCCGTCTGAGAAAAGGGTGTGAAGAGAGCTCCTACTAAGTGTTCACATCTCCCTGGACTCCCTCCCAGCGTCACTGCAGTCGGTGGGTTCTAGCTGAAGGAGTGGACAGCTGCAGCACCAATGATTGAGCCACAGCCGCAAACTGTTCTGACTGGGACCAGATGTAGCACAAAATTCTATTTACAGAGGGTCACTCCATGAGGCTACTGAACACACACACACACACACACACACACACACACACACACACACACACACATGTATGTACGCACACACACACGTACACATATCTCATATACACACATACTCATACTCATACTCATTAAAGTACACATATACAAGTATAAACGCATGCACACACACTCACGCACGCATGTGTGCACGTACAAACACACATGCACACACACACATACATGTAAGCATGTACACACACACCACACATGCACACACACACTGAAGCATGTACATACATACACATATCCACACACACACACCTGCGATACATAAGAATAGAGTTATATGTGTTGCGTCTCCAGAACTGTCACTCTCTTAATTAACAGTCATTTCCGTCGCTTCCCCACCAGCTGTGTGTCTGAACCAGTCTGCTGCAGGAGGCACCGACATGGAGAACAAGTCAGGACAATACAGTAGACGAGATGTTCCTATCATAACCTGGAGATGAACACGTTGGAATACTGAAAAAAAAAAAAAATGCAACATTTGTTTGATGTATCTTCTAGGCAATGTGTTCACTTTGGAGGCTGTTTAGGTGACTGGCAGAGGAAATCAAATGCACTGCAAGTAGGATTCAAAATCATAGCAAATATGACTTAAAAACCATAAATAATACGACTATTTATGGCAATCATCAAATATATATTTTCCCAGGTTTCGAATTCTGGCTACTTTCTTCTTTCGTCTTTTTGTTCACTATTTTCACAGGTTTAAAAACGTTACACAGTCGAGAATCAGATCAAGACGGCATGAACAGGAAAAGCATATATTTTACTTTTTATTTCTTAGTATTGCAGATTTCAGATTTTTTTCAACAGAACAAATATCATCAAGATGAAGGTTGCAAAAAGGAAACCACATTTGCTAAACGCAGATGTGCCATTTTCACAGATTAAGAAAAATGGAATGTAATTATTTCATTATGAAATATTAATAACTTCCCTTACATTCTCTCTCTCTCTCTCTCTCTCTCTCTCTCTCTCTCTCTCTCTCTCTCTCTCTCTCTCAGACATTTATCTAAATAGATGCTCTCTAATTAATGTGTCTGCCGGCCTTATTATTCTTTGAGGGTTATATTTTCCTGTGATGAAAGGCAGAGAAGGTCAATTTTAACAGAGACCCAAGGGAAAGATCGGGACGAGAAGAGACTGCATCAGTGTGTGTGTGTGTGAGTGAGTGTGTGTGTGTGTGTGTGGGGGGGGGGGGGGGCATACAGTATATTAAGATGACTGAATTTGTTTGTGTGTGAATAGATACTCATAATAAATTCTTGTGTGTGTGTGTGTGTGTGTGTGTGTTTGTAACCTGTTGAAAAGAACACAATAGACTAGAGAGACATTTGATTTGGGTCTTACTCTTGACTTCCATTTCCAGATGATTTATTAATTTTATTTGGACTGAAAACACCATGCCTCGAATGGGGGTGCAATTCTCATGCAGCTGTACACTAACAACTATATTTACACTTACACTTAACTGACTTTTATTATGTGCTACAGAATTAAACCATATTTGTGACTCACACGTAGAGCTGCAAGTAGCCTAATAATAGATAAGTAGACTAGTACTGTGTGGAAAGCCTATGTGTGAATTTTGTCTGTTACCATCATATACAGTATTTATTGTTTGTGCTTCCATTATAAAAATGTTCATCTTCACAAGTCATTTAGTTTCATATTGAGTGTTGAAGTTTTATTTTTCTCAAACTAAGTGAAAAAAAAAATCTATGCTTCCAATGCAGTTTCACCTTTTTGTTCAGGAAGTGTCAATATCTTGGAACAAGGTAGAACGAAACACATCACTACACGTCACCCGTTTGGCTTTTTTTTTTTTCACTTCTCCAAAGAGCGAAGATTTTCAGACTCAATACTGGTTTCATTGACTGGTCAAGATGGATATTTTTTTGCAGTGTGCGTTCTTACATTTCACTGCATCATTATCACAGCTCTCCATCACACCCACAAGGATACTCAACTCCTGATTCACCAAACATAAACATCAGAACAATGTGAAACGTGCAGCACATTCCAAATGTGTATCCATAGGGAAGTACTACTTTACCTGTTTTATTCTCACAACTGCATACTGACTGCATAGTTCTTCCCAGAGATTATTTTTATGGCGATTTGAATTGATCACATAATATGATACAGTAGAAAAGATGGTGTGTGTGTGTTGGGGGAGGGGGGGTCACTAATGCATTGCATGTGTCTTAGCCTATTGTTCTGCAGAGCATCCCCCCTATATTCTACTTTTGTCATCAATGTAAAAAGAAGTCTGCTTTCTCTACCCACTGAGGATGACAGTGAAGCCCTACTGAAGACAATAATTACTCAGTAGTTACTCTTGTGACAGATAGCAGTATTGACTTGTCAATACTTCAGTCTAAATAAACAAAAAGCCATTTTGCTTTTTTCCAAAATTAGATATCTCTCACGTTTTTTGGATAATTTGAGTGTTTTTTTGCTTTGCGTGTGCGTGACAAACAGCAGAGGTCATGATTACGGTGTCAGCGTGGCTTAGTAGTTAGTAGAGAGCCCATCCTTTAATTAGAGGACCCAGGTGCAAGTCCCCTTGTTAGCAAGCCTCCGCCCTGCTCACGTGCCCTTGAACAAGAGAATGAATCCCTAGCAGCTCCAGGGGAGTTGTTCTGTAACTGACCTTTCCCCTCCCTGTGGTTGGGGGGGGGGCAAAAGAAAAAAGGACTATAAGTTTCAATAAAATATCATATAATCATAATCTGGGTTGGGTGTAAAGGTATGGTACCGTCGCCCACTGAGCTACAGAGCACCCAGCCGCACTGCATGTAGCTCCTAACACTTTCACCCCTGAACTCCGCTGCCGTTATGGCAACTGGTTGAAACCTGCAATAATGAGACTTGCAATTAGCGCTGGCCAATCAATGGGGTAATTGCAGAGCGAGACGGATGGCCTGTGAGGGGAAAGGAGGGGTTTGCTGCCAGCACCATATCGATTTACCGCAAACCAATTAGTTGGTTTCCACCGCATTGGAGGATTGGACCCCAGCCATCTGTTTCTATAATGCAGAGAGAGAGAGTTTACTGTTGTGTGCGCTGTATGCTGTAAACCTTCACTTGCCACCTGAGTGCGACTACAGAGGAAATCTGAAATTAGGATCATTGTCCATTAATTAGCAGGTGGGGTTTTTCCATAGACACGTTGCTGCACAAGCAAAAGTAGCAACACACACACTTGTATTCTTGTTTATGAATGTGCTCGGGTCCTGTATTTGTGGGTTCGGAATAAAGCACCCTTGCAGTAACATCCTCTATGCCCATTAACTTATAATAGAATTCAGCAAGAAACTCAGACCAGACACACACAGAGGACTCAGTAGCTCCCGTATAATCACTTTTCCCCAGTTTACATTTTAAGAATTCATTCTCTCTGACAGGTTGTACTACATGCAACTTCCACTCCCAATGAAGTCTTCCTCTCGACTCGTTGTCACCTCTTTGCTAAGGTGATTCGGCAGTGCAGAGAACACACAGACACATACAGCAGACCAGGCTTGGTATTGATTTTGGAGAGCTATTTCCAAGATGAGTTTTTCCATTCACGCAGTAGTAATGTGCAAAAGACCAATCGCTCCCCAACTGAAGCCATTAATGCATGCACCCTGTCCACCCAGCCATAATGATAGAGCCACTTGAGATCAGCACATTGACATTACAGCATTTTTTTTCCCAGGGACCACTATCACAAAAAATGATTCCCTGCTTTTCGCAGAAAAGCTAAATGGATCTCTAATTATAATGACCTTGCCTGAAAAGGCTGGGCTGTAATTGGAAAACAGCCCTAGAGTACAGGCCATCTTCTTCAAAAGTGGCTGAGATGGAGGGAGGGATGGAGGAAGGATGGAGGGAGAGAGAGAGAGAGAGAGGCAAAAAGAGAGGGAGGGAGGATAGAGGGAAGAGGCAGAGAAGAACAGAAGACATGAGGGAATTGTGAGGTGGATACATACAATATAAGACCTTTTCCTCTGCATCTATTTCTCCCATCTCTCATTCTTGGTAAAAACAAGCCACTTAAACAAACACACAGTAAAGGGGCACATACTGATGGCATACTCAGCCTGGAGAAGGAGTATTGTTAAATGATTAATCCAACAATAAATATTTCACTGAGCTTTATCTTGTCTGCTTCTTCTTTACTTTTCCAAAACGCACAGGCTTATTTCTCATATTTGAGATTTGAAAATGAAAACAATAGAGAGTCATCTGAAGACGTTTCAGGAGATAGGGTGGGTAGGATGGCTCCCACATTGCCCTGTACAATATGGCTGTACTGCTTGGAGAAACTTTACTAGTGCGGTCCCCAAGGGAAGAGATAGAAAGAGGAAAAGAACGGTAATTGCAGTAGAAAATTAAAAGTGCTCTCAGATAAGTTAGAGGCGGCATTTCTTTCTCATTGCTTTCCTCCCAGTCAGTATTTACATATTTCATTTCTGCAACCAAATGAACACAGGGTGACTGTATCTGCACTGCTCATTACCCAACTAATAGATTTTAATCTATTGTTCTTTGCATTCATTTTCCTCCGACTCATCAGAATGTGACACACACTCACGCAGAGAAACTCTGCTGTCTGTCTGCTGCACTGTCCTTCCTTCTTCCTTTCCCTTTTGCTTTCAGAAATCATCACAATGGAGCCGCGAGCAAGAGAAGAAAACTGCTTCCTCAAGCACACTCTCTGCTTCCTTTATTGTCTTCAACAAAGCCAGTTTATTAATCCAAAGGGGAAGGAGAGGAGAGAAGGGAAGAGAGCAAAAAGGGGAGAAAAGAAGAGAGAGAGCGAGAGCAGGGTGGAACAGAAAGGCAAGTCAAAGCAGTTTTGAGTTTCATCTCATTTTTCTTTGAGAACTGAGGGGTGGAAAAAAAGAAATCAATTATGGAGCACACCTGAATATTATTTCGAGCACCCAGCCACCCACTCGCTGCCCGTCCCCCAGAAAACCAAATTACTCAGCAAACTTATCGCTTGCTGTAGCAGGTCTGGTATTAAAGAAAACAATCAAGCAGGCCCGGATTAATCTCTGACAGGCGCCTTATCTTTAACTTGCACCTTTGTTATTTTCTGATGAGCTGCTCTTTTTTTTCCCGCCACATTGTACCATACCTCACTGCCCCTTTTCATTTTCTCTATGGGCCACAGCGGAGGACCTTTCAGTTTATTAAAAAACCCTTTATTTGTGAAGAACAAAGCGGAGGCGAAGGCAAACAATAAGGTCAGGCAATCTCCTTTCTGCCAGCAGTCGCTCACCTGTTATTTGGAGTGTTATCAGTGCTGGGGAGGGATTCGCTGTAGGTGAGAGAGACAGACAGGACAGCAGACGCTGCTGCTGCTGCTGCTGCTGTGTTAGAGGTAAAAAAACTGATTGACATATATCAACCTCCAGCCAAGGACCTTTTAGCGGCTCGTCATATCAAAGAAAAGAGGCCTCTGCCCGCCACACACCTCTGCTAGATTGTTGTACAGGAAGTGGAGCTTCAGAGGGCAACGCTTTAGAGCACACACACACACATACACACACACACACACACACACACACACACACACTGACGTTTGACGTATTCCAATAGCCCTGGTTACCAGAGCTGCTGTAGTCTCATTTAGCCAATGGCTGATAGAGCTGAATAGAGGAGAGATGCCTCAGAGATTGCTTTTCATCACTTACCACTGACCCTTCCACCTCCCACCATTTGTCCTTGACAGCCAAAACAGAGAAACATCTGCCAGATCTGGACACAGCCACACATCTGAAATATCCTACATGGTCCGTGTATTTGACAGCCCTGTCAGGTATTGATTGTGGGGATAAAATGCATGCATGCATGATGACGTGTGCATAAAAAGATGGAAATGTGACATTAAGCGTGACAATAGGATGGTTTACACGAGTATTGTATGTGAGGTGTACATTTTTAGAAGGTGGGAATAGAAAACATTACTTTGACAATACTGGCAAATCATACCAATATAAAGTAATTAGACACAACCGGGAGATACAAAGTGAAATCAAGCAGGCAGGCTGAAAGTGTATTTCATTTTGATCATATAGATGTAGTCGTTTTTCATTTTTCTTTACTGCTGCACTGTTTGGAAATTGTTTGGGAAAATCCTGCAGCAGTAATGCACGATGGGGGGAATTCTCTAATGTTATCATAGTGTATGGTACAATCCAATCCAGGTACGTTGGAGTCTGGGCACAGATGAAAGATAATAGGAAATAGGGGCGGGCAGAGGGAGTGTTTTATTTCTACTGCAGGTCAGTGCTCTGTAACACTGCATCCCATTGGGAACATCCCAATAGCTTGTGCACTTGCACCCCATCCCACCCTGTCTTGGTTCCATTTAATTCCCCTCATCCCAATCTGAAGCAGCATTGACTGTGACAGGTGTTGCTGTTCACCTTTTCCCTCTTATCTCCCTCCTTCCAGAGAGCTCTCTCTTTTACTTTCTCTCTCTCTCTCTCTCTCTCTCTCTCTCTCTCTCTCTCTCTCTCACTCTGTCTCTCGGGGTCCTCTTATCTCCCCACTTGAACCTCCCGGACTCTTCCAAGGTGGAGCACACACACACACACACACACACACACACACACACACACACACACAGCTGTGCAGATGATACACAACTTTACATAGCAATAAAACATGGTGACGCAACGTAACTGGATGAATTTAACTTGTGTATGTTTGGATTACTCATTCCATTTGTATTTTCTTAATTCCATCCTCTACTTTGACAATTGCATCAAGACAATATCCAAAACAGCATCTCTTCACCTTGGAAATATCTCCTAAAACTGATTCACTCTTTTGTATCCTCCAGCACTGACTACTGCAATGCATGACTCTGTGGCTACACCAACCCCACATTTACCCCCAAGCTCCAGTACAACCATCAGGTGTCAGGCATTGCCATCGAGGGAATGTTTCCTTTGAAGTCAGTGAAAGCCTCTCCACTGCCCGCGTTGCATTCACATTGTGTTGCATCTGACGAAAGCGCCCAAGCTCAAAAATTCAATTCTCATCCTTATAAAATACATTGAACTAATGAGAAATAAAGTTGATAGTGGTTGTTTTCTGGTGTAATGACACAAAAAAAAAATTTACTCTATGGTGTTTTTATAAAAAAATTATGAAAGGACTAAAAGGACTGTTAAAGTGACTAAAAGCAGATAATAGCCGACTACCCAAGTGTCTGGCTGTAGTTTGTGGCTGTGTTGTAGTTGTACTCTCCACCTACATGTACAACCCACAGCTGATATGAGAGAGATACCGTAAATATGAACCTCCAACTGGGAAAAAAACCTTCATGTCAACTTCCTTGAGGTATTTCCAAATAGGAAATATTGGTACAAATAACCAAAGTGAATCTACCAGAGTCCACAGTCCGCCGTCCGAGGTAATAAAAATAATAATCAATAGTTATATTCACTTTAGTATTCACACAATCGATTCTTTGTTTGGTTGTTAACGAGTTGTTGCTGTGGCGCTCGCAAGCAATAGCCAACAAGGTGAACCTGTGAATGCTTCCAGGTCGGAGCAATGGGAAATCTTCCCATCTTTCCACTTGCAGCAGCAAGACGTTCAGGCGTGTTCTCTGGGGGCATTCTGGGAAATCACTAACTGAAGTAGACAAAGCAGATTGGGTACAATAAAAGTAAATTACAACACTTCATCACAAAATAACTCCTGGAATGCGCTGAACATCACAGATTGACGGTATATAACCGTAAGAGTATCTGAGGGTGGAATTTTCCTTTAATTTACAAGGCATTACACGGCCTTACGCCTCAATATATCACTGATTTACAGACTCCCTATGTGCCTACCTGTACTTTACACTCACAAGACTCCTCGTCATTCCCTGCATTTGAAACAGAGCCTCCTCTTGTCGCCTTCCCCTTCCTGTCCTAGTCAAAGGAATCAGAAAGTCTCAGTATTTAAACTCAAGACGCATTTATTCATTACAACCTACAACCTACCTTAACTCTTATTGATGTATTTCTTTGGATTGCCCTGTTCTTACATGTGGGCATGCATAGGCACATAGATATGCATACTCAAACACACATATGCACGCACCACACACACACACACACACATACACACATGCATGCACAAGCTCCAGCCCTGTTTATGGTGTACTTGTTCTGACTCTTGTTTTATTATCCTTGCATTTAGCTGTTTTTGTCTCAATTGTTTTTTGTTTTCTTTCTTTTTGTGACAAACCTGTTTGTTAAAATGCTCTATAAATAAACTTCACTTGACTTGACGCACACAAACATACAGATTTAGACTTTTTTTTTGCATGGAACAGTGAAAACATACCTTTTGTCCTTTTTTTTCAGTGGTCAGAGGATGTAAGGAACTGTTACTGTTACAATATTACAGTAATAATATTGATTTTTAGTTCTACTTAACATCTAAGAATGAATAGGCATGAACACACACACACACACTTAGGTCCTTTCATATAGAGGAGAAGGGTGCAATTTGATACAAAAATAAAGCACCCTCAGCTGGGTTCGTGGTTAGCTGAGCTGGGCTGTTCCTCTCCTGGCTGTGCTCCAGTGAAGGCCTGCAGTAGCCACCACCAGCCTCCTCAAACTGTTTGTTATTCACAGCACTATCAGTCCATTTTCTTCAGCGCTGGAAGGTAGGGTGGAAATGACAAGGGCTCTTGTCTTTCTTTTACTCTCTATCTCTCCATCTCTCTCTCTCTCCCTCGCGCTCGTCATCCGCCACCGCCAGGGCGTCGTCGTGGCCCTGTGTGTGTGTATTGTTTGATGTTGTTGTTGAAGTAAATAGACGTGGCAAACATTTGACACAGTTGTTAAACAGAGAGCGTCTAAATGTCTCCTAACTCAACATCAAACACTATGCTAATGTCTGTTGCATTAGTGATAGGGAGCGCAGCAGAGAGGCTCAACGCAATGCAATGCAGCAGAGCCGAGCCAAGCAGAGCAGTACAGTATAGTAGAGTAAAGTACAGAACAGTAAAGTACAGCCTGGCCCGGCACCATACAGACAAACAGACAAGATCAATACAACACATAACACAAATCGGCACAACACAACACAAAACGCAGAGTGTGTCACAGGACAAGATAATGGATTCAGAGGAGTGGCATAAAGTGGCTCTTGCATGATGCTCCGGTGTGTTTCAGAGAGGTTTGGCCCTCTGCACTAACACAACACTGCAAATGAAGCCACTGCTGATGTGGAATAGTTAGCTCCACTTCAGTTGCAGATAACTCCGACATCCTTTTCATTTTCCACAGTTGTTCACTGTGCCTTATTTTTGACAGCGATGATTCCTGCACCCAGAGGGCCATTTGCGCAGATAAAGCACAAAGGTTGTGAGACACGTTGACAGGTAAATTGTCGTTTCCCCCTTCAGAGTTACCAGGAAAATACATTTCCTGTAATCATTTTTGTTAAGGGGGAAGCTATCTTCACTTTGTGCCACCCAAATTGTTCCCCGGCTACAAAAAAGGGCTGTCAGGCATCCAGAAATATCTACATTGTGTGTGTGTGTGTGTGTGTGTATGTGTGTGGGTTGTGTACCACAGCATGTCCATCAACCTCTGTTGACCCTGGTGTTTTTCTCCTCCATTCAGTCATGTATTCCTCGGACAGGTCCCACAGTGCTGTCTGCTTTTATGGCTAGTGTGTGTGCGGGTGTGTGTGTATGTGTGTGTGTGTGTGTGAGGATTTATGACACCCTGAGTGATGGTCTGACGGGAGGTATGATCCTCTCAGAAGGCTGTTGCTTTCAGACCCTGCTGTCATCCTGGAGTCTACCTGTCCTTTTTTCTTTTTTCCTTTCTGGCAAAGAGCAGAGTGGGCCTTCCACCTCTCTCTCTCTCTCTCTCTCTCTCTCTCTCTCTGTGTCTCATTTTTCTGCTCTCTCACTTCATCTTTCTTTGGCTGTTTCTCTCCCGTTGTCTTGCTTGTGTCTCGTCTCTCTGTTAGATTACTCTTTCTTCCATTTTGCAAGCCTTTTCTGTCAATGCCAACTCTTTTAAAGTGGAAATATCACCTTCTTTCCTTCCCTCTCTTCTTTTTGTCAAACAAGAAAAATCACGCAACAGAAATCAGAGGAATGAAGTGACAAGCTGGTTTAAAAATAAAATATATAGATTGAAAATAAAATAATAGATCAAGAGAACATTACAAAAATAATTGTTGTAAGTCTTATTGTAAGCAATATTGTAGGGGAGGGGATTATAGTGGGAGGAGTTAAAAAATACAATAAGGTCACTACCATCACTACTGAGCACCACAGACACACTGTACGTCTCTACAGGATTATTATAGGATTATTATAGTGATTTTTTCAGTAGGATATTCTTTTTGAATCTGGATTTTTGCACATTTTGGGGGTTTGCCTCACAGCTATCACACTGTGCCATGCCTCGCCGTCACTGCGTTTTTGATGTCTGAAGGTATTTCACTGTGGACTCTCCCTGCCGTGAATGCCTCTCTGTATTGCATGCCCGACTTTCTGTCGTGCTCCCGAACCCACTGAAGAGGAAGACGGCTAATAAATTAACCAGTCTCCTAGGTTCCCGACGCTCCAAAGTAAAAGTGATGGATGTGAATAAATGGCCCATAGAAGAGCGGTGGGATTCATCCACTTGGTTTGGTCTGTCCTCTGTGCCATATTAGATCTCTGTGTGTCACTGTGATGTGTCTTATGGAAATGTAGGCCATGTCCACGTAGAGGAGAGAGGGAATAATATTTCACACACATGGATACATGTAAGCGCACACACACACACACACACACACACACACACACACACACACACACACGGCATACAAATAAGTGCATACACACATAAGATGAAGACTGTGACCTAGCTACAAACGGTGACGGGGTCTAAATGGATGGTGGCTGTTTTTACTAGACTGAGTGCATGCAGGAGAATTTCACCCTTGTGTTCACAATTTGGACACGCTAATCTGGTTAAATCTTAACACAGCAATACGTGAATTGCCACCCATTGCTCTCTGCGACCCCTCCTGACCTCTGTGCAACACATCAATACACCACATATACACATACCACCTGCAGTCCAGCAGCTGGCTAACCATTGGTGCTGGTGCTGAAGTAGGTCTGTGCATAAATACAAGAAGAGCCGGATTTACTCTCCAGGAGTATAGAAGCGTTTGGAAGACATGAAAGAAAGTGACGTTTTGCACTTTTAACGTAATTGATATGTGTTTTGATCTGGGTCAGTAGTAAAGCACAACAATGGAGGGGGAGGTTGAGTGTGATTTACAGTTTTAAGCCACAAAGCACTGTTTTATTTAATGTCTAGAGAGAATTTGCATACAATGCCTTCGACTGAAGGGAATGGACAAAGAATGGGAGGAAGAGGACGAAGACGAAGAGGATAATTGGGAATGGAAGGCAGATTCAGATTTTTTTTCATGTTGCTGTATAACCTATCCATGAAGCGTTACTCATGAACCGCAGTAAAAATCCATCCCAAAGCTGACTTCAAATATAAGTGTCATTCCAATTTCTACATCAAAGAAAACATGTACACGCTTGTCTTCTAATCTGCAAGATGAACACATTTCTCAACTCATTAATCCTTTTCCACACTCCAATTGTTTTTGTTGTTGCATTGTTTACATCCATCTCCCAATACAAACCTCACTTGCGGCTTCATTTTCACAGCTTGGCAAAGTTTTTCGTTTTCCTCATTTGAATGAAAGGTAATGAGCTTGTTTGATGCCGGGGGAGAACCAAACTGAACACAGAGGACGGGCTCCCACACCCTCAGCAGTGCTCGCGGCGCGCTATTACATCTTCGTGCATGTGCAGGAAAAACAGTTTACAGTGAATATCAATGGCCCGTTTTCCCCTGCTGTGCTCAAAGCACCAATTTTGTAATTACTGGCCAACAATGTCATTTTACATCTTTCAGGCAAGACCTTTGAAGATTGAACAAGACTTTCCCAAAACTAAAAAAAAAGAAGAGCTGGAACTGTAATGTTAGATTTCATCAAGACACTTTTCTGGTACACTGACAATTAGAGATTAGATGAAACTTTAATGATCCTTATTGGGAAATTGGGTCATTGCAGCAGCAGATAATAGGAAATAGATACGAATCGAACATATAAAGAGTACTGAAGATAATACACCCAGAAACTGCAACAAAGTTACATATCGAGACTGATCCAATAGATGAATGAATAAAGATAAAGCACCCTCACTGACAGATTTACAGGTTGAAGGCACATATCGAACAACATATGAACTGCAAATGAAGGGGCAGGACATGATAAGCATTTTGCTTCTTCCTGCTCCTTCTCGAACACATCCATTGTTTTGTTATTTTCTGATGGAGATTGTTTGATTTATCTTTTATGTTTGGTGTTTTATCTTTTACTGTTTTATTGTGATCTGTTAATGTTGATGTTCGAGACAAATAAAAAAGAAAGAAAGAAAGAAAGAACAAATGGGTCCAGATGTGCAAACGTGCATTGCAAACATTCAGGTGAAGAATTCATATTTGTATTCAAATATTTTTTTGACCTTTTATACCCCAATGACCTCAAAGGTATAGCATTTTAACATCAATATCTCATCACCACATTAATTACACATTAATTAATTTTCGCTGCATTTTACATTGTGTGCCATCGGCTTTCAGAGTTTTTCACAATAGCAGAAGGTGGAGCAAATGACAGGCTGATGGAAAAATCACTTTTAACATCTTAAAACTTCACAAACTGAACCCGCTCTTAAATGCATGGTCCGGGTGTAGAAGAAGAAACGTGTTCTTTTTGTATTCCAACATTTCAGTTTGAGGTGGTTTTTCCTTCCGCTAGTGAGTGTGAGCCCCGCCTAGTTTCCGGTAATTATAACAAGGTAGCACAATTAATTTGAGAATGATGTATCGATGTTTAGAAATGCTACATGTGGCACCGTTCATTTTAAATTAGCGGTGAAATTGTGCCCAAAATCACCTGGGTGCCGTCACAGTGTCCCTAACGTCAGTCTCTCATTCATTGTCAGTGCAGCTGCTCTAGGTTTTGTCACCGACTGGATTCTTGAGACTTTTTTTTCCATCTTTTTGAGAGACTTATTTGCGCTCAAAACTGAACTGTCCAAGATCATTGGAGCAACATTTGGGAACACTGGTTTAGGGAGGATTCTCCTATTATAAATTACCCCCATCAGTAACAGACAGCCAAACAAATAAACACATATGTCTTCTTTCTCCCTGTGGGTCATTATATGGTGGGTAAATCAAGCTCCCAGCATGCATCAGTCAGGTGTCCTTCTCCTCCCTTCCCTCTTCCATCCTCCCTCCATCCTCCATGTGACCTCCCCCCTCCTCTATCATCCTCTCTCAGCAGGGTTAGCGGTTGTGCTGGAGGTCCCCTTACTCAAATACACACCCACACACACCCACACACACCCACACACACACACACACACACAAACACACACACAAACACCTGCCCTCCTTGCAAATGCACACACACCCAGCTAGAAGGCCACACTCTGTGCCTGATGGCCCCCTATATTTCCATGTATCTTCATTGTGAGACCAGGAAGAGACAGACAGGAAGTCAGACAGACAGATAGGGAAGAACAGACATATATACATTTGGACTACATGGTGCATGATGACTTAATGCTTTTTCCAGCCTTTGAACACTTTGTAATAATAACCTTTTATACTGTAGCTCAAATAAATGTAGTTCCAAGGTTATTCCCATCTGTTATTTGTGGTTACAATAACATTTGAAAGCCAGTGCTGTCTTGCTGCGGTCAAATACAATATTTTATTTCTTCATAAAATTGGTTCATCATGACCCACCTGCAGGCCTCCCACTGGTTCATTAACACTGGTCTAGTGGTTAGTTGTTCCCCAATTGAATGGCCGAGGTTCAATCACCCATTCGACCATACCTGCCAAAGTACCCTTGAAACTTAACTACTTAAAGCTGCACTAGGTAACGGTGCTGGTTGGAAGCTCCACATGGCAGCGAGAGGTAACTGTTTGGAAAATTTGAACATCAATACGCAGAAATTATATAACACGTTCATGTTAACCAACCTGGTCTCAGGGAGGGCTCAGTTGCTGTTCTTTAAAAGATCATTTTCATTTCACTCTTAAGTTTGGTCTCTTCCTGTGGATGGAGTCTACATACCTGACACCCTCATTTAATTTGGGCAAATAGGGTACATCTATGGGGTGTCTATGGGGATAGGACGCTTTTAGGCTGAGGTGTATTTGGGAGAAGATGGGTGTATTTTTTTACAAAGCTTTAACCTGCTCCAACAGGTGGATGACTGAACCAGAGGGTGAATAGAGAACCGCCCCAATTGTGGGATGAATGAAGTAAAAAATAAAAATATGGACAGGCAGAAGAAGGAGAATTGACCAGATTGGTAGAAGAAAGGAGAAGGGACTGTGTATGTTTCAGTAGGGTGGCCAGATAGAGAGAGGAGAGGTGAGAAAGATGGACAAAGAAGGGGGAAGGGGAGAGGCAGCTGGTGAGAGAGGCCAGGACTCCAACCAGACGGACAGAGAGGGGAGAGAGAGAGAGAGAGACTTATTAGAGCCACAGACTAATTACAACGTACACACTAACAGGCACCCGTCTCGGCCACAATACTCACACCTGAGACCCACCATTGGCCGAGAGGAGGGCTAATTTCAGCCAACGGGAGGTCTGCGGAGATCCTTTAATAAATAACGATGCCCCTGGATTCAGACAAGTGCACCTGCGCCAATTAACAGGTTACTAATTGGCCAGTACAAAGGAGGAAAAAACGCCCTAATGTTCGTTCCTCTTTATTATTTCACGGGGGAGGAAATGTCTTTGTGTGTCGTTACTGTGTGTTAGTCAAAAAAATAATTGATATGTTCTCTCTTTTGTCATTGTTACAGTAAAACGAACACTTATTGCTGGTAACATTCCTTGTCCCCCAAAATCGTCCTCTCTTACCTTCAGAAATCAGGACAACTTGATCAGCACACCAAGTAGCATTGATATCCAACACTCTCGTCATCCTTTCACCTGATAAAAATGAAAATGGTGAGAATATTTGGACCCAGAGGCTAGCTCATAGGGGTTGGGCTAGTTCACAGTGCGCCTGCATCAGCTGAAAGAGGGAGACGGCTCATTATGATGAAAACAAATAAGCTGGAACACAGTTGGAAGATGCGGTAAATGGTGCACTTAAGGGGATAGAAAGATCGTCTTTATATTGCTAAGGACTCATTTCCTGTCGTTTGTATTTTGCATTAAAAACCAATCTGAAAAGTTAGGGTGGAGACATAACAGCTCAACACAAGCCTTTGTCAGAGCTGCAGGAGGAAGTTCAACATCAAACAAGCATCACATATTCACAATATGATATTATGGCACAGTAAAAAATCATCATATTAAAACTATTTTTATTGCACAACTGATATCAGAAAGACAGTTAGGTTCAGCAGGTAGCGATGGACGGATTTCATTTTGCAGCTGCATCTACGGTTGCTGCAGACCGTCGTACCAACCATCTATTCAATGTCAAAATTTGCTGGGTAATATCAGCTGTTGCAGTTGGAAACCCATCTATTGTTGGTGTGTATTCAGCCTGCTCTTCATAGCACAGATACCCCAGTAGCTGTTTCCTTTAGTATTTCCTCTCCTGTCTCTATCCCTGCATCTCTCATTTTGAGTCTCCCTCCTCCTGTCTGCCATCTTCTCTCTCTTTAACTCTCTCTGACTTTCCTTTTCCCTCACCACCCCTAACTCTCCCTCTCTCCTCCTTTCACTCCACTCCACTCTCTCTCTCTCTCATCCCCTATTCTCTCTCTACCTCGCTCGACCCCTGTCCCTCTGTCTTTCTCTCTGCAGCTGCACACTTAAAGACCCTTGCTGCATTATCCTTTTAATAAAGGCCTGGGCAGGAAGCAGACAAAGACGCGGCCGCCGCTGCCACAACAGCCTTCAAACCTCATTAACTTTTGTCTTGTTGCAACAGTCACACACACCCACACACACATGCACATGCACATGCACACATATGCACACACACAAACACACATACGTGCATGCACACATGCGTACACTCGCCCACACATAAATGTCCATGCCCGCAATCACACACACACACACACATTCATCTTGTCACTCACACACACACACACACACACACACACACACACACACACACACACACTTATTATCCAAGCCTGTGTAACCAACACAAAGTGTTTCTCAGATGAGATGTGTCCTTTGATTGCCATCGTCATTGTCATTTTTACATAATTTGTCCATGAACATATGATTGTCATTATGAAAGAATTGATCGAGTTGACTGATACCAATATAGCTAGTATTGTAGACTGATATTGCATTGCTGAGAATGTAACACCGGTTCCTAATATACAGCAGAATGGCATGAAAAAGTAAATAGCAGCCAAGTAGTTTCATTGACAGGGTCCATCCGCGAAAACAACGAGTCTGGCCTCTATTTCACCAACATTTTGCAGGTCTATCCCACCTACAAACGGTGGAACCGGTGGAAAACTGGTATTCCTGTATTCCCTAACCCCACATTAGTACATTAATAAACCTGTAGGCTGCTGCCACTGTTTGATACCTAGAGAGATGCTTTATTGTAAAGAATGGTAACACCAGACAGACAGGAGACCTATGACACCAAATTATGGTACAGCTGTCAGAACTGATTCAATATTAGTTTTTAGAGCATTAGATGATGATGGATAAAGTTTTACAAACTATCAAAAATATTTCTTATTCTAGCTTAGATACATATTTTCATGAAAAAAAGGACCTGGGAAAAGAACGCAAAATAAAGATAACTCAGACGGTGAAAGTTGATTTCTGTTTCGTACCTGAGCAGCACTGATCACGTCAAGGCATTTTCCAAAGTGATCTCGTCGGGCGTTACGTTAGCACCCATTGTTGGTGCAGGACAGTCTTGTGTGCAATTACACATACAGTAAAAAACACAGGAGGGGATTTTCAAGGGGGCGCCGGGGTTGTTTGTGCCACTCAGTCACCCGCTAATGAGTAATCAACTTTCACAGCTTGAGTGTTGGGGTGGTAATTCGGGTTGCACACCATGTTCCCGAACCGTGGAGTAGCGATTCATTATCATGGAGATCTGTATAATCAAACAATTAGCGAATTTCTTCTCATCAACAAGGCCTGCTCCCTGTCTGATGTGCTCGTCGGTGATGGGGGTGTTTTGGGGGGGGGGGGGGGGGGGTGGGGGGTGGAGGGGATGATAGTTGCTGACAACTGGCTGCGTCTGTGACGTGTCCCTGGCTGGTTTCCAGTCCGGGGCGTCGCGAGGGTTAAACAGCTCTGATGAGCAGTCACACACTCTTTGGATGTGTCAGACGGAGGGAGGGCAACCACCGGGACTATAATTGACAAGACAGTAGAACGCGAGAGAGACGGAGGAAAGACAATAGACACAGAAAGGAAAGGACAGAGAGACAGACTGAAAGAGAGAGAGAGAGAGAGAGAGAGAGAGAGAATGAGAGAGAGAGAGAGAGAGAGAGAGAGAGAGAGAGAGAGAGAGAGAGAGAGAGAGAGAGAGAGAATGAGAATGAGAGAGACCTCTAAATGTGTCAGCCCTTGTTCCTTGTTAGCAGCCTTGTCTCTGAGAACATTAGAGGCTCATTCAGACCTAGTTGTAGCGTCTTGGTGGAGCTGGGAATTGAAAACAAGCGCAACATTCTCCCATGATGGTACATTTTCAAAACGTGTTGTTATTTCTCTTGTGACTGGCTTGTGATAATATCTTTTTGACGTGTGCTGATTCTTTCAGTAGGACGCTAAGATAGCTGTATAAATGTGCTTTAAATTGTCCAATAAATTGATATATTTAACTTGAAATGACACCAAATCTCATCACTCAGACTTTCTGTTTCCTGAGATCTTTAACATAATTTATTTTCATTTAAATAAATGTTTTGCTACTCTCTATCGCCGATCAATTCAACACAACAGTGATTCAACCTCCTTTTGCATTTACCGTTCGAAACATAAAGTGTTTCACTGTCCTGGTGCACAGGAAGTGATGTGTTTTACGTTTCCAGCAGCAGCAACAGTTTGAAGAAAAGAGCGCCACCTACAGAAACTCAAACTCCATCAACAGAAAATCCACGGAAAAAAGACGTCACAGTACTGGACAAGTGATCTCTGGGAAGTGCAGTGCAGAAACACCACGGCAATGAGGCTGAGCACCAAAGGAGACAAAAAAAAAAAAAACGTCTCGCTGATTACCAATTTAACAGGAAGAAAATGTGTCAAAACAGGATCACTTTATTGGCCCGTTTTATTACATCATTCATACTTCTGAGAGGAAATGCTTACACACACACACACACACACACACACACTCCATGAAAGATGCAGCAGTGCAGAGCGTGGCTGAGTGGTTAATCAGATTTCTCTGTAGTGTCCATATGTAGCTCTGCCAGGCAGCAGGTACTCATTAGACAAACACACAGTGCCCAGTTGGCACCAGATCTGAGAGAGAGAGAGAGAGAAAGAGAGAAAGACAGAGAGAGAAAAAATGAGAGAGAGTGTATGTGTGTGTGTGTGTGTGTGTGCGTGTGTGTGAGAGAGAGAGAGAGAGTCACTCACTGTGTAAATCAATTTTAAAGCATGTAATCAGAGCATTTTACCTTCAATACAATCTTTACATTATCCATGTTATTTACAATGCAGCTGCACAATCGCTGTGCCCAGAGAGCATGGTGATTGTGTCATAGTTCGATTTGAAAGCATAATATGCTGCCTGGAGTTTTGTGTGTTAAGAAGATGTTGGTAGGACTGACTGTTGTCTGCACTTTACTGCTATTTGCACTTCTGGTTAGATACCAAACTGCATTTCGTCGTCTCAGTACTTGTACTCTGTGCAATGACAATGAAGTTGAATCCAATCTAATGAATCTAATCTAAAGGCCTATCAAGGAATTTTAAAATGCATCACATTGTAGGTGGAAAAATGATGAGTTAATTGTGTTCAAATCTCGTAACACATCATGTAAACAGAGATGGAACGGTCACATACAGCAAAATAGTGTCCTACACTGTCATCTTGTAATTCCAATCACCGACAGCGCCTCCTAACCTCAGTATCTTAAACTTACACCACCTATTTATTCCTTTTTCTGGTTAGAACCAACTCATTGTCCTGTACATATTGTTCATTTACTGATTCTAGCTGCAGATCGTCTATAATGAGTGATATATTCAAACCTGAGACACTATTTCTTTAATCAAAAAGCTGTCATGCCTCAACCTCCTATTATCCACATTTCCCTGTTCGCGTCTAATGTCATTTGAAACCCCATAACCACTTGTATTATGTCTTACCGGGCAAGCTTAGGTTATTTAAGATGGCTTTGGTGAGAGTTATTTCAGTTCAGCAGTATTACAAACCCTAAGGACTATACCATGCTGTATATAATGATTCAGTCATCAGGCACTGGTACACACTTTTATTTTTAAGTGTATTTGCAGCCCTGATAATGTAATGAAAACATTTACACGATGCCTCTTTATTGGTTTTGCATGAAAACAATATAAATCTTGCCGAGTGAATAATCCACGGCCGAAATCAAATTTGTTTGTCTCTGCTGTGATGAATAGTATTTCATAAAGTGAACAAACCTCTGCATTATTCCAACTGTGGTGTGCGTCGGGGTGAGTGTGCCAATGACATTACGGTGTGTATTACTTTTGAAAATAGGCTAGTTGGAGACATTATGCACATGATAAATAATGTATTCTATTCAGTCAGCGTCACCATATTAGGGTTAGCCTTGCGTAGGATCTGTGTGTGTGTGTGTGTGTGTGTAAAAGAGAGAGAGAGCGAGAGAGAGGGAGAAAAAAAAAACTGTGCGTGTTGATGAGATTTACAGGCCTGATGTGTTTCGGTGGGTTATTGAAGCAGTGGATGAAACTTGGTCTACCCAGAGCATGGAGGAAAATGAATAAATGCATCATGTGTAAATAGATGTAAATACGGGGGAATGAGACTGTGGCGGTGCTGAGGTGAAATCCTGCCACAACACATAATGAATCATATTCTGCACTGTTCTTCTGCAAGAACAAAAAAAAAACCTGCACATTTCTTTCCCTTCGCCAAAAGTATTTTCAAGAATATGTTGGTTGCTTTATTAGATAGTCCACTGTACAACATAGAGTGATAGGCAAAACGGGAGAGAGAGCGAAGGAAGGACATGGGAAAGAGTTGGTGAGCTGGTGGTGATGTGACCATGATAAGTGTACGGCCTCTAGAGGGATGACAATGATTTATACCAGCACCATTAGTCTAGTCAGCTCTCAGCTCACACACTATTGTCTGGCGCACAAGGCTACCTCGCTGTCGTCCCTCTGCCTTGAAATTGTGGTTAGCACGGTTTTAAAGCCGCTAACATTTCAGTGTCTCTTTCTAACATTAAAGGAGACGTCTCAAAGATCACGCTATACCTGCAGGCTCTCGGTGTGTCCGGCAGTTTCTTGATGCAAGCTTTTTCAATACACGAAGGATCGCAATGAATGCACGAACATGAATGCAAGAAGCCAAAGAGTGAAACCCGTTGTGAAGCCTACACACCATTTTACACACTCTACTGACCAAGTAGAGGCTGTAATGTAAAATATGTTGTGCGTGTTGTAAAATATTGTTATATAACACGTTTTAAATCTCTACACAAGTTGAACACGTATCATTTCTACAAATTATCATAATACAACAATCTACCAATCATTCATAATAATACTCTTAAAACACACCCTAGCCTCTGTGCCTCTGCAGCATACTCAAGGAGATATCTTCACTGTACCAAGGGTGTGTTTTTCCTCCTTTTTTTTTCCTCATCTCAATAAAACTTTTGGTTGTATCAGCACAAATTAGCATTGATGGTACCTAGCTAATCTCACACAGCTGCAGAATGGAGCATTAGGGAGAGGGTGCAGGGCCCCGGCCCATCTGTGGAGGGACCGGCTCACGGTCCCCTGAAACCAACATCACTTTGGCCTTGTCAGATGGTCCCTGCAGTGTGGCTTTATGTGTGTGTGTGTGTGTGTGTGTGTGTGTGTGTGTATTTGCCTGCTCGTGTCTCATTAACTTACAGAAAACCTTGCACATGAAATTGCAAACCTGAATGTAGTGAGTTGCTGCAATGGTGTCTAAGCAATTCTCTAAAGATGCTTCCCCCCTCTAGACTACACAGCTGTGATCAAGAGGCTTTTAGCAGAGATGAAGAACAGTTTATTTCACTGTAAAAGTGCCTCTCTTATGAGTTATGGCCTTCCTTTCTCTTATTCAGTCCATGTCTTTCTCCGTCGTTCTCCATGTTTCCCACTCCTCCTATATCTCTCTCTCTGTCAGCTGCCTTCCTTTCCCATGCGTCTCTGTAGTGCCGTTCGGTCTTTTTTTACCAAGTGCCAGTCTGATGTAAGTAGAATAGTTTGAGACCTGTCATCTGTCTCTTTCTGTGTCTGTCTCTCTCTCTCTCCCTCTCCCTCTCTCTTTTCAGTGGTCTGTGCCCTGTCATGCTGCAAATCAGCAGCTGCTGCAATTTCCAGACCAGAGAATTAGAAAAGAAAGAATGATCTTCTCATCCCAGTCAACATCATTTAATAGTCATTTGGCTGGTATACTTAAAAAGGACCTGTGATGAATTTTGTCATGGAAATACACGTGTTACCATGGGGAAAGGAACATTTCATTCAACCTACCAGTGGCTGTTATGTTGGTCATTGCACCTCTGATTCTCATCCACCATCCGACGCACCAAGTGTCCTTTCTATCTATTCTACCTCTATGTTCCAGACAGTGTTCCTCTCAGAACCATCTCCGACGTCTCTCTGAGTGTCTCTCTCCATCTCCATGTCAGACCAACGGCGGTATAACAGCCCCCTGTCTGAGTCCGGCGCCAGTTGTTGGGCAGTCCAGACGATAGCGGCTGATACCCTGTCAACACTGACGGCCCGTGTCACCGACACAAAAGCGTTACGAGTGGCACTGAGGCCCACTGCCGGAAACAAGTAAGTGGTCTGTCTGCGGGGGAGAAAATAGATCCAAAAAGGTTCCGGGTGATGACCCTAGGATTAGTTTCGAATTAAGATGGTAATGGATACGATAACATACACGTTTATATGAGCCGTTATAGAAGGGAGGGGATCAGTGGACTAAGAAGATCATCTTTCCTTTCCTTCCAAGTCCACTGTGTGAATGCTGACTGTGACCAGCCTGAAGTATTAATATGATATATTTTCATCTAAATAAATAATGTGTCTGTTTTGCTGCTCTCTATCGATGATCAACATAACACAGTAGTGATTCAACCTCTAGCCAGCTCACGAAAGCTCACCTATTTCTTAAGAGATGAAGAAAAGACGACTGGGAGCAAAATGTTTTTCTTCTGGGTTGACTCTTACACAGTCATGTTTTTCACCCGTTCATGTGGGTTCACCAGAGGACCTCTATAGTGACGAGGTGCTGGTCTTCCAACAGGGCGTCAGGGAAAGCTGCTATGGTACTTAGTACGCTTCTGCAAAGGGTCTATTTATCCATGGAAGGTGGACTGAGCTTGTTCTTTCACACAAATCCATGCATTCACACCTGGGAGCTGCCCAGTACAACCTGCTGTAGGCCTCTACGCAGTTCCACTGATGCAGTTGGGGGTTCAGTGCCTTGCTCAAGGGCACCTCAGCAGTAGTTGTTGAGTGTTTTTTTTCTGGCCAGTCCAGGGATTCAAACCCATGACCTTCAAGTGACAACTCTGCTTCTCTAACCACCCACACTAGGGCTAGACAAGATTTTTGAAATGAGAGCAGAGAGTAGTGAGTCAACGGTAACACTGGTGGCTGTGCTAAAAAGTTCACCAAAATGAGTATTCCTTTCGGATTGTTTTGGAGACCTCGTTCACTGGGTAATGTAGAACAAAGTGAGAGTGCTACAGCCCCTCATCTTCCCTTTCAGCCCTCCCCTCCATCCCTGCTCAGCCCTCCACCCTCCATAGAGACCATTAAGTTAATGAGACTTGAGGTAGGGGTGGCTGCAGCAGGCTGCTCTCTCTCTCTCTCTCTCTCTCTCTCTCTCTCTCTCTCTCTCTCTCTCTCTCTCTCTTTCCTCCTATCACGCTCTCTCTCTCTCTCTTGCTCTACATTTCTCTCCCCTATTCTTTCCCTCTCCGTCTTGTCATTCATTTTTCCTCTCTCCATCCTTTTGCCCTTTCTGTCGGTGGCTGTATTGTTGGATGTGTGTTGGTGTTGCCGTACCTGTGCCACAGCAGCAAAGCCCTGCTGCTCGGGGGACAGACATTTCATTTCCGCTTTCTTAACGAGTTGGTGGTGAGTGTGCGTTAATGTGTGTGTGTGTGAGGGAGGGAGGGAGCTATGAGAGGAGCTGGTTGACGGGTGTGGGGGTGTGTGTGTGGGGGGAGTGGGGGGCTCCTCCTCCTCCTCCTCCACACTCTCAGACAGAGATAATGGGGGAGCTGATAGCAGCCTTGGAGACTGCTGTGGCTCCAAGCACAGATATGGACCGATAACGCCTCCACCACCTCGCCTGCTGCTCTGTGTGTGTTGTGTGTCTTGTGTGTCTTTGCATGCTCGTTTGTGTGTGTCTTTGTATTTATGCCTGTGTCTGTATATGTAAGTGCGTACAGGTGTGCAATGTATGTGTGTATAAGTGTGTATGTGTGTCTTTGTATGTTTCTGTGTTTTTTTGTGTGCAAATGTGTGTGCATTTTTCTGTTTCTGCATACCTCGTGTGTATCTGCGTGTGGAGGTGTGTGTGTGTGTGTGTGTGTGTGTGTGTGTGTGTGTGTGTGTGTGTCCCACATCTGCTACACTAAAGCGACTGTGTGAATCTCTCTGTCTCTGCAGCCTCCTTCATCCCACCAGACATTCCTGCCTCCTCTTTATGGGCACAGGAACAGCTGGCCACCCCAGTAGGGCATTTTCACAATGAGACAATCACAATATATGAGCCTGGTGCCACACACTTGCTCATGCACATACACACACACACACACACACAAGCACATACAGTATGCATAGACACACATTCTCCTGGCTATTACTAATATGTTTCCTGTTGTGCTGTTGTGTTACTGCGCCATCAGGATGGAACAACCGGACTGTGTTTCCGGCGCAGATGCATTTATCATTGCTCTTTTCTGCTTTATGGCTTTTCATTGTTACGGGTGTGTGAGACACATCGCTTCACTTCCACGTCGATTTCCAGGTTGATTTTTGTCAGTGCGACTTTGATGAATGGCGAACGGCGAATCTTTTTTGCTGCACCTCACACAATCTCCTCGATGACAATCACGTCATGACAGTTCAAATGAGAAAATGATTAATAGGGCTTGTGATTAACATAATGAGTTATTATCCAGGACAGGTAGAGAAATTATTTCATCAAGCCGGGCTATATTTATCTTTGTTCACCTATGCACCTGTTCGACTCATTTCAGACCCCTTTTTATTGCATGCTAGATTACGGTGTTTTTCCAGTCATGGCCATGTACTGATTAGTTCTGAACATCGAGAATCTGATCAGGTATGAACCGTTTCCTTTTGTACATGAAAAAACATATTTATGAGCATACATACTTGCAATATAATACCTTTTGTCACCGATGTCACTGTTTTTTGTAAAGATACATTGTTGTACCTTTTCCTCTGAAAGTGTATGCTAGGATAACGTACCTACATACCCTCGCACAAAGCCAGAGCAACCTGCCAGTCTACCAGGAACACCCTCTGTGTGTTTGATACTGAACACTCAATGGATGTGAAAGCCTGCACAATATTGTACACAGCAGCTCCAGTAGCGGATAAAATTGCCTCTTCGATCACTTCTTAGCTGAATACATGCAGGGCTTACTTCTGTGTGTTGTTTAGTTATCATTCCTTAGGACAGTACACAGCCTCGCACCACCAACTCACCACAGCATCAAAACATTCACTTAGTAGAATATTAATACTAGCATAACAGCCGAGTATAGTTTTCAGAGGCTGTTAGTGTATCCAAGGTCATTTTAAAGCCATTATTCTCTGTGTGTGTGTGTGTGTGTGTGTGTGTGTGTGTGCTGCCCTGGCTCTACTCATTAGTTGGTTACAAACTCATGAGACTGAGATAGACTGGCAGTACCCAGAATGCCTTTTTCAAGGGAGCCACACACACTTGTGCTTTGCTAATGAGCACATCCAGGGGACGTATCATGCAGACACTCATGCACGCGCGCACACACACACACACACACACGCACACACACGCACACAGAAACACACAGGACTGACATTCTCCTCTCACAACTGCAGCTAAAGTCTCCTGAGAAAGATTGCTGCCAGGCAAGAAAATGGAGAGAGGAGAGGAGAAAGAAAGAGGAGAACAAGAGGTGAGGGAGAGATCGGAGGAGGGGGGCGGGGGGTGTGTGGGGGGGAGGTGTGGTGGAAGAAATGCTATTTTCTTTTTCTTTTTCATTCCACAAGCTGCAGCTATTTTGTCCTCTGTGCCCGTGCCTTCACTTCCCGCTGCACTTTGATAGCTTTCAGTACACTTGCCTATTGAGTGCGATCTTGGCAAGCAGAAGGACAAATCAATTACGAGCACCAATTGATACGGTGTCTGTGTTTTCCCCCCTTTTCTCAGTAGTGAATAAGAGCAATTAAAAGCTGACTGTAGCACATGATATGACAGTAATGGCCATAATGGATCGTCGTCAAGGTTCAGATGCCAGATAATGTTGTTGTTTATCTAGATGATTGTTGTTGTTTATTCATAAGCTTGGGTATCCACCCCTCCAACACCCCCCCCACCCCCCAACCACCCGTACCCCAAGCCTAAACACAAACAGACGTCTGTGATATTGAAAGGTGGCCATCTGTCCAATCAGGGAATCAAGTCAATGAGGGAAACCAGTTTGAGGGCGAGACCTGATCTGGAAGACATTAGCATGTGAATTAGTTGTTGACTGGGTGCCAAACCCAGCAGCCTAATCGCTGCCAACTAGATGACAGCATTCCCCTAATCGATGGCTTGATATCTATATGGAAACATATGGAGGGATCATGTGCGCGGCTGTGCTGTTTCATTTCCATCCAGTTCTAGATGGATTGCCGCTACCCGTGCTGTTGCAGCGAGATTTTTGCACCAGGAAATATTTAGCCGAAGCGACGTTCAGAAACAGTAATCACAGAACTATGTTGCTTTATTTTAGATGAAATGGACTGTGACAGAAGTTCTACAGTGGGTTGTAATTTATATTTCTACCCACTGTGGATTAATGGCTAATGTGTAATAGTTGGCCTATGAGTATTTGGAAACTCACAGCATCATCTATGTGACACAACGGCTGCTGTTTGTTAATGCACTCGCACTAAATTCCTTCTCAATTTCTCTGGTTTCAGTTTAGTTTCGGTGCCGTTGTGCAGGGGATAATGCAGGCAAATAAGTAATACTGTAAATGTGAACAAATGTTTTTCCTAATGAAATTGTAAGTGAGCTATACCAAATTGCATATCTGCGGGTGGATGCACAATCTGTAACAACTTGAAGCATTAGAGTGGGGTAAAATTAATTTTTTCATTCCCAAATACAATAGCTGTAATGCGGTTATCGGAGGACTCCATTTGTCATCTCAGACTCCAACGTGATTTCTGTTTGGTTTGATGTAGTTTCCCCTCAGGCAGTCACTGAAATAAAATCTCCATTTTGACGTGGAATTGCCATTCAAAGATAATTTCAACTGAGGGAATCTGATAGCTCATATCCGAGTTTAAAATAGCATAATAGCATAGTATAGTACGTGGTACACATACTTCATTTTGAATGATGACTTACTTTCAGAATTCACTGCTTTATCTTTTCTGCTCTATCTATCTATCTATCTATCTATCTATCTATCTATCTATCTATCTATCTATCTATCTATCTATCTATCTATCATCTATCTATCTATCTATCTATCTATCTATCTATCATCTATCTATCTATCTATCTATCTATCTATCTATCTATCTATTCTATTAAAGATTGTTGTGATGTAAAATCAATAAAAAGGACGCTGCTGGATGAGCCGCTTCAGTTTCTAGCCTCTTCTCGTTTATATTTGGTGGATTCCTCCAGATTTAATCAATTTGTTTCCCCGTCTAAAAAAAATCCACCCCCTCCTCCTCCTGCTGAAATGTCTTTTGTATGCATCACCCACTGTACCTGAGTTAGAGATGTTTTTTTCTTCGGGAGATGCGGCACATTGCTGCCTCTTTCTGAGCAAAGGAGGCTAAACCAAGCCTCATTAATTAAGCTCATTAGGTGAACAGAAACCTGTTTGATTGGAGGCAGTTGGAGCCCTTCCGCTCTGATGCAGCAGCGGTATTTAACTCGCCATATTGGCTGTCTGATGGCTGCACCTCAGGGTCATGTTCTGTGACATGGCTGTTGTCCCAGCGCCACCCCTACACACACACACACACGCACACACACACACACACACACGCACACACAGATCCTTTAAGGGGCTTGGCAGACCCCTGGTTTCCCCCCCCTCTCTAATCACTGCGTTCTCCAGGGGGGCACAGCCATTCTCATTGCTCCTTGGAAAAGCTTGGCATTTGTCTGAGATCTCATTTCTGTAATTCATTGCCTGTCTCCCGGGAGCTGCGGTTGGCACTGGCAATGCCAAGGCCTCCCTCCCCCCTCTGTCTACCTCTCTCACACTCTACGTTTCTATCTCTGCCTCTCGCTCGCTCTCTCGCTGTGTTTCCTTCTATCTGCCTCTCTCTCTCTCTCCCTCCTTCTCTCATTCACCCCCGTAGTTGTTTGTTGTTGGTCTGAAAGAGGCCTGACTGAAGCTAAACTGGTGGGTGTACACACATTAACTCTTGTAATTGTGGCCATTTAAGGCTTAGATCACATAAACATGTTGAGTCTGTACGCCCTCCTCGGGAGTTGGTCGTTACTTTACAAATATCCTGTAAAACACTGACTGCAAAAAGTAAATTACAATGAATTATCCACAATGGGATTATTTAGAGTTTCTTCATATTTTCTCCCCATATCTGAAAACATTAAGCGCAAATCATCAAAGCTTTTTCTCTCTCTGACTCACTCACTCACACACACACACACATACACACACACACACATGCACGCACATCCACACGCAGTCCAAACGAAGACATAATTACACATCAATTATCACAAGTAATATAAATGTAGAAAATATAATTGTGATTAATTAAGCATCAGTAAAATGTACATCTGCTTCATACTCTAATTTAGAATAGCAGGGAAGAAAATGATAGATAGCTGCTTCATAATAATGTCTCATTGTTCAGAAATGGTGTTAAGAAACCAGAAATGCAAAAACAAAAACTGAGAACAAAAATATATTCACTTGCGTTGCTAAAAAAAAATAAAACAAGAGTTCAATTCTTAAGACGTGACGTGTTTTAAATGGCTCACTGTAGCACAAAGCTTTCTCTGAGTGTGTGATCCTTTTTGTTTTCCAGTCTAACTGTACAGGTAAACTGCTGCATCTCACATTTTGTTTATGAGTAAACGGCTGTTGGTGGCAGGCATTTTAAGCTAATAGCTGCTTTAAATAGCTGCAATTAGTGAGAAGCATGAGATATTTAATCACTCTAGACCAATTAGTCTGTAATCAAGTAGTGTCCAAGAGCGAGCACGTTTTTGTCCTCCACTGTTCCTCTGCAAGCACTCGCCATATATTTCTCTGTGTGCTGGGAAGAGCAGTGATTAACACGCGGGGATATAGGCCCCCGTGGAACACCATAATGTGGAGTTAAATCAGGGAGAGAGAGAGGCGAGACACCGCGGCTAAACCTGTTATTGCAGTTTAACATATGCACAAGGTTAATTTAAGACGATCGCGATAGCATCCGTGTTTTATGTGTTTGTGCCGCGGTGTGTTGTACAAATTTGGGGGAATTAGAGGACAGTGTGATTCTTCTGTGTGAAACCACAGCGAAATTCATTTGATTCGTTATTTTCCCAATATTTACAACATACAACATACAAGAGACAACATTTAATCATGATTTTTCTTACAAACAAAATTGTAATTTTGGCTTTATATATATTATATTCCGGATGCTTTTATTTCTAGTCATTTGAAGATTGTGCCCATAGGGAAAACACACAAATCCATGCACACAAATGAGAGGCATGGATGAACACACACACACACACACACACACACACATACACACACCTGTTCAAACAATTGGGTCTACTAGCAGCACAGCCAGTCCTTTGTTTTGATAATAATGATATTGTGTTCATAATGGCATTTCCAAGTGACTGGTCACAGGGCTGGTCCGTCCACTCCCTCAGCCCACTGGAAATGAGTTGACCAATGGGATTTGGGCCTCCTTATCAAACAGGATGTGATGGTGTTCCCACGATCTGGACGAGGGAGCGCGTGCACATGGGAGAGGAAGAACGAGCCGGGGCTGAACAGGTGCAATGGCCGCCCTGCCTCCCATAGAGGGAGAGAGGGAGAACCACAGTAACTTGACAGTAGAAATTCTGAAAATAATGATATGGAGAAAGAGAGAAAGGGGGGGAGGGAGGGAGAAACACCTGCAGATGAAGCCATTGTAGAAGTCCCACTTTTCACATGCTTGCTGTCCCGCTGCTGCACTGTTGTCTCACTACCCAACAGGGATTATTTGGAAAATCCTGCAGTACTAATGCAGGCTAGATGCAGGATGGGGCACTTCTACGGTGGCTAGCATTGTGCAATAGCCAGACAGTGGGAATTGTGATCGAGCATATGGTTGCAGAAAGGTATAATAGGAGTGGAGATGAGTAATGTGTCTAGGGATGCCAACGGTTTGGAAAGACTAGATGCTGACTAATAGAGAGACCTACAGATCATGTAGCTATAATAGAAGTCTACCCTGTGTTAGTACTGCAGCTGTGAGGGAACACATTTCCCTTCTGCAATATTGTAGAACAAAATAGCTGTGTATATGTATAAATATATATATACATGGTTGTTGAGGGCACGCCACATTGCATTTAGCAGGAAATGCCACTTTTCATAGATGCATGTGTTTACTTGGAAATACCAAACGTTAAAATATATTATCTGTAAATATATGTATACTATTGCAGCTGCACAGTAGCTAGGCCAGAGGAATTTAAATTGGACATGAAATAATGATGGGACTGTGTCTAGTGTATGTCAGGCTGTGGTTTGAACACAACCACTGTACAACTGGTTTTCTTGCAGCAGTACCATCGGTTCCACAGCCTGTCCTTTCTCCAGGCACAATATAGCTTCACTTTTGGTATTTGCAAGAAAATGCAATGCATGAAGCGGTGCATAAAAACGTGGGTATACCATGATCTCCATAAGGCATCACAAAATCAATTATAGTTTCATGAAAGCATTAATTGATTACTTAAAATAGCCTGTCCCCATATAAATTTCTTCAGTTGGATACTATTTACTCTGATGAATACGATGGATTCATGTCATAATCATTTATGTCAGCCTATAAACATGGGTACACGCTATTCCTGAAAGGGTGGGTCAGCTGAGTCGAGGTGGGTTTACCCTCCACTGCATCTGTGCACTTATCTGTAAAAAGTGGGATTTCCTGGAAAATGCATTCGGCATGCATTCAACAACCATGCTTTCACGGCTATTAAACCCCGGTTTGAACTATAAGGCCTGTGTTGTGCCCTTACTGGGACTGAGAATATCTTTAATCATATCAAGAAGGTCTAACTGTCAAGCTGGCCACCTGCGCGTTACCAGTGAATTTTTTTTTTTTTACATTCTAACACACACACACACACACACACACACACACACACACACACACACACACACATTACACATCACAAGGACAGTGCTTGTCAAGGGCAGCAGGGCCAGGCTCTCGTACTGTGGACTATAAACACACACAGGTGGCCTGGCCTCCTTATCCTCACATTGCCACAGAGCAGGGTGTCTGAAAGATGTCTGTGACACCCACAAGGCCTCTGACTCTCTCTCGCTCTCTCTCTCTCTCTCTGTCTGTCTGTCTGTCGGTGTCGAACGGCCGCTTTAACCTGCATTCAGTGGTTTGATGTACGGACACAACAACTCTCCTACAAAGGTCAAGCCGTTGTTGAGAAAAAAAACCAGCAATTCTGTGGGAAAATAAATTAAAATCAACCGTTTGAAATAATTGTGAGATAGATAGATAGACAGACAGACAGACAGACAGATAGATAGATAGATAGATAGACAGACAGACAGACAGACAGACAGACAGACAGATAGATAGATAGATAGATAGATTTTTGATTCTTGATTTGAAAAAAATGCTCCTGTTTAAAGAAAGCCTTGTGCTGAAACACTGGTCGCCAATAAACATCACACAGCTGAAAGAGGAGCGGATTGTTTTTTTCCTTTTGAAAATTGTATACTGCTGTAGTGTTAGCACTTGGCTGGGTGTGTGCTCTTCTTCATTATTAAAAAAAAAAACCATTTTCTCCTCGTCTCTTATTTCTGGCACTAGCTCTTTTCTACCATACATGATCTTTCTAGGGTCACGGGAGTATTTGTTACAGCCATGATCTGAGCGCTGTCGTGTTTACCCTTACACTCATAATTATCAGCTGCTTGTAATGTTGGCGATGCAGGAATTGCAGCTCATTCTACCACCGCACTCGTTGTAAGTCACTCTGGATAAAAGCATCAGCTACATTCCTAAATATGGATGTAAATCAATGCAATAAATCATGCATCCGTGCCTTTATTCAGCTACACCACTATTTAGCATTCTCTACTTATACAGAGACATTACATTCAGTCAGTGGTTTGAAAAGGTATACGGTAAATGTTAATTCTTATTTAAGTTCTGCACAGTAGCATAATCCTCATCAAAAATCCATTACATGAATAAGGCTGCTGTTCTTTTCTGTTCAGTCGACGTAATCCCACAAATCACTTGGTCTTTTGGGGTTTTTGATCACTTTGCACTACCACTAGTAATACAATTTGTAAGACTGTAATAAAATAAATACTACACTTTATCCTAACTACCTGCATGTATCTCAGTTGAGGGGATAAGATGCAATAGCAAAAGCACATTAACCATTTTAATCTTAAACAGTAATTCCATAAGGGGAAAGGATTTGGAAGGGCGATACTAGTAGCAATAAAAGTGAAAGAAAGCACAGTTTATAGTTTCCCACAATCAGATGTTTAGGCTGCCACTTGTCTTATCTGACTGGCTGAAGCTGTAGCCTTGTGTATGATGGATTTAATGATACCAAGAAAAAAAAACAATCTTCAAACTTGAAAACATGAAACCCTTGAAAAGCTGAAAAAATCAGGTTCCTCCGCTTCAGGGCTTAGAATGACATCTATAACGTAGTGGCATCTTTAACCACCCCCTTATTCTGCATGAAATTGACACCAATTGACTTCTTTGTGACTTTACCAGTGTTATATTGCATTTCCCTCACTTTCCTCATTATTCCACATGACAGCATCGGCGTTGAAACCAATTAACCATGATGGCCCTTGAGACAAAACTTGAGACGACACAATTCTTCCTGGAAACTTTACCCTTTAATTGTTTTGACAACTCCTCACAAGCCAGTGAAGGTCAAGTCCAACAGTGCAGCTGACAGTAACGTACAAGTGCCCTCTCACACTGGCAGGAGGGTGGTGAGGTAAATTCGGCATTCAATGTTGTGAAAAATAAAGGCGTATTATTATTTTTTGTGTGTGTTTTTTTTTTTTACATTAACAATGGCTGCTGACGTTCCAACAGGGAAATCATTTAATGTCTACCACACAGCGTTGCCTAGCTGAGTATTATATTTTGTAGTCCAAAAGGGAGTTTAATGATTTCATGGTGTCAATCATTAGCTTGTTCAGGAGAACCACTGTCTGCACAAAGACAAACTATAGGAAGGAATCACAGAGCCTGCAGTATGATAGAAACATCGCTATGTGCTCGGTCAGAACTGTAACTCTCAGATCTCATCTTTTAACAAGGGTCAAAAAATAACACAATCAACCTTTTTTTTTTATCTCAAAGAGCAGCTGATCGGTTCAAAGTTGTCATAGAAATAGTTAATGAATACAAAACAATTCAAGAGAAAGCTGAGCAGGGCAAATAAAAGGAAGGAGCTGAACTCCACCACATATCTACACAGGAGGGCTGTTTCAGTGCACATTCAATATCTTTGCAATGAGCCTGACATGCTACATATTAAACTATTCCAAAACACTGCAAAGAGTTAACTGATATCATGATGTGAGGACATTATTGGCAGAGCATAACCACGTTCATTCACTAAAGACTTAAAAGTGGAAACACAATATTTACATAACAACAAAAAAAGATTTTAATAAAAATATCTTATAATTACAATAGTCTATTTTAAGCATATAAGTATTTCCTTTCACATACATTTATAGAACATTTGTTTCTCTATATGTACAATCTTAATTGTCTTGACTCAGAATTGTTCTTCTTTACAATATTAAACATTTTTAGATCCCAGGGATAACGCCCCTGTTCAACACAAATCATCTATTTTAAACAATAGATGTCCAAAACATGTACAATTATTTTCGCTGTTTAGTAAAGCTTTAAACTGGAGTCATTTTTACCTATTCTTTATGCACAATTCACAAACAGTTTTCATATGCTGTTGACCAAGGGCTTTCCAACAAAAACTTCACAGCAAGGGGATTCCACATGTTTCACCCTTTTAGAAAAATTTCAAATGACAAGAAATAGTTATCACGGCAACTTAAGGAGGAGTGGGGGGATGCTTGGACACAGATTCCCTGTTCATTGGAACCAAAAAAGGTGATATAAATAGTGATTTTATTTGGGTTTTATTCCTCCCAGCGGTTTTTAAATCCCCCTTGTGATTGTGCCTCCAGTTGGGTGTGAGTCCCTGGCGACGCTTTGCTGGCTTTGGAGCGGCTCTGTGCAGCCTGCACACCTGTGGAGGGGATGAATAGAGGGGGGGTGTGAACCCAGAGCTCCAGACTGACTGGCGCCACCGACAAAACATTGGCCATGCTTGATCAACAACCCAAAACAAACCAGGTCAAACAACAACCACAGCTCCTCAGGGCTTTTGGGAAGGGCTTACAAGACCCAGCTGCCAGCAGCCAAGACTGGACTGACCAGGCAGAGGGGGAGAGGGAGGTTGACTGTCCTGCACTAGGCATGTATTTAGGGTTGTGTTATTCAGTTGTACTGAGATGCTTTGGCAATGCTGCTCATACCATTCATGCCAGTAAAGCAGACTGAATTGAATTGAGAGGGACGGGGAGACATAGGAAGAGAGGGACAGACAGAGAAAAAGAGGAAGAAGGAGAATGAGAAGGAGAGAGACAAGGGCGAAGAGAGAGAGAGAGAGAGAGAGAGAGAGACAAGCTGAGGTTTTAACCCTCTCTTCTTCCCAGATTGCTACACCAGTGACAGTTATTGCGCAACGCACAGCTGCCTCCGAGGTTGTTGCCAATTTCATGTTCCCCAATTACTGTTTTTTTCTGACGTCTACTGGCCCACCAACAGCACTCTGAGAGATTGTCAATATACAGTATACTATAATCAAGTTAATGGGGATGCGCCAAGGACCACCACTTACCAATATTTTGTGTTGGCTAGAGCCCAACAACAAATGTGCATCACAGTGTGTCTGTGACAATAAGTCTTATAATAACCACACCATTGACCTCTGATAGGAAATACAATTTAAAAAAATAAAGAACATTTTAAATAATGACAAATAGTATTTTGATGAGTCAACTTACCGATGCAGTGTTTATATTTCAGCGGCATAAAATTGAGTCCTCCGGCTTTTTGACTATTGACGTCCTCTACAAAAAAAACACAGGTAAAAAGGTTTTCAGCGACCAGGGATAACACTAAGTAAAGCGCAAGGCCTTGAACACTACAAAATAAATGATATACAGCAGAGCAGCAGAAAATTACCCGGCTATATCTCCCATAATAAATTCTCTTATAGCCTATTGAATAACAAATGGCCCTTATTGTGCGCAGTGGAGTGGGCTGCGGGCTGAGGTACTTCACCTATCCTGGGATAAGGTGGGCCTCTGACACACACTGTCATTATCATGCAAATCATACAGCCCGCAATCAAGTGCGCAATCTAAGCCTCGCCAAATGCGTTTTTTACGCACGATTTTTTTTCCAAGGCTACAGTGTAAGATAAACCATTGGACTTTGATTATTTCCCCGTCTATTTCCCTAGCACGGATCTGAAAGGACAATGACACATAACGGGCATGACGCGCTTTGTCTGAGCCTGACTGGCGGACGGTAGTCTGGCACAGGGAGGCATATGGGGTCCCCGGTAAGTTCCCAGTGGAAACGGGGGGAAAGGGGTGGTTTCTCCTCTGATCGAAGCTTACCTGGTGGTCAATGTTGAGGACCGTCAGCGGTGTCCGGCTGGGGTTGGAGGCTGGAGGAGGGCAGGTCCCGGTCCGCTGTGGCTCCGGTTGTTGTTTATGGAGAGAAGGGTGCGTCTCCAGGGCCAGCTGCAGGTCCAGGATGTAGTCTATGACATGCTGGAGGATCTCCACTTTGCTGACTTTCTTATCCTGCGGTATGGTGGGCACCAGGCGCTTCAGCCGGCTGTAGCAGTCGTTCATGTCGTACTGCAGGCAGAACAGGTCCTCCTCTTCCATCCTGCACCGGGCGATGTTGACGCTGCGCTCCGACAGATAGTGCAGGGAGAGCTGGCTGCTGCTGGAGGAGGAGTCCTTCTGGGGGCGGACTGG
The DNA here is from genome assembly GCA_034670405.1 of Hoplostethus atlanticus. NCBI lineage: Eukaryota > Metazoa > Chordata > Actinopteri > Trachichthyiformes > Trachichthyidae > Hoplostethus > Hoplostethus atlanticus. Next base: position 499,865 of record JAXDDX010000005.1, on the reverse strand, counting down.
AGTAACAGCCTTCATCTTAGATAACAACCGACGCACGGCTCAGAGAGAGGCAACGAAAAAAAAAACCCAACAATTACTGGTAGCAGGAGGTAATTGAGATTACCACGGCGCTGTAAACACGGTAAAGATACTCTAATACAGCCCGAATTCACCGAGAGAATAAGATAACCCGAAAGGCGTTTATTCTAGTCTGTCAACACATCCCGCGGAGCGCCCAGAGCTCCTCTGACTTCACCAGGCTCGGTGTGGAGGGAATGAATAGATTTCCTTCATTTATAGAGGAGAGGGGAGGCGCCAAGCCAGCCGGTTGACAGATCAGGGAGAGAAGCTGGTCAATCACCGGCAGCCCGCTGCCCACCGACCCGACAACGGAGCCGAGAAAAAGGCGTGTCTCATTCTGTGTGAGCTGCGGTGGGCTGCCTGCCGGTGGGTTGGAGGTGTGTGTGTGTGTGTGTGTGTGAGAGAGAGAGAGAGAGAGAGAGAGAGGGAGAGAGAGAATGTGTGTATGAGTGGATGAGCAATAAAACAATTCAATCGCACATTACCATGGCCGTACAAAGAAAAACATCTGAACTAATATCTGTAGGATCAATCACCTCAAATGGAATTACGCTGTGAGGAAAAGAGCCCTATCATGGAAGTTATGTCATCGATCCAGCCAAAGGTGAATGTGTATTTGCACACTTCACCAGGCTGATTAGCGTCGGATTACATTTTAGCGCTTTTGTCACTGAAGTGTAATCACGCACGGCTTCTTTTTATTGATCACTCCATTGACGCATAGTCATGTAATGGTCAACTCCTGAACCAAACCACCAGCTTATAAAAACTGAACTACCTTAAAGGGGAAATGAAAAGCAGAAAAATCACCTGACCTAAGAGCCAGAGAAATGTAACCGGTCATTAATAAACCACTAAGGAAAAATCACTATGTTTCCATAATATTCCTATAGGGACTTGTTGTGCAAACCTATGATCAGTTTATCGCCTATGATTTTACCATAATATTCCTATAGGCCCTTACAGTGTGTATGTGATAATGACGTTATAGTGAACTTATCGCACTTTGTTATTTTTATTTCCCATGATATTCCTGTAATATTCCAATAAGGACTTATTATTATTATATTATTATTATTATTATTATTATTATTATTGTTGTTGTTGTTGTTGTTGTTGTTGTTTTCATTATATGAATACTACAGTTCTCAAATATATATATGGGTTCTCAAATGTACGTATATGCCTTATATATATAAGCCTTATATATATATGACTAAAGTATTGTAGCTCAGTATGTAAGTGCCTTTATTATAGCTACTAGCCTGGATGACTTCATAAAACAAATATTTTAATTCTCCTAACCTAATTGAGTGCAAGTCAAGACGCTAGGGGAGCCGGTATAGGCCAATTTGGCGGCGCCTCCTTCCCATTCCTTCCCCCAGCTGTGTGTTATTGTGCCTCCTACATTCCTCCGCTCCCCGGGCTGCGTCGCCGCTCCGCTCCCTCCCTCACAGCCGCCTATTGAGCCGCCTCGCCGGGCAGACTGCCTGGCGCCGCACCGGGACCCCATCCATTCACACCCAGCTCTCCACTCAAGACCTCTCTGCTGTCTTCTGCTCTCCATCCTGTTCACCTCCTCTCCTCCTTTCCTCTCCTCTTCTCCTCCTTTCATCTCCTCTTCTCCTCCCCTCTCTTGACCTTTCTGTCTCTCTCTCTCTCTCTCTCTCTCTCTCCCTCTATCAGGCATGTTGCCAAGCCAACGTGGACTCTAGATGCACAACTCCAGCTCAGTTTGAATCCCTCCTGAGTGTTTTCAAGCCAGGGCACATATGGGGCCCCGAGGACTGAGGCTGGCAGGGATGACACCCACCTCAGTGCTTCTTTGGAGGTTTAATGTCCCAAACTTTATGGGAGCCGCCACGGTCTCCTCTGTCATGAATATTGAAAGGCTCAAATGGGTTTAAATGGGTATTTTCCACTCTCTCCGTCTCTCTGTCTTTCTCTCGCTCTCTGTTTTCTGTTGCCATGGGACGTGACTGTTCTGCTCAGTAATGTGTGCAGCAATGTTTGGTTCAGGGGCAACTTCAAAGGGGTCGGTAGTATGAATCTTTGATGGTAGCCTTTCCGCGAGCAACATGGTGCATGAACTCCCTCCCCCCTGGCAAAAAGATGACAGATGAAGTCTGAGGGAAAAATATTGTCCAGATTAGCCTTAGCAATGACTCACCGATGATACTGTTTGGACCGTTTATGTCTACAACAGAACCTGATGAAGTAGGGGATTATACACAGGGACCGAAATTAACCTTTTGGCTCATCTGCCAAGGGCTGCTAAACTAAAAAAAGAATTACCTGCCAAGAATATTTTTTACCAGCCCAAAAAATTTATGGTAATGTGTGTTATTTTGAACTTGCTCACTCGGTTATACAATAGATTGAGTTTGTAATTTATCGTGAAGCGCAGCAGAAGTCAAATTACAAGAGAGGATTTGGAGGATAGTTTCAAAGAACAGGCAAAGACCAAATACTGTATAAAACCAAAGCATCCATATGTTATCGTCTCTTTTGTCTGGTGACCCTTATTGATTTTTCCGCCAAAGACGATTTTTCTGGCATTCGGCACCTGCAGACCCTGGAACCTTCCTGTTGTTTCGTAAAAGTATTTGCAGTTTGATTAAGGTTCAAGGAATAACCTTGTTAAAGGCAAAAGAGTCTGGTATGCTCTGTGTGTGGTCAATGTGTGAAAGCAGGAATGTAAACAAGGTGCACTTTGACTCTTTGTGCTCAGTAACCTTGTTATTTTGGTTTCCTGTCTGACTAGGCCTGTACCTAGTCACTCATGTGCATATTGACCTCAAGGAAGCTTAACAGATGCAATATTTCAAAGTTGCTCGGAACAAAGAGGGAAACATGACTGTGCATTATCTCTTTGTCCTTCCTCTGTGTGGTTCCCCTGCATGTACTTCTCTAATTGTAGCGCTGCCGTCTGTACTTCCCTACAGGGTTTATTGCTGTGCTGACTGGGGACCAGAACATGGTAACTAGAGGCTCATTACTAGATGAGCCTGATAGTTGAACTTCTCTTTTTTGTTGTGATGGCACAGGTGCGGTAAACAAATACAGTACAGATAGCGCTGCCTTTAAATCTTTCACCTTTCACTACACATGGTCATTTAGGAGGCATTTCAACACGACGTGATAAGAGATCATTCAGAATGTCGTCACTTATCTAAACTGACAGTGCCGGCTATATGGATTGACAAATAACACCGTATCCTTCATTTGGTACCCGGACCCATAAAGTTATAGCCATCTGGCCTGCATTAATACTGCAGGATTTCAACCAAATCCTCTTGTGGTGGACCAGCAGCACAGCAGCAGGGCAGCAAGCATGCAAAAAGTGGAACTTGTCTGATCTGACTTGGCTGCATCTGTAAAAGCGGCTTCACTGGGTTGTGGTTGGAGATGTGATAGGTGGTGACATACACACTCTCAGGTGACAGAGCCGGCCTAACACTTCTAATTCCCCCATGTCCAATCTATGACTTCTAAATCCGTGGTTATACAACAGGCTTAGTGCCTCACAGCTTTCCTCTCACTTTATGGAATGTCTCATGACACTAGGAGGTGTGGTAACCAAAGATTACGCATACACTCACAGTACCTGCCTTGCTCTTGACATCTTGGATTCAGGGAATTAGGAACAGGTTATAAAGATGAAATTTGTCTTCTTGTGAGCATTAAAACATTAACGGCCAAGAAAAGAGAACAGACACCATCAGCAAAAGACAAAAAGAAGACAAATGAAAACAAAAAAAACATTTCAACAGAGTTTATAAGCCAAGTCCTCGAGGATCGCTGCTGGGTAGGCAGGTAAAGTTGGAGGCCACATCCAAAATATCAGTGTATGACGCCAGTGTACATACCTAGACACGTGACATCCAGGTGTAGGGACATGAGGAAACATTCAAAATAATAATTTGAGGCTTCAAAACCACAAGGAAATGTTTCATTTTAAACTGCACAATGATGGCAATGTATGCTTTCCAAAGCCGTGCGTGTATAGCTGCTTTGTACAGTTTTATAGTTACATTTTTAACTACTGGACACATACTAAGCTGTTGGCTGGCTTACTTGTGGTTGTAATGGTGCTGACACACTCTCCCTTTCTCTCCAGGTGACACAGTTTGCACAACATGCCTCATTCCCTCGTGGCCAATCGCCGGGTGGATAGCTACTATCTAAATGCTCCTTAAGATAGCTCACACTTTCAGAATATTTCACTGTACAAAACGTGACGACTACTCAACGCAGACCCAGCTGGGCAGGCGGGTTGCGTGTGGTTGTGACACAACACACTCTCTCTGTCTTCTCCAGCTGACACAGTTTGCCCAACATTTCTTGTTCGCAGTTTGAACAGTTCACGGTAGAATATATTATGGCTGGTAAATAATACCCTACAGGTGGACTGGCTTTCTGTTATTCTGGCTGCCTGGTTGTGACAGGGTGGCGACACACTCTCTTTCTCTGTGTGTCTCCAGGTGACACAGCTTGCCTAACAGTTCTTATTCCCCCAAGGCAATCTAATGTAAAGCTCATACAGCCACAGGTTTATTATAGCTACTGTCTGTCAGTGGTAGGACAGCACATAGCCACTAAACCCAGGTCCGGCTGTATTGGCTGGCTTGGTTGTGGTTGTGCCGGGTGGTGACACACACACACACACACACACACACTCTTTTTCTCGTTCTCTCCAGGTGACACAGTTTGCACAACATGTCTTATTCCCCGATGGCCTCCCTGCTAAACACAACAGCTCTCTCTTGTCATTTACACAGGTGCATTCACTGTTTACACTGCAACCTGAGTAACCATTCACACACGCGCATGCACCCACACACACACACACACACACGCACACACACGCACACACACACACACACACACACACACACACACACACACATTTTCCCCTCAATTAGCACTGATAACCTGAGTTAAGTTACATCTTATATGTAAAGGGACTTCTATAAATCTTTTTCACTGTCCAGAAAAATAGATACAACATGGTCGATACCACTGGAAAGATTCGAGCAGGAAACCTCACTTAGATAACTCTCTTTGCAGACAGACAGGCGTACCATGTGCCGGTCCACCTGTGGGGTTTGTGTTTAGTAGCCATGATGTATTCTAATATTAACTGTGCTAAAACTGGGAGCTCTGTTCTGGGCCGTACTCCATTTAGGTCATAAGTAGTCCAGTCAACTCTGAAAGCATTATTCAGTGGTTTCTCAACATGGGCACTGGGAGTTTTTCATAATTCCTCCAGCTGCTACTTTCAGTTCCCTAGTTCCCACCATGGTCACAGTAAAACCCTCCTGACCTGGCATTTTGGATGCTAGCTCAGTACTGCGGTGTCCTGTTTGTACTGCAAACTATGGAGAGACCAAACAACGTGAAGGTGTAGACAGATATATGTGTGTGTGTATGTGTGTGTGAGAGTCACAACAGGTGCACCATTGTTGCATCCTGTTGTACATCTGTTGCCCCGCTTGTTAGAAGCGCCAGAATCCAACAGTTCATTCAGTTCAGGCTTTATCATCGTGTTATTAGCCCGCTTTGTTGATATGTTGCCCCTAGATTTTCCCAGAACTGATTTTTCTTCTGAGTAGAAAGTCAGTTGGGTATTTGCAGGTTCCCTCGCTACCGTTTGTCACATGGAGGGAGAAAACGATGTGAACCACAGAGGGAGAATCCCAGTGAGGGAGACAGTGAGAGAAACAGCCTGGCCATACAAACAGGGTGTGTTTATTTTGACATCAGGGGGAGATTATAGGAAGGAATTAAAGTTTCTAGGAACTCAGCCTTGTCAACTTACCCATTAAGTGGTTTATGCATTCAAGTCAGTTTTGTGTTGGAGATTAATGATAATGATATTTCATTAGCCATACAAAACAAACACTTACTTTTTATTACTAAGAGGTCAGTATTGTCACTTTGGATAATGCTAGTCGCCTACTAGCATTCAACAGCGCCGATGCTAAAGCGTTAGCATTAGCTTACTATCACTCAATATAGTGTATGCTAAAATGTTAGCATGGACACATTGGACACATTCATGATTTTGGCATCTATGTTCTCATCGTTAAACCAGTAAATTGACCAATGAGCCAATCTCCTTAAGTGTTCTTTTAAGACAGAATCTCATTTGTTACTACATTATTAAAGATATGAAGAGATAACAGTGACTTACATTGACAAAATAAGTCAGCAATTGAAATTATATTGATAGAGAGACAGACAGATAGGAGAGCTATAGATAGAGACAGAAACACTAGATGGACAGCGAGAGAGATTCAGGGACAGAAAAAGACTACAGCACTAGCGGTAGTCTTGAGAAGATCTGTTCATTCCTCATTGAACATCTGGTGTGGGAGGCTCGGAGCACTCTGTTGCTTTCCCTTTTTATTTATACTTTGATATATTTCCCAATTGTACCCATGCTAAGAATAAAAATAACATTTGGCAAGAGTGAACATTTCTTTAGACATTTAGGATCTGATTTACAGCTTGGAGCCTCATCAAGTTTAAAGTGGAGTGAAAGGGGGATGACATTCCCCTTGTTAGCACAAATTTTCAGTGTAAATGTGAAGGCAAACAAAGAATGTACCCGCCCATCGTTCACCCTGTTAAATGTGAACCAATGTTCTTAGTACCAAGACGCTTGTGGGAAACCTAAAAGGGCAGAGGACTCAGGGCCAGTAGTGAGGAGTTTTTACTGCTGAAGGCTGGGTGTACCGCGATCCCACCCAATGTCAATGGTAATGAGTTTAAAAGGTAGGTGTGTTGCCCCGGAGAAAGAGATTAGGGTTCGACTGATATGGGTTTATGAATACCGATACAATCTTTTTGGACTGACGCCACTGATAGCTGATATTTACCCTATTCATTCCCAAAAATCCAAGTATCCAGTGTTTCCCTGAGAAATTTATTCTTGGCAGCGTGGAAAAGCCTCTGAAACAGCATGTAGACCGTGTGACACGAGAACTCTCCATTGAAAGTCACACTCATGAAATTCTTTTAGGTGGGTTAGCAGCTCCTTAAGGCAAAGGTGAGGCAGGTTTCATTAGGGGTTTTATAGAGTGCCACCCCTGAAACTGTTGAGTAAAATACTCCAGCAACACACTGGAATGATTTCTCTGGTCATTTCATATAACAAAATAATAACGTGCACGGGGCGTCCAGTGGCTCAGTTGACTAAGGTGTATACCATCGAATCTGACCTGGGACCTTTGTCGCATGGCCACCCCCCCTCTTTTCCAGTCTCTTTTGAATTGACTGATAAGGGCAGAAAGTCCAAAAAGGAAAACAAAACATTCACTAGCTGTAGGTAGGCAGAAACTTCCAGAATTTTGGAGGTGTACCACATCGGCTGATCAATATCTTATTTATAATGGTGATACGTGTAGCATTTTAACATCAATGAATCATTACATCACTTTGAGACATTAGTATAAGCACTGACATTAGTACTGTAAACAAAGGAGACCATCACTGAAAACATTAGCGTCTACCGGCCTCTTGTACATTGTGTGGCACCAATGTCGGATTTCACAGGAAATCTGCTGGATTGCTTTACTCCACGAAACAGGATGACAGTGCTGTTCTTCAGTGCAAATGGAGATAAAGCTTTTAGAGTTTCTGGAAAAGGCAAATGGTGGAAGGAGTGAAAAGTCGATGGAAAAATAATGTCCAACATGTTTATTGTCTTCAAAAAAATAAGAGACTGAAGAAGACCAATAGGCCTAGGGGGTATATCCCTATACCTCTGCAGTATATACCGTCAACTATGCCACTGCTTTATTCTGCTCCTGTCTGTCTGTTTGCTTGTCTGTCTGTCGTCCTAATTCCCTGGCCTTGAGGCATCTCAGCTGGTTTCACTCAGACCAGATCAGACAAACAATATGGAGAGAGGATCCCACCCCTTCACCAGCCTTCAGCAGGGATGTCTGTTCCACAGTAGAGGAATATGGGAGAGAAGAGAGACAAATTCCACAGAGAAAGCGTCCAGAGATAGAGAATGACGACACCCATGTCAGAGTTAATGAGGGACTCGACCCCCGTGACCTTTAGGGTCATTAGGAGGTCTATGATGCTGTGTGGTGACGGATTAGAGCCCTTATGTTACTGGGAGGCTACTTAGCACAACAGGCTGTTAGACCTGAATAGCCAGCAATTGATGGACAGATTGATTGATATGTCGATTGATTACTCTGGACAGCTGATCGATTGACAGGAGTGTTGATTTTATGATGATGATGATGATGATGATGATGAGTTTTTTTATTTTCACTCTGTTGATTAAGACTCTCCAGAAACCTATAGGATCAAACTTTTGACAGAAAAACATTTTTTAGTCATTTGCTTCTGCACCATTATGTTTTATTTGTCTCACAGTAGTTTCTGAAATGAAAAAGCTAGAAAACATGTTTGGCCTTTTTGCAATATCTTCTGGAATGTGAAAACTTCAATTTAGACCCTCAGCCCCTTTTCATTAAGAAAAGTTCCCATACACTTTGCGCGCGCTTTTCTTCCTCGGCTACCCCCCCTCCCCTTTCTCTTTCACCCTTGTTCTTCCTGCAGAAACTCCCCCCAACCCTCACCCTTCCACCCTCCCACCCGTTCAAAACTTTTCTTGGAGGGACTTTAAGGAGGAATGTCATTCAACACATTCAACCACGCGCCCCCAAATCTCTGCTGCAAACATGTTCCCACTGATTCTCTCAAAGAATTAATTGCTCCAAATAATCTCACCATCTGGTTGCGGAGGTCCAAACCTACGAGGCCGGTTGCATTGCGGAGGTTGGGCCTATTCAGACCCCCGCAATGCTGCTGTGGTGCAGTTAGAGCGAGAGAGAGAGAGAGAGAGAGAGAGAGAGAGAGAGAGAGAGAGAGGTGGCGAAGCTTGCCAAGAGACTGAAAAGAGGAGGGAATGACAAAGACCACCATCTGCTCCTTGTCTTTCTTGTGGGCGACCCCGGACGCCAGCAGAGACCCTGCATTGCTATGATCCAACTGCAGACCACTGACTGGAATGTTATTCAGAGAGGATGGGGAGAAGGAGGAAGGGAGGGAGAGGATGAGAGGGAGAGAGGCTGGGGAAGGGAGGAGGAGGGAGGGGTAGAAAGAGAAAAGGGAAAGAAGGAAGGAAGAATGGAAGAAAGGAGGGAAGGATGGAAAAAGGAAGCAAAGAAAGAAAGAAAGAAAGAAGGAAAGAAAGAAAAATAATATTGAGAGAGGGAGAACCCCCCTCCTTCTCCCTCCATCATTTCTTTCTTTCTCTCTCTATTTCTCTTTCGCTATGTTTCCATCCAACTGTCCAGTGAACTTGAGGCAAAAATGCCGGGTTGAAGTGAATGCATCGGTTTCCTGAACATTAGAACAATACAAATCCACCAGAAAACTGGAAAGAGTTTCAAGAACCGATTAGTAGTTGTGTTTGGTAACTTCAAATATATTAAAGAAGGAAGAAATGTAATGTTTTTGCTAATCACAAAGTTACTGTATCAGCTGCTGTTTGCTAAGTAGCATTCAATTGCACCAACTATATCTTTCAGCAGCTGGCGAGTAGACATCAATCAGAACTGACTTTGAAAACACCCAAAACAGTAGCTTTTAGTCAAGATGAAGTTCCTGTTGATGTAGAACGCATTTGAAACTCAAACATTAACTAAAAGAAATATGAAAAAAAACCATTCCCATCCAAAGGCTCTTATAACTCATAATAATCTAATGTAGTAACTAATGTCCATACAACCACGATGAGCACCCTGTACATGGCAGTGACAGCGTGTATGACATTTCTGGGAGACAAACCTTTCACAATGTCCAAAACCACTTTTGAACTGTTTTGATGGTCGGCCCATCACGCCAAGCCCGCATCATTATTTTTTTGACAAATATGTTTCCGTCGCTATTTTTTGCATCATTTCTTTATCAACCAAAACCTTATATGCTTCGAGCAAGCGTAAAAATTTGCAATATTGAGGAAATTGTATTGAATTTTGCTGTTTCCATGCAGCTTTTCTTATTCAATACATTGTAATTTGCAAAAAAACAAACCTCGGATGGAACCAAGCTTTTCTCCCTCTTCCTCCTCCCTGCTACTCCCCCCCTCTCCCTCTCCTACCAAAAGACCACTTGTGGCAGCAGTACGGGATTATGTTCTGCCTGCTCTCCATAATGAGAACCGGGGCCCTTTGCATTGAGCCCAGGTTGACCCGCACCCCCACCCCACCCCCCCCTCAGTCATTAACCCATCCTCTCTTCATCCCTTTCTCTGTCCCTTTTCTCATCCCTTCATTCCTCCACTCTACAGGGGACGTTTCATCTGATTTCCCCGGCTAATCTCTCAATTGATTTGAATAATTCATTTTTTCTTCTCTCGACCTTCCAGCAGGTTGAGGACCAGAACGCCGCCCTGGCCCTGTCGTTAAAACATCTGTTTTTATCGCTGGAGCTTTTTGGTTTCGTTCAACTCGCCCTTCCTGCCTCTGTCCCTCTGCTCTGTGTTCTCTAAAAAAATAATTTTCCTACACATATCTCCACACAATGAGGCGTCCTTCCCCCTTTCTCATTCAATCAGGGCTCTTTACACAAAAAGGCGGGAGGATGGGGGGGTGGTGGGTCCAGATGCACTTGTGGCGTTGGAATGTGTTGGAAATGACAGAGGGTGAATGAATGTTCGGTGTCGTGCCTTATAGTGTGTGCAATGTGGGCGGCTACTGCTGTTTTGTGAGCAGTGTGTGTGTGTGTGTGTGTGTGTGTGTGTGTGTGTGTGTGTGTGTGCTCCTGCTTTGTGCTACAGGGTGTTTGGGCCCTCTTCACCTCCACACCCCTGGGAAAGTGTAACAGGTGTGCCTTCCAGTGCAGCAGCAGGGCTGATGGGCCAAAGGCAGGAAGGCAGGGTGTTGCCCCCACCCTCCCCCAGGGTGCTCTGGCCCAGTGTCCGTCCATCCATCCATCCATCCATCCATCCATCCATCCATCCATCCATCCATCCATCCATCCATCCATCCCCTTACCACCAGCCTCACTGGCTGCAGCGCCACTTCTGAATAAGGAGAGAGAATGTGGTAGCTAATTACCCCATTAACATTTCAGTCAGAGTCAAGAGGCAGATCACACACAAACAAGGCTGAAGATCTGGTTTTGAGACACTTCACTCCTCTGTTCCTGTAACTTCAGTTTGTTTAAAGCACTTGAGAAAACCATTTCCTCCAAATAATGTCTGTTCCTTACGAGTATCCAATAACTGGATGTTCAACTTATATTAATGTGAAAAATCAACTTTAACTAGGAATCTTTACACCTTAGCTGTGAATTTTCACGCAATTCCCAGAATCCTCTTCTCGTATTCAGACAGAACCGCACATCATCAACACTAATGTACTTTAAATTTAAATTGACACACATATTGATGAGGGTATTAGTGATTCCAATCTACGAGAAATCAAGTGCATACTGTTCTTAAAATAGTTTTATATCTCACTGCACTCATAGTTTGGTTTGGCTTCAGTGCATCCTGCAATCACAGAGAAACCAAAAGATTTTCAAAAATGGACTTGTCATGGAAAATTGCCTGCTTGGCTGCTTGAGTCAAAACAGCTTTATTTGGATGGAGCGAAGCACTGGAGCCCATCTAAATTAATAGATGTGGAGCAGAGAGTACTAGAAAGGCTTATTTTCAGACGGGCTCAAAGTATGCGCCGTTCGTACCCTCAGCTCCGGCTCCTAAAGTTGTGTTTGCGGTGCAGGGAGAGGAGCCAGCACAGATGGTTAGGTGCCAAAGGCAGTGGACGTTTTCTCATGCCTTTAAATGGGAGAGCTCTCTTTCTTAGCTAATATTTAGCTCCTTCAAATGCTAATGTAGTGGCTTCCCTCTCCAAGGTTAGCATAACAACTATGGGAAAGCCTTTAGATCTCAGACATTTGTTTACCAGATGAAAGAGCCTGCACATCGTAAGAGCAGAGAGAGAGAGAGAGAGAGAGAGAGAGAGAGAGAGAGAGAGAGAGAGAGAGAGAGAGAGAGAGAGAGTCTTTGCCCTATATCTTATAAAGTTCCCCAGTCAATTTCAAGTTATTTATGTCATTTTCTAATAGTTAATTTCTCTCACCACTTATTTTCCTCTCTGATGATTTTGAAAAAAGAAAACTGTTGTTGTGCTTTAATGTGATGTCAAATTGTGAGTGTTTGTGTGTGTGTGCGTGCGTGTGTGTGAAGGTTTCCAGAAGGGATCGGGATTCTGTATCATAACAAATAAAGGGTGGGAAAAAAGATAGCTGCATAACTGTAATGGGACTGTCATGATCCTTAAAAGTTAGAAAAATAAATCTGCAGCGCTTTGTATATCTTCACATGATTTATTTATATTTCATCACAAATACTTTTGATGCGTTATATCATTTGAGCTAGGAAATTGTCATTGCCTGAAAAGAGCAAAACGTTGGAATATGAGCATTGTGTAATTTTCTTACTTCTTAAAAAAAATATATATATATATATATATATCTTAAGACATTTTCAATGACTTCTATTTACAAAGCTATGAAAGACTGAGAATCTGGGCCTGAGAATGTTTCATCCTTTGTCACTTCGGCAAGGCACGACTCAATTTGAAATGTATCCAAAGTCTGCTTTGATTCTGCTTTTAGCTCAATTTGATCCATTGTAAAGTAAACGAAAAAATGATTTATATCACCATGGAAACACCAATAGCAAGCAAAAAATAGTCTCAAGGAAAACCAACATGGCAGGTCTAAATAATAGCAGCCATGTTTTGATCAGATGTTATGTTATTGGCATGTACTAGTTTTAAGATTAAAAACAAAAATCTCCTTTGTGTTTTTGAGAGAAGAGAGATAGCCTGAATTATTAAACATGTATCAAAAGAAAAAAAGAGAACGCCCCATAAAAAAGTCCACAATAAGTAGCAGCATTTCCCCCACTGAACAGTTTCAGAGGCAAACAACTCATATTATGCTTCAAAACTGTAATAAACCACTATCTTTCCAGCATCTCCATAATGCATTATTCACTTCCAGTTGCCAAGAGGAGGCTCTAGAGAATGGTTAGGAACCCACTACAATATTTATGTACTACGCTGCAGTGTTGCCACACACACCCCCACCCACCCACACACACACACACACACACACACACACACACACACAGCTCTACCAAACCCCAGCATTTGCTGCCAAGAATTCGTATGGTTAGACTACCTATATCCCTGTGGAATAGCAACACAAAACTCTTAACACCTAATTGACAGTCCTGGTACGGTGTGTGTTGGATACCAGTTGGTAATAGTAGCATGGATTATTTCTTTTATTCCCTTTCTCCCTGCCTTTGGCCCACATACTGTAGATTGTTTATGTCTGTTTCAAGATCCAGGCCAGCGATGAAGACTACTTCAACTTCTTTCACTTGGGATTTCTATAATAGGAGCATTCTCAGAGATGATCTATTTGAAAATGGGAGATAGAAAACACATCCCTTAGAGATGCTAAATATATTTCTGAAGAGGCTTGGAAAGCATGTTTGATTAAAGACCACAGCCCATATGTAGTGCATCAAACTTCTCAAAGTAACAGTGCAGAGTTTAGGTCTGCAGATCATTAATGATGATGATGTAGGCTGTATGATAATGGTGTATACAGTGTATGTCATCAGATGACGGTGATGACGTCTGCTCTGGTGAACGTCTACACAGAAAGCTCAGCATTGCCTTCTTAAAGCTGTATTGATCTACGGAGAGCTTTCCTCTCCATACATTGTTTTTTTTTTACCTCCAGAACCTTAAAGTGGTAATCCACAATTTATTTTTATTTAGTCTCCATCTTTGGTGCTTAGCGCTCATCGCTGTGGTATTTCCTCACTGCTCTTCCCAGAGTTCACCTGTCAATCAAACAGTGTGTCCAGTACTGTGACGGCTTTTTCCTTGGATTTTCTGTGGATGCAGTTTGAGTTTCTGTAGGCGGCGTTCTTTTCTTAAGTGGACATATGGACATTAAATGGACATTTATTTACATCAAAATGCTGCAGATTATTATTTTAACCAAACAGTATTGGCTGAGTGGTGTCAGATTGTAAGGAATGATACTGTCAGGACCCTGTGTATCTTAAACCCCTTTCACAGCGAACTGCTGACCCGGGAAATGCGTGGGTTTGACCGTCAGTGTGAAAGGGTCCAGCTGGGTTATGTCGACCCCGCAGAATAACCCTGGTCAAGATCAGGGGTGAGAGCTGGGTCAAACTCTCCGCTCCGCTTGGCGTGGAAGTTCAGTGTTTAACTCACGTTGCTTCACGTCTGGAGCGTCATATCATCCAACATGTTCAACACAGAACGAAAACCCTGCGCTGCTTTTGCTGACCTAACCCGGATCAGCACACCGTAACATCCCCAGGTTGTGTGTGTGTGAAAGGAGCATTGGAGAAGAAGTCCTGATTTGAGGCCAGTATGAGTCATAACTTCAGTCAGTATTGAAGTTAATATTGTTATGTGATCTGACTCAGTGATGCGTTACCACCCGACGCCGGTTGTCAATCTGTTGAAATTAAACAAAAGGTCGCTAACCCGTTCTCTCCTCTATTCCACCTAAAACATGTAGTTAGCAAAAGGGATGCATGTAATAATTTAGGATTTCATTTATGCCCTTCATAACCCCACAAACTGCGATTTCAATCTAGCTGTGTGATCAGTCCTCCGTATCCTTGGAGGCCTGATAAACAAAGGCCCTGAGTCACTGAGCCCAGATTGAGAGGCCTGATATTTAGTGGCCAAGGAGGCTATTGTGGTTATTTCAGTGTATTTGAGGTCAGGCCATTCAGCAGAGTGAATGAAAACGAGAGAGTGACTGGTGCAGAGATAGACAGAGGATGTTTGTGTGTGTGTGTGTGTGTGAGTGTGTGTGTGTGTGAGAGAGAGAGAGAGTTTGTGAGACAGCTAGTGAGAGTGAGGGTCACAGAGAGAAATGGGGAAACCAAGAAAGAAAGAGAGAGAGAGAGAGAGAGAGAGCGAGCAAAAACACACACACACATATACACACATGCAGTACATGGACAGAGAGAAAGATAGGGCTCTTTGTGCTGATGTGTTCTGTGACCTTGCGCTCTCAGTGATGGGCCTCTATCTCCACTCACACAATAGAGCAGCAAAATAGGATTCTTAGATACACCAGCACACAGCGGACCCATAGACTCAATCTCACCGCTGCCGTGGGCCCAACACCATGGGGCCGAGCCAAAAGTGTGCGTGTATGTGTGTGTGCACAAAGTGTGTGTGTGTGTGTATATATAACTGTGCGCGCAAGTTCATTCGTTGGTTGGTGTGTGCTTTGCGTGGTACGATAGCAGAAACAGCAGAAATAGAGAAAAAAGAATGCCATCTATCACAAAGGCTGAGAGGCCTTGGCAGAGCCTTGGGGTGTTTATTATTTTGCCCACAGTGTGTGGGCGAGCTACAGCAAACAGCCTGGTAAGACAGCAGATGGATTTAAAGCCAAGGTGTTCTACTCCAGTCAAGGTGCAACTCCCATGAAGGAGATGAATCTGAAGGGTGCGTATAAAGAGTTTAATTCCAAAATGAGATTTGGATAAAAAATGATACTCACGCTAATAAAATGATGCTATAAAAGTAAGACATTATAGATTTTTTTATTAGTTTAGCTCAAGATCTTTGCCTGTGTTTTAGAGGAAGCTGTGCTGTTTGTATGTTATTATTATACGACCATGCAACTTTGTAATTCTGTATCTGAGCACCTGCTCTGGCAAATTTCTTGTGTAATTGAATGTACTCTGCTATTTTTGGTGATTTCAGTTTTATACTGATAAATCTGATGTTAGCACATGTTGTTTGAGTTCATCATGCTCTCTTCTTTCCATCCTTTGGTAGAAGAAGACAGAAATATAAATGGAAAAAATGGCATATTTTCGTTGCCGCTCAATTTATGTCGAACACATGCGGCAGCCCCCACCCCCTCCCTCCCTCCCTGCCCTCTCCTCCTTCCCCTCAGCATCTTCTTCCTCCCATCATCTGTCCGTTTATCCATGATGCGATAAGACAGGTATGGCTACTCCCACGCCGGATACATCTTGATACATCGCTGGCTCTGTGGCGCGTAAACCCCAAGGTCTTTGTGCTCCTCACGTTGCGCAGATCAATCTCCTAGGCAGGTTCCCAGGGGGAACACAAAGCCTTACAGCTGAGACACCACTGTCCCTCAGCAGCTCCCCCACTGCCTGCCTGAGAGAGAGAGAGAGAGAGAGAGAGAGAGAGAGAGAGAGAGAAGCAGAGAGGAGTGGGGTGATGAGGCAGGGAGCGAGCGAGGGAGGTAGTAAGGAGAGGGAGAGCAGAAGAAAAGAGGAGGGGGGGGGCTGAGGGATTAAGTCTTTTCTTCCAGGATAAGGACCTGTCTCTATGAGAAAGAGAGAGAGAGGCTCTCATGGAGGAGGAGAGGGTTTGATCCCTCATTCTCCCCCTCCTCCTCTCTCCTCTTCCCACCTCCATCTCTCTTCTTCTTCTCTTCTGCCTCTTTTGTGCTGTTCCCCCGCTCACCGTAATCCAACGTGACACAGTTACAGATGGTCTATCAATGCCACAGCCTATCAGAGCCCTGTTGAGGGGCCTGTTGGGGGCCGGTGGGGGCCTGATAGGCTGTCCGCTACCCTGCCTGCATGCATGTGTGCGTGTGTGTACATCTATATATATATATATGTGCGTGTGTGTGTGTGTGTGTGTGTGTGTGTGTACACTCTTATTCCCCCTGCTCTACTGGGACCAACCAAGACAACCAACACATCAAACAACCATGGCTTTGATGTCAGGCGTTGGAAGGATATATGTGATATATACGTTATAGGGCTACGAGGCACTACAACTCACTGCTGGGGGATTTCGCCTTGACACAATGGATTTCTTGGGAGGCAGGAGAGGAGAAACCAGGCTGACACTTTGACGGATGGATGTGGAGTGGTGTACTGGTGAGGAAGGAGCCTCCTCCTGCCATCTCACCATGGTAATGGCATCCCAGAGGAAAGGCCTGTGACTATATGTCTTATCCTACACATGCATTCCAAGCGTCAGATCTCCTCGCTACGTACCTGAAGAGATGCAGCTTCATAATTGATCCTGATGGTAGAAAACAGATAGTTTTTTCTTATGGTAATCAAGCGTTACAAACATGGAATATAACGTGCAAAAAAACAAGTGGAATACAGGCTATACACAGAGAAGTCAACATAGCTAGCTGGTTAGTGCTAATTGCAGATAAAATCAATACATAGAGCTCACCATCGATCCCAATGATAGATGCCGTTCCAAATAGTTGGTGCCTAAATTGCAGGAGCATTGATCAAAAAAATGCATGAACAAACACTGGCTAAGAGAAACAGTGGTCATCAGTTGAAGCTGTTAACATCAGGATAGCTTAACACGACGAAGCTACAGCCTCAAAACGTGACCACAATATTGAATCAACATTTTGTGACACAGTTTCAACAAATAACTAAACTCCAATGCCTTTTACACACGGTGTAATGGTGCAACGCGATCTACTGGGAGTCATTAGGCCTGATGTCCTGAGGTTTCGTCATTGGGTCATTAGGTTTTGTCCGCCCTCTATAGTGGAGAGCGAGAGGAATAAAGGTAGAGCAAGGTGACGAGCTAGAACGATTGTGTGCTAGGGTCAAATGAGGTTGTGAGTGGAGGATGGGAGCTTTAGTCAACTGAGCCGTCAAGACACCTACGTAAAAAAATCAATAACTTTTTTTTCTTCTTCTTGCATTTGCAAAGGTGGGAAGCATCTTCAAAACACATTTTGTCCTATGTGACAGAGGAGCTCCTTCAAATATTGTCTGTTTTAACAGATTCAATACTTCCTGATCAGTAACTTCAGTGTACACAGACACAGTGTACCGGTGAGGTACAAAACCTCTGAGGTGAGATTGACTACAAATTAATGGGGAGTGGAGGATGATGAGCAGGAGAGGGAGCGAGAAAGAAACAGTGAAAAGAGAAGAATGCCTACTGACAGTTATATGAACTCACTGCTTTAATAAAAGTGTGTGTTGATCAAGGGCTCGCGTGTGTGTGTGCTCGTTATGTGTGTGTATTTGTATGTGCATCACATGTACATGTACGTGTGTGTGTGTGTGTGTGTGTGACACCAAGGCGTGGGGTGTCATCTGCCACTTGGGGCCCCAGTTGTCGACCGCTGGTGTCTCCCAGTATCCTATTAGGAGCGAGTCACACTTGGGTGGCACATTCATCATGGGCCCTGCACATTCAGATTGCTGTTATGAATATAATTAGAGGGGAGCGCGGAGGAGATGTTCAGGGCATTCACACACACACACACACACACACACACACACACACACACACACACTTAGAGTCATATATGAGTGCACAAACACATATGGGAGTGCATAAACATACAAAACATGATCACTCGCATGCACACGCGAACCTACACATAAACACAGTAGGTATGGCACATTGGGTGCACATTGAACACACACAGACTGACATACGCAGACACACACACACACACACACACACACACACACACACACACACACACACACACACACGCCTATCCTGATGTCAGACACTTAATTTTCACCCCAGTGCTCAGTTTGCCTCGTCTTTCCACTTCAAGTACAGACCGGCGAGCTCACTTGGGACAAGCCTGCTTCCCTCTGACTGTGTTGGATCCATCTGTCTCTACTTCAACTCTTCTACTACTTCTACTCTTATATACATACTATGAGATATACTATAATGCCTAATGTGTGTTTTACATCAAAATAATTATATCAGGTGAAAGAACAGCCTGTTTGCTTTGTATCATGGGTCTTTATTGGCCTCCATGCTAAAACAATGGCTTCAGCAATAGCTATGGACTATGGACAGATAAACCATGTGCAGTACCAGCACCGAGATATATCAAGTATAAAAATAACTGAAGTACAAACTTCATTGTATTTATATTTTCTATATTATCCTTCTATATTCATAGAAAGTATGAAGTCCATACACACAAATCAGTCATCTAATACAAATAATGTTCAGCCAAGTCATTATTGAACCATGTGTGATGTACAGTACAGGCGATTTCACCAGAAAACAAACTTGCTTTCCAAGTCCAAGCACCAGCCATGCAGGTTATCGTGATATAAATCCTAAGACTCCTCTCCTTTCCATTGTAGGGCATTTTATAGTACAAACAACCTGAACTCTTGGCCGTACGCGTACTGTACACCCACTCATTGTACAATTATAGTTTTTCTCAATTCCAACCTTCAGCTAAAGGCAGGGTATTTCATGCTCATGAGTAGTTCTGCGGCATTTCGAAGCAGCGTCTGAGTGTTTCTCCTGTGCACCGCAGGCCTTAAAAGGTACTAATGGATCAGAAGTGTGTAATAACGCAAGACCACATAGTAGGGGCAGAGATCCAGCATGGAGGAGTCCAGCAGCTCTACCATGAAAAAATACATTCGTAATCCTTTTTCATTTCAGATAAAGGAATTATGAAGTGGGCTGAAAGATCAGAAAAGATGTGGGTTACAGGGCTACCCATATCTATTTGTCTTTATAAAGGTATGTTATCATCCTTGTCTTCTCATATGAAAGAGCTCTGGACCAGTATAGACTCTGTTTGGGACAGATGTTGTATTTTGTTGGGTTTGGACATATTACTAGCTACATGTTACTATTAACGTGTTGGCTTGTAAGATACAGGAATACAAGATGTATGTTCACCCAAAATACACTGTGTTGCAAATGTGTATACTTGCCAAAGTCTCTGGTAATAGACCCTTTAAGCTTTAGCGGGCGATGATGATGTAATTTCAATATGGATGTGAACTGGAACTGCCTCAGAGATTTTGCTGCTATTCAATAAATTGCCAAAACTATTAACTATGCCTTTTAAAACTGTAGTAATGTAGGAAAGTGATCATACACCTGCATTCACTTTACATGGAGAGGCTAGCAAGCTGGTTTAGTTCAGTAAAAGTTAACAGAGACAGTGCCTATTGGATTTTGTTCAAATGTACAAGCATCATTTGATGTTTTGTTGTTGCATTGAGGATAAGTTGAGTTAAATATACTATATGTCAAGATCAGGGAACATTCCCTGGTTGGACTATTTATTTGCAGTGATGAGAAGAAGCAGAGAAGAGCTCTTCCAAATCGGTTTCGCTAATGTTTAGTACTATAATAGAATATTTCTCCAGGCTGTATGACCAGGTTTTTTTTTTCTCATCCCACTTCTGAAGGAGGAGAGATGGGTCGACACCCAGCCGTCTGAGGGCAACAAGCTTCATTTGTCCACCTCTGAAATTCCTCATGAGGCCGACGCAAAGCTGTAATTAACTGTGTGTCGGAATCTTGAATGTCTGTGATGGCATGCATCTCTCTCTCTCGCTCTCTCTCACACACACACACACACACAACCACACATCCCCCCCCAGTCATCTCTACCTCTCTTTCCCCTTGACTGTGCACACTAGCAGGAAGCTAGCCAAGACTCTTGGAGAGCTGGCATGTGTTTACCACCCTCTGAATGCGCGCCACGTCGAGAGCGCTGCCTGCCATCTGAATGCTCTGTAATATCAATAATTGATGCTCTTGAGGAGTAGTAATTAAATTAGTTAATTATGCCGGTAAAATTACATGTAATTATGAGACTGGAGGGTATGTTTAGTAAATTAGTCTCATCCATGCTCACTGTGTGTATTGCTGCCAAATTTTGTTCCTTGATGATTAGGTAATTTTGATACCCCCCCCCTTTTTTTTTGGAACAAATGCATCATTTACACAGAGAAATTGTTTGATGTGATTTGCAGTGCTTTTGTCACCAGAGGTATTCCTTCTTTTTCCTAAACAAAAAAGCACACTGTTTGATAACACTGTGATAAGCCTTTTGGAGCAATTTCAATTAGCTTTATCAAAACATTTCATTACAATGCCTTGAGTTATGGACACACATTTTTTCTGGTGATTTGGTTTTGGTCTAACATAGAAGCCAAAAAGCTTACAGTCAGTTCTTTCATGTTACAGTCATGTTACAGCTTACAGTCAGTTCTTTCAAATTCATGTTACACTGTAGAACAAACAATACCAGCCCAATCTCACTGTTACAATACTTTGATTTTGACTATACTTATCACCCAGCCTGTAGAAATTATTTCAATGAGATGCATGGACAGAAGTAACATTGCATTGAATGGCTGTATATGTGAGGGGACATGATCAGCTAGATCCAACTACAGACACGCCCTCTGTGCAGGAGGCAGAGCTGGGAGATTGGGGAGGGTCAAAGTGCATCTCCTTGGCAGAGGTTCCCTGGAGCAGTTAGAAAGCTCCTCAGTGGAAAGGCGCTGGGGGTGGATGAGATTCCTTCTGAAATGCTGAAGGATATTGTGGGGCTCTTGTGGTGGACATGTCTCTTCAATGTTGTGTGGATCTCAGAAACAGTGCCCTTGGATTGGCAGACAGGAGTGGTGGTCCCCATTTCCAAAAAGGGCGGCTGGAGGGTGTGTGTCAACTATCGTGGAATCACACTGCTCAGAGGCTCCAACCGATTGACGATTGAGAAGCAATGAGAAGCAATGTGGATATTGGCGGAACAGTGGACCAGCTTTTTACCCTCTCGCACTATACTCTATACACTTGGAGTGAGAGCTGTGATTGAATTCTTGGCATTAAATCAAGCTTATTCAAGGTGGGCAACAGACTCCGACAAGGGTGCGCCTTGTCTTCTTTGTGATATTCATGAACAGGATATCAGGGCACAGCCAAGGTCTGGAACGTGCCCAGTTCGGTGACATCATTGTGCACTGGAGCGGTTTGCAGCTGGGTATGACGCGTTTGGGATGAGGATCAGCACCTCCACGTCTGAGGCAATGGTTCTCTCCCAGAAAAATGTGGCCTGACCCATCCAGGTAAGGGGTGAACTACTACCCCAAATAGAGGAGTTCAAGTATCACCGGGTCTTATTCACAAGTAAGAAGGGTTGTGAGATTGACCGCTGGTGAGGTGCCATGGCTGCAGTAATACAGGCGTGTGGCTGGGAGGACCTCGGTGTCGATTTGCTGCTCCTCTCCTCCTGAGAGAAGCGTGAGGTGTTTCAGGCACCTGGTAAGGATGCCCCCCTGGTCGCCTAACTTGGGATCCGGGCACGACCGACTGGGAGGAGACCCGCCTGGGTTGTTCTGCTCGCCTTATTTCCACTGCGGTTCCACTACGGTGTTTGGCTTCTAATCATGCTGCAAAATATGAGTTGGTACTTTAGAATGACATTACTTTGAATTACTTTCATCAAACTTAAGGAAAATATCTTACCAACTGGGCAGTAAAGCTTCTGCTCCGAGTAAGTGGCGCTGTGCCAGAGGCAGGCTGAACCAGCTGATCGGCTCTTTAGATTTAGTTAATTGGCTTATTGTCAAGCTTATCAAAAAGAGAATATTAGCTCCTTGTTTACTCTCCTACAGCTCTTTAGATTGACTTGGGCTCAGAAATGAGCCCATCTAGCCGGGGCTACAGATGGATGGCTGGAGATCCAGGTATTGATTACATGCAAGATGACACCTATTCAAAAAAATGCAATAAATCAAGTCTCATTGAAATGTACTCCTTGAAAAAAACACCTCCATCGTTCTCATCTTGCTCAAAACCTCCTGTATTATTTAAATGCAGCTCTGTGTCAATAAACCCAGTAAACGCCTCAAGGCTGTGGACCAACTCTCTCTTGTTTGAGTTTCTGCTGTGGAGGGAGGCTTATCTGTAAGCCCTGCCATATTTGCAGCATCACATTTCCCTCAAGATCTCATAAACAGCTTGTTGTGCTCCTACTTGTGAAATAGAAGGCATATTGTCTAGACTGGGCTGAATGCACAGACAAATAACACGGCTTAAAAACACTGTGTACTGTAGTTAATGAGATTAAACTCCCCGCCAAGGAAGTTTTCTCCCATTAATTGCCTCTGGATTACACAGGGAGAACAATTGTACCACATCATCTCAGAGCCATGCTGCTTGGGAGTTTTAACACTAGGGCTATATGTCATTTTTAAGTGACGTCTGATGTTCAACAGCAATATTGAGTACTGTTTTCTTTCTTAATATTAAATGGGTGGAGGAATTTCAGAAGTGACATAGCTGTAGATTATTTTAATACAGGGCTGTGCACAAAGGCACGCACACACACACAAAGAAAGCATATTAATGATCGTCTGAAAGTCTCGTTCACTTGGTCCTCCTGTGGCATGATGGGAAGGCTGTAGTTGCTGTCAGGCCTAAGAGGCTGTCAGTGTCTAACTTTGCCTCAGGCTGGATCGCTTTAATTTATGTTGGTAAAGAATCGCAAAGTGCTGCCATCTCTCCAGAGATGCCCCGGGAAGTTAATTGCGTTCTTCCACTTGTTACCGACTCAAACACTCGCAAGCACACACACACACACACACTCACGCACGCACGCACGCATACACACACACATGCATATACACTCACACAGACAGTCTTTTCCTTTGGGAAGATGAACACTTTTTGATTTATTTAGTTTGAAGTGTCTTCCCTGAGACAGGCAAGTTCACAGAATCAAATAGAGATTTTGGTTTTAGAGCAGATTCAGTTTGACTGCAGACACACACACACACACATACATGTATGCATACACACAAAAGCAGACACACAAACACACACACACACACACACACACTGTCATAGAGATGCATATGTGTCTTGACAGCCAGTAACTGGCTGATTGAGCAATGAGAAAACAACTGACACAGAAATCCTTCTCTGTCCCTCTTCCTCTCTATCACCCACCCCCTCCGCTTAGGTCCTTCCTGATGTTCATTTTGGGTGACTGAGATGTGACCTCACTCAGTGGATGTGACACCCATGGAGGATTGACGGTAGAGTCGAGGGAAGGAGGTGGAAAGTCGAAGAGATGTGTATAATATACAGTACTTTACTTTTACTCCTACAGGATATAATAACAGGATATATATTTTGAAATCCCTCTCATGAACTGGATATATGTTGAATCACTATTGTGTTATATCAATTGGCAGATAGAAAGTAGAAAGAAGGACATTTATTCATGTGAAAATGTATTTCAGCTTTCAAGTGTAGCTCAGCAGTAACACTATATATGGTCAGTTATGAGTTGCTGTGCAGAAAATGACAATGATGATGGCATGAAAGCATGACAAACTGCATGAAATGTGCTTCATGGAACAATTGCTGTAATCAGATGTGGTTTTGTTGTTGAATGAATGAAACTCAGTCATCTGTGTGGTTTATAAATGTGTCTCTTTGTCTTAGATGAGTAATAATGTAGAGAGTCTCTGACGTTGGCATTCATAATAAATCAATGTTCAATACAAACATACAAAAAGAAGCGAGTGACAAGATATGAAAAATACCCGTTTGTCCAGACCATCAAGAAGGCTTAAAAGCCTTCCACACCCTCGGAAGACTTGAAAGTCATTCTTCCTCGTTTAGTTTGAATGGCAGCTCTGTCTGATTTGAACAAATAAATAACACACAATAGTCTCCCTATTAAAGCAAGATGATGATGTTGGCTTTAATAATACTGGGCTTTATAAGCGCTGATAATTATTCAAAATTGTCCAATAAAAGTCATTACATGTGGCTTAAATGCTTGCATATTACATTTATTAGATCCCTCTGCTGCCCTGTGTATATAAGCATGTCTTGTGTATGTGTGTGTTACATACATGCTGTATTTGTGTGTGCATGCACACACGCCTGCCGCTCACAGGTGTGTCTCTGCGTCAATTGTGTGCACCCAGGCCATTGTCATTTTATGAAGACCCTCCCCTCACAAACCATGGCAAACATTAAATAACCCCTTTAATTACATCTCATAATCCTCCCATGATCCGCCCTCATGGATCTTATTAGTCTTGGTGTTGCTCTGCAGAAACATTACGTCTCCAGTTTTACCAACCGTGGGACTGCAAGCCCTTTGAGCAATCATTCAAAAATGTCAAAATACATAATTGGAAAAGCAACCAGTTTTTCTTAATTCCTGATAGGGTGATTTTTTTTTATGTCTCCCTGCTAGAGCTTAGAGTCTCTAGTGTCTGATGATACTTCATGTTAGCCTCATCACTGTTGATAAATGCATTAGCTCTAGATTGAGGATTACATTCATTCACCTATTACATGGAGTGGTAGCCACAACAGTGCGCCTGCTAGCCTGCGACACAGTCCCCTCAAAAGGAACTAACCTGCAGTATTATTGGAGGACAGATGCAGTGTGTGTGTGTGTGTGTGTCTGTGTATGGGTGAGCAGTTACTTGTGTGTGATTGAGTAGGGAGAGGGCTGATGGAGTGTTTAGGAGGCTGAGTCCATCTTCACCGCTGTTTCCTGCTTCCACAGCTGTCACTGTTTGTTGTACTGGCTGGTGAGAGGTAGAGGTGTGTGTGTGTGTGTATGTGTGCGTGTGTGTGGGTGTGTGGGTGGATGGGTGTGAAAGTGAAAAAGAAAAGAAAGGGGTAGAGGGAATATAAGAAAATAATCTAAAAGAAAAGAGACAGAGACTCACCAAAATCCTGACAATTTGTCAGAAGTGCCACCCTGTTCTTCTCCACCCAATCAAATAGCCATCGTGAGCCAATAGACTGGGGTCTCTCATGTCTTTACTGTGTGTGTGTGTGTGTGTGTGTGTGTGTGTGTGTGTTTGCGCGCTTCACAAGATGCTGTAGACAGCTGACAGAGACAGGGGTGACAGACGATGAAAAGAAACATTACTCTTTGTAAAAAATGGAGGTCGCCCTGTGGAGGACAGGAGAGGCATTTTAGTGCAGTTAGCCTACAGAGAGAGAGAGAGAGGCAGGGAGAGAGAGAGAGAGAGAGAGAGAGAGAGAGGGAAAACAAAGATCAGAGAAAAAGAGGAATGTACCTGTATTAGCACTGAATAGATATTTGTCGCTGTTGCAAGACTGATGATGCAAAGAACAATTCAGAAAAATTTAAGAAGAAACACACACATTAGCACAGTAAGTAAGTGTGCAGAGAGAGAGAGAGAAAAATAGTGTGTGAGTAAAAGAGAGAGTAGGAAAAGACGTTCAAGGATTTGAGTTTTTATCAAGGGCGATGATGCAAAGGGAAGCAACACATCAAAAAGGCTAAAGAAGGAGAAGTATCCAGGAGAGGCACTTAAACACAAAGCAAAGTGAAATCAAGTTCAACAAGGAAAGAGAAAGGGTACACCAGCATTTAGATGGAGAAGAAAGCTTTTGATTAAGACTGATGATGTAATGTGGAGAAATATTAGGTGAAAGAGGTTAAAAATGTATAAGTACCTTAAAGGCCAAGGAGAACTGAAGTGATTGGAAATGGGTGAGGATTTTTAAACGTCAGTAGAATAACTAAAGTAAGAATCCATTTATTACTACTGTATTGATATAGCACAACAGTGACTCAACCTCTAGCCAGCTCATGAAACATTACATTTGCGGTTCTAAGGCCCCGGTGTCAGGTAGGTCTTTCCTGTGAAAAATCCTCTAGTGCACAGGAAGTGATGCATTTTAAGTTTCCAGCAGCAGCAACAGCGGTTTGTTTAGAATAAATAGAAGAAGAACTGGGTAGTTAGCATGAGCAGCGATAGCCACCATGGCTAAATCACCAGAAAATCCAAGGAAAAAGACGTCACAGTACTGGACACACCGTTTGATGGACAGGTGATCTCTGGGAAGTGCAGTGCAGACACACCACAGTGACGAGCGCTGAGAGACAAAGATGGAGACAAGGATCAAGAGATGCCTCCCTGTCTTTTGCCTAACCTATACAAGATATTCCCAGCAACATAAATGCCAACCATAGTCCTATTTATCTGTGACAGACAGAGGCTGGGTGGAATGAGGCGAATTTCAGCAAATTAAATGTCCAAATATTGCCCTCTCAGAAAGAGTTATGAGCCGGGAGATGTGCTAATGTTGCATTCCCTAAAATCATTTAAATTAATGTGCCATGAAATAGGTCATTAATGAGGATGCATAGGCCATACATGGAGACAGACAGATGAGGAGGACGCTGGTGCGACCGTACAGCAGACGTCACTACACCAGACCAGATGTCGCTACAGTAATAACCTCAAACCTACATGCTGGAAGATACATATGGTTTCAGCTACTTTCCTACTTTTGATCTTTTATCGTATACATTTTCAAAAGTGAATATTTGTGTATATTTGCCCTATACCGCCAAAGCAAGTATTATTATTTTAGAATCTACTGTATATTTGTGTAATGCTACTGTAAGTATTTATTGTAAATTGTAATGTAATTAAAAGTTGAATTTGTGATGTTTGAGTTAAATATGAGAACAGATGAACATAATGTGTATCAGTTACCAGCATTAGAACCCATCAGTGGTCAGCCCAGGAAAAGGAGTGAAGACAAATGTAGATTTGATTACACTCTGTATCATTTTCTCTTAATATATCAAAATTAAATGAATAATGATGCTCACAGTCTACGGGCGTCTTTCTTTTGATATATTTCATTATTTCCCCCCAAACTAGACCATATGAAAGCACTAAGCAGAGCATTAAGGCTGCTGTTCGTAATGGTGACAGTGGCATTAAAATGTGTCATCACAACTCATTTCACACCAATTTATTACTGACAAAATCCTTTTTTTCTTTTACCTACTATTGTAGGTTAGACTTTTGTATGTGCTCGGATGCTTCAGTCAGTAGTTGGTTGCCAGGTTTTGGCCAGTAAGAAATATGAAAGTCCAGAAAACAAAAAAACTCTCCTGGACCTTAAATGTTTACTCCCCTAGCTAGCCTCCAGTGTGTTGCTGCAATCATCCAATTACCGTTTCCATCTGATTTCTTCTTGCACAGTGAATCACGGCTCTCTCTCGTTCTTCTTTCTTGTCTTCCTGTGGAGCCAGCACTAAAGTTTACCAGTTAAACGCCCTCCTTTTACTGCTGTCCAACCGGTGTTTTGTGGTGAGTAATCACCTTCCCACCTGCAGACGGGCTCGCTGTATAGAGAGGGAGTGTGAGTGTGTGTGTGTTTGTGTTTGCATGCCAGTGTGTGTTCTGCGCCTGCATGTTCATTTGTGTGTGTGTGTGTGTGTGTGTGTGATTTATGACGGCCGATCTGAGTATGGGCACAAGGCGGTGCTCTGTTTTTCTACCTCACAGGCTGCCAGTTGCCAACTCTCCTCCACTAGTAGACTATATGGGCCTGGGAGTGGCCGTCCTGTAGGGAAAAAATAGATATCGTGGTAACAAAGTATTAACTTGGGCACATGACATATACAACGATATATATTGATGTATCGTGTGCTTGAGTTGCATAAAAAGTGTGCAAATAGATATCCAATCCAAGCATCCAGCCCCTTCTCTAAGACATGGTGCTGTAGAGCTGTACATGTATAAAGTCTATACATCCATCAAATGTGCATTCTGACCCCAGTATAGTGGTATAGAATACAGTATATTATCTCAAGTTATCTTCCTCAGTAGTTTCTTACCGACAATAACACCTTTCATCGCAGCATTGTCAGCAGGCAACCCCCCCCCCTAAGCTTTTTACCCAAAGTACAACTTGATTAAAAAAATCTCCATGTCCATTTCCCCTCATCAAAAGCCTGATTGAACTAAATATATCTTGACTCAACAAAATATCAGGGCAATTACACACAAAAATCAATTATGGGAACCAATTATGGGAAGTCGGTGAAATCAGTTTGAAACTTGCTGAATAAACGGAACCGAGCATACACTTAGGACAACATAGTGACATTTTATTAAAAATGTGGGAACATGTTAATTAATTTGTTTTGATTCATTCACATTTTACGTATTAATTTTCTAATTAATTTGAATTATGAAATTGTGACACAAAATAATGAAAGCGAGGGCACAAAGTAGCCAAAACGAGGGAATGAGGTCTATCTTGTACTACCTCACACCCTTGATGTTACTTTTTTTATTTCCCTGCAGCCTCTCCTGGGAGCCATATATAACAGCACACCCTACGGATATGATGCTGCAGGCAGATGACAAAAAGAGGGCCCTGAGCTGCATTTAACATCCCATGCATTGATATCTCACACACACACACACGCACGCACGCACATGCACAAAAACACACACAAAAGAGAGCATGTACGTATGGACACACACAGCTTTTGGTGAGTGAAGGAGCTGTTCTGGCCTCTTTGCGTGCCTTGTGTTGAACAGAATCAGTCTCCGCCGCTGTGGCTGGTAAACAACTGGACTGGGTGAAACCAAGGGGAAACTGATGCACACTCACATCCACACGCACACATTGAACCTCTCACTGTACCTACACACACACACACACAGTACGCACATACACATGCACTCAAACACACACACACACACACCTCCAAAGTTGTGAAAATGCTCTTTTCACCAGCGGGTAAAGGAGAGGTATCTGTGATGACAAGACATGTGTGTGCTGTGACAACGCTGTCATGAAAGGTGTTGGTGGAGACAGAGAGTCGCCGGACAGAATGTGTAAATAACATACACAACTGTTAGAACAATCATCATCATCATCATCATCATCATCCACTGAGGATATACAAGATGTCTCACTGCCTCCACCCTCACCTTTAACGTGGTGTCGTCAGCAATGACAAAGCTTCAAAATAAAATAACCTAAGCGAATGCTATCATTGAAAGATTACAGTTGTTTTAATATTTTTATCTCGTAAGAAGACAAGGGGTTCATAGTTCATACACGTCGTTTACCATTTCCTCCGTGACAGTGACAAGTTTGCCACAATCCTTTTTTTTTCCCCGACGCGATAACGCGTTTGACACAATCCTATTTGCGGTGCTGCATGTTACAGATGGCGAGGACAGTGGCAGGGGATATATTCTCTCTGGATGGGGCTGACGAATGTCTAACCGTCGTGGCGTCACGCGCTGCTTTCCGGTGCTTTGTGAAAGGAGCATCGCACGTTTTCGTGTCGAACACAAAATGCCGCAGCCGACATGACACTGCTGTCAACTGATACTCTGAAAGCTGATGAAAACACTCATCTGAAAGCTTTAATTAACTTCAAGTAAATACTCACAGCGCAGTAGAGCTATACAGTATGTGTTCATAACGAGCTTTGTCCTTAAAGTATGATATTATTCAGTCCAGATATTGATAGATTGTGCATTATAAGCTATTATGAGTGCTATTAACTACATAAATCATGTTTTTTTTTTGTTGCAGCATACTGTGTTGCATCAAAAAAAAAATCACTCCTGATATTGGTACTTCATCGTGCAATATGAGCCATTATGTACGCTAATAACCACATAAATCATGAATTTGTTTGTAGCATGCGGTGTAAAATGTGAACAACCCATTTTATTGTTCAAGACCCTTTAACAGCCCTAATTACATCGAGCCTTCACACATGCATTGTTGCCAACGCCACAGCAGAGGAGGCATTTGGGAGTGAGGAGGGTTGAAAATGCAAAAGGATTACGTCAAACTGTTGCAAATCTTTTTCAGGGATTAGGCAGGCTTAAAGTCAGGAGAAAACCCAAGGGTGTCTTCTCCTGGTCTGTGTGAGCCAGGCTGGGATGTCTGCTTACTCTATAGATGACACACAACCCAGGCACAGACGAGCACAGGCACTCACACACACACACACACGGCAAACAATCATTACACTCACATTGGCATTTTTGACCAGATCCTATGTGCTTATGTGTGTGTGTGTGTGTGTGTGTGTGTGTGTGTGTGTGTGTGTGTGTGTGTGTGTGTGGCTGTCTGCGTGCTATTGGGGTATGAATAGTCTCTGGGTCTGCTGAACGCTGTCTTGAACAGGCTTAATCTGCGAGATGACCCACGGGGTCAAACCCATTCTCTCGGACGTGTCCCTTATTGTAGCAGGCAGTTTAGAGGCTCATCCACAGTCAAGCCCAGTTAAACCGTGAAGGATCTGGGGGCTATCAGACAGTGTTGCCATCACATCACGTCTGTGTCTGTCTCAGTCTGCCTGACAGGAAAGGCAGAGAGGTTTCAGACAGAGCGAGAGAGAGAGAGAGAGAGAGAGAGAGATAGTCTGATGGCTGTCAGACATGTAGTGTAAATGACAGGGAAGAGGACAGACAGGTAGACAGAGAGACACAGACAGAGAGACAGGCAGATTAATTGATTAATGTACACACACACACACACAGACACACAGGCAGAGACAAAGATGCGCAGATATACAGACACACAGGCAATACAGATGAACTGACACACACACACACACACTCAATCACACAGGTGCATCAGTGGTAGCTGCAGTCCAGTCAGTGTGCTGTGTGAAAACAAAAGGGGTGATTCTTTGACAGGGAAAATACTGCTGAGAAGGGAGCCATTACATTGAATGATAAGCTCTTAATAGGGGTTCACACAGACACAGGGAGTTTGCCCAGGTGCTGTTCATTGTGAGGGAGTGTGTGTGTGTGTGTGTGTGTGTTCATAAATTGTTTGCATTGGGACAATATGACCAGGCATAACCATGTGAGAAACGTTTTTGTATCCCTCTGTGTGCCTTCCTCTCTGAAGAAGAAATTTCCTTTTTCTTTCCAAAATGTTCCTTCAAGTCTTTTTCTTTTCCTCTCCCAGTAATGACGCCGATCCGGTTCTGCTGGCCACTGGTAAAATGCATCTGAGCCAAAGCTTTCGTTTTCCCAAAGCCTTCCCTGATAGAGACAGATGGTGTCCATTTAAAAGGTCCCATGGAAGTGTGTTATTTCTGGTGCTTAGAACGCACACAGATACAGAGACACGCCGGCACACACACTCTCTCACAGACAGACAGAGGGACACACACACACACACACGGGTGTGAAATTCATGCAAACACACATATACATACACATCGATGAATACACGGTGCACAGAGAGAAAGAGAGAGGGAGAGGCAGAGGGATGTGGGGTATCTATCTATCTTCGCTGAGAGTGAAAGTATAATGTCACACCTTTCACGCTGCCCCCATTTCAGGAGCTGAACGTAAATATCAGCGTTTATGGTCCCCCCTTTTTTTCCCCCAGCATTTGAGCTATGAAAATAAAGGCAAACGAAATTCTGCTGATGCATAAAATGAGGATGGGAAAGGCACACAGTAGCACCTGGTGGCGTAGCATCAATTGGTGGCTGTTAAATAGCTCCCTGTTTGTGCCAGCTGCTGCATTGTTGGACTGAGACAATATGAGAGTTCCAGTAGCAGGACTCGCCACTCGCTCGTCTGTGTGTGTGTGTGTGTGTGTGTGTGTGTGTGTGTGTGTGTGTGTACAGCTTGACCCCAGGGCTTTTGGTGTTTTCTAGAGCTTGTTCGACCAGCGTGGGAGACTTTCTGGATTCAAGTCACAACAATTCCATTCAAATTCAAATACTTTATTCAAACCAGCAGGGAGCACATCAGGGTTTACACCATCAGGTGGTCACCCTCGCTCTCCGTGCTGCACTGTACATCGGCTCGACTAAACTGTCCTCTGTCAGCTCAATGTGAAGTGGTAGCTGCTGGTTAATTCATGATGCTGCTTATACATGGTTGTAGTATATATATGCACTGTCAAAGGTGTGGGGTTTCTCTGCAGGGACTTGGTAGTTTGGCAATGCATGTTTTCATGCTCCATTGGATTGTCATTTTTCAAAGTACTCAGTCAACATTTTCTCTTTCATGATGTGATCCACACAAGAGCTTCCTCCACAGCTAGTGGTCGCCTGAGCCTCATTCTCAACCATATTACTGTCTACTGACTATCTGGTCATGTAGTATCGCCCAGTGTCTCTCTCGCTCACTCTCTCTCTTACAATGGTTTATCTCACATCCAAACCACATTTTATTTATATAGTACATTTCATACAACAGCGACAACAACAGGAAGCTTACCAACACCATAAGGGACAAAAGAACAGGAGAAGTAACGTTTAAAACGTATTCAAAAGCAGCACTAAAAAGGTTTTCTCTTGTGAGTTTTCTCTTCAAACCCTCTAGTGCATCAGTATTTCTGAGATCAGGGACTATTTCTTGGATAGTACACAGTAGAGAGTGACTGGATAGATTGGAAGAGAGGGATTAAAGTGGATCTGCCATAACATTGACTGTGAGTACATGTTATGCACCTCAGCCCACCGAACTGCCAGGACACCCCGAATAGCGTTTTATCAATGCACACTTTCTGACCCCCCACCACACTCTCTCCCCTGTCCCCCCTCCCTCCCCCCCTCCCTCCCCACCCGCCACACCACCGCCCCCTCCTCTTCTCATTAGTGCTCCCCGCCAACCCACCGACAACACAGACTCTTCCTCTGCCTGCTATTAATGAGGGAACTGAGGATTCCTAATAAGCAGTTTTTCTTTTAATTAAAAAGTCTCCATAAATAATCACCTCATAATCCATCTGTCAGATTCCATCCAGCTCCTACTTAGTTAGACTCCAAGATTAGCGAGCGGGGCCAGAGAGGAGCTATGGAGGAACATAAAAGAGAGCTGTGGCCCTGTTTTGGATTCAGAAACCTGGTGGAGATACGTGCTCTGAAACTATCCACTGCACAGAGTATCTATCTATCTGTCTATCTGTCTATCTATCTGTCTCTCTGTCTGTCCATCCGTCTATCTATCTATCTATCTATCTATCTATCTATCTATCTGTCTGTCTGTCTGTCTGTCTGTCTGTCTGTCCATCCGTCTATCTATCTATCTATCTATCTATCTATCTATCTATCTATCTATCTATCTGTCTGTCCATCCGTCTATCTATCTATCTATCTATCTATCTATCTGTCTGTCCGTCTGTCCGTCTGTCCGTCTATCTGTCTGTCTGTCTGTCTGTCTCTCTGTCCGTCCGTCCGTCCGTCCGTCCGTCCGTCCGTCCGTCCGTCCGTCCGTCCGTCTGTCTGGCCGTCCATCCGTCCATCTATCTGTCTATCTATCTGTCTTTCTGTCTGTCTATCTATCTATCTATCTATCTATCTATCTACCTATCTGTCTTTCTGTCTGTCTATCTATCTATCTATCTATCTGTCTTTCTGTCTGTCTATCTATCTATCTATCTATCTGTCTTTCTATCTGTCTATCTATCTATCTATTTATCTTTTAAATTTTTCTGTTTTCCGCCCTGTCTATCTTACCCAAATTATCTATCAAACTATCTACCCCTATCTGTTTTTCTTATTGTTATCTATCTATCTTCTATCTGTTTTTTTTTGTCTGTCTACCCTATCTATTATCTATCTGTTTTTTTTCAAATCTGTTTAATCTATTTATCAAAATCTACTATCTGTTTTTGTTATTTTTCTTTTCTATTTTATTATCTTTTTTTTTTGGTCTGTCTTTTCTGGGTTTCAAAGATTCAAGTTTCAAGATTAAGGGGAGTTTTTTAAATTTCCCCCCCTTTTACACACCCCCGAGGAGTGTAGTAAAAATGCAAAGGGGCAATGCTCGGGAAAAAATGTGCAAAAAAAACGGGTTCACAACTATTTCCCAATAGACCAACACAAAAATTTTACCAATATTTAAGGGGCCTTAATAAAAAAAAACCCAACAAAATTTTTTTACAATAAAAAGGCACTTTAAAAAAAAAAAAATTTAGAAAAAAAAGGGAAAATTGTATGGGGAAATAAAAAAATTTTTAAAATTTTTAAATGGGGTAGTCTTTACCAAAAGTGGGGTGTGGCAAAAGGGGGGGGGAAAGAGGTTTTGGTTTGGGGGGGGCCCCGGGGTGAGGTCGGAGTTCCCCAGTCCTGAGGGCCTAAAGGAAAGAAACCCCGTCCCCTGTCCCCTCTGTTTTGGGGGCGGGTTTTGATTTCCGGAGGCCTTCCCTGACCCCCAGCATTTGGGGAAACAGTCCGTTGTTGGGGTGGGGGGAAGGGTTTCCTTCTTGACCCTTTCAGGTTTGGGTTTTCCCTGCACCTCCTGGGGGCCAAGCCCTTTGGCAGGGTGGGGTAGGGGTAGCCCCCCAATAGTCCCGCTCAGCCCAAGGGCCACTACTTTTTGCAAAAGGTTCCTTTCCTGCCCTGAGGGGTGGGGGGTTAAAAAAACCAAAGGCAGTAAAGCTTCCTGTCGGATGCTCCCCACAGCTCCAGAGTAGAAGGACTAAAGGTTTCCCCCGGGGGGGACTTTAATTTCCTCAGTTGCCTAGGGGGGAAAAAGGGCGCGGGCCTCCCTTTTAAACCAGAGTGCCCAGTGTTTTGTGGACCATGTTAAAGATCTTCCGGTGATGTGGACCCCAGGTATTTATACCTGCTCACCCTCCCCCAAACATTTATCCCTTAAAATCCCCAGGGTGAGTAGGTCCTCTGTTGTTGTGTCCCCCCTTAAAGTCCCCCCAAATGCTCCTTAGTTTTTGGTGACATTCAGGACCGGGGGGCGTTGTCCTGGCCCCAGAGTGACAGATCAGCATTTTCCCCCAAGGAAAACCCCTTCTCGTCGTTTTTGGGATCCGGGGCCCACCACCCTGTGCCCACCCGCCCAAACTTAATGATGGTGTTGGAGCAAACCCTGGCCACACAGTCATGTGTGTACGGGGAGTACAGTAGGGGGTGGGGACGAAAACCCTGGGGGGTTTCCTGTGTTCAGGGGTGGGGGGGTTGGAGGTTTTGTCTTAACCCCCACCCCTTTGGCCACCTGGGGCCTGGGGGTTCGGGGGAAGCCCAAGGATTCCAAAAAACACAGGGGGGTGTTCGGGTCCCGCTAAATTCAAAACTTCCAGCCGGGTTTGGGTGGGGATTTATGGTATTGAAAGTTTAAATTATAAATTAAACGGGCAGTCTCAATGGGCCCCCCTTTCCCGGGTTTTCCCCAAATGAGAGAGGTGGTGTGAAAAGTACCGGGAGACGGGGCCACCCACCCGGGGATCTGTTGGGGGCCCGATAAGCAAACTGCAGGGGGCCCAAATGGGGCAAGGGAGGAAGGGGGGAATTGTATCCTTAATCAGCCTCCGAAGCATTTTCATGCCCACCAGGTGAGGTCCCCCGGGGTTCGGTTAGTCATTCAAACATGTGGAGAACATTCTTGGGCACGGGGACAAAAATGGTTCTTTTGGGAAGAAGGGGGGGGACCACAGCTCAGCCGGGGGTTAGGAAATTTTTAAGGGGTGAACCTGGAGCTAGGCTGTTTAGCCCCAGGTCTTCGGGTCACGCCAGAAAAGCCTTTGGGGCCCAGCAGCTTTCCTGGTGTTCCCCTGTCGGGAGCCCCCCCTCACATTTGGGGGCCCCGGTTCCCAGAGAGTGTTGTTTCATCCCCAGCGGTAGAACTCACCCCGGTTTTGCCAAAAACGGTGAGTTGTTACCCGGCGAGGCTGCGCTGTTTTTGGGGCTAGCCTAAAACCGTGAATAAAAATGAGTTCAGGCCCTTTCCGCAAAGGGATGCTTCGGAAAACTCAAAAATTTGCGGGGGGGGTCTCCCCCGGGTTTTAAGCCTTTTGTCTGCCGTAGCCCCTCCCCATAGGCGCTGGGTGGGCGCTGCTCCATTGCGCCCTCCACCCCCCCTGTCCCTTTAAACCTCCTCTTGGCCCCCTTTTCCCCGCCCTTTTTCCAGTCCTTTAGGCCCGGCTGCCTTTTTGCTTGGGTCCATGTTGGGGCCGGATAAAAGGCCCGGATTTAATAGGCAGCTGGCCGGGGCTTTCAAAAGCGTGGGGAAAGGGTTTTTTTTATAAAACCCACGGTTTTTGGTTGGGGAAAGGGGCCTAACTTTCCCCGTTGGGGAGGAATTTGCCCCTTTACCCAGGGCTATGAAGCTCTTACTACTTCCGTAAACTCGCTGAGGGTCCCGGAAAACCGGGATTGGAACATGTCCCGTGAGGGACGAAAGGACCCCTTTTACCCTAAACCCTTTGGGGTTTGGGTTTGGGGGAACCCCCCCTTTAAAATTCCCTCTCACAAACCCCGGGCTTCCCCCGTCTATCCTTTGTTTATATTTTCCGGTGGGCAGGAAAAAGGGCGGAAAGGTCTGATTTGCCAAAACCGGAGGGAAAGGGGAAAAAGTTGTACCCTTTTCTTAAAACCGGCGTGAAACAGGGGTCCAACGTTTTTTCACCCCCCTCTGGGGGCACAGGGTAATGTGCTGATTGAAAAGTTGGGGCATGACTTTTTTTAAAAGGTTTGGGGCCCTATTAAAGTCCCCGGGCCCCCCACCATAGCCGGTGGGAGCTTTGTTCTGATGCCGACAAAAACCACATCATGTAGGCCCCGATAGTGGTTAAAAGTCGGTGTCCGCTTGGGGTGGTATTTTAGAGTCAATCTATTATCTGTTTTCCCTATCGGGTTATC